>CM008285.1:7945613-9197585 GCA_002319775.1 Fagopyrum tataricum | reverse complement strand
TGACAAAGTTGTTCTTAGGGTTTTCATTTGAAGCACTTCCAAAAATCATTTATTCTATGAAACAAATAGTTTGTTTTATCGGTATATGCCTATACCATATAAGCGAACAAATATACAATTCAGTTCACAATAAGAATCGTACTTCTTGCAATATGATAGGTAACAATCATGTTTCATTTGAACACGATCGTGCAATAATTTCAAATCGTGAATACACATGTACATATGCCAACACAATCGTGTTGGTTACATATAAGCACGATCGTTCACATAAACAAGACGAACTTGTTTGTAACTAACATGGTCGTATTGTTATGTTGCACGATTGTGCCGTCATGTGCATATGACCTATCATCGTTTGCATAGTGGTTGAGATTGTTATATTATTCAGATTTTCATGGAATAATACGATTTCAATATATTAAATTTCAAACCGCTAACTAGACAAAGTATTAAGTGTAATACTACACATACATATTACATATTTATACAAATATAAATTTAACTAATCAATATATACTAACCTTCTTCCATAGTTGAACGGTTCTTAATGAAGAACAATCGTATCAAGACTTTGTGTAGCGGAGATTGAATGTTAATTTTTTTTTGTTGAATTGAAATATGTTAATTATGTTGAGATATATTATATCATTTTAATTAACTTTGATTTGCCCGGTCAATAGGCGGGGGGCGTACTTATCTTGTGTGAAACACTGAGTGGCTCTTTTAAGCGGCATATTTATGTCAATCCTCGATTCCTCGTGTTATGCTATAAGAACTTGGAGTCCATATCATGGTGAAGGTAAGGTAACGTTGTGATTCTTGTTCAAAAAACAGACCAAATACATTCGAGTTATCAGCTCGTTCGACCTGACAACATTCATGAGTCGTCCATTCAACTGTCCCTCGGAGATAGGGTCGAGAAGTACCATGTATGGTTGCCCTCCGTCCTTTCTTTCTCTCGGTCTCACCCATCTATACATATATTGGGTAAAGATTCGGTAAAAATCTTTCTTACGGTAAGAAGTGAGAATTTCTAATAATTATTTGATAAAAAAATCAACGCTCTCGATCTGAACACTTATCCCACACGTGGGTTTGAGGTGCATGATTGTCATACTTGACCCAAGGCCATAGCAGCAAGGGTAGTAGCCTAGGCCTAGGAGCCAAATCTTAAATTTATATTAATAATATATTACAAAAATTACATAAAGAATAAAGATCCAAGGCTATAATGGAGATTTTTTTTAAAAAAGATATCCGGTAATAAACAATTAGCCCAATACAAGTATAACTTAGTTAAAAGGGACATAAATAAACAAAAGGAAAGACTAAGTGCACGGCGATAAAATTCACGAATGCACAACGTTTACGGAAACCGTAGCCGTCACAATTTCGGAAATCGTAACCGTAAAAAATATTCACGGTCACGGTTTCCGGAACCGTGACGGCTACGTTTCTCGAAACCGTGACAGATGTACTTTATAAAAGTTACCAATATAGAGGAAAAAACAAAAAAAAGTTTAAAAATTTTTTTGACGGTCACGGATCCCTTTACCGTGGCAGGAAATTTTTTTAAAAAAAAATCCACATTCACGGGATCCGTAACCGTGACGGTCATGGATCCCGGATTGATCATGCAATTGTGAATTATTCAGTCATGCCTTTAAAATCCCCCTAAACAAAATAGTCTACTCCACCATTTTTGTATATCCTTTAATCTTCCTTTTATTTATGATAAATTCCGTTTGGTGCCTTAAGTAATAACCATAAATTTTAATAAATTTTCAGGTTTCTTATTTATTTATTTAATTCAATTTAATTTATTTAATACGGAAAACCAAATCGGAAACGAAGAGATAGGCTAATCGAATTCAAAACTGATCGAGTAATTATTCTTGAACCAAACCGAACTCCTTTTATTCGTTACTAGACCAGCCCAGTGGTATTGTTCTTACTACGCCCATTTAGTTGGGCCAACATGCCCAGAGACCACGAAGAAGCCCAATCCCCTCCTCTACATGGGCCGTGATGCGGGTCGTTGCAAGTGTGGATAATATCTGATACGGGAACAACGTCGTTCAACTTATCGTCCTCCTCCCGTTCACGCCGCTCGTCTTCTTCATCGATGGACGTTACTAACCGGGCAACACAACTGTAACACCCCGAATCCGTAGGACTCGAGGCGCTACTGGGCTAGGATCTCACAATGGATCCTGACCCTAGCCTGACAACAAGTTCACTGGATCTTACAACAAGACACCGATAGATTAAAACCAAAACATCAAACTGTATATATATACATAACAAAAGGTATACAAAGTACCGCTGACTACAATCAAAACATATATCTGTACATCCAAAATATCCCATAACCCTCGCATAACCCAGTGTACGGAGCCCTCAGCGGATCACCCCATCTGAATCACTCTGCAGTTCTCCTAACCTGCAAAGGATCTACAACACGGTATAAAACCGTTAGCTAACCATACACATATATATAGATAATGTATAAGCACAAACAGAAGTCAGAGAATCATAAACACATAATCATGTTGTCACACATTTACCCGATTAATCATCTTTATATAGTCCAACACTCAAATCGTATAAATAGATGTATATGAATATATGTGACACGAGGAATATATAATCCTTGCCTCTGGATGCTCATGCCAGCTGGAGTGGTGCCTTGTCACACCTCCCTGTGTACCCTATGGGAGTGGAGAGTGCCCGAACCGTTTACCAGATCTGGACAACCACAGAGAACCGCCCAGACTCCCAGCGGGATGAAAGGGAAAGCTGTCACAGCCCTACAATGGGCAACCACTAACCATAGGTCGGTAATAATCAATATCGCATGCTATCAAGCATATATCAAACACCACTCATGCATACATCCAATATAAGGATGATAGCTAAGTAAGTCTTATGGACTTACCTCAACCTCGAAGTACTCTCAAATATGATCAGCTCCAAATCCGGAGAACAACACTGTCTAATAACAAGGCATAATGAGATGTCTCATCTCCTATCAATCAAAGGGGTCACACCTAGACCCAAGGGATCCATATGGATCATATCCAACTTATAAACCTCGATAATCTACTAAACCTCAAAGCCATAACCGGCATATAACGATATCATACTCATCATCATTTTATCCTCATACACATACCTAGCATGCTACTAACCCGCTCATACTAGGAAAGGAAAGGATCCATACTACTCTAGTAGATCCTGCACAAGACGCACCTGCGTGACAGGAAAGACGCAGGGGCGGAATGACGGCAGGCGCAGGCGCGAAGGCACGCTGGCACATGCGCTGTGACCGTGGCCGCGGGGGCGGCGACTCATGGCGCTGGTGCGGTGACAAAGTCCCACAAGGGCGGCAGCTCCCAGGCGCAAGGGCGGCGACAGTGCAGAGCGTAATCTCCCGACTTTTCTTCCACTCTTCACGTGATCAAATCACGTCTTCATCATTCCATAGTCAAACATATACATATATACACATATGAGTATCCATACACACCTAGGATATCTATCCTAAGCTAAGGAAGGAGAAAAGGAAGAAGAAAGAAAGAAGAAGGAAGGAGCTTACCTACTGTTGTAGCCTAACCTGGCTAGAAAAGATCACAAACACCACTCAACTAGCTCCCAAGCTCAGCATAACACACAACATCAACATCAATTACCAAAGCACACAAAAACTCTTCCAAACTCAAAGGAAACCAAGAACGAGATCAAGGAGAGGAAAGGAGGCAAGAAGGACGTAAGGAAGCTAGAGAAGTGAAGAAACCCTTGATCAGAAGCCAAGGAGAAACTTAAGAAGGAAGAGAAGAAGAGTAAAGCACGGGTCAAGAGTCAACAAAGTCGGCTGCAGCCGCAGGAAACCGCAAGGGCGGGTTCCTTGGCTGCAGGGGTGGATCACGGGCTCAGCCGCAGGGGTGGCTCTATAAACCCGCAGGGGCGGCTAAGCTGGCTCAGCTCCTAAAGGTCAAGGCTCTTACATCTCACCCCTCTAAAAACCCTAAAACCACTCGGACTCAGAAGCCGAGGTATAACTCTCTCTATCGGAGGCATCACATCTCCGCTCATTAGGTATCAACCTATATCACTCGATAACCTCAAACACAGGCATGGAGGAAAAACATCTCTAGCAATACTATGTCCATCAAAATAGCATGGAGGAATAACCATCTCCAGCTAAACCCTAATCGTATCTCAATAGCATGGAAGAAAGAGCCATCTCCAACTATAAACATCAATCGCACTAGCACAACAAGATCTAATAAGATCACAAATCACATCATAGCTAGTACGAAAATAAACACATCGTAGCATATAAGCACATAAGCATACACTCACCAAGATAGTACTAAGATCTACTCGCCGATCCTACAGGTACATTTATCTCGGCATAGAACTCTGGATAGTTCCTCTGAATACTATCCTCAGTCTCCCATGTAGCCTCATCAGGTCCTCGTCTCGACCACTGTATCCTCAACATAGGAATGTCCTTCGAACGCAGGCGTCTCATACCTCGTTCTATGACTGCAATCGGATGCTCAACAAAAGTGTGGTCCGGCTCGACCACCAAATCATCATAACTCACAATATGTCTCGGATCTGGTATATACTCCCTCACCTGAGACACGTGAAATACAAGATGAACACCCTCTAATCTCGGAAGAAAAGCTAACATGTATGCTACGCTCCCAACCCGATCCAGAATCTCGAACGGTCCGACATATCGGGGACTCAACTTCCCCTTAATGCCAAAGCGTCTAACACCTCGTGTCGGAGACACCCTCAGCCATACATGGGCTCCTACTCTGAACTCTAGGGGTCTACGCCTCCTATCTGCATAAGACTTCTGACGGCTCTATCCAGTCAGCATCCTCTCTCTAATCAGTGTTACATGAGCCACATCATCCTGAATCTGATCAGGTGTCAAACCACTAACACTGCTAGACTCATCCCAGTATAACGGCGTGCGACATCTCTATCCATACATTGCCTCATATAGGGTCATCCCAATAGATGCATGCCAATTGTTGTTGTACGAGAACTCAACTAGTGGGAGATGATCCGTCCACACGTGTCCCCAGTCCAACACACAAGCTCGTAGCATATCCTCCAGTGTTTGAATGGTCCTCTCTGACTGACCATCTGTTTGAGGATGGAACGCAGTAGTGAAGTGCAAACTCGTCCCCAGGGCAGTCTGAATATGCTGTCAGAACCTCGAGGTAAATCGCCCATCTCTGTCTGAGACGATCGTCCTCGGTACACCATGAAGTCTCACTTTTTGTCTAGTGTACTCCTCAGTTAGTCTGCTCACTGGCCACGTTTCCCGAATAGGGATAAAACGTGCCGTCTTCGTCAATTTGTCCACTATAACCCAGATGGTATCAAAGCTCCTGCTCGGTCTCAACCCAGTCACAAAGTCCATGGTGACATCCTCCCACTTCCTCTGTGGTACAGGCAGTGGATGGAGCTCACCTCCAGGTCTGCAATGCTCGATCTTGACCTGCTGACAGGTTGCACACTGTGCCACAAATCTGGCCACATCGGGCTTCAGCCCTCCCCACCAATGTGAACAACTCAAATCCTGGTACATCTTACTTGTACATGGGTGCACTGAATAAGGCATACAGTGAGCCTCCTATAATATCCTCTGGCGCAAATCCGCATCAGCAGGTACACAGACGCGATCGCGGCGTCTCATAACTCCAGTGGACGGGCAATCTCGTCAGTGGACGGGCAATCACAGAAAATCCCTCCACGAAGCGTCGGTAATAACCGGCTAGGCCAAGAAAGCTACGTACTTCCTTGACGTTCGTCGGTGTCGTCCATGCTGCTACTGACTCTATCTTCGCCGGATCCACCTTGATCCCCTCAGCTGAAACAACATGACCCAGGAATGCTACCTCTGGCATCCATAACTAGCACTTAGAGAACTTAGCATAAAGTTCTCTATCTCGTAAAACCTGTAACATAGTCCTCAGCTGCCCTGCATGCTCCTCTCTGCTGCGAGAATACACCAAAATGTCATCTATGAAGACTACCACAAACTGATCCAGGAAGTCGATGAATATATTGTTCATCAACTTCATGAAGACTGTTGGGGCATTTGTAAGCCCAAATGGAATCACTACAAACTCGTAGTGTCC
This sequence comes from Fagopyrum tataricum, assembly GCA_002319775.1. Lineage (NCBI taxonomy): Eukaryota > Viridiplantae > Streptophyta > Magnoliopsida > Caryophyllales > Polygonaceae > Fagopyrum > Fagopyrum tataricum. The sequence continues at coordinate 9,191,412 of CM008285.1, read as the reverse complement.
ATATCTGGTCCGGAATGTTGTCTTATACACATCCTGCTCTCTTACCCTCAGTTGGTGATACCCTGAACGTAGGTCAATCCTGGAGAATATTGTCGCTCCGTAAAGCTGATCTAACAAGTCATCTATACGAGGCAATGGATACTTGTTCTTGATGGTCACCTTGTTCAGCTCCCTGTAATCAATACACAATCTCAACAATCCGTCCTTCTTCCGTACGAAGAGGACAGGTGCTCCCCATGGGGATACGCTAGGGCGGATGAAACCCTTCTCAACCAACTCCTCAAGTTGCTTCTTCAGCTCCAACATCTCGGCAGGCGTCATCCGGTATGGGACCTTCGAGATCGGTCTCGTACCAGGCTCTAAATCAATACCAAAATCCACACTCCTCTGAGGCGGCAAACTGGACGGCTCAATAAATACATCTGTAAACTCACAAACCACTGGGATATCCTCTAATGCTGGACTCTCCCCCTCCTTCATGGCATAACACCAGAAGGCCTCACAACCCTGTGCAATCAATCTCGTTGCCCGCATTGCACTGATAACCATGCTTGACTTTCCAAGGTCCCAACCTCGGAAAACCTCTATCTGACCTAACTCGGTAGAGAGGGTCACAATCCTCCTACCTACATCTAATACCGTCTGATTTCTATCCATCCAATCTATAACTAAAATGACTTCTTCATGCACTAATGGCATGACAAAGAAGTCAACAAGTAACACACGAGTCCCTACAGAAATGCGACAATCACGAATCTCCCGGGTACCTCTGACCCTACTACCATCGGGTAACCCCTATACTAAAGGGTATCCCCTCAGTCGTATCTAGATTCAAACGCTCAACACATGCATCAGATATAAAAGAATGCGTAGCACCCGTATCAAACAAAACTCTAACAGGTAAACCATAAATCAGAATGGTACCTGTAGAAGTCGGTGCAGTTGGCTCCTCTGCACTCCTCAGCTCAAAAACTCTACATGGGGTCCTCTAGTGTCAGTGGTACTCCCACCACGACCTTTGCCTCTACTCGGCCCAAGAGTAGATCCCTGAGTCGTAGGACGATCTGGGACCCTCTGTTGTCCTTGTGTCTCCTGCTGCTGAGGTGGTCTTTGCCCACCTCCCGCTACACTAGCAGGAGAAAAACCCTGTTGTGATGAAGCTCCACCCCGTCTACAGAAAATATGTATGTGACCTAGTCTTCCACAGATGTAGCAAGTCACTGTCTGCCTTGTGCACTCTAGCCGCATATGTCCATAACCACCACAGTTGTAACATTGTGGTCTCTTATCTGCAACTAGTGCAGATGAGGAATAATTATGGCGTCTCTGGCCTCGTCCTGAACTAGCAGCTCCACCAGTACCACTGGTCTGCCCAGTACGCTGTCTCTTCTCAGACCCTCCGGCCTGAGAAGCTCTCCTCTGCCCAGCCCGCTCTCGCTCATAATTTGAAGCTATGTCCTAATAATCTATCAGAGACTCACAATGAAATCCCGCCATATAGGTCCGGGTAGCATCCCTCAGTCGTCGGGAGAAGAGATAAACATACTGATCTGTAGGAGGTGCACCTGGACCCAGCAAAGCCAGCTCCTCCTGGAATCTCTTGATAGCCTCAGAGACTGGTACATCCTCAAAGTCAGCCTCGACGAAATCCCGCAGTTTCTCCCTCCTCAATAAAGCAGGGCAGAAACGCTCTCTAATCATGCTCCTCATCTAATCATAACTGGTAACCTGACCCGTATAGATCTCCACCAGTGTTGTGCCAAGTCTCTGAATAGAGTCTGCACTAACTCTATCCGTCTGTCTGTTGGACATCTAATAGACTCAAGAGATGAGTCTACATGTCCGATCCATATCTCTACCTCTAACCCCACCTTCCCAGAGAAAGGGGGTACTCCCATCTGGTGAATTGCCTTCAACCAAGTATCTGGTCGAGGCTCTCGATACTCCTTTGGAACTCGAGCAATCTCAGCAGCATGTGCCTGTACAACTGACACCTGAGTAACTCCATGGGATCTCCCAAATGATCCCTCCTGTACTGGCAGATCAGGGGCACGTCTACCTGCTCTAGCAGCCTCCTCAACTCGTCTGATATACTCGCGGAACGTTGGTCCCTCCATAGAGACATGATCCGAGTCATCTGACTGGACTCCTTGTGATCCCTATCTCTCAGTTGGACCGTTCCCAGTCTCAAGAACGGCACTCTCAACAACGTCCTTGTGAATCTCCTCCGTTGCACGTGGATCAACAGCGGGAATCCGACCTCGTCCTCTACCTACTAGAGGAAGAGGGGGTCTACCCCTACCTCGTCCAACTGCAGATAAGGCTCTAGTCCGAACCATCTGCAGGGTATAAACCTAACTTAGAAGGTTATATATATGCCATATGTATAGATATATAAGTTCATCACAACATCACATAAGGTAATATCTAGATATATATATATATATACTGTCGAGGTCTTCAGAGGGGTGATGGCTTCTCGTACACGCTATCCCAAAATATTTGTACTCATTTCAAAACCAAAACCTTTTGAAAAGTCAAACCCCTTTCGGGTTCTGTTTATTTATCTATTCGACCTTTATCGCATATTACAAGTGCCATTGTTGTCAACCTAAGGCTCTGATACCAACTTTGTAACACCCCGAATCCGTAGGACTCGAGGCGCTACTGGGCTAGGATCTCACAATGGATCCTGACCCTAGCTTGACAACAAGTTCAATGGATCTTACAACAAGGCACCGATAGATTAAAACCAAAACATCAAACTGTATATATATACATAACAAAAGGTATACAAAGTACCGCTGAGTACAATCAAAACATATATCTATACATCCAAAATATCCCATAACCCTCGCATAACCCAGTGTACGGAGCCCTCAGCGGATCACCCCATCTGAATCACCCTGCAGTTCTCCTAACCTGCAAAGGATCTACAACACGGTATAAAACAGTTAGCTAACCATACACATATATATAGATAATGCATAAGCACAAACACAAGTCAGAAAATCATAAACACATAATCATTTTGTCACAACAACCCTGAAGCGGTAACGACCCGGCCGTTAAAAGGGCATTGAAGACGAGCATTGAAGACGGAGACCACTTGAACCCCATCGAACCGTCGATCGTTTCCCTCTCGCGGTCTCCCCCTCGCGTGAGTACCGCTGGATAGCGCACCTCACCTTCCCTGGTTAGCTTCTTCCCTTCTACAGTGACCTCTCCCCTGGCTAGATGTCGATCACCATTTTGGCCTCTTTCCTAGACGCCACAGGCAGTAGGGACCTCGACGAGACGCCTCATAGACGCAGCCTTGATCTCCTTTCCCACGGGCATGGCAACGAGCAAAGCTCTCTTCCCGGACGCCGAGCCAGAGTAGCGCCACTACTCCCACCTCGACGACCTTACACACCGGTGAAGCTTCTCCCGCGTTCACCACGCCAACGTGATTGTCTCCCTATCTCCCCATACATCCTTCCGTTTCCCTTAACCGTACATGCTTCGCACGCCGATCACCGTAAACTCAAGGCCACCCTTCACCCCTCATTTTCCCCGATCTACAATCTTCCTCTCTCTCACAACAACCATCGACGCCACCAACATCGCCGGCAAGGGTAAGCTTCTTACTCTACTGTCGTTCATGAAAGTGAAGAGAGAGAGATGACGTTGGAGGAAGATAAGCCTTATGTTACTTTTTGCAGCGTACAAGAATCGAACCCGGACCTTCACGTTAGTCAACCTCGCCACCCGGCGCCGCCTGTTTCCGTTAACGGTTTGCAAGTTAAAACCCGATTCCGGTTAGACTCGAACCCGAATCTTTTCCGTTAATTTATTCTCCGTTTAATTAATAATTTAGATTATAATTTTTATTTAGCAAATTGTTATGATGATATAGAGAATTTAATTAAGAGATAGATTAATAACGGGTAACGTTGAATTGACCGATAGCTACGGGATTAGCTAGAAGAATCGGAATGTTGGACTTAGCGGGACTGAGAAGGTGTATGAGTGAAACTGGAATGAGAACAAAGAATCGGCGAATGACCGTTAATATTAGAGTAATGACGTTTTCCGAAGTAGATAATTAATTCATTTCCGTTAAATTAAATTCCTCGATAATATTTTTTATCATGGGGATACATATTTAATTATTGTTGGCGTGGTAATGTAGTTGATAAGTTAGTGAATAGTGTAAGTTAAATATAGAAAAGTGGAGATGAACTATATTACGGGACTAAGACGGAATGACCGGAAAGCTTAGAATTAGAACAAGTTGAGAAAATGCCACGTTAGTGAATCCGGCCTGAGAACTATAAGTAGTCAAGAAGCTAGATAAGGATATGTAAAGGACGAAACCCCGAAATAGCAGATTTCATGAAACAACTAAGGAGGATATGAGAATGTGAAATGGACGTGTACGTCCCCCAACCGAAATGTTAAAGAAGACTAGGGTATTGAGTCTATACATCATACCCTGATTGTGAGAATGATGATTGAACGGAATTTAAGGTCGAAATGGTTCTAAGAATGGATAAATTTTTGATAAGGATAATCGGATCTTTGGCTGGCAAGATCGCGAGACTTTGAGACCAGTACTGATAAGGTGAGTTCGTATGACTCACTTAGCTACCTTTTAATACCGAGTGTGCACTAGGGTAGTGTGTGTTATTCTTGTGAAATAAAATGAACTGAATAGATCACTGTATTTTTATTTTAATGAGAGGCACAAGTGTATGATAACGTGTCGTAACCGTCGGTCCGGGCCGATGGTGCTGGATGATTGCCCCGCGACCAGTCCAGTAGGTATACGGGAAGAGGTACATACACCAGCCCTACTAGTTTACGGGGACGGGGGCAAGAGTCGGGAGACTCTTGTGTTACAAGCAAAGATGAAAATAGAATGGATAAATCCACGTAATGAAAGATAACAAACCGGGACCTTGTGTGTGCATGCTGAGTAATTTACCGTATATTTCTTTATATGTGTTTGTGCTCTAGTGACATTTAGTATTAGAATTGTAGCTAACGGTTTTACCGTGTTATTAGGTTTTTTGCAGGATAGATCTCTACCGAGAAATCGAGGGTGGAGTGGTCAGCCGGGTTTCCGTACTAGGAGTCTGGGTGTTGGATTATTATAACTCCGGTATATTTATTTTATTACAGTAGAGTTGTTTATTAATAGTTGGTTGATGTACATGTCTAGAATCTGTTGAGTTATTTACGTTCATGAAAGAATTTGTATTTAAAATATTTGTGTCTTGTTGCAAGATCCGACGTTATTAACGTTAACCTAAGGACGAGACCCACTGTGAGGTCCTATCCAGTAACGCTCCGAGTTCCCAGAATTCGGGGTGTTACACCTTTGAGGTTTTGCCTTTTCCGGTTGGCGCCCTTAGAATTTTGATTTATTCCAGTTGGTACCCATTTTAATCCAGAACATATTATGAAAAGTGTGTTTTTAAAAATTAAATAAAATATTAACAAAAAGTTGGGTTTTCTATTTTTTTTTCCTTCCAAATATACTCTTACAATATAATCTTACATTTTAATGTTTCCTACATAACATACAATTTATAATCAAAATCATATATTGTATCATCAAATGATTTGATGAGTTAGATATTTGTTCATTTTATGCATCTAGAATAACAATAATTTTAGACATTTAAATCAACGTATCTAGACAATTTTGATTTAATAGTATTGGTGTTTGTTAGTCATAAAACCAATCTATAAATTCTATTTATAAATGGTATATTTTTAAAAATTAAATGAAATATTAGCAAATTTTTTTGATTTTTTGACAAATAATTTAATTACTATAATTGCCACTAACCTAAACTATTTTTAAAAATAAAAACCGAAATTACCTTTTCTTTTCTTTTTTTTAATCGTAAAGCTCGCTCTTTTTGTGTTCATCACCCCATATCTACAAATCACATGATCGTGCTTTCAAGTTACATGCAAGATCATGAACCTTATCTTCATATGCGGGATAAGTGGTGAACTCAAGAATTTTGTTTTTTTAGTAAGCGGTATTTTAGTGATTCTCACTCTTACCGGTCCGTAGGTGAGGTTCTTTACTTCGACAAGGTACAAATATCTAAATTTGACATAAATACCACATTTACGGTATGAAGTGAAACATTTACGACCTATTGGAGCACATACACCATTGAATAAATTATCTTAGAGAATTTAATGTTTGGCTAAAAAGTCTCCTCACCAATAAAAATTCCCATAAAAATATCTAGATGAAACGGAAAAAAAAACACAAGACAAAAAAATTCTCTTCTTGCTTTTTCATTCTTTTGGGCCTACATATTTTTACCTTTTATCTCTTCTTGCTTCAATTAATTCATTGAAATTTTAAAACTACTTTAAAAACTAATTACGTCGAGCTAGAGGGAAGACGGGCAACAAACTGCGCCGCCAACCCTTTCTGAATTGCAAAACCGATCCTCCTAAAAACAACATTTGATGACCTAAGAGACATAATGTTACCGTGTAAGACCCGTTGCACCCTCTTAAGAACCTCAACAACATCGAGCACAAGAAAACCAAAAGTGTCAAAAGCGAACGGAAGAAACACGTGTTGGTTTTCGACACAAGCCCTCTCATGTTTAGCCACCTTAGAAGAAGTTGCATTAAGCGCCGCCTTATCCACCGCAAAAGGCCCATTGCCTAAATTAACTAGTGGGGAAACCCTTGTCACATCAACCAAACATGATTTCCACTCATCCATCCAAACACTAAGACGTCCGCCGGCCTCAACGTAGATCTTCCCTCACGTGGATCAGTCAAGAAGGTCACAGGCGCCTCCTTCTTAACCGAAACTCCCGTTCTCCTAAACACGTCGCATAAAACAGCACGGACAAGATCATGTCTATATTTTGTTTTTTAAACCATGGTTACGAGGTCCAGTTCGATCGGATTTGCCGCTCTACGTCTGGACCGGGTATATAGTCATGGCCTAGTATTGGGGGATACCCTCCCAATATCAGTTTTTCCATACATGCTGCAATCATGTCTATATTTGAAGTCAGGATGCTCTTTACAATGAACATCATGCTCCCAAAAAAATCTAAATGCTTACGACGGTTGGGCATAGGACAAGTCCCCTTAACCGGATAAAGTTGAATTATCAGACAATACTTAAGGACCGAGCGATACTCAACCGGGGACATACACTACCCAAGCCCATCAATGGGTATGACAAGAAGAAAATCTTGGCTATGCGTTAACTGAAGGCACTTAAAAACCGTTTTTTGTCTCGAGGTCAAATTGAAGGCAACTTCCATCTCCTGTACAATCTTACCGAAAAGAGCACTCGTCAAAACCTGTGAGATAGTTGTGAGAGATTTTTTTTATGTTAATTGGTTGGTAGGATAAAAAAAAAATTGTGAAAAATGATGATGTGAAGGAGAGAGAAAAAAATTTGGTGAAAAGGAGAGTCAGTGGTCTCCGGCGCATCTAAACGCGCTTCTTATAAATGAAAAAAAAGGCTAAGTAGTCAGCAAACGGGGATAGCCCGACCCCTAACATCAACATACAGAATACAAATAACACCCTCCGGCGGGTCAAGCAATACATGAAAACCGTTCGAAAAATTAAAAGCAAGAGAAGCTAAAAAGTCAGCCATACAATTTGCTTCTCGGAACACATGACGAGCTTGGACAAACCAATTTTTACGAATAAAGCCTTGACACTTATGCACCGGGCTAGAGAGAGTTGTGAGGGTTTTTTTTCTCCTTTTAGTACTAGTGAGAGTATTCTTGGATTAAAAAAATCCAACGCTTTTGATTTGACAATTATGACTTATCCGCACATTAGACTGAGGTGCACGATCATGTAAGCAGACTATTGTTTTTTTTTTGGTGGGAAGGAGAGTCAGTGGTCTCCGGCGCATCTAGTCGCGCTTTTATTTCATGAAAAAATAGGCTAAGTAGTCATCAAACGGGGGATAGCCCGATCCCTTACATCAGCATCAATAATTCTTATAACACCCTCAGGAGGGTCAAGCAATACATGAAAGCCAATATTAAAATCAAACGCAAGAGTAGCTAAAAAATCCGTTGCACAATTAGCTTCACGTAAAACATGACGAACTTGGATAGACCAAGATCTACGTAAAAAGCCTTGGCATTTGTGTATCAGGCTAGACAAAGGATGACACCGGGGAATATTCTTATGGATGAGTTTTGTGGCTAGTTCGGAATCTGTCTCCAGAATCACATTCCTAGCCCCGCTACTCCACGCAATATCAAGCCCATGCAAGATGCCCCATAATTCGGTCATGGGTACCGTGCACATCCCGATTTTGTGAATGAAACCCCGTTGCCAAACCCCCATCTCATTTCTAATAAGACCTGCTGCAGTAGCAACTCCATTCTTCTTAACCGCTCCATCTGTGTTAACTTTCACCCATCCCGTACCTGGTGCAATCCATTTGACAGGGACCGTTATCTTGTGTCTAGGGCGCCCAATCGTTCCATTGCGAGCCGTCCAAGATTTCCGGTAACTTAACACTCTCTCAATAATTCGTCTATGACATTCGGGAGGTCTATCATTATTTTTGAAAATCTTATCGTTTCTCCATTTTCATATCTGCCAAAAAGCTTCTACAAAAACATCTTTCCACGTAATAGAATTATTAAAGTAAGAATAACATAGAATATTACCTCGTACCCAACTTGCAAACGTAGTATTGAAGAACGAATGGACAAAAAGTCTGCATGTAAAGCTTTCCACAACTCAACGTTGGCTGGGCAATCCCGGAAAGCGGTAAAATATATTTTATTTTATTTTTTTAAAAATATTGTATCATTTGTAATCTGCTGTGATTTTGTTCCCGGGTCGCATACTCACATGGCTTTTTAACCAATAAAAGATACGTTGTGATTTTGTTCAATAATGATTTTGTTCAATTATGGTTGTAGTGATTTTGTTCACGGGTCACATGGCCGAAGGCTAAATTCAATTCCCACCAAAAATAAAGAGAGGCTAAAATCCAATAAAAGATAACATTAAAATAATAATAATCTATTACAGGTCATTGATAAATATACAATATTCGATCGGTTTATAAATAATTGTCGTTTTAATCTCGAGTCGGTAACAAATAATTCGTGCAATTCTGTCCCCTTATATATACATACAAGATCACTGTCATGCATCACTAGCATCGAAGTTGCATGAGAATTATATCCATGGCAGAGACGAACTTCAACGTTTACACCATCCCGATCTTCGTTTTCCTCCTCACATGGCTAGCCACTAATTTCCTCCTGAAATCCAAACACCACAAACTCCCACCGGGTCCTTCTCAAATCCCCATCTTCGGCAACCTCCTTCAACTGGGCTCCACCCCCCACCGTCGCCTCACCGAGCTAGCCTCGACGCACGGCTCTCTAATGACTCTCCGACTCGGCACCCGCACAGCCGTGGTTGTCTCCGACGCCGCAGCAGTGCGGGACGTCTTCTCTGTCAACGACCACTCACTCTCCAATCGCGGCGCCTACGACGCCAACACCGCCCTCAACCACGACAAACTATCTGTCCTTTGGCTGCCTAACGGCTCCACGTGGCGTTACCTCCGCAAGATCTTTACCTCCAACTTGTTCTCCGGTCCCAGCCTAGACCTTAGCCGCCACCTCCGCCAACGCAAGGTCATTTCACAAAAACCCACAACCCTTTTCATTATTAAAAATTATATATATATATATATACACACGATCGGTGAGAGGTAACGAAGAAATATTATGTTCATTTCTTCAATTACGAGTTTATATTTTTTTCATAAACAGAAGAAGAAAAAAAATCAAAAATAAAATGAACAGGAGCCCCTCACACGAAATATTTTATATATATATATATAAAACGTATAAATTATCTGAAAGTTAACTTTGATTATGATTTTTTTTTCCATAAAAAAGGTTGCCGATTTACTCTCCTTCGTCGAGCGTTGCTCTGCAGTCGACATCAATGATTGTGTCTTTAACTTAACGCTCAATATCATGTCAAACACGATCTTCTCCATGGATCTTGCAGATCCAAGCTCGCCTATCAGCAAGAAGTTCAAGGAGGTTATCATTGGAATTTCCATAGTGTCTGGGAAGCCTAATCTGACTGATTTCTTCCCGTTTTTGAGGGTGTTTGATCCACAAGGAATTAGGCGATCCGTGGAGCGTTATTATAAGGAGATGATGAGTCTTATTGATGGGTTAATCGCCGATCGGCTCGCCGGGAATTCAGGAGTTCCGCCGGAGAGTGAGCAGGATATGTTAGGTGTTCTTCTCAAGTTCAGTCGCGATGAGGAAAGTGAGATTACTCGCGCTTTCATTAGCCATATTATCATGGTAAGTAAATCATTAATTCAAGTAATGAACATATTTTTGGATGAATTATCGAAAACCACTCTTTACAATAATTTATTGGTAAATAACAAACCTTTATAAATTTATTTCTTGATGATTATCGTAACTTAGGACTTGTTAATAACGGGAACCGACACGACTGCATCAACCACTGAATATGCCATGACGGAGCTGATGAAAAACCCGAACAAAATGCAAAAGCTTCGAGAAGAGCTTGATGACGTAATCGGAAGAAAAAACCCGGTCCAAGAATCTGATATCTCTAAGCTCCCTTACCTCCGGGCAGTGATTAAGGAAACACTAAGACTTCATCCGCCGATTCCGTTGTCAACGCGCCGATCCCTAGACACTGACATTTCGGTGCGTGGATTTACTATCCCTAAAGGCACGCGGGTGTGGGTCAATGTATGGGCTATTGGGAGGGACCCAAGTGTATGGCCTGACCCACTATCATTCGAACCCGAGAGACACGTGGGATCCGAATCCGATTACAAAAACAATAACTTTGAGATTATACCGTTTGGTGTTGGCCGGAGGAGTTGTCCTGGATATCCGTTGGCGTTGAGGACGGTCCCACTTGTGTTGGGATCTTTAGTTCATTCGTTTGATTGGAAGTTGGAAGGTGATGCAATGTCGAAGGGCTTGGATATTGAGGAAACGTTTGGACTCACTTCACAAAAACATATTCCCTTGCGTGTTGTCCCCGTTAAGGTTTAGTTATCTCGATTATTATCGTGTTTAAGATATTGAGTGTTCTTTAATAAATGTGGATCCATTTGAAATAATCAAATTATTCAAAAAAAAAAAAATCGTTATACCAAACACACCCTTAATATTGTTAGTTGGTTTATAGCGGAAATATAAGGGCTAGTGAAGACCTTATACAAATTTGCACAATGTATCCAGAATGGGTGTTTGTAAGAATGGCAAATTGGCAATCAACTCGAGCACAAAATTGCTGCAAAAGAAAATAAACGCATCGTTTTATTTGGGTTGTTTGATGCAGCCTTGAATTAAGATATTACGGGCCTTGATGATACTCATGTTGGGCTTTCTTGAGTTATGGCTTTTACATAGCTCACAGGCCCATAGCGTCTCGAACATTCTCAAGTATGAACCAATTGCCCCAAGATTATCAGGACAGCTGTGAATATTGAAAAAGAGAGAGAAAAACAAAGAAAAATTCTACCATTTTACGCCTCCCTCCAAAATAGACTTTTCTTCCTCTCCGTCGTCGATTGTCGCCGTCGCCGTCCTCGAGCTCTCTGGGATTCCGTCGCGTCGGTGACTGTAGACGTCAACAGAGAACCTCTTACTATCGCAGTGCACGCTGATAAGGTTCGGATTAGGTTTTTCTTGTTTGTTCTTATTGTCATCCCGGAATCCTGAAGCTTGATGTTAATTAGGTTCGAAGTAAAGTTAATCATCAAAAATTACTTTGACCGATGGATTTTCTCTTAATCTTCTGTTAATTTATGTAGTCGTCTATGTACAGATCTGCTGCTGGCTTCTGTCGATGTGTTTGTTGTTTCTGATTAAGTATCGATTTTTTTTAAATTGAGGCCAGTGTAAAGGTGAAATACTTGTGTCTATGTCTATTTTTATAGGGTTGATGATTGATGAAACATAATCCAATGGTTGAAAATTTTGAATTATATGATATTTGGTTCCAATTAAATTATCGGTCTTTTTATTGAATAATCCGCTCGTCATAGGTACTTACAACAACCCTGATGTGTTTAAGTAGAAAGAAAAAGATTGATTGTAAATGAAATGAAAAAGAAATAGATTCAAATTTCAAATAGTTCAATGTGAAATGAGAAGAAAGGATAACATAATCTCGATGACTGTGGAGTACACAAACCTGTCCATTCATTTTCTTCTTGCACCAGTATGTGCTTCCATTTATTGTCATGGAAAATGAGCGAGAGAGGATATAAATCTTATCAAAATAGCGTGAAAAAACAAACTGGTACTTAGCTATGCTACTTTAATGGACAAGATAAATGAAAAAGCATTTATAATATGTATTTGGTCTTTCTTGTGATTTGATAGACTAATACAGTTTTCTACTTGAAGTAGCTATTGCAAAGGAAGAAAAGATGAACACTCTTATGATCTTATCCCCTTCACTCTCAGAAGTATTTTCAAGTGTCGTTGGCCTTTTGGCTTCACTTATGTGAAAAAACAGCGTCATTTGCTTGTTAATTCCTTTGTCCTAAGTTTTAGTATTAAAACTACAGTTGAAGATTACACATCACAAGGAGCTAAGTGGTTCTATTTGGCTTGTTATTTATTCACACTTTAGATATAGTTCAGTCTGGAATACCTTATCTACACAGACTTATATTGCAACCTGAGTTCCAAAGCCTATTGTAACTTTGCTAAGAAGCTATCCAAATGATCATTTTTATACACAAGTTACTTGCGATGAGCAACTACATACTAGATCATTGGCTTGATCTCACAGTTGTAAAACACGGAAGCTATACTTGCACTGCTTGGTGCCATAGTGATGTAATCACTAGATTTTCTATCATCAAGGGCGTGTTTGGTCCATCATTTATAAGCAAATTTTCATTTGTAAACAACTTCCCCTTTCACTAACACAATTTTTGCTACCAAATCCAAGTTACAGTCTGATGTCTTGTGATTTTATTGTCATCATCTTTGGAAGGCCTAGTTGTTTATCTCATTGAAATCAATTTCTCTGTCTTTTTCTCATGCAGATATGCAGAGCCAGCTTGCATGCAGTGGGTGCAGGAATATTCTTCTTTATCCAAGAGGAGCTGGAAGTGTCCGTTGTGCATTATGTAATACCGTTACCCCCGTTCAAGCTACAGGTAAGCTTTTTTTTCTTACGGAGATACTTCCTTACATGAATATGTACTACCAATTGTTCCTAAATGGTGCACTATGTGCATCCCTATTTATCTTGATCACTGTATCTTATGGTGTGCTGGATAATCAATCTCTTTGTATCTTAACATGCTCCAAGATAGTTCAAGGCCTTCAGACATGTTTGATATCATCTTGATTTCGCTGTAACTCTGCTCAAGCTCTTGAGTTCTGACATATTGTGTGCTTGTGGCAATAGCAGTACTGTAGAGAAAAAAAATTCACTTGTGTTCTATAAAATATCATGTTTGTATTGTAGCAATCAGTTTTGTGTTTGTTTTTATTCCGATTCATTGAGGAAGTTACTAAGGGAATGTGACACCTTTGTAGGGTTGGAAATGGATCACTTGATATGCGGGGTATGTCGAACCTTACTAATGTATTCACGTGGTGCTACAAGTGTAAGGTGCATGTGCTGTCATACAGTAAACCTTACACCTGCGAGTTTGACACCAGGTATGGTTCTCAACTTTGGCTGTAACATGTTTAATTAAGCACCTGTTTTGTGAGAGAGTGATTGCATATGCTCGATAGCTGCTAATTGGAATCCAATGCAGACTTTTTGTTTCTTTCTCAAAGACTTTTGAAGTATTTTTAGTTATTTTCTCACCTTTTCAACTTATGAATTCAATATTTAATGGACTATCCATTTTGCTAAAAGGGAAAGAAAATGCAAGGAGTAAAATATTTAATGTACTAAATCATTGACTGGAGATTTGACAGTGTGGAGGCCGTAGAGAATCACATGCCTTAACTTTCAACGGTGTCTAAAGCTTGATGTTTGACTTGTTAGTTACAACAGTTATATTACTTGAAATTGAGTGTATGGGGATCCCAATTACTTGAATTTATGGTTACACAATTTCCTGTCCTGTCTTGATCAGTAACCTCTGTGACTCGTCCTGTTTTTTTATTTCCAACCCATGTTCTGTGCAGCGATTCTTGTTGCAATGTCATGTGTATATTTCCCTTTTAATCTTTTTTGTTAAATTTAATAAAGAAGTACTGTTTGCTGAAAATTAAACTGGCTTTCACTATAGTAGTAAAGTCTTCTAGTCCCATATGGTTGCTGCATTACCTCAAGAAAAGGATGGTTGTGGTGGAATAGTGAATGGTTGCCTAAACTGGGCTTGAATCTTTCCTTGCACAATAATATTTTCTGTCAGAAGGAATAAGCAGACTTGGGGTGTGTTTGGCAGGATGATATTATGTCTTTATAAGGATTGTATAATATCCTGTCAAAAAAATCCTCGAGTTTCCCAAACTATGCAGACTTGCACTAAAAGAAGCTTGAGTTTAATCGAGTTCAGTCAATTTTCATATGTAAACACGTACCCTGTTAATATGTAAACTTGTGCGGTGATTCCGGTAAATGATTTATTTAACTTTTTTTTTGGTGTGATGCTGCTTTCCCTTGGTACTGATAGGCTTGTTTATTCAATAATTTGTGACCAGCACCTAACCAGGTTGCTACCTTAAGATGCGGAAGTTGTCACACCACACTCATGTATCCCTTTGGAGCACCATCAGTCAAGTGTGCAGTATGTCAATACATAACAAATATTGGCGTAAGTAACAAATTTGCTAAATTTTCCTGATGGTTCTTCCTGAATATTTAAGCCTTCTGAAAATATGGTTCTTCCTGAATATTTAGTTCATTAACGAATTTGATTTTATATTCCCTACACATAGGCTGGAGATGCTAGAGTCCCTGTTCAGTCCCAATATGGCTCACAAGTTCCCTCAGCATCTACAGTGAGTTTCAATCCTTTTTCGGGTTTGTTTTTTGGATGCATAAATTGTATTACAAGTTTTTTTTAATTTCCTATAGTAAATTTCAGCAAAAGTGTTGTTTGGGTGCCTTGCATTATATAATATAGGAATCACAAATACCACTTACAAACATAAAACAGTACACGTACATTTTACACTAGATAGTACATAGTTCAATTTTAAAGCCTGATCTACATAATTACATTATAGTGATGGGGTCTGTTTGGATGTCACGCATGTCAAATTGGTAAATTGAATATGTAAACTGAAACAAAGTTCTTGTTTGGCAGCCACCAGCAAGTATCCCAACTCAAACTGTCGTTGTCGAGAACCCAATGTCTCGGGACGAAAGTGGAAAACTGGTAAGTGACAAACCTTTGTAGATAGAGCAACCATTTTTAGTTATCTGCTGATGAGTTGTTTTTATTGTCCGTGCATGATGTAGGTCAGCAATGTTGTGGTTGGCGTGACGGCCGAGAGGAAGTAAAAGTAATATTTTGATCATTTCCCTGCTTAAACCTCAGATGTTAAAATGTACACTGATGGGTTCTGCCATTATCGTGTGAATATATATACCAAATCTGAAGTTTCTGCAGATTGTTTTCGAGGTAAGAGGGTGTATTCTATTGCTTGTACATGTATATTGTTTGTTCATTTGTTATACTCAACAGCGTACCGGTCGAGCAGTTTGTTGTTCATTTGTTATCTTGTATTCATTTTTTGAATGCTTTAACCGGTCCCAAGTGAACAAATGATAAGACGTGGAATCGTGGAAATGAATGAATAAGCCATCTACTATTGTTACGTTTGTACATTACATTTCATGCAGTATGACCAACTTATGTTCCTCAAAGGGTTAGCACAACTTTGTATTTTTGTAATGATGTCACTGTAGTGTTTTTGGGTTTTACTGTGCAAGTGTCGTTTTAACTTTGCAAATTTGTAATAATCGTCATTATAGGTTTTTGGGTATCTATTTCATAAATTTACCCTCGCAAGTTGTAATTCATTGTATAATTGTTAGTTATAGTTTTCAATAAAGAAAAATCAGAGTAATAGGTCAAAGGGTTAGCACAGTGTCCGATTCACAAACTGCATAACTCAACGCAGGTCGGATGTGTTGAAATAGTCTAACTTCAACAGGATGACGTAGAAAAAAAGACAATTTTCAACACATTTCAGGGTATTACGAAGGAGCTGAATATAATGCATGTTGGATGTGTTGAAATAGTTCAACTTCAACGCAGGTTGACGTTGGTAAAAAAAAAATAAAAATTCAACGCAGTTCAGCATATTATTACAAAGCTGAATATATAAACTTCAAGTAAGAGGGAAAATTATTGAAAAAGAAAAAAAAAATCCAAATGATAAATATGGTGAAGCAAAGGAATACTAACCAAAATAGTGTCCTTTGATATTGAAATTATTTTTTTGGGACTAATTGTGTTATTTTAAATTCAAAATGTTATGCGGTGGTTTCAACATAAAATTGTTACGGAGTAAATGTGTTATTTTTATAACAACGAAAAGTTGCATAGACTACAAAATTATCTGGCACACACAAAACTAATGAATGAACGATCTACAAAAAACTAATGAATGAACCATTTAAAGAATTTCCTGAACAATATGGGTTGCTCCAATCAGGGTCGTACAATGAACTTTAAAGGCCCGTGCTAAATATGATACTGTTATAATAAAATCTCGCATATAAAATTCATTTTATTAGAATTTAAGCTAACAAATTTTATTATCAAATTGTTCGATATTTTACCAACCATATTTTTAGTTAAATGGTTGCGGTATATATAACTACTAAAAATTACAAAAACCTTAAGTCAAAATTTATTGCTTAAAATAATAACTAAGTATGTAAAGTAATTTATTGGTCGATTAGAAACATGTATAATAATTTTTGTCATAAAAAAATTCTTTTAGATGAAAATTATCTTCACAAAAAATTTAATGACAAAAGTATAATGATAAATTGACAAAACAAAATTCTCACTTTGTCTTACAAAAATATTAAGAGTATACGATGAATTATACTAGAATTTTTTTAAAAAAGATTAACTACAAAAGTATTAATATCAATTATAGGATTTTTGAGAAGATATTGTGTGTGCTTGTTTGTATATAAACTTGCTGATGTTTTGAATTGTAGTTAAAAGATTTTTAGGTATCATCATATGCTAAAAATCTATCGTTCATAATATGTTAAAAACATTCATAAGTAGTCTCATAAAATATAAAATATAACGTTCATTAACCAATATTAATTTAAATTATAGCTAGTTAATTGTATGAAATTGACACTTGAGGGTATAAGATTGACATTATGGAATTGTTGTATATGTGAAGATTTCGTGGGTCATGATTGGTGTTTTGCAAAGTTCAGTGAATGTGAGTGTAAATTGAGAAATTAGATGTTAATTCAACAAACACTTTCAGAAATACATTTAACACTATCAATACCAATTGATTTTGAAAAAAAAAACGTTAATATCAATATGGATTTTTCCTATTGGTGTCCTTCACCTTTATATTTTTTTCTCTTAAAATTCACAAATTTTAAAGTTTCAGTATCCTCATTGTTTAATTTATTTTCTCTTATAGGTTTTATCCTGTACAATCTTACCAAAAAGAGCATTCGTCAAAACATGTTGAGATTTTGGGGGGGACGGTGTTCTTGACAGTAAAAATAGAAAGATCGAAATCATGAATAGAAGTTTGAAGATTGCCCAAAGCTCTACAACTTCACTGTCCCACAAAATGTGGTCCCGAAGGGCCCAAGACTGGGCCTTGTAGGCTACAAAAGCAAATGAAGAAGCCTCCATATTAAAGTAAAGCCCTGGACCCCCAAACCAAAAAGGATTTAGATGTTTATGGGGAGCATGTTGTTCATTGTAAAGAGCTTTCTGCTTCAAATATAGACATGATCTGGTCCGTGATGTTTTATGCGATGTGTTTAGGAGAGCGGGAGTTTCGGTTAAGAAGGAGGCGCCCATGACCTTCTTGACTGATCCACGTGAGGGAAGATCTACGTTAAGGCCAACGAATGTCTTAATTTTTGGATGGATGGAAGGGAAACATACTTGTATTGATGTGACAAGGGTTTCCCACTGGTTAGTCTAGGCAACGGGCCTTTTGTGGTGGGTAAGGCGACACTTAATGCAACATCTGCTGAGGTGACTAAACATGAGAGGACTTGTATCGAAACCCAACATGTGTTCTTCCGTTCGCTTTTGACACTTTTGGTTTTCTTATACCCGATGATGTTGAGATTCTCAAGATGGTGCAACGAGTCTTATACGATAACGTTATGTCTCCTAGGTCGTCAAATATTGTTTGTAGGAGAATCGGTTTTGCAATTCAGAAAGGGTTTGCGGTGGAGCTTGTAGTCCGTCTGCCCTCTAGCTCGATTTAAATAATTATATATAAATAACATTCAAACATTTATTTCATCTTTAAAATTTAAACTACTCACAAATATTGAGTTTGCAAAATACATAAAAAAAAAGAAAAAAGAAAAGGAACTAATGTTATGCTATACAATAAGGAAATAGAAATTTATGCTATGATAATCGATCAAAAGTTAATACAAACACTTACTAAAAAAAGGGTTTTAAAACCCAAGCCGGTTCGCTTTGCTTTTCGTTCGGTTCATCCGGATCATGTCAAACCATGTGTATAAAGGCTTCGTGGATAAACCATGACACTTGACACTGTTGACAGTAAAAACCTTGTGTGTAGTGGGCGGTTTTGCGATCAATTTCTATTTTCAAAACTTTTCCCACTGTTTCAGAGTAAAGCTCGCGCGGAAGGAAGAACTACGCGTGAGCTCGGCAGCCATGGCGAGTGATGCTGCAGAGAAGAGTATTCTCACCTTCATCCGTGACTTAGCCTCCGAAAAATCTCAAGGAGGTCTCTCCCTCTCTCTCTCATGCTTCATCTCGTTCTCCTTTTCCATGTGCTCTCCTCTATGTCAAATCTGCATATCCTTTCGCAGAACGAAGAATCGTCAATCTCAAAAAGAGAACCGACGAGCTTGAATCGGAGCTACGTCGAGCATATGAAGAAATCGAAAACGCCAAGCGTCGAAAAGAAAAGATCGAGTTAGAGTTCAGAGGCTACGAGGTTGGACTAGCCATAAAAAAAACTTCTGCTCAAGCCCTACAGGTAGAGCACTTCACGACCTACAACTATTTGACATAAATTTGATCTTCATTGTTAAGGAATTTTGTTTTAATCTTGTATGGATTTATTTTGCTGCTGGATACTTCTTAGGCGAGAATCAATTCGTATCAAGATCAGATATCCACCGCTAGATCTGATTTGCAGGCTCTCAAGGTAGTTATACAACTAGCTACCTTTGTTTTAGTTATCTTTCGTTTTGAACGACTCGTTAAAACTTTTAATAAATCCTTGTTGTGTATTCCTGTTCTAGAACGAAGAAGGAGCCTTACTGTAAGTACTCCACCTCTTTTAATCAATTACTGTGCAATTTCATTTTCAGAACTGATGTTTTTTCCTTATTATATTTGTTCGAGTTTTCAGAAAGTATCTTAAATCACCTGTGATTATAATCCTAGACGGCAAATTTTGAAAAAAGGTCGTTCTTATTTATAAATGTTGATTCCATGAAGTTCTGTGGCTGTTTACTACAGGGATGACTTTATTAGGGAAATGCTGGAGCTCAATGATAAGCTAAGGTAGCTCATATCTGTCTCTTTTGCTGATTCTGAATGTTTTCGAACTAATAAGTAATAACCATATTTATTGGTACACAATTTTTCTAAGATACTTTGTGGTTGTCAAACTGTGACCAAGTATGAAGTATAAGCCAAATTTTGTTTGATGAATGATTATATTAACCTAAGCAAGTAAAAGTAAAGAGCTAAGTCTAGCTGAACAAACAGGTTGTTCTGCTCTTTATTCCGAAGTAACAAAGTTATAATCAGCTTTCCAGATAAGTTTCTTCAGGGGTGATATGATCAAGTGAAAAATTATATAACATTAAAGTCACAAACTTCTTCACTTATATTTGGAGAGTTAGGATGAGTTGATCAGAGAATCAGCATTGTTCTTCTCATTTTTTAAGATAACGATCACCAGAAGTTAAATATTAATTCTACTGCAGGATATCACAAGGCTTTGTGGTTTCAAGTTCTCTCGGTCTGATCCATGGAGGAGTTTCATCAGGTAATTTTATGGTCTTTGTTATTGGTTCTTTCCATTTTTCTTGTTATATTCAGATCATGCAAATTGTCACTCAACTGTTTCATATGGCTTGTTATGAATTGTAGAAGATCTGCATGCCATTTTCCAAGAAAACTATCGTATTAGTAGACAGTGGTGTCAATCTAATAACCATGACTGAGAAATTAATTATGCATCTAATGTTTTGCTCAATCTAAGCAAGACCTGAAAACTGATGCAGAGAAAGAACACATCAAGTCCAATGATCAGGATCCAGAAGTTGCTGCTCTTAAAGAGCAGATTTCTAGTGTACTTTCTCAAATCACCACAGAGGAAAGAGCATGTGAGGGAGAACGAAATCGTAAAACTGAGGTAAGTTATATCTCTGCCTCCATTTTTGGTTTACTAAATGTAATTGCCAATTGTCATTAAGTGATATTCATGCGGTAGATGCAATTTTGGATGTTTCTGCAGCTTCAGCAAGAGTTAAGTGATGCAAGCAGGAAACTGGATCTGATGGAGACAATAACCGAAGACATGAAAGAATTGAAGGAGTTAACAAGATATCCTTATCGACTTTTCAATTATTTTTCAATGAAATACTTACCTTCAAGCTAATGCAGCTAAGGTTGTTGGAATTAGTTAATTCTACATTCAAATTAAAATCAGTATGTGTAATATAAACAGATTGATTCGTCATCCTACAAACAACCAGAGAGCACAATAATTAACGTTTCTACCCACAAGCATGCACAGGTTTTCCCCTAAAATAGTTCATAAAATCTTAAATTTTATTACATTGTGTCTTTGACTAGAAACACGCAGACATCTGAGCTGGAGATGGCATATGCCGATCTGGGTCAAGAGCTGCAGAGGAAATGCGTATGCCCAAGCTGTCATCAATTTAATGCTGAAGGATTAGAGGGCATTCTTCAAGGCGCAGAAGACACTTCACAGAATATATCTAGTTGATGCTTTCAAAATCGGTCAGTACTTTGAGTACTTTCTAAACCGGTTTGTTTTTGGTTTTCACTGCACTTTTAAAAAGAATTCGTCAAGATATGACTATCTTGGTCACTAATATCTTTAATATACAACTACTGCTCGTAATGTGGATCTGGGTTGTCTGCAACCTTCTTCTGCCCCTGCAGTTCACATTTTAAGCAAATCAGATTTAGCATATCCCTACACAATTTATTTTTAGAACTATAAATGTGAAATCAAAAGGATAGAAATAGATTGACGATTCATACATTATCCCTGGAAAGATTCATAGACGCAAGGAACTTGCTTAAAGTTATTCCCCTTGGGTTGGAGTTGAGTATTTCTATCTCTGTTGTGAAAAGAGCTGACACGGGTCGGTGATCAGAGAATTTGCTATCACCACATACATACGACAACTGTTGTATTCCTTTCCCATACCACATAATCCTGTCACACCTGCAGGAACAAATGCTACTCTTAGTGTAAAATCGACATATAGTGATTAGGGCAGCTCAAATAATCATTACATACCATGCTGGAGTCCTGTGTTTATCCCCTGATCTCGTAGGGAGATTGCCTGTATATCGGTTGCTACTTGATAGATAGTACTTATACGTAGGTGCGAATTCAATGTTTCCTTCCTTCCACCCGTGAAATACTCCGCCTTCTTCTTGTTCCTTTTTGAGTTGATCAAACTTGTGGAGTTCTTTGAAGTTTCTCCTTCTTATGAGCTCTCTTGCTAAACCGTCTTCCAAGTTAAGCCGATAGTTGAGATCTCCGAACCAGAATATTCGGCTGCTCATGACATTTTAGCATTCAGTTTAGGGTCTGTTTGGATATCATGCATGATAAAACGAGTACTATTGGGCTTTATAATTAAAGCATGCATTATTTAGTGTAAAATGTAGTATTAGCAGTAGTACATGTAATACTTTGCCGAAGCTACATTATAATGGAATGCATCCAAACAACATGTACCCTGAAATGTATATCAGGCCATAAAATATCTAGCATTGAACTTACTGCATTATGCCTCAAAACAAGCCCTAAGACTACTAAAGTAGATTGAAGAGGTTATATGTGTTCTTATGCATTTACAAGAATTTTGCAATTTCAGTTTCCCGGTTTATTCTCTTGCTTTTAGATAGATCAAGACTGACTTACTCATGTCCAAGGATGTTGAGTGGAAGCGGGATGGCATTCTCCTGGGAAGACCGAGAGAATGTTGTTCGCTTGAAAATCTCTCCTACTTGTTGATTTCTTCGGCCTTCATCCCCTTTCTTCTCACCAGACGCCAAGTGAGCAGTGATGAATGAAAAACTCGTCCCCTCAATTGACATGCTGACCGAAACTGAGCCTTTGTTTCCCAAATAACCCATTATACCACAAGCTACAGAAGACACCTTCACATTAGAGACATTATACTTTCTCAGTAGCTCCCTCCTCATCCAAATGGTTATGAAAACTCCAACCATTTTCTTGCTGGCCATCAACTTAAATGACTCACTCCCGCTTGACTCTGCATTATGAGTTCTCGCTCTTTCCCTCATTGGAGTTTTACTTCTATCCATCTTTTTCCCTGAATCCAAAGCTTTCACATACTGATAATCATCACTTGCTGTTGCATTTGAGGTGGGTGTCAACCAAACACAGCCTTCTTTGTTGTTGAGAGTCTTTCCTATGATTAAGTTCCATTTTGTTGTCTCGGTGTGGTCTTCTCGTACTCCAATTACTGATCTAGTGTTCAATGGAACAACTTCTTGAAACCTGCATTATAAAGAATCATAATAGGCATTAAAATAACAATAACGGTTTATACGAGAAGTTTATCTATCTAGTTATGAAAAATGAGAAGTGTAAAATTATACGAAAATGTGTCATAATGTGCATCTTTCCATTACATATATGCACATAAAATAACGCGATTTTTACTCATATAATCTAGTTTTTCAGCCTAACATAAATATCAAGCTATAAACTACCCAAGGACATATATGTCAACTGCACTTTTCAGGTTCAGCCATTCATCCAAATCCACAGACAAGCCACGAACCGGTGGCCGCCCAGCTACGTTCCATGTCCCCACAAAGATCCTGAATTAAGCACAATAATTATTGATGTGTATCAGTAAAATGTGAAACTTAAAACTATACATAAAGCAATATAATTGCTGATTATACCACATGAATACCTCAATTCATGTGTAAGGCTATTGTTTTGGATCCTCACAGGCCTAGAAGAAATGCTATTGTAGGAATGATCCAAATAATCTTCACATTCTTCTGCAAAATTATGCACTTGATGAACTAATGACCTTCTGAATCAATCCTACACGAAAGAGAAGGGAGAAAACCAAGTACTGACCTGAAAAATCGCTTGAGTAAGACACTTCCCCCTTCTTCGACTTACTATTATCCAACCATTTATGTGATCTCCCAGATGCCGTTCTTTGAATCTCGCTCCCCATTATTCGACAAGAAGATCCAAGCCATGCAACATTACTAAGAGCAACTCTTAGTTCATATGATATGAAAATGTTGGAGACAACAAGGAATCACGTTTGATGTGAGATTTGCAACTTGCAAGATCTGTTAAGCGTGAAACAATTATTTTATGACATAAAATAACTTGGAAAGCAGTTAAGGCCTTTTGTTTACTGATGTTTGTATAATATTTTACTCTAAAAATTTCAGTAAGTTGGTGACCATATACATTCTAGCTCTTACCAGTACAATGACGTTTTCTTTTACATATATTAGGTGGTGCTGGACACGTAAATTAGATGTAGGTATTTTGTACCAGTCAAATTAGTGTCATTACGAAATACGAAGTCTGATTCATCGTGCATCTAACAATGGCAGTATGGGCCTCCAATTACACTGAAATTGTCTTCGGAAAGCACATATTTTGCTGACCTTTTAGCTAGTAGCATACGATTTGTCTTATACTATAGATTTGCTCTTAGATCGCTTAGTTTTCACTTTTCACTGTGCAAATTGAATGCTCCTGAAAACCTAACGTATGAAATACTTACAAGTTTGACTTTCATATCATCTAAACTTGGGTAACAAGGAACAGTGGTTCAGATTTACATCCACTTGAACGCATTAGACTCATAACTTATGGAGGGCATTCGCCAACACATACGGTATTCAATAACGCATTCCATCTGAATTAATAGGTAATACGTATTTGAAAGTTGAAACTGAATTGCTTTGGATTTTATGTAGTGTAAATTATGGATTTGGAAAAAAATATAATAATTCTAAACTGATGAACTAAATTCATATAACGCATAAATTTTTAGGGTAGGAGATCGAGTAACCCAATTCTACCATATATTTGCTACAAATTATCCCATATTTTCGGTTTTATTGATCACATGATATACTTGTGTGAAAGTATTCTATTTTTATGTAATTGATATTATCTATTAAATTAATCATTGTATTTAATATTTTATCAAAGATATAGTAGAATTTGTTTTTAAATTTTTTTTTTATAAACGAGCCAAAGTTAAATATGTCAATAACTCGGCCCTTACAAGATCCGACACGTTTGACCAGTTTAAGTATAACCCACCAGCGACGTCTACTGAGAAATTATAAGTGTAAAAAACGGAATATTCAACAGCCATGTTTTTTTTATCTCTTGTCCACCAAATGACTTGCATAAATAGATCACTCATAGTCGTAATCCTACATTCCTACCATGTTTTGTTATTTTCTATCCACCAAATGATCTAATTAAAAAAAAACTATTTAACGACCCTTTCTATTTTTTATGATCAGCTCTATTATCACTCAAACCATGATTACATTCACATTCATCCATCCCATTTCCGTAGCTGCAAAGTAACTTCAGGATGCGAACAATCGTATGATCAGTGATCATCAGTGTAAAAACGAGTTTTACAACTTTCTTTTAGAATCCCATTTCCATACTTTAATGCTGCTTGCCGCTTACTCTCCCTGCGTACCTGAAACATGCCATGAGAATTAAGATGCAAGACGGAGAGAGCTTAACCAAAGTTCAGATCGCTTCCCCCATCTAACTATCTGAGTTAAACAGAATAACCATCAATATGTTCTACACAAAGGTCATCTTTTTTTTTTGGATAACTGGTAAATACATAGATGAGAAAATAACACTAACCCGAACCTCAGGGTTAGCCCTACAACCATACACCAAACATCCAATCAAGTCAAAAGGCAACCAAGCTTAAGGCCGAAACCAAATACAAAAACCAGTATCTTAGCCTCGAATAATCCTATACAGGCAAACGGGAGTACAACAAGATTTGTGCAACACATAGGGTGATACTATAATAGAATAAGATAGTGTAAAAGAGGAACTAGTGCCTTACTATTCAGAAAAATTGTCCATGTCAGTGCCCGTTTGGAGACATAACAAATCTTGTCTCAACTATCCGAGAATTCGAGCACCTTAATACGAATATCTGCAAGGATACCACAATATATAAGACAGGTCGGTGAGACAGATCATCAACCAATCTATGTATTTTTATTTAAACAAATCATTCACCAACGATGCTGATGAACTAAAAAAAATTTGTTCAAGGAATACAAGAATATATAAAATAACATTTTATATGAAGTTCCAAAGAAATATTTCGATTGCCCAAGTGAAAATATTCGTAATATCCCACGGAATCCAAATTTAAAATAGAAATAAGACAAAAATAAATAAATATAAGTTTCAAACATTATACTTTGTAAGTAAAGATGGTTAAAAAGAGAGATGAATATTGCACACAAATAGAAAAGGTTAAATAAGAGATATGAATACATACTGGTCTAAGAAGTGATGTTTTATGCCAATCAAACTATTAATCAATTTGTGCAGCTTTTGATTGATTGTGATTTTCACTTCCTCTTTTTCTTCTCTGCCCACTTGGGTCCATATATTGCCAAGTTTGTCCGACCAAACCGCCTATCAGCTATCTGCAGTTCCAGAACTTCAGTTAGATAATTGTTGAGTTGTCCAGAGTATAAAAATGTAGGTCTAGAAATAACAACCTCAATTCAATGAGAACAGCGAATAAGAAACACAATTACAGTATTTTCTATTTTACATTCAAACAAAGGACAGAATATATACCTTAATAAGGCATCCACATGAATCCAGCATAGATGTTCCCAAAGCATACTCCACCACCTGGAACATTCAGATTAATAAGAAAGCGCGTACTATAAACTCAATCTAGCTAAGAATAGTATTTGAGAAATCGTGACTTACTATGAACGTATTTTCTCCAACTACACATGAGCTAGAAATTTGATCCATTAATAACCCATAATCAACTTTTTCATATGGAGGTGTCACACTAATGTAATCAAATGCTCCATCTCTCCCTGCAGGTATCAAAAGGCTTACCATTTTTAAAACAAGACTAGTTATTATACGAGTGCCAGTTTATAACTAATGATTTACAGATACATCAGATGTCCTCATAATATAATACAAGGAACCTCAAGACGTTACCAGAATGTAACACTAAATCATTTAGATCAGGTGTTTCTGGCATCTTTACATATATAGTTGCAGCTAGAAGCATAGATAGATAGTCAGTAATATTATAAACATACCTACTAACTGCTGAGCTCGTTCTAAGAAAACCTCCACACGAACAGTGTGTATCACAGAAGCGTCAAGAAACTCTGTCCATTGTAAATTTGGGCGTAGGACATCTGAAACAACCCAAGGATCCATCTCAACAAAGTGTACCTAGACATGAAGGACCGATATCAGATATATCAGGTTCTAACTGGGAAACATTATATATTTTTTTCTTGACATCATAACAAAGAAACCTATCAGCTAAATATATATGATGCATGTTGCCAAAAGTGAAAAATCTTAAAAGAAAAAACATAGGATAGCAGAAGAAGCTCTGAAAATTACAGATTCTATGCACAGACTAACCTGAGAGCAACCTCTACTTAGAGCTTCAATACCAACGGATCCTGTTCCACTATACAGGTCTAGCCAGCGACCAGACCTTAAAGATGCAGGACAGCCTCCAGCTACCTGTAGAGCTCCACGGAAAAAAATAGTTTTAGAAGGAAATTAATTAGCAATAACCAATTAAGGGTCCATATGTCTATCATGGGTAGTGTCACATTGAACACTGAACTGGTATAAACTAACATCAAA
Source organism: Fagopyrum tataricum (assembly GCA_002319775.1). NCBI lineage: Eukaryota > Viridiplantae > Streptophyta > Magnoliopsida > Caryophyllales > Polygonaceae > Fagopyrum > Fagopyrum tataricum. Next base: position 9,164,002 of record CM008285.1, on the reverse strand, counting down.
TCTACATGATGCATTGGTGCATATATATATATCCTCTCATTTTGAAAATCTCTAAGCGACCTTAAAGGTGTGAATGAGAGTGAAAGATCAAAGATTCAAAGGTAGCCTAATAGTGGCCTTTCATAATGTGCAGTTCTCTTGACTTGTCATTCTAACGAATCAAGATCTCCACTTTCAGTGGGTTTTCTTGAAATAATGTGTTTTTTCTTTTATGAAAATTTCTCATAATTTTCTAGAGAAACAGTTTTATATCCTCCTTTCTTGTAAATTAAGATAGCAAAAAAAAAAAACAAAAAAAAAAAAAAGAGGGGTGGTGGACTATTAATATAGTCTTCCAGGTAGGCAAGTTAAACTCATGAGGAGGAAAAGTACACAGGTTTGCTCCTAGTATCCTTAGAAGAATGGAAGAACGTCTTGGTAGAAATGTACATAATGAATGCAAAAGCCTATTGGCTGTCACAAACATACCTGCAACATATCAAATGTGGCACCTTTAACAACCTCCATCATTGGTCGTACGTCCATGCCTTTAGGAGAGAGCAGCTTTTTCCGTTTAGCTGTTCCTGCAAGCACCTATATATACGCAAACAAACATCTTTTTCAAAAGAGTGCAGGAATAGATATTTGACATGAAACACCAATAAGAATGAACACATCTAAGATCAGTCCTATTATATATTCGATGTCTGATCTGAATATCTGATATTTTAAGCAGCATTTCACTAAAAATCATCAATTCAAGAACTCAATCAACTGAGCAAAGAAAGAAGCTAGACATGAATGAAACGGGAGAACTATACAAATTTATACTCTATAACATTTCTCTTTCTCGGCTAATTAAGTGATTAGCTTGTTAGTTTCTGTATTGACATATTAATTTATTTTCTGTTTTACACATTAGTCGACAGAATATAAGCACTGTTTCATGTAAATTATCTTTAACAATTTAGGTCGCCCATTGATAAAATTCAACAAGACAATAATACATTGGTACTGGACAGGGTAAGTGAGTCAGTCATGGATTAACATTTTTTTTTTTTTTTTTTGTATACACCTAGTTTTTTTATTTCATCCAAGTGCAGATGCTTTCATATTGCATGTTAGTTACACAGAAAATTGTTTGGACTAGAGAATTACAGAACTAATTTCCTTATCCCAGTCATTGGTTCTTAATCATTCTCAAAAAAACATAAATACTTTTAGTTACCTGATAAAAAATTTCTATTCAAATTGTCACAAAGTTGCTTTTCCTTATCCTTCTAATATATCATCCGACTTCTACACCACTACTTACTTATTTTCACAAGTTAATCAACGAAATATAGCAAATAATATGAAGCTACATATTACCTGAAGCAGCCTATGAGTGGTTCTAGGAGGCTTTGGCGGCTCCACAACAATTACTTCTTTTCTTCTATCTGTTCTCCCACCAAGATCCTTCTTCCTCTTTGTCTAACAAAATCCAAATTCCATCAGTATCATCAAAATGAAAGAGATAGAGATAGTGAGGATACGAACAAACCTTTGGAGAAGGCTCGGATAGGAATTCATCAGGATTGAGACCGTATCGCTCGAAAAACTCACGCTTCTTCTCGCTAGTCATTTCATCTTTCGGCTCTGAAACCATTACAAAATCGTAAAACTGAAGGTTGAATTGGAGAGAAACGAAATTTGAGATTCTAGATGGAAAATATTTCACAAAATATGCAACTCACTGAAAGCGAAGACAGTTGAAGAGCTCCGACGAGCTGTAGCAGAAGAGGCGGGGCCTTTGAAGAGTGGAAGAACGAAAAATCGATGGCCGAGACTAGAGCTTTCGGTGGAGATGGTGGTGTTGATGGCGGCTCGAGTTTTGTGAGGAGAAAAAATTGGAGGGAGAGGAAGCAAAGTGTTCGCCATAGTTATCCCTCTTTCAGTTCCAAACTAGCAAGAGCTTTGGAACCAATGTTACCTATCTGGTCACTGAGAGTCTGAGACTGGTGGTGATTCAAATAATTGGGCCACCGACCGAAATGAAAGATTAGGCCTATAGGTATTGGGCCCAGCAAAACTCAAAAGTCCCATAACTGATTGTTCCTCGTTTCACATAGGGAACATCTTGGAAAATAACCAACTTTGGGGTGGTTTAAGTAATTAGTATGAGCTTTCAAATAATGCAAAAAATAGCCTCAATTATGTGTAAGCGTCCTCGGTTACAATTTTCTATCATTGTCGGATTTGTCGCTGATGTATAATCATCGGATATGTTGTTACTAAATTATCAATTTATCATTCATAAGATCATCCGAATATTATTAATCGAAAAATTCATTGTTGGTATTTCTTAATTTCTTATGGTGGTTTTGGGCATTTGGCAAACCACCTCATAGATGGGGCAATTTTATACAATTTTGGAAGTTCGGAATATTATCTACAATTACTTCCAGTATTATGGCTACTTTTCTGAAATATTTTACATTTCAAATATGGCAAAGAATGTGATTTTCCCAGTTCCGTGTTTCCATTTCCAAGTTCCAACCCAAACTAGGAGACCCGGTTCATTTGGTATAATGTGCTTTCGGGCTTTCATTACATGATAATTAATTTGCTCCTTAAGGGTGACAATATTGTTAATAGATGGGGAAAAAAGGTTACAAAATTAATAAAAATTTCAAATTTGTGTGTTTGTAAATTATATATGTTATAATATTTCTAATTTTTATTTATATAAAAATTAGTATATCCTACTTCGTTAATAAACATCTCGCGGTTTATCACTGTAATAAAGGTTGAATTGTTTTTAAATAACCTACCCAAGTTCAAATCAACACTTGTTGAAATCTAAATAAAATTATGAAAAAATATACTTGTTGACAATCCATTTTATACACGTAGACAATAAATTTTATACTTGTTGACAATCCGAATAAAATTACGAAAAAAAAATATTTGTTGACAATCCATTTTACACTTGATGACAATTCATTTTACAATTTGTTGATCATCTGGAGAAAAAAATAAAAAAAATAAAATATATATTTATTTTAATTTTACAATTGTTCATTTGACATTGTCAAGTGCTCATATATACGAAAAAAGAAAATTTCAAAGGAAAAAGAACCAAAACCTTTTCTAATTAATTAATTTGAAACCAAACCATGAAAGCTTGATATTAGTTTTTAATTATCTAATTTAGATCGATTATCCTATTAAACACATTCAGATAATAAATCTAAAAGTCGAGAGTTTTTAGTCCTTTTCCAAACCGTCCTCTTGAAGACCAACTCAGCTGACCAAGGTATTAAAAGCCAACATCGTAGTATTCGAAAGAGAAACTACTCATCTGTCGGTTGCGGATTTGCAGACGAAAATTGTACGGGATTTATAAAGGCATGACGATGAAATTAACAAATACACGGCGAATTTAGAATCCGTGACCGTCACAGTAACACATTGCGAATTCGTGTTAAATTGTCACGGTTACGGATCACGAATTCGTTACGGATTCAGAACCTGTAACCATGACAATTTTTTTTTTGTAAATTCTACCAAAATAGGAGATCTGACGATCACGAGATCGAGAATTTTTCTTTTTTACCTTAATCATGTAACGGATTTCGGAGACGCCGTGCGTTTGTTAATCTTATCTCCGTGTAATTAACATCTATCAAAGTGTATAGATACACTAAATGTTATTAGTCCACTTGTTTTTGTTTTTTATCAAACTTGTTATATAAAGTATTTAAAAATTCTATACTACTCAACTTGTGTGTATACTTTTTTTTTGAAATAAAAGGGTATCTGATATAATTAACCATTAGTGCTGTTAAAGTATGAACCAATCTTGGATAATGGATTATTATTTTATTTATTTTTTGTCGGAATGGATGATTATTAATTTATTACACAAAATATCGTTTGTGTGTTATGACCAACTTGGTGTAAATTATTTACGAAATCATGTCTGGTTTCATTTTATAAGAATTACGATAATTACGTAAATAGTATTTTATAATTATTTTATAGTGTGAAACCGAGGAAACTGGTCTTTTTGTTAACGCGGCTAAGGAACTAATTTAAACCGTGGAGAGAGGACCAATTCAACACCGATAAGCAATGGAATTAATTGCCCTTCAATAATTTCTCTCTCACAGCTCACAAGTAACAAGCAGTTGGAGTGAAGGACATCGTAATTTTTATTTTAAATCTGGAGTAATAAAGAAAGTTAATAACTCGATTACTTTTCGATGTTCACAGCATAGTTAGGTGTCAATATATTGTTCCAATGAATAAGTGGATATTGTTAAAAAGTAATATAGTAATTTAGACGAAATGAGTCTCAAATTTAATCTATTCTTTAAAAAACCACATATAATAAACACCTTACCTTATCGATAAATTATACTCGATCATTGATACACTCGATGAAACGACTTTTAAAAACAATAATTTTACCCAAACGATGACACTCAGAGTTACGGATACGAGTTTCGTGTATAATGCACATGTGCCTCCTCGCATATTACGGATATGTCCCATAACCCATCTTATATCTATTAAAGCATAAGCAATTTTAGCCACGTGTCGCCGTCAGGTTTAACGCAACCCCCAAAATATTTTTTAAAATGTAATTTTTAAATCCAATTATTTTCAAAAATTATATTATTAAAAAAATATAAATGAAATTTATTTTGTTATTTAAATTTTTATATTTATTCTACTAACTTATTACACATTTACAAATATATAGAAATTATTTTTATTAGTAATATATAAAAAAACACCCGTGCAGAACACGGGTAATACACTAGTTTTATTATGTTTGAGAAACGGTCATACTTTTGAACAATGAACGAAATCGTTGGATTTGAGTCTCAAGTGGAGTGTGCATGCGTCCGTACACTATTTTCTCCTTGTTGGGAATTTGGACGAGCTTATGCGACGATCCAGACAAAGCCTTGCATTTCTAGGGTTTCTGCATACAGGGTGCACTCGTCCTACACCTCTGGGGCGCACCCATGATGCGCCTACGGCCCATTATCGCGTTATTCTTCTATTGGATTGTCATAATTCGTTGTGATGAATAATAACATCACCCAATGATGCGAGTCTCTTATTACCCGCGATATTATATATTATAGATATAAACTTAATTATTCATATTATATTTTTATATAATTACATTTTTTTAAATATATGACAATGTATTCCTTAAATTGTTTGATTAAAGTCACCGTTTTAAAAATTTATAATTAATGATATCGTGATGCTATTTATATGACGTTTAATTTCTTATTTATCTAGTCAATGTACCAATATACACAGTGCGAATGTTTTTGTATAAGGGTGAAGGGAAATCCCACACATTCTAAGTCACAAGTGACGTCCACACATTCATAAAAGCATGTGACTGAGGATCATGTGTGTTTGTATAAGGGTGAAGGGGAATCTCACACATTCTAAGTTACATGTAACGTCCACGCATTCACAAAAGTATGTGTCTGAGGATCATGTGCCTGCCGAACACGCATTCTAAAAGTACGTGTATAGGAGTCACATTTTCATACTTATTTGTGTCTTGGATAAGTAACCATCGGAATGCATTGTAAGTAAATATATAAAAATATTTGTTGACAAAAAGCTTAGAAATAATTAATTTATAAATATTTGTTATATAAATATTGTTTTGTACATTTTTTATGGTAAAATATAACTTAGTGACGTGGATATTAACACGGTAAATATAAAAGAGAAGATTTGAGCGTTCAACGAGTAAATAAAGTCCATAAGTATCGCTCTCCTTCCTATAAATTAACTTCCAAGATCCACCTACACGATCACGCTCAGCAATTCAGTCTTAACAAAAAGTCCTCTTCAGCCCCTTTCAGTTTGTCTCTCCTCAAATTCCCACCTCCTCAACCACCAAAGTCCAAACCAACTCCGATGGAATTCTTCCACAGAGCGAAAGCAGTCCGGCTAAAGAGCCAACACAACAAGTTCCTAGCCGCCGACGAAGACGAAGAAAGCATTAAACAACACACCAATGGCGCCTCCTCCTCCACTCGCTGGATAGTCGAATTTGTCGAAGGTAAACCTAACGTCATTCGCCTTAAAAGCAGCAAGAGTTGGAAATACCTTCAAGCCTCTGACGAGCCTTTTCTCCTTGGCTGGACTGGTAAACGCGCTCTCCAAGCATCGCCGAGGTTGAAATCCGATGCATCTGTCGAGTGGGAGCCGATTAAGGAAGGTCTATACGTCAAGCTCCGTTCTCGCCGAGGGACTTTTCTGCGCGCTAATGGCACGATTCCGCCGTGGAGGAATTCCGTCACTCATGATATGCCGTCGAGGACGGCGACTCAGGATTGGGTGCTATGGATTGTGGATATTCTAGAGATTGATCATACGGCGGAGGTTGCGGCAGAGCAGGAGAAGAAGTCTGTGAATGATAGGCCGGATCTGAAGTCTGAAAGCGATGAGGAGCTGTCGAGGATGAGCAGCATTAATTCGAATTTGAGTGGTGGTAGAATCGGATCTCCGTCGGGATCTGTTCGAACACCGTCTCCACAGCCTCAGCCTCAGGTAACTATTAGTACTTACTGAAATTTTAATCCCAAAAACCTAGCAATTAACACTATCAGATCAGTATAATGTGGAAATATCAACAGTTTTGCATTGTTGAATTGAGTAATTGCTCCTCGACTGTCTTTGTAGATCTCTTGTGATTTTGGTTACACATTATCTGGGTTTATATGTCATTTGAAGAAGGAAGTGTTCCAATTGGGAGTTGAATGTGATTAGAGTTATTCAACTTTCAAATCATAAAATTAAAATGTTGGACTGAAACATTTCTGTTGGAGTTTGAATATATTCGAACTGCGTTTCATATCAATCTTCTTTAACTATACATTCATTTCCAAGTGAAAGATTAGTGGCTTATATTGGGGAAATAATATATTGTTTTTTACAGGCGGTGGATTCATTTAGCAGATCAAGCTCTACTTCATCAAACGGAGAATCTTCGATGAGCTCATATGCAACAACTCCAGCAAACTCTGAACCAATCGAGGAAGTCTCATCACCTTACATACAAAAACTAAAAAACAACTCATCGAAGGTACATTTTGAATCAATAATGTTTAATCAAAACAAATAGTCATACATGATCATAACCCCAACTCTGTCATTTTTATTTACAGAACTCGAAACTATCCAATTCATTCAACAGCCTCGACTCCATAATCGCGGATGCAAGCAAGCTTCTCGACGTCAAAAATCAGAAAAACACCAACAATTCAAAACAAGATACATCACCAGGACCGTCATCTCGTCCTCTCCCACTCGAGATCCGAATGGCGAAACAAACCCTATCCGAAGCAAAGGACCTCGATTTCGAAACAATCCTAAATACTAATCGACTGAAACGCATTGAAAAAGCAATATCGGTACTATCAAGGACTGGAAATTCAAAGATCTCAAACCTTGAAGATCAATTAGAAGCCATGAAGTCAGATCGCGAGAAGGCGGTGATCGATATTGAAGAGTGTGAAGCTTACGGGGAGAAGAAGGCAGAGATGAAGGATGAGTTGCAGAGAGAGGTAGGGAAGGCGAGGGGTTTGCAGAGGAGAGAGGAGGAATTGTGTGAGGTTTTGGAGATGGCGAGGAAGAAGCGAGAGGAGATTGTGAGGGAGTTGGAGAGAGTTGAGAAGGAGATCAAGGAGGCGGAGGAAGAGCAAGCGGCAAATGAGGCGGAGATTGAGGAGGTTTGTGGTGTGATTGGGGAAAGGAGTGATGAGGTTAAGGTGCTGGAGATGGAGGAGGAGAAGTGGAAGATGAAAAAGAAGACGGCAGAGATGAAGATGAAGCAGGTGGAAGATGATTGGGGTGGCATTAAGGTTTCTCTGCAAATGTTTGAGTGATGAAGTTCAATGGTTTTGTGCACATTTTACATGTTTTCTTATGGAGGAAACTATATTTAAAAAAGATCACTGGGGCATGCAAATATTTGGTGTATATGTGTAAGATTATTGTTGTTTTTTATTAACTCTTTTTTAATTGAAAATTGTCGGATGTATGTAATAAATAGTGAGAGTAAAAAAAGTTATGTTTTTATTGAAAACAGTTTATAAATGTTCATATGGTGTCATCCATTTCAAACTTTGATCATGTGTTCGTTCATGTACGGGCAATCTGTAGATTGTGTTCGGACAAGGTTGTCTAAACACCTTCTAAAGGGTTGAATCCTTCCTTTCTCGAAAGTCCATCAGCATTCAGCTTAGAATCCCCACGACCACAAAATGGAGTGTGTGTGACATATGAAATTTAGAGATGGATTTGTATAATAATGTAAATGATAAACCATTGAATAGCTCTTCGAACCTATAGAAAGTCATTTATACGTTATTTATAATCAAGTATATTTTCTGTTTCACATGCCCCTAAAATATAATAATTTGATTTGGTTGTACTTATCTAATTTCCAAAGCATTCGTCACAAAAGTGGGTCTACAATAGGTCAACAAATATAAAAAATTGAATTTGAGATATTTAAGTATGATGTGACCTATTCATTTAGAACATACATTTTAACAATGAAACTTTGTTATTTCATTAAAAATGATGTTTTAAGTCGCATTATCTATAAAACATGAATCAATCTAATATTATTTCATAATAAAAATGCATGTAGGACGGTCAACATTACAATAATTGTGCAAGTTTATGATCAATGAACTAATGCCCACAATTCTAATAAGCTGAGATATGAAATAAGATATTAGATTTATATAAAGTTGTTCGAATTGATGTTATATATTTTCCTCTTCACGCACCCAAGTACGATATTCTCATTTTGCTGCACATAAAGACATCATTTCGGCTAGTCAACTATGTGTTATGCAAATCCATGATAAGGTCTTTAGTTGACAAACTCAATAAGTTAGTTAGGATTCGAGATTGAAACACCGATCGATATCCAAAATACTATAACTACTGGTATGGTTTCATCTTACCTTGGCTAGTCGGTTTGCCGTCCGATTTGCAAGCACGGATGTGTTTAAGTTCTATATCTCCATTGATAATTTGCTATCCAGGATCAGCTTCCTGCACTCCTCTAGAAGGACATGATAGGCATTGGTAGCACGTTCACGTCCCAGTAAAGCCTTAACTACCTCCGTAACATTACATTCCACCTTGATTTTTGAAGCTCGGATCTCATTAGTTTTCTTTCTTTTTGATTAGAAAGAGGTTCGGTACTCTCCGTGCATATAGACGTACTTTTATTTCATAAAAAAAGGTTAAGTAGTATTTACCGGGAAAAGTCTACTAGTCTTACCCCTTAAGCGTACTTTTATTTCATAAAAAAAGGTTAGGTAATCCGTTATTTTATAATTTTATTCAACTCGCGGTATGCATGATGTAACCGGATATTTCAGTTCCTTTTCAAAAAGTCGGACCATATAAATACAATACGAGACTAGAAAACTTATTTTGAGACATGAACAAATTGAATTTAAAATTTATTTTGATCGTTTACTCTTTATAAAACAAAACTTATTACTAGAATTCAAGAACTTCACACATGACATATATATATATATGTATGTATGAATTTGTTTTCCAAATAACTATCAAGTATCAACCCTCAAACACCCGGAGAGAAGCCTTGATCTCACCCCATTCATCCTCCACCTGCAACAACCTCCTCTCCGCCTTCTTCTTCTTTCTTTTCCACTCCTCCTCCGCCACCTCCATCACCTTAACGCCACCACTCTTTTGTGCAATCACCGCGCAAACCTCCTCAATCTCCGCCTCATTCGCCGCTTGCTCCTCCTTTGCCTCCTTAATCTCCTTCTCAACTCTCTCCAACTCCCTCACAATCTCCTCTCTCCTTTTCCTTGCCATCTCCAAAACCTCACACAATTCCTCCTCTCTCTTTTGCAATCCCCTCGCCTTCCCTACCTTCTTCTGCAACTCCTCCTTCATCTCCACCTTCTTCTCCCCGTACACCTCATATTCTTCGAGATCAATCACCGCCTTCTCGCGATTCAACTTCATCGCTTCAAATTGCTCAAGAAGACTCGACATCTGTAAGTTTCCGGTTCTTGACAGTACAGATATTGCCTTTTCGATACGTTTGAGTCGATTGGTAGTCAGGATTGTTTCGAAATCGAGGTCATTTGCTTCAAATAGGGTTTGTTTCGCCATCCGGATCTCGAGTGGGAGTGGTCGAGATGATGTGTGGGAGTATGATGGTTCTGTTGTTGGATCTTGAAGTGTATATTTGTTGCTTTTTTGCTTTTTGTTGTCTATAAGCTTATCTGCATTCGCGATTATAGAATCCAGATCGCTGAATGCGTTCGACATCTTTGAATTCTACAAACACGATTTAAAAAAGAGTTTTATTTTTCTGAATAGTATTTGAATTAGGATTGGTCGATCAAAATTGCATGTACCTTAAATGAGTTTTTGTGATTTTGGATATTATGCAATGACGAGACTTCCTCCATTGGTTCCAAGTTCGTTGGAGTTGTTTCTGTGTATGAGCTGATTGGAGTTTCTTTGTTTGATGAAGTAGAGCTTGATCTGCTACACGAATCCGCCACCTACAAAAATAATTCCCTAATTAGATTCACTAATCTATCATTTTGTAAAGAATGTACTGTGAAAGACTGAAGGAATATTTTGTTGATTTCGAATAAACTATTCCCATGTGATAATCACCATGGATTACAGGGACAGCATGTAAGTGAATGTCCTTTGGTGAATTGGTGATAACAATCTATATATTCTGTTGTAATAAGATAAATATTCAGTTAAAACTTGAAAGGTAAGTCTATTATTGACATACATGTTTTTTTTGTATGAAGGTTAAATCCTGTTGTGAAAACTGAAAACTATAATGTATCTGGTTATAACTTGGTTGTATCCTATAAATATGCTATAAAAATTGTAAATTCTAAAGAGAGCTTGTTTTGCTAGTATATTTAAATCAAATTAATATCAAGAGTACCACATAAGTGATATAAGTCATATAACGATATAAATCATCATAAATAAATAAAAAGAAAAAAGGATTAAAGTCGTACCTGAGGCTGTGGAGATGGCGTCCGAACTGGTGTAATAGATTCCACCGGAGATCCAGTTCTTCCCCCGCTAAATTCCGAATAAACGCCAACACTCTCCTCCTCGAACGAATTATCCGCAACCTTCTTCCCTGTATCCACCTCCGCCGGCAACGTCGTATGTTCAAACTCAAGAATATCCACAACCCACATCATCCAATCATGGTCCCTATTCCTCGACGATGACGGTGACGGCATCTGATGCGTCACGGTACTCCTCCACGGATAAAACGAGCCATTAGCGTGCATAAAACTCCCTCGATGCGTTCTGAGCTTGACGTACAATCCTTCTTTGATCGGCTCCCACTCGACGGAGGGATCGGATCTTAACCTCGGCGACGCTTGGATTACGCGGTTTCCTGTCAAACCGAGGAGGAAATGCTCGTCGGAAGCTTGAAGGTATTTCCAGGTCATGCTGCTTTTAAGGCGGATTACATTAGGTTTACCGTCGACGAATTCGATTGTCCATCGAGTGGAGGAGGATGCGCCGTTGGCGTGTTGTCTGACGCTTTCTTCGTCTTCGTTGGCCGACATAAACTTGTTGTGTTGGCTCTTTAGCCTTATTGCTTTGGCTCTGTGGAAGAACTCCATTGAAGATGAGCTGGTTTGGTTAGGTTTGTGTTAGAGTGGAGATTGGTGGTTGGAGTTGTGGAGGAGAACAAATGAAGGTTGATGAGAGATGTTTGTTCAAGACTTTTTGGTTGATTATTAAAATAGTGAAGTAGTGTTGATCAAGTAACTAGATCTTGCCATCGTGGTCAATTATTTATATGAGGAAGGTGAGGGTGCCGGGGTCAAGGGGAGTGAGAGAGTGGGGGTATTGTACTCGTTGACAAAGATTAGGGCTAACCAAAAATAGAACGAATTTTGGATTTCGTTTCATGAGACGGGTTTTTAAGAAGTATGATTGATAATTAATTATTATTTTTATTGTTGAGATTTTTTTTTATTATTATAGAGTTTGAGACACCGGTCTTCAGTTTTCCCGAAGAAAATATCGGTGCATAACGAGTCAAGCACTATCAAAATAATTTTAAAAATAGGCCCAATAATATCATGCATCTCTTCTTATTATATATAAATTTCAGCTTTAAAATAATATATTATTTATATTTCTTCATCGTGTCCCGTTTTCTACGAATTTTTGTATTGCCGCTTCCTCATTTCTCGTCGTGTCCGTTTCTTCTACCCGCGTCCATTTCATTTACCCATGTCCGTTTCCTTATAACAGACTATATCTTGAACTTTCTATAAATTATAATTTGGTGGATTATTTTTAACATTTATAGCTCATCGTATTATTATATTTAATGAGAAATAATGAGTATTTTTCTAACAAAATAAAAATATTTACATTAAATCATAACACCATTAAAAAAATTAGAAGAAATGAATACATAAGTACATAACTATATTTCTTCGTAGAATTATGTCCTTGTTCATCAGCTAACGCACCAATTGCTTAACCGCGTTAAGTAATGACCAAAATTCTTGCTTTTACACTGAAATAAAATTTATACGTGGATATGTAGATTTGGAGAGCCAAACTAGGGGGGGGGGGGAATAGAGGAAGATTCAATGCCCCTACATAATTTAATATATAACATGAATATTTGTAAAATTAGACAAGTATCATAAAATTAATTTTCAAAATTGTGTACTCGTACAATTGTATAAATATTTGTATGCAAGCCGCAAAGGCCCCGCAAGGCGCAAACCAACGTGTAACCATGCTTGTAGTTTCCTTTCTAAATTTGATCGTAATTTTATTTTGGAATGACATAAGATAATTCGTTTCATGCCGCTTAGCTTTTTTAATTAATGTGTGACATAAGACGTGTCGTTTTACGCTTGACAAATTCAATTGGAAAAAAATCGAAAACAAAAGAGGAAACCTGCAACTTCTCTTTCGTCAGTTTGTCAACGCGGCTAAATCAATAAGAAATTGGGTGGAAGTTATCATCCTAATTAAACCAAAATCTTACATAAACTTCCCTCAGACCAACAAATCGTCAACTAAATTCAATCCAGAACAATCAAGGATCGATGGAGTACTTCCTCAAAGCCAAGGTCGTCCGATTACGAAGCCACAACCACAAGTACCTGGTAGCCAGCGATGACGGCGATACTGTGAAGCAGAGCCGCCATGGCAACACTCGCAAAGCACGATGGACGGTGGAGATCGTCAATGACGCTGGCCGGAGCACTATCCGCCTTCAGAGCTTCCATGGAAAATACCTATCGGCTTCTGACGAGGCCTTCCTTCTTGGAGTCACAGGAAAGAGGGCGGTGCTATCGACTCTGGAGACAGAGGATGACGTGTCTGTTGAATGGGAGCCGATTAGGGAAGGCTTTCAGGTGAAGATGAAGTCTAGGAAGGGGAATTTTCTTCGGGCTAATCGAGGTCCGCCTCCGTATAAAGGATCCGTGACGGTTGATGATCCGACGAAGAAGGCGACCAGGAAATGGATTATGTGGCAGGTTGATATACTCGAGACGGAGGATGAGTGGAAGGAGAAGAAGTATAGTACATGTGGTGGCGTGGCGTTGTCGGAGGTTGAATCGCAACGATTTAGTTCGTCTGGAGATGATGAGGAAGAGGAGGAAGAAGATGAAAATGATGATGTGTATTCTGTTAGTCATTCAATTATGTCCAGGGATCACAGTCTCGTTTCCAAAACTATGTCTTCTTCGTCAACCATGGTATGAGCTTTCATTTGTATGTTTGCACCCAAAGTTTTCATGAAATCGATCAAAGAAAAGATCAATTTAAACCTAATAAACCAATGTGCCGCAATTAGGAATATTCTGACCTAAGCATTGAATTTGTGAACCATTTGTGCACTCTAACTATCGATGCCAATTTCGCAATCTATTCAGTCATAGTTCGTTCTTCTTCTTTGTTTGATTGTTTGCTGGATCCAAACAGACGAATCAGAGTTGGATGGAGCTGTTCCGCAACGGGAAGACAGTGCGCCTCCGGAACCGGCATGACAAGTACCTCTACGCCGACGACGACGGGGACAACGTCACGCAAGACCGACGCGGCGATGTCAGGCGTGCTCGGTGGACGGTGGAGTACGTCAAGAGCGGCGAGGGCGTCCAGCTCATTCGCTTGAAGAGCTGCTATGAAAAGTACCTTACCGCCACCGACGAGCAATTCCTTCTCGGCGTCACCGGGAAGAAGGTCAAGCAGAGGATTCCGCGCCGGCTTGATTCGTCAGTGGAGTGGGAGCCGATTAGGGATGGGATGCAAGTGAAGCTCAAGACGAGGTACGGGAATTATCTTAGGGCGAATGGGGGACTTCCTCCTTGGAGGAATTCGATTACTCATGATGTTCCTAGTAGTAATCATACGCATTGGATTCTGTGGGATATTGATGTGTTGGAGGTGTATCCACCGGAGGTGAAGAAACTAGAGGTGGAGGAGAAGGCGGTGGAAGAAGATGATGGAGCTGATCCTGAGCCATTCATGTACGAGTGGATGAAGTCTGCAACTAGAAAAGAGGTCAGTTTGATTCTTTATTAGGAGGCGTGCCATAAAGTGTTTGTGAAAATGCCTCTTTGCTTTAGAGTCTAACATGCACTTGAAATGCTAGAAGCTATGGCGACTACTAGCTAAACACATCTGAAAACATCAAAACGCTACATCTACCTCCTGCTATTTTTGTTGCCATTGTCTAACATGCACTTAGCATTACTCTGCCTTGTTAGGTGATTAAACATATTCTTTTTGCTTCCTGCTCTAGTATGTATACTCAAGTCAAGAACTTGATTTTTAAGCCACATGTTCTGTTTAACAGTGTTTAGGTGATTGCTTGACTCTTTGCTTTATAATCTAATGATGTTACTGTATTTGATTCATTGATATATTTGAAGTTGGTGAGAGTTGGAGTCTAAAGAACTGAGTTTTTGGACTTTTTTGCAGTCGAGTTTTAGATTGCCTAAATCTTCTACAACCAATGAAGGCAGGGCAGTGCAATATAATGTTGTGGGTGATGATGGGAATGTTATTGATGAAGCAAGTCCACATACTTTTAATTTTAGAGGGGATGGACTGGCGGAATTGAAGCAAATGTTGGAAGAATTGACGGGTTTGGAAGACATTATTGTATGTTCACGCAATCCGCTGAATGCAAAGCTTTATCCTCTTCGGTTAGCCCTTCCTCCACAACATGTGAAGCTGCATGTGTTTGTTGTACCAGCATCATCCCAAGGTTAGCATCTTTCACCTACTTTTGATTTTCGTGAGGTGGCTTGGTGTGTTCTATGCATGATGTGTTAACTATTCAGTGGAATCCAAACACAAAAAAAAAAAAACTATTCAGTGGAATGTGATACTTAGATGAATCAGATTACACATTGTTAAGAACCAGATAAAAGATAAAGCCTGAGTGCAAGAATCTTTCAGACAACCAATTTGAGGAATCCTTAGTTCTGTAATTTCATTTCAATGATAAGTTTGAAAATCTACAACCTACAGCTCCTCCTTTTATAATAGGAAAACAGAATAACTAGCTCCCAATGTTAAACAAACCAACTCATCAAAACTTCATTCCGAAATTGTAAATCGTTATCTAGTATTTCATTCGACGTGTTATGGAAAAGAGTGTATCTTGATTGGGGCTATGCGTTTGACTATAAAATGGATCAAAAAAGCTGGTATTAACTGAAAACTTTACAGCAGTTGGTGCTGTGAATTCTTGTGTTTAACGAAGTTTTTGCCATTCGAAGAAAGTTATTGAATTTTCTGCATGCTTTTGTAATCCAGCTTTTAAGCAAATCTCTTCTGGCTTCTATTAATTGTATTAGAGGAATTCAATAGATAATCAAGATTGTTCCTTTGAGATCACATAAGCTAGTTCATAAATCTGGTATAGCTGAACTAAACTGACATGCTGTATACAAATTTAGATGTAAATGAATATTCGTCTCGAGTTAAATTTCAGTTGCTTTGCTGTAATGTTTCTTGAACTGTCTGGGCATCTGGTTATTTCCCCTACATCTTCACCTAAATCACCTGTTTTACAGCATTCTATTAATTCTGAAATCAACTAGGAAAACTGAAGCTTGTTACTGTCACCTTTGTTGGTTACTATAGTACCATCTTGGCTTCTTTACACCCATACAATAAATAAATAGTCAAGCTAACTAGTCTTTCTTGAACAACCTTCCAACAAAAGGAACACTTGAAGACATTCAGACCACCTGGGAGCACCATGGAGGCTTAGAGTCTTCGGACCTGATCAACTCATAAACCCTACCCAAATGTTTCTCCCTGATTCATACTCATTCGTGAAATCATTGTCTTGTACAGGTAGCTTGACCTCATCCTAATCCATGAAATTATTACTGCCTAACTTTGTCATTGTTTCATTGATTAAACACAAAAGGAGGAAATGGAGTCAATTCAATGAAATTCTTTGATTATAAAACTAGTTGTTTCTGATCTTCTGTGCTAAATCTATTGTTATTTTGATTTGTTTAACGTTGAAGCTGAATTTATAAATTGGTATCAGTTGCAGGAGACTTGTGAGGTTCATTTGCATCATGAATACAATTTGTATTGCACAGTATTACACCTTTGGGCAACATACACAGTTTCTTTAGAACACTTGGTTATTACTTAGTCGACACCATAAATTTATTGGAGAATACAGAATTTTTATTTGTAAATACGGTGATCACAAATTTGTAATCCTTTGAGAAGTATTGGTGTGTAGCTGCCAACATTATATTTTTGGACTCGATTTTGCAGAGTGAATGTTCATACGAAGACTTCTTTCAACATATTTGATGCATATATGAGAACCTAAATTTGTGTTTGTGAGTTGTTTAAAATTTGTTCATCTTCTTTTTGAACTTTGATAATCGTCATGACCTGAACTCATATCACTTGAGGGTGTTCACCGGTCTAGGACCTAGAACGGAAACACACAATTTGCTTAGACGTGAATCGGTTGTTCATGTCGGGTCTCAGACCGGATGGACATTTTCCTTTTTAATCTCGGTTTGGACATTTTGAACCCGTGTAATTATGGATCAAATGGGGACTTAAACTAGACCTGTTTTAGAAACTGGACAAAGGTCGGATCTATTCCTCCGGGTACAACCCGGTCCAAAAACTGATCCGAGTCATAAAATAAGGGCCTTCATATTTCCACCCAATATTAAGTGGTGGAAGTGGGTATTTATGGGTATTTATATGGGTATATGGGTGGAAGGATGTGACTTTCAGAGGGGATGTGATTTGGATATGACTTTTAAATGGGTGGAAGTAAGATGGGTGTAAAATAAACACCCCTAAGAATCACAAAAGGGAGATCGTGATTGAAAAGGAGGGACGATGACAAGAAGGATCAAGGAATATTGAAAATTGACGGAGGATGAGATCTCTAATAGTAAGGCAAATCCGACCTTTGTCGGATTTATGAATACGGAGTAGTCTTTGACGTTAAAATATTGTACTTTTTCTTATTGATAAAATAATCTTCGAAAATTTGTCTGGTGCAGTCATTGTACTCAATCCTCTGTCCCAAATGGTCCGAATCCAGTATACAGGCGGTGGTTTATCGACGCTAATCTTCTTATTGTCGGTTGATTTTTTTTTATGGAAACTCAACGTAGTTGATACACATTCATATGCACGTAACCCAGTTACAGTTCCGGCGGACTTTACAGATTTTAACTCTTTGGGTAGGTTCAAAGTTCAAACCATCGATTTATCATTTATGTAATCAATTACGACCACTCGGTTCACTCACGTATAAAACTGTAAAACTAGTGGTAGATATCAGGATCATCTACAAACATGAACTCTAGGCCCAATAGCTTTCTCTAGTCGTAGACTGGGCCTAATGTCATTACGTCCATTGCTTATGTTAGTTATATAGCAATATAAGTATATATAGTTTGGATGCAGTTGTCGCCTGTCGTTGTATGGAAAAATATACAGATTGGTAGAGTAATATCCGTGATGATATCATAACATTTTTCAAATGTGTGAGATAATATTTTAATTTTTTTATCAAATCTTGTTCAAGTTTCTTTGTAAAGTAGATTACACTAAAATAATATTATTATTATTATTACTACGTAAAAGGAAAGACGAAGAAAAGGAGGATTTGTTTGTTAAGCTTGGCATTTTCCCCTTTAAAATGGAAGTCAAATTGATTATTGACAATAACATCAACAAAGAAGCTAAGGGAAAAACCAAAGCCACACAAAAAATGTGTAGACAAAAAGGTCACTTATTTGGGGCCAATTGTACGTACCCATTTTGTTTTTATATCTCGACTTCAATCATGCATTAGAGGTCATGAAATCTAATATTCGGGTCAAACATGTAATAGTTTTTACACATATGTTAATCAACTCATAGAAATGTTATTCTATATATCATTTGTGTCATGTAACCTGCACCACTAAAGTTAACTACAAAGAAGTTGTCAAAATCTTAATATCAAGTCGTTGGTACCATAGAGTTTAAAAAGACATAATTAGAGTCTTTGTAAAAACAATTTCATTTTCTAATATTATGGATAAGAAGCAAAATATGAACTTGAATGCCTTACTTCTTCGGTTGTCCTATTGTAAATTGGTTTTAGAGTGTGTTGAGTTTGGATTCATCGCGCATATCGGTTGTGTGTCGTAACCCTTCACATGAATTTGACCCGTCAATAGTCTGTACGATTGGGCTAGCCGAGCCTTAAGACATGTCGTCATGTGTGAGACAGTTCTCGAGGGGGCATGTGGAGAATGATATGTTCCCACGTCAATAGTATAAGATTAATGGACCTAATATATAAAGTTCGTGGGCTACTCTTCCTATTACCAATTGAGCTTAGGATGAAACCTCGTTGAGCTTATGTATTGGGCATGGATCCCGTGGCGAATCTGGGGTAATAGGTGGGACAGTGCCCCGGCTTGTGATGTCGTTTTGTCTTATGAAGAAAAAACCCTCCTTAAAACGGGATATGATACATATTGTTTTGCTAGCTCATTTGATAGATGGAGGGAAGGAAGTGTATTTACAAGGTTCGAGTGCTTGAATTACGTACGTGAAGTGCGTAGTTCCAGTAACTAGTAGTGATTTTTATCGATACGTTTAGAAATAAAGTACAGTAATAGGAAATATTTTTAATTTCATAAGAATAATATCAAAAGAACACCTAAATTAACGAAGACTTTGTATAAACTATAAATAGATAGACACACTTTATTGGTACAACTTTATATATTCAACCGAATGGATATATTGGAACGCACGTATGACTAAACAAAACTTCTATGATGAGCTAGCTTTCCATTACACATTACACGTTGGATCTCAATCATTTCATCACGACGAAACACTTTTTATTCAGTTGCCACCATCGTTAAGTGTGGTAGCTTGTAAGTCCTTTAATGGTTGTCAAATATATCAGTGAAAATTACCTTGTACAATATTATAAATAGTTACGTGGCATCTTATGTGTAGGCCTTTGGACTTAGTATATCTATACCTACTAATTGAGTGCATGTCATAAAAAAAAATCTAAAACAATACATTTATTTAGATTTAAATTTGTTCGGATTGTGAACCTACGTACTCTATTGGTAAATTTTTACGGGTTATATACAACGTGAGGTTCATCACACGTCCGAGTGTATATACGCGTGTGTTACGTTTAAGCGAGAAATGGGTTCTTATTTGCCTAGCTTTCCAGGCTCCAAATGTTTCCTGTCCTTCCACTTTGTACATTTCCTAGTGCCACAATGACAACACGTCGTTCTATAAGGCACAATAATCCAACGATAAGATCATATGAACGAATTCAAACCAATTATAAATTTCTAGATAACGAAGATAATTCATCTATCAATTCAAACTAGACATCTTTATTTATCATGTCATCTCTCGCCATTTTTTTTATCCCGAGTCTTATTACGTAGGATTAAAAACTAATTCTTAAATCTCTATTTGTAAATCATAAAATAATTTATCTGTCGAGTGGTTTTATGTCATACATTCAGTTAAGCACACAATTCGATGGGCAAATTAGTATTGAACACCATTTCAACCTTCTTAAGGACACAAAGACCAAATAAATAATTAAAAAATAGATTTTAAAAAAAGGCCAAATTAATACATGTATGCCTATTTATATTTCGTTACGTGCTGATAAAGTTGACTAGTCTAGTTTCATTAGAAAACTAATTGACTGGTCTTGAAAATCCAGAAAATGAAAAGTCAAAAATAATAAGAATAATATGAGAAGATCACGGCCTCTTTTACGTGTATCTCTTATTCATATTTTATGTTCTATATAGTATTTGATAAAATGAATGATACTATAAATTTATATATTAAATTGTTATAATTATATATACTTTTTATAATGTTTAGTGAAAATCATATTTTAAAAACTTATATTATGTTATTAACGAATATTGTAACTCTTTTATAATGTAATTTTCACGATAAAATTTATAGATACATAAAAATAATAATTTTAAAGAAATAAAATTATAATATTAGTGATGCAGGAACATCTCAGAACATAACCCGAATGGAGATCATTCATGGAATATGTGCAAAGACCATTTCCGGAAGTGCAATGAAGACTAGTGATTGGAGATGGGAAATATTAAGATTGATCTCGTATGAAGAAAGACGTATCTACACACATCCATGCATGGGAAACACATATGCATGGGCAAGAAGAAGACGTCATAGAGAGCTTCTTGGAACTAAGAGAAGCCTTACCCGGGAGCTACGTTCGTCACGTGCATGCATGATCACATATGCATGGGCAAGAAGGAGGATTCGATGTCAAGACTTGGAGAAGAGCAGTCAAGATGCGGAGGAGATCAAAGGCCGAGATCTACGATTTAAACATGCAAAGGAGGTGCGTGGAGCTGCATTGGAAGAAAGGAGAATTCGGGCTAATTTAAGTGGCTAAATTAGGCTCAACTTGCTTCTTATTTTAAAGCTCATTCTTGGACATCTTTTAAATAAAAGATGGGTTTGCTTTTAATTATTTGTTTTGGGTTTTTAAGACTTGTTAGTTTAGCCCATTAGTTTATTTTATTTCTCTTGTATTTTTGATCTTATCTCTTTAGCTAGATTGGGCTCGATCTTGGATCAAGCCCGTAGCCCGTAGAAACCCTAGGGAGGACGTCCAACATGCCTATATAAGGCTTAGGGTAGACGTCCAACCTCCTCACCTTTGAATGAATTAAACACAAGTACTTTTGAGTATTGTTTCTCTTCTATCCCATATTCTTCTCGTGGAATCGAGACACCTTACTGTGTGAGCGGAATCCGTTTGCCCAACAACTTTGGCGTTGTTTTGAGTTGTGTCACTTGGATTGGCAAGTTGGTGCTCTCAATCATCTCGGTGTGACTTCTCGTGCTTTGGGGACAATCGTTTTCCCCTCTGTGTGAGATTATAGCGGAAGGGCTTCTTCAAGTCATTCCAAGTCGTGTGTTAGGGCCTTTGTTTCCCTATCGTGCTCTTGGTTGCCTTAAGGGTTCGACCAGATCTATCCATCTACCGATCCTTCACAATCATTGAATCATTCCTCCATCTTTTTATTTCAAGTGTTCATCCTTTTATTCATTTTCTTCATTTCGAGTCTTGGTGTTGAAAGATCGGGTCAACTAATGGCTAACCCTGTATCAATTAGTTTGTAGTCTAATTAATTTTTGTATCACACTAATGAGACAGTAAATATGGACCATAAGGTCCATAATCACCATATATCATGTACATATTGAATTGTAAGTTTATTACTAGCATCGTTAAATGCAGGGCTGACTAACAAATTACGGTTTTAAAATATCATATTTTTTATTTAAAAATTAAACTTAAATATTAGTACCAAGTAATGTAAAACTTCTTTTATATGGTAAATATATTATTAAAAATACTTTAAGATGAAATTTAAACATATTTTTAACAAAGTGTAACTCTAAATTATTATGATAAAAAAAATAATACTTGAGCAAACATGATTTTTTTTTTAATATATACTATTTTACTTACCTAAAATTTTTTTAAAAAAATAACTCATTTATCCAAACTCTTACTGAAACATAATATGTGTAAGGCCAATACAAACTATGTTTATATGCTTTTTCTAGATAACAAATGTCGTATATTTACAGTTAAATATTTGTTTGAGGCCCTTTTTAATAGGAGGTCCGTTAAAAGTTCGGCTCGAGCTCGTTCAATTGTTAAATGAGCTTATTTTAAAGCTTGCATAAAATTTGGCTCGGTCTTGGCTCGTTTATAAACGACCGAGCTTGAGCATTTCAATGTTCGGCTCCTTCAACTAAAATAATAATGTATGAGCATGATTTTAGGTGAGCGGCTCGTGATCGGCTTGTCAAAAGCTCGTTTCAAGCTCGTTCATTTTCTGTAGAGATTTGTGAAATGAAGACTTGATTTATTCATTGATCGAATAAACTAAAAAATAGAGGAATAAACCCAAATATACGGCTCAGTGTATGGCCCAATAATCTAACACTCGTGTGATTCAACACCTCCAAGCTTGAACAACAAAAACTCGAAGAGATGAAATGAGCATTTGATGGACCTCCTCCCTTCATTATGTTGGCGTCGATATGATTCCGGTAGGTTGGGCCCTAGGACGCAGGTAGATTAGCGTCATAGGGGTAAGTTTTGGGCCCTAGAACGCATGTAGATTAGCATTTTAGGGTTCGTTTTGGACTCTAGGACGCATGTAGATTAGCGTTATAGGGTTCGTTTTGGGTCATAGGACGCAAGTAGATTAGCGTCCTAGGGTTCATTTTGAGCCTTAGGACGCAGGTAGATTAGCGTCGTAGGGTAAGTTTTGTGAGGACTTGATGGATCTCTCTCTTATTTGTTGGTAACACCGCATGTAGATCGATGGAAAACCACTGGTAGAACGACGTCAACGATAGGTTGATAGGACCATCAATAGATCGGTGACTATCTTGATTTAGACGTCGGTAATTTGACGGGGTAATAGGGTTTAAAGTTCAAGATCAATTTACTCTGATATCATGATAGATTATGGTGGAGAAGACCACTCAAATGGTGGAAACAGAATCACCAATATATTAATGTTGTTACGACCTTTATATAGTGATTACAAGAGAATATAAATGGAATGATAAGATTGCAAGGATAAAATAATATAAACTAGCCTAAAATGAATAGATAATATCTTTAATATTCTAAGCAACATATATTTAAATATTTCATCACATATATCTTTCAATACGTATAACACCCTTATTTGTCACGGAGTTTGAATTTTATATCACATTGCATTTTTAAAAATATTTTTTGTCAAGTATTTATAAAAAAAGGTTTTTTAAATATATTTTTGTCAATTTTTTTTTAAATTTTTTAAAAAAATATTATAAATAGATTTTAAAATTTTCATATTACATTTTTTATACAAACTACTATTGAGTTTTCTAAAATATATTATGTCATATTTATATTTTATTGTTAAAGTCCTACACATACACACCGTATAGCGAAAATCGTGTAAATATAAACGCACATGCGCGTGTCCCAACCAACACATAAGTGCGACTACGGTACAAATATAGTTGACACCAATTGGGTCCAGTGGCGGAGAGCCGGAGACAAGGGGGTAAGGGAGGGAAGGTGCCCCCCTTGCCTCGTTATATCTATAAATATCCTGCTTCGTTCTTGTATGAGTGTTTCTAAGATGTATTTTGGCTTGAGGACTTGTCATTCGGAGCATTGGGAGAGTGTAGCAACATGGGGCCATTTATTTGGGGATCTTTAGTGGCGACTTGCTTTTTTGCCCCTTCGGTTTGGAGGTCTTGGGCTATACTCTGTTATGGGGGCTTCTTCTTTTACTTTTGTGGCCTCCAGGGCCTAGTCTTGGGCCCTTCTGGACCACATTTTGTGGACAGTGGAGTTGTGGATATAGGCTCCGAGTTCTATAGAGCTTTGGGCAATCTTCAGGCTTCTACTCTTGATTTCAATCTTTCTGTTTTTACTGTCAAGAACACCATCCCCCGTAAAGCCCAACATGCTTTGACGAGTGCTCTTTTCGGTAAGATTATACAGGAGATGGAAGTTGCATTCGATTTGACCCCGAGACAAAAAGAGATTTTTAAGTGTCTTCAATCAGTGCATAACAAATATTTTCTTCTTGCCATACCCATTGATGGACTTGGGCAGTGTATGTCCCCGGTTGAGTATCGCTCGGTCCTTAAGTATCGCTTGATGGTTCCTTTTATCCGGTTAATGGGACTTGTCATATGCCCAACTGTTGAAAGCATTTATATGTTTTGGGGGAGCATGTTGTTCATTGTAAAGAGCTTCCTAACTTCAAATATAATCATGATCTGGTCCGTGATGTTTTATGCGACGTGTTTAGGAGAGCGGGAGTTTTGGTAAGAAGGAGGTGCTTGTGACCCTCTTGAATGATCCACGTGATGGAAGATCTACATTGAGGTCGGCAGATGTCTTAGTGTTTAGATGGATGGGTGAGAAACATGCTTGTATTGATGTGACAAGGGTTTTTCCACTGGTGAGTCTAGACAACTGGCCTTTTGTGGTGGGTAAGGCTACACTTAATGCAGCATCTGCTAAGGTGGCTAAACATGAAAGGGTTTGTGTCGAAAACCAACATGTGTTTATTCCTTTCACTTTTGACACTTTTGGTTTTCTTGCACCCGATGTTGTTGATGTTCTCAAAAGGGTGTAGAGGGTCTTACACAGTAACGTTATGTCTCCTAGGTCATCAAACGTTGTTTTTAGGAGAATCGGTTTTGCAATTCAGAAAGGGTTGACGGCATAGCTTGTTACCCATCTCCCCTCCAGCTCGATGTAAATAATTATATATAATAAATATATTTTTTAAAAAATTGATGGCTTAGATGATTTTCTATGTAAGGGTAGTGCATGTGGTCGTGGTTTCGATCAAGATACCTTGCACATTCTTCTTAAAAAAATTAAATAGCCAATTTTGCCTCTTTTTTTTGCCCCCTAAAAGAAATGGTTGGCTCCGCCACTGATCGGGTCCAACATCTCATTCTCTTAATGGAGAGCCCACGGGTTAGCATCGACAAGTCACACTAATATCATGTTAAAGTCCAACACAAACGGATCATAGAGCGGGAGTCGCCGTGTGCATACAAACGTAAATGGGTGTTAGACACAAATTCCGCACATAAACCCACCGGAGTTCCGTTTCTAAAATCAATTGACAATAAAAACGAGTAACCCACGGCTAGAGGTGATCAAACCCGGGCGGGTACGGACAACGTTGAAAGCTCGATCGAGTAAAAAGATCTTGCCTGTCTGTTCAGCCGTATCAATTCCGAACAACATCAAAAGTCCGACCCGAAAAAATAAAAATAAATAAATTATATATTATATAATATTATTTATAATTAAATAATTTATATATAATTATATTAAATAATATAGATATTGGGTATATAATATTTATTTATATTTTTAATAATTATATACTAAAATATATGTAAAAACACAAGAGATATATAAATAAAAAAGGGCAGTCCGTCCAGACGGTTACAAACAATGCTCCGAACTCGGATCCAAACCCGAACCCAAAATGTATCTCCTACATTCATGACTATGAAAAGTTATTATCTCCAACAATTTTAACTAAAATACACATAATCAATTTTTTTATTTGTAAACTTTAAAAAGGTTATCAATATATTTTAAATTTATTTATTAAAGTGTAAATTTTAACATAAGTTATAAACTAATTCTTAAATCTTATATATCAAATAAAAGGTAAATTTAAGAGAATTATACAACATGCTTACTTATTTTTAGTTTGTAACTTTTAAATTTTGACTAATAATTTAACTTAAAAGTACATGTATAAAATATTTTTTAATTCAAATTATTTAGAAAGTAGTTAGAAAATTTCATTTATGATTTAAATAAAATATATTTTATAATGATATTATTACCGTATAACGATATATACTGTAAATATATGTTTACAATGAAAATCCATTAAAATATACAAAATACTATTCTATATTTTTTTATTACCATAATAATTGAAAAATACGCCAGTCACGCTCAAACCTCACAGTCACAGGCATCCGGCCAAAATTTGAGATAAGTGGACCGGTCAATAAGTCATGCTGCCTGTCCTTACTTTGTCGACTGGTCATTAGTCATACCCATATCTCCACATCATGCTGTTTTTCATGCATTAAATCAAAATGAACCCAAATTTGTTTTTTTTTGTTTATTTGTTGGCCCATTTAGTTACATGTCTATCCATCGAGACGTGGACCGGACCGGATGAACCGGGTCGAATAAGCGTAGATGGTTGAGACTTATTAGGATTTAGGAATAAGTAGGCCCAGGCATCCCCGGGCCCGGACCGGACTCGGGTCATACTCTCATAAAAAAATTTGTCCGTTTTTGTGCCGGACTGCCCAAATTGGTCCGGATATCAGGCCTGAGGTATTGACGTCTTGTTCGTGCCCGCCCGGAGCGGGTTTCGAGCCGGGCGGGCGGGCGGACCCCTTTTATATATTTCTTTAGGAAAAAATATATACATATTAAATATAAAATAAATAAATTTATAACACGTAACTCAAAGTATCTTAATGGTCGTAAATATTTAAAACTTATCTTGAGGTATCGGGTTGAATTCATACTATTTACATATATATTTTACATATTTAAATTAAAATAAATAATAAAAATGGGCTTTCGGGCCGGGCTTAGCGGCCCGACCGAACCTACCTTATGACTTATGCGCTATACTCACCCGTTTTTGCGGCCGTGCGGGTTTGTCCGCGTTTACCAATGTCTAAAAATAAGTATAATTTTCCTAAATCACTCCCCAATCCTTAAGTTTACTGTCTTTCCGCATACCAACCGTAAAAAAAAAAAATTATAAAAAAATTATTTATCATACAATTCAGTATAAAAAAACAGATGGATTATATCGAGCTTATGAGTTGAGCTTTTATCTAATGTATGAGCTGTTGAGGTCATATATATAATATATGAATGTGTGAAACCAAATATTATATTGAACTTTGTTTTATCATCTAAATTTTTTTTAACTGAAACCAAAAATTTAAGGTAAAATGACCAAGAATAATATCAATTATGAGTCATGAATCAAAAATAATACAAACTTTAAAAATTACTAATTGGTATACAAACTATTTCGTATTAAACCAATTTTGATATAGGATGAAATTATGGTCAATTTTATTACAAAAATCTCCCATAACTTTTTAAAATAACACAAAATCACCCCTACATTATATATTATTTTTAAAATGACCCATATTATTTTTGTATACCTACGAATTATGCTACAAAGGTTAGTAATCAATTTATTCTTTAATATTTTAGGCAATTTATGTAAAATGTAATTATAAGAATGATTGAGAAGTTTTAAAATATTTAAATAAAAATTTGGTTAAAAGACCCATACTTGGTGACATTCCCACAAATTTTAGTATGAAATAATATTAATTTTTAAAATTTAAAACATGAAATGAAGATCTTTCTTCACTAATTTACATTAAATTTATCAGTTTTAAATTTTCAAATTACACAAAAATTCCAATAAATGATATATTCTTTCATTAAATTTTACCTAGGTACATGGATTTTTCCCCCTCAAACTACCCATAAAATTATAAAACAATAATGACACCAAACATGAGTATATTAACAAAAATTTTATTTTAAAAACTTCTTAATTTTTTTATTGAATAAACTACCATAAATATTTAAGAATAAAGTGATGACTAAACTTTATTACATAATTTGTTAAGTATACAAAAATAAAATGGGTGATATTTGAAAGAAAATAAAAGGTCATTTTGTGCAGTTTAAAAATGTGGGCGGTTTTTGTAATAAATTATGGCCACAATTTTATCCCGTATCAAAATTGATTTAATGTGCAATAGTTTGTATACCAAATAGTAATTTCTAAAGTTTGTATTATTTTTTTGTTCATATCTCATAGTTTGTATTATTATTTTTTATTTTTTCAAAATTTAATTGAGCTTGTTTTTGTTAAATAACCAAGGTATTTGAATTGAAATCATCTAAACTCATGTATTGAAAATATATCATTGTTCTAAATCTCTATCTCGACCCCTCCAACAACTTTATTTACTTTGTAACCCTTTGTTAATTCGTTGACTATTGTGTCCCATTCGATACAATTAAGATTGAAATTTATACAAAACTTTAGGTTACTTCAAATTACTTTGAATTTTATAAGAATAAAATAACACATAAATATAATTAAATATAATATAATATAAAAAGTTCATAGACTCACCTATTATCAACTAATTTTATGATAAAACTTCAATTCACTGGAAATATTTTTATTATTTTTCATACATATTTAATTATAGTTCAACAATTTCCTGTACATTTCTATTTATTTATGGATGTAAGTAAAACTGTCAGTATAAAAGTCATATAACTAATATACAAATCTACAAAACCCAATAAAAAGATATGTATACATAAGATAATGTCGTTGCTTTCGAGCTTTCCTTTGATTATTCAAAGGAAAGCTGGCCGTAGTTAGCAATTAGCATGCAAATAATGATGTAATATATTATAATTTATGTCATTAGTGCATTTGCAGCTGGAAGTTATGATTACCATCCTTAACTAATTGTATATTTACCTTTCAAAATAAATAAAAAAAATTAATTGTGTGTTTCAGATAGCATGCTTCCCATCCTTAACTAAGACGTGATACAGTACTCCGTATATTATAATAAATTACATAACAAGTCATATTTTTATGATATCAATTATTAAAGAATTAACGACTGCTTCACATCAATGTTTTTAAATTATGTTTTTTAATCGAATCTAAGTGTATTTTGATTTTATAGGGTAGGTGTGGTTTGCGATTTTGTGTAGAAAAGTATGTTTGACCGATATTTGTATTTATGGTTTATGCTTTTTTGGGTATCAAATCTGAATCTATATAGGTCGTGTTTGACGGTCACTCATTTGGAGATTACACGAGATTTAATTTGAAGATTTAAAAAATAAATTTCATGCAGTACGTAATTTATAACTATTACATTAATAGCACAATTAATATAATTGTTTAGTTAGGTATATAATTTATAATAGAAAAATAAAAAATAAAAAATAATAAAAATTATTACCCATGTTCAAAAGTAATCCAAATTTAAGGTGGAAAAGCCGAAGCTTAAAAAATTAATAAAAAAACGAGTTACAAACGAGTTATATGAAGAGGTTAACCCCACGCAAATCATCTAACAAGATATTAGGAATACAAAACGGAGGATCCGTAAAAACATACAAACCAAAGTCAAGAGATAAAGCAACATCTACAATCGAGTCCGCCACCCTATTGCCTTCCCGAAAAGTGTGACCGGACTTAAACACCGATGTCGAAATGTTAAGCCTTGACATTTGGGTTAGGCTAAAAAGCGGGTGCATCGAATTAGGCGGTAGTTTGTTTATATTATGAGTACGAATTTATAATTTTTAAATTTTAGATTATTTTTGATAAATGAAAAGAATGGATAATAGTTTGTATATTTTTTTTCTTACTTTTCTAGCATAAATTATAATATTTAATAAAACTATTCAAATTAATTATGATATTATAATAGAAATTTGTGTATGTATGCTTTAATTTTAAATTGTTTGAATTGTATATAATTAGTGACGGTTTTATGCCAAAAATATATAAATAATGATTTACTCGAACAAATGAATAGTAAGGTCGGTTTTATACTAAGTTTTTGTTTAATAATATCTAGTTTTACTGTAAAATCATTATGTATAACTAAAATATTTAACCAAAAAAATTTAAACTCATGAACAAATTTTTATTTACATATTATCCATTTAAAACTTGTATTTTTGGAATATATATTAAAAATAGTGATGTGAATTTGTATTTGTATTAATAAATAAACTCTAAAAACCTAAACAACTAAATATAGCATATATATTATAAATATAAACTTCAAAATATTTTATTAAAAATTTATAATCTAAATATTTTCTTATTTATCAGTTACATTTGCTTTTTACGATCAAATAAAATTTAAAATACCAGTATTATGTAAGGTTAGTTATATAATTATCATTATATCTAATTTTCTTATTTTAATAAACCCATATTATTAATATTACTCCATATGAACCTCTTTTTAGTTTTTAGTTATGCAAATTCGCGTGTGCTAATATTTGGACCACAAACACGCTACACAAATATGCACATTAACGTTCCGCACTTGTGACAATTATATCTTATACTACATTATTTTATTAAACTATGTACAATATAAATGCACCAAAAAATATTGTTATAAAATAACACGAAAAGTTGTGGCTTGATCTTGTCTTGTGAAAAGGGCGTGTAACGAATATTCAAATATAAACAAGTTGTGGTAAAGTAACAACATATTTATAGTATATGCTCTATAGTTCATAGTTTATCGAAGTATCTTCCATAAAAAGTATTTTTTTATAATAAATGTTTTTTTTAATATTGGGTGGGTCACTTTATCTAATGGGTGCATTTTTAATTGGATCTTATGATACCATTTTGTACCTTATTCTTCTTCTTTTTATTCGGGTATGGAATATGGATATCTCTGTGCTTTTCAAACATCACTATAGATCTTAACTAACAAACAATATCTTAGCGAAATTTAAGCTAAACCGTCCATTTTCCAATATATATATGGACACTTCGTAAAAATATTAAAAAAAGGATGGATATTGTTTTGTTTTTTTTTTGAGGAAAGATAAATATTCTTAGATGCATATGATTGCAAATCCAAAGAAAAGAGACGTTATAAACTAATGAAATATAGCTAGTGGCTGTGACTAAATACAACGGTTATTATAATTAAAGAAAATAATGTAATAATAAAATTGAATAAAATTTATAAGAAATAAATGATATATGTTTAATTTCCGTTGATTTGGGATTTTCATAAATAATGACAATTATTGAAGTTTAACAACTTTTAGGAGGTGTTTGTTTTATTTTTTTTTTAAAATGAGGAATATAATTTAACTTTTTGGTATATTTTCAATATATTGTAAATTATATCGAGTTAGAAGTTAGGCATGCAACAAGCTGTACCGCAAATCCTTTCTGAATAGCAAATCCGATCCTCCTGAACACTACATTTGAAGACCTAGGTGACACAAAATTTGCATGCAAGACCCGTTGCACCCTCCTGAGAATCTCAACGGCATCAGTCACAAGAAAACCAAACGTATCAAAAGCGAACGGAAGAAACACATGCTGGTTTTCAAGACAAGCTCTTTCATGCTTAATCACGAGGCCGCGTTGAGAGCCGTCTTACCAAAAACAAAAGGCTCATTATCCAAACCAACCAAAGAAGAAGACCCGTTATCCAAACCAACCAAATGAGAGATAATTGCTTGGAAAATTTTAAAAACAATTTATACTTTGAAATGTAATTTATTTTTATTTTTTTTGAAAATGAAAATTTGTGCTACGCATGGATCTAACCACTAATTTATTCCAAAACATCTTAGGATTAATTAGGTTAATAAATTGCAGTTAAGAATGAGATAATTGCTTGGAAAATTTTCTGCCACAAACACGTATAAAATCCTTCGAGACAAAGGGGCCATAAGGAATCTCAAGCCATCGTCTTCTTCTTCATAATGGATAATGACTCCAAAAGCTTACATCCACTAGGAAAAATTTATGGTATTTTTCATGTTAGAGGCCAATCTAGCATTTTGTTAGGGCCATCTTAGGTTGTACATTTTTTGCATTTAACAATTTCTTATTTTCATTAATACTAGATTAATTTAAACATTAATGGGAGATAAATTTTGTAAAGATAGTATTATAGTCTATAAAAGTTAATCAATAATATAAGACAATAATTTCATTAATTGGAGATAAATTTTGTAAAGATAATAATATAGTCTATAAAGGTTAATCAATAATATAAGACAATAATTTCATTAATGGGAGATAAATTTTCTAAAGATAGTATTATAGTCTATAAAAGTTAATCAGTAATATATGACAATAATTTATGAAAATCATCATTGATGTATATTTTATTAATAATTTATAATTTATAAAAAATAATTAAAAATAAAATAAAAAATTATTCAGTCGGCGGAATTACAATCAAACAACAGGATGATCGACGAATAATGAATATGAATCATCACCAGTGTACAACTGACACACACTATAACGTGCAATCTCAGTGCGCATCATAGCTAAAGTTTTATTTGTAAAATTTAGACGATTTTCTAAACAGAATAGTAAAAAATTTAGAGGTTGACATACCCTTTATCAATATTAGTTTTTTTTATCAGACGTAACGTCTTAATAGGGTTACGTCTTAATATGTATCAGCTATGTAAATAGTAATTTTAATTTCGTGTACTTAAAATTTCTTAAACAATTATGATTTAAGCCACTTATGCCAAAGAGAAAAAATTGTGTTATTACACTTTTGTGATTCCACCCTCATACATCTTGGTGGACCAGTGAAATTTCTAAGTCAACTTTGGTTGACAACTCAAATTAAAGTTTTTTTTTTGAAATTTATGAATAATACCTGAAAAGTTAAATACGTAAAATACATACAAATGAAAAGTCACTTTTTTATTTAGTTATTTTTTAAATAAAGGTTATTTTGGAGATAATTTTAAAATTAATAACAGTGAAGAGAAAATCACAATTACATTTTAGTTACTTATATCATTGTATTTTACTGTGCAATCAGATGCTTTACTTTGACTGCACGTACAACTTTATCATAAGATTCATATGAATATTTCTAATTTCACCTAACTTATCACCTCTCTCTCTCTCGTGATTCTCGTATCCAACTATGGCGAACGGCTTTTTTCACAAAACTCCTCCCGTTTTTTTCCATTTATTAGAAATAAAATATTGATTATTAAATTGGGCTTATTTTCCATTTTCTTTTGAAAAGAGGCGGTATGAAGCTGTACTAGTATTGGGATTGAAGTGGTCTTCGTGGAGGTAATCTGGAGTTTTCGGCGCCTTCTTAAATCAACAAATTTCGCATTTTAGGAGGAGAGAGAGACGCAAGAGATTAGAGGAGAGAAAGAATAGAGAGAAATCATGGCGGTGGATTTCGATAGCAACGGAGGCGGCGCCGGCCGTGGAGGCGTTTTCGGAAGGAAAATCAAGGTCGGCGTCTGCGTGATGGAAAAGAAGGTGAAATGTGCTCCCGAGGTTGTTTTTCTGTTTTTTTTTTGGTCTTCGATTTGGTTTCCTCGAGCGATGATCATGCGAAAAACAAAGAGTTTTCATCCTCCCTTCTCTCTTTCGTGAGGCTTCTGGATTTAGCAGTGATGCTCAATTCTGACATGTTTTCTCTCCTCTTGTTTCGGAAAAGGCATTTTCGGCTCCCATGGCGGAGATATTGCAGAGATTGGAGGCATTTGGCGAATTTGAGGTTTGCGTTATTGTCAAATTAGACAGAGATTCTGTGATCTGTTTTAGCCTGAATATGAAGTTGTTTAGTGGAGATTCTCGTGATTTGATTTGTCGCAGTATGAATAGTTTTTTAACTGTTTAGTTTTTTAATAGTACTTCTACATCTTTGTATTGACTTGTACTTTTTTTCCCCCCTCTTGGAAATAATAATTCCCGTAGGTCATAATATTTGGAGACAAAGTAATACTTGAAGATCCGGTGGAGAGGTACATTTTCATCAGCTAGAACAGTAGCAGTATTTTGGAATCTGCTCTTTACTTTCGCATGCTGTCTCTGTTTCGGACTGTATTAGGATCATGACAAAGTGTTAATCGGCATGTTGATCTTAAAGTTTTTTCAGAGCTTGTATAGTATTTCACCATATCCTCTTCATTAGAGTAATATTGAGTTTTTCATTGCAAGTGCACGTAACTGAATTTGAGAGACTTGCTTGATTGTTTAGTGTATTTCTCATGCCTTTGTAACTTCGTTGTATGTTTTTGCATAGCAGCAAGATGCTGCACTCTATTTTAGGTGTCTCATGCCATTATTTTTAATTCTATGTCATATATGTAGAATGTTGGATTTGGATCTCCTAGTACTATAGCATGATGAAGCAGTTATCATTGCCTTTACATTATGATAATTTCTTACTTATGTATCTGTTGAGTTTATTACTGACCATCTTTCTCTACGATATCCATTATTGCAGCTGGCCTCTGTGTGATTGCTTGATTGCCTTCTATTCTAATGGATATCCTCTTGAAAAAGCTGAAGCATATGCTGCTCTCCGGAAGTAAGTCCATATAAGCTTAGGGCCGGTGGGTTTATTACTTTTGATCTTGTTTTATATCTTATTCATGTAGGTAGACTGTAGTAGATTGTATAATTTCAGCCACTTCCTATAGATCTTTCTGTTATGTTATTGCATGGATGATATTCTGCTACACTTCTCTTTCAACTTCCTCTTTATTAGGATGTCAAGTTATGTTTTTTGTTCTTTGACTTGTTTATTACTTTATTATATACTCGTTTAGTCCATGATTATTCATTCCCTTGATTCTCCATGCTGGCTAAGACTAAAAGTTGACGTCTTCCCCTAGTAATTTGTAAGCTGAAGATGCTTTTTTCTGCATAAATCATAATCCAGGCACATGTCCTAAATCCTCGCAACTTTTAAATTCCACAAATTCTATCAGAAAACAGCAATTTTTATTATCTTATTGTTTGTGAAATGTTATTAATTGAGTTTTGGTCAAGAAACTGGCCTGCGGCCCATTGATTGATGTACTACTTCAAACTACATCAATCTTTTCTTCCTCAAGTATGCCTAGTTCTTCCACTGGGGAACTATCATACACATAGTCCGCCAACCTATTAGCCTCTCTAAAACATGCCTAATATCACGGAATTTTCATTTTATGGTCAGTGGATATTGTGGAATAAAGTCTTCCACTTCTGTTGGAAACTGCCTTACTACGATGGACTTAACTTCTAGGATGGCTTTGCTGAATCCTCTATACCTTAAACCTCTTTCAGCAAAAGGCAAACTGCTCCGTTTTCTTACCACACACAATCTTGGTGTTTTAATAATATAATTTATAACTAAAGCTGTAAGGAAACCATCTGTTTTCTCCAGAAATTGGATTAGATGAACAAAGTTGTTGCCTGGTTTTCAGTCTGTCAAAGTGAAAAATAGAAAGGAATGCCACTGGAAACTTGATATCTATTCTACTAGATATATGTTTACTTTGAAAAACTACTTAACCCCGGTACTTTGTACAATATTTATTAGGTATAAAAGTTGTATTATTTCGTGATTTGGTTACCTCCTCTATGGATGGGAGTTAATTATTTCACCACAAACACTTTCTTGCAACTGAAGTGTGAACTTGATTAGTTATGTTAGGTGCACTATAAAATGTGAGATAATTCAGCATTTTGTGGGAATTATTCAGTGTGAAAAATATTTTCATTCATCTTTAGTGGTAATGAAATGATGTTAAATTATACCGATGCTTCCTTGATGTGATTTTGATTATCACGAGATTCAAAGTTCTTTTCTGGACAAAAGCTCATTCAGGGTAGGTATTGTGTTATATTTAACATTAGGTTGTCTGCCTAATATTTTCTGTTCATAACTATTAATTGATAATTGAACCACTTAAATATGCTTTGAGTAACTTGTACGTGTTGTAGATGATACCACTATTTCAGTAATATTTGTTTCATTTCAATATCGCCCTTTGTTTATTGGTCATGTTGAGGTGGTTTAACTATGATTTTTATTTTCCTATAGGCCTTTCCTGGTCAATGAACTGGAGCCACAACATCTTCTTCATGATCGAAGAAAGGTCTACGAGGTGATGAGCCGTGTGCTGGTTCTTTGTAAAACTTATACTTTCATTCGCTGTAGCTGATCTCTAACTAGAAATGCAAGTCCTGTTGTATGATTTTTGAATGCCAATTGCATATATTGATTGATTGCCAGCTCTTGAGATGAACAGTTTGGACCTAATATTGAATAGATATTTTGTTCAGTTGTTTGAACACTAAAAATCCTTTCCACTCACTTATTATACTGTTCCTCTTCTTGCTGATATTGGACCACTGCTGTTTTTCCTCTAGTAATTCATATTATCTGATGCCTTGGCACAATTAAGACTCATGACTATCTTTTTTGGTCTTGCCAGCGTCTTGCACTTTTTGAAATACCAGTTCCAAGATATGCTCTTGTAAATAGGGAATATCGCTATCAAGAATTGGATTATTTTGTTGAGGAGGAAGACTTCATAGTAGTTCATGGGGTGCGCTTCTTGAAACCATTTGTGGAGAAGCCTGTTCATGGTAAGCATAGTAAATAAGCT
This sequence comes from Fagopyrum tataricum, assembly GCA_002319775.1. Classification (NCBI taxonomy): domain Eukaryota; kingdom Viridiplantae; phylum Streptophyta; class Magnoliopsida; order Caryophyllales; family Polygonaceae; genus Fagopyrum; species Fagopyrum tataricum. The sequence continues at coordinate 9,127,524 of CM008285.1, read as the reverse complement.
AATTTTATAGCATGTTTGCATGAAAAATGGTTATGGGACCATAGAAAACAATATTAATGTTGTGGTATGTTCTTCGTGTCTGAGATATTTGTTTCTGCCTTTGCACATAGACGAATTAATTGCAAAATATATGGTCTAATGAAGACTTTGATTTGTCGTGAAGAATTCACATGATTTACAGCATGATATGCCTGCTCGTTTTAAATATCTGATTTTTATGCATTGATGATCTTGGAATTGCTAGAGGGTAATGCTGAGCTATTGTGAACTTACGTGAATCATGGGTTAAAATTTTGTATTCATTAGCCTATAATTTTTAGCATCTTCCGTGTTTAGTTTATATACACAGACCTCGGATGTTCTACTTACTGTTAGCAAACCTCTCATATTGAACAGGTGATGATCATAGCATAATGATATACTATCCAAGTGCAGCTGGGGGAGGTATGAAGGAGTTGTTCAGAAAGGTGGGAGTTCAATGCCATCTGTATTCTTCATATCAAACTGTAGATGTTATTTTCTGATTGTATGTCGAGATCTTAGCTCTAGGTCCTTATCCATGATTAAGTTAGGTAAGATGTTGTGGGCCATGTGCTACACTTAACTTTGTACGCATCCTTTGTTCGGGGTGGGCAGTTCAGATTTGCAACAATACTATTGAATTGAACTTTGTACGCACTTGCCTCCTGTGCGTATGAGCAGAAGCTATTGGCAATCTAACCCGGGTCATTTCTGGTTGTTCTCCTCTTATCACTAAGAGGATTCTTTTCTTCATGTGTTTTTCTCCATCTTTGAAATGTACAAGTGTTAACCAGATTAAATTTAACTTTTCATGTAATGTGAATGCTTGCAGTTTCAAGTGATTTACAATTTTATATTAAAGATTGTAGAGTGTCAAACAGTAGTAAATAACTGATCTCTTGATATACTTTTATCTTCTATTTATAATCTTGATCTTGAATTGATTAGAGTACTTATACTTTAACTTTACAGTCATTATCATGTTCTTGTTGAGCAATATATATATGTTTCCATTTGTTGTCCAGTTACACTTTTTCTCTATTATTACAGGTAGGTAACCGTTCAAGTGAGTTCCATCCAGAGGTCAGACGAGTTAGACGTGAAGGGTCATATATATACGAAGAGTTCATGCCAACTGGAGGGACAGATGTTAAGGTTTCTATCTAACCGTTTGAAATTTGTGTACAGATAAATTCTATATTTTTTCACTATAGTTGAAAGTTTATTACATAATTTTTGCCCAGGGTTACGCTTTGCTTTTCGTGTTTTTGTTATTTTAATTTTTCTTTTTTAGTACCCCCTTCTGACAAAGAGAACATCTTATCATTTTCTATGGTGCACTTTCTTGTACTTGCCGTATAACATGCCCTGTTATCTAAATAATGTTTTATTTCAACATTTATCCTGTTGTTTTTATTTTTTCCAAGAAGGTCTTTCTGTTGTTTCTACTTCTGGATTTGTTGCATATGTTAGCTTCTTTGTGGGCTCATGAATCAAAGTGTTTTAATTTGTTGATCAGGAAATTCCTGACTTCGGTAAATATGTTCTCTTGTAGAGTAGCTGAATGCTTTTCTTGATGAAGTGTTTTGTTGAAAATCGAAATATATGATAATCACCTTTTGGCTCCGAGTGGGGAAATTTTTAGGTATTAACTAGGATTGAACTCAAAGAATAGTCTTCTTTGGAAAATATTTTCTTAGTTTTTGCAGCTATAATTGAGGCTATGGTTACAAGTTTCAGTTTTTCTTCTTTGTAACAGTGCACTTAATAGTACAGCCATTTAGCTGGGTTCTGTGCCGACCAGAGTGTCTGGAATTCGGCAGGGACTGATTATATTCATTCCTCTGCCCTTCCGAATCTATTTGTTGGGTGCTTAAGCCTGCTTTTTTGCAGCTCTGTATGTTTTCAAATCATTTTCCTAATTGTTCATTACTGGAGTATCTTACAGGTCTATACAGTTAGCCCTGAATATGCTCATGCTGAGGCGAGGAAGTCACCTGTTGTTGATGGTGTTGTCATGAGAAATCCAGACGGAAAAGAAGTAAGTTGTGCAATATATGCTTGCTACTATTGCAATTATGAACGATTTTAAACATGATGTATTCAATCTGCCCAATTATCTCTTGCAATTTACCCATGCTAGTAAAAATAATATATTCCATTTGCTTTCATGGTACTTCAAAACCAACTATAGATGATGATGATCATGGGACAAATCTAAGATAATAAATGAAAACCAACCTCTCCTTGCTTTTTGTTTCTTTCACTAATATATGTTTTCTGTCATGTCTTTTTTTTGTTTGAATAGAGGTGTTTTGGAATAATGAATATAAGATAATAAATGAAAACCAACCTCCTTTCTTTTGTTTCTTTCGCTAATATATGTTGTTGTCCATTCGTTTCTAGTTTAGATAGAGGTGTTTTGGAAGAATGAATCTAAGATAATAAATGAAGACCAACGTTTCCTTGCTTTTGTTTCTTTCGCTAATATATGTTTGTGTTTTTAGTTTGGATAGAGGTGTTTTGGAAGAATAAACTTTTTATGCAATTAAAATTTCCTGCATGTTGTATGTGAGGGGTCAACTTTTCTATACTTCCATAAATCAACATAGTTCTTATTTTTAATTTTTGCAGAATCAATCATACTAAAGATGTCTAATGGATAGAAGTAGTTATGCACAACCAAACTATTTTCGAATCCTCTTTCTTTCACTTTTAGAGGGAAACATCATTGTCAAATTTCTATTCCATTGATTGCCCTGCACTTGCACATGCCTTTCAAGGTCATTGAATCAGCAGTGCAAAGTGGCCTGTCTGCTTTCAATTTTTTTTTATGTGCTGAGAAAATGCGTTTTGCTTCCATATATTTTTTTTTATTAAACTGCGGATTGATGACTGCCCTTTTGAGCATTCTGTTCCAAACTTACCGACAGTATGATACTGAAATCATTTTCTGCCTCTGTGATTCTCTCTTCAGCAGTTTTATGCATACATTTTGAAATAAATTTGATGTTTTTGAAGGTGAGATATCCTGTACTTCTTACACCTCTTGAGAAAGAAATAGCAAGGGACGTCTGTATAGCCTTTCGGCAAATGGTATGTATCTTGTCATCTACATTCTGTATTTTAATAGTTGCCCAGAGACGATACTGTTTTTTTTGTCTTTTGTGTGAATATTATGTCTTATTAAAGCTTGAGAATCAAATGAAAATACAACCTTTGTAGTCATCAAGTTTGGCACCAATCAGTCAATGACTGTTGTATACCATGACCAGATCTGCAATTCTCTTTCCTGATGATTGTTCACATTCATTGTAGGTTTGTGGATTTGATTTGCTGCGTTGCGGAGGCCGTTCATTTGTTTGTGATGTGAATGGATGGAGCTTTGTGAAGAACTCGTACAAGTAATTACCCTACAAAGATTTTCTTTTCTTTTTTCTTATTTTTTCCTCTTAACCTTCTAACATTGTTACTCTGCATTTCGATTAATACAAAGAGGTAGAAGCTTGTGTATATCAACTGAGGCACATATAATTGATGCTTCTGTTGACAATATGAATATAACATATTTTAAATATTATTATTATTAGAACATAAAAGTGACACTCTGGTATATTTTTAGTCAACGTTCTTCTTCATGGTGTGCCGTGAACATAAAAGTGACACATATCTCCAAGAAGAAATCACTCCAGTACCAGCTCAAGGAGCTAAGCATATCCATTGTGTTTTTCTTTTTAAAAAACATCTTGCATCATGTTAAATCTGATAGACTTTCTTCATTTTCATTGCTTGTTGAAGAATCTTGTTGAAATTCGCCATTGAGTTCCTTTCCCTTTCGACATTCTCCATGCAATATTGCTGGTGAATGAGTAAATGACTGACAGTGCTAAGTCGACCAATTGTTTGAAAGTTCCTATGGGCCCAAAGCTGATCCATCTTGGTTCCTATAGTTATCTGGCTGATTAATTTATGGGTATAGTGTTTGAAATCAACCCTGATTTGAATAATTTCTTAAAGAAGTATGGATTATTCTATGCACCATTTGGCAACTAAATGCTTTTTTAGCAGATTCTTTGGGCTGTGCACCCAATACCCATTTGAATACCATGGGAGATGATGTCGCAAACTCGCAGTATTTGATGCCATGGACTAACACTTGAATACAACTCACTGTCCATAAACTGCTTCTTGAATATGTTTCTCTTTACCTTTTGTATTTATTCATAATTCTCTAACAGTCCAACTATATGGTCTAACAGCTCTCACAGTTTGGACTCTAAACTTCAGGTATTATGATGATGCTGCATGTGTGTTGAGAAAGATGTTCCTAGATGCAAAAGCTCCTCATCTATCTTCCACAATTCCTCCAACATTACCATGGAAGGTGAAGGAGCCAGTGCAACCATCAGAGGGATTAACACGTCAGGGAAGCGGGATAATTGGAACTTTTGGACAAGCAGAGGAGCTACGCTGTGTAATTGCTGTGATGCGTCAGTAAGATACCATGAATTTGATGTTCTCTTGATCTTGTGAGGTGCTCTTTATCTTGGTAATTCCCCTCTTGATTGACGTTCTCATTTTCTGGCAGTGGTGATAGAACCCCAAAGCAAAAGGTCAAATTAAAAGTTACAGAGGATAAGCTCCTGAATTTGATGTTAAAATACAATGGAGGAAAGCCCAGATCCGAGGTGTTTATTAGTTTAAATTTCAATTAGTGTGTATAGTTGGTCAATTCAAAGATTGAAAGATTAATACGTTCTTCATTTCACCAACAGACAAAATTGAAAAGTGCCGTCCAGTTGCAAGATTTGTTGGATGCAACGAGAATGCTTGTTCCTCGGACCAGGTCTTGACCTTTTCTTTGTTTTATCTTGATAGAGAGCAACTTCTTAATGCTTCTTTTATTTCTTTTCATACCTCTAGCCAAGTTCTCCTTAGTAGTTACTTTTCCTAATGATTATTAAAATTTAAGGTCCCATGACATCACCTTTCATATGGATGTTATTTATGTATTTATACCGGTAGAATCTTTAGTGATTTAAGACCTCAAATAGGGATGTTATTAGCCAATGAAAGCTTCAAAGCAAGTGAAAATTGTTTTTAAATTTTTTTTTAAAAAAATTCTTGTCCTGGCCTTGCTAAGAAGGTTTTAGAAATATTCTCTTGGGTTGTAATACTATGAAAAAAAAAGGAGGAAGATAGATGGGCTTGCTAGAATTGTCAATGGGTTGTTAGGTTTAACCATCTTTCTTTCTTTTGCATGAGAGAGATGATTTTAACTGAAAAGAATTACAGATTTAGCGGCTGTATTGATCAAGTGGATGTCCACATAAACATTCATCAGATGATATAGAATATGAAATTTTGAACTGAAAGACTTCCGCGCAATGCCTGTCAAGATCCTTACTTATAGTATTATCAGGTCTGTCTTCATTATTTATGTCAAAGGAACTAGTTGCTGCTACTGGAATATTTTCCCTTGAGTTAGTCCTTGTACATTGAAGTGGTGTGCTGCACAGTGTACCTTAATGTTTCTCTGTGTTATGTGGGGTGCTGCTCATTCATATTCAAATTTTCAGTTCCGTGTACGCTGCTGTTTTCCTCTGTATGTGCTCCTAGTTTCATTTCTATGGTAATACCATGCTCCAAGCTTCTCCAACTACTTGATTCCTGAGCAGGATTCAGTAAATTCTTTTGCTTTATGTTCTATTGATGTAAAGACTGAAAAGAAAATCATTATGTTCTAATGATGTAGACCTGATCGTGGCAGTGATAGTGAAGCTGAGGATATAGAACATGCTGAAAAACTACGACAAGTTAAAGCAGTCCTTGAAGAGGTCAGATCCCATTTTGTGCAAATGAATTTAATTTCACAACAGTCGTTAAATTTTACACCAGATGGTAATTTTACAACAGTCCTTGAACAACTCCTTGCCACTTTATCCACGAGTTTCTTGCATTCCCACTTGCTCTTGCTTGCTTGCTTTCCCTTCTACTCAAAGTTGCAGCAGATTGTTGGGTTTTGTGCATCCCAATATTGAATCAAAATAACCTGGGAAATGAGTGGAAACTACGTATATAAGTAAGAGGGGGAATAGGGAAAGTGTCGAGTTTTGGGGGTTTTGTGTGGTCGTTACAATTACTATCATTATATCTAATGTAAGAAATAGTGGAGTATGGAATCAGTGTTCGTAATCTTGTCACTCATTTGTTACATGTGATAGAGAAATGTTCATACTTTATTTGTGTGTTGACATTTTTGAATGCTGCACTTCAGGGAGGGCATTTTTCTGGGATATACAGAAAAGTTCAACTAAAACCCTTGAAGTGGGCCAAAGTTGCAAAACCTAACGGTGAAGGCGAAGAGGAAAAGCCAGTTGAAGCACTAATGGTTCTCAAGTATGGTGGTGTTTTGACTCATGCTGGTAGAAAGCAGGTTTAATCTCTTATACACGTGGTCTTATCACTGTAATATAATTATTTGTTTTAAATATTTTTGTGGATATTACTATTCTTGCTAGCCTTAACTTGACGATGTTATATGCAGGCGGAAGAGTTAGGTCGATATTTTAGAAACAACATGTATCCAGGTTACATATCTTACTTGCTATTATCTATCTATACAGGTTTATTAGTTTATTCTGCGACTTTTTGTCTCCATATTTATAGCTTCAAAAATACCATTGAGGTAATATGCAGTTTCAAAAATACCTTGGGTCTAAAATTGGTAAAATAGCATGATCAATGGAGGATGGAGCTTTCCAGAAAATAAATAAATTGAGGATCAAAGTAATTTTTAGTCATTGAGGGAAAAAATAACAATATATCTTGTAGTGCTAGGTAAATGGTGGACAATATATTGTATGGAATGTCAATAAGAGGTGACCAAATGAACATTTATTTCATCAGTAAGATTTGTTAAACTAGTTCACGTTAGATTCTATCTTACTCTTTTAGCCTGGAAAGATCTTCAGGCGATTTCATATGGTTCCAATGTAGTTCAAACAAAAAAGAGAGAGATTGAAGTCTGGGTTAGCAAGGCTAGTTTGCTCGTCTTTCTGGTATTTGAACAAATAGCCATTGATTTGATGTTAAAAGCTAGCTTTAAAAGTGAATATCAGTAGAACTACGATAACAAATAATTATGCATATTAGTTTTATTCCTCCTCATAAAATACTAGTATTATCAAGAAAATGTCTCTAATTACTAATGAGTCTGGTTGATAGCATAGATGGTACAACGTTAGCCTTGTGCAAGCTGTCCGGAAGCTTAGGCTTTGTTTGGCAGCACATCTATAAACATTGCAAGACAATTTCCTCCCTCCCACTAATTGCTTTTTGGGCACACAGTTTTTCAATAAGAAACAGTTTATATTTGATCTGAAAACACACCCTTTAATTCACTATGTAGTTTTTTGTTCGATAGCAAAATGATTATATGTCCAAGAATGTAATAGCATTGGCGAAACTGGTTTTCTTCAACTAAAATTCTCTTCTGAATAAATTGAGTGATAAAATCTGAAAATACAGGTGAAGGAACAGGACTACTCCGCCTTCACAGTACTTACCGCCATGATCTCAAAATATATAGTTCAGATGAAGGCCGTGTCCAGGTATCTATGATGCTTATATTCTTTCCAGTTCAACTTTATTTGTTAAAATTATTAATTTGTCGATGTACTGCCTACTTAGCACTCACCTTATTAATTTTAAATGCTCTGCAGATGTCCGCAGCTGCATTTGCCAAAGGACTGCTTGACCTTGAAGGGCAATTGACACCAATACTTGTTAGTTCCATTTAGCTATCCTCCTTCTAAATGACAATGTAAGAGATTTTGTTGCTTTTAAAATCATATCATCTGAAATGACATGCTTGTCAATTTCAGGTATCTCTTGTTAGCAAGGACTCTTCCATGTTGGATGGGCTTGATAATGCATCCAGTGAGATTGAAGAAGCCAAGGTAATGCTTCCATATGTCTTGTAATAGTTCTTGTTGTTTATACCAGGAATTACTATTATAAACTAGAATAATGCCTACTTCCTTAAATGACATCTATAAGATTTAATAAGTTGCTGAAATTATTCACCTCTTAGGACACCGAAAGAATGCCACCAAAGCCCCGATCTTGCACCTCAAATATGTTTAACTTACTGGTATTTGACATAAAGGTTGTGAGTAACTCCTGGTTAAATTTGTTGTCAACTAACTTACTGAGAATCCCGTAATGAAAAATGATAATCTCACTGGTATAAGAATATCCAGTTTTGAACACTTTGATTGATCAGCACCCTAAACCCTGACTTTCATGCACCATAAGATTTTGGAAGGTGCTTCTAATCCTAGATGGCCAAATATGGCCAAGTCAGAAGGAGCCAAACGTGAAGAAAGTGCATTTTCTAACAGGCTATTATTGTGGTGAAAGGTATTTAGACCCTAGTAACTTTTTTTTTGAGAAAAGACCCTAGTAACTTAATCTGAGGCTTATTGCTTTTTGAAATGGAACAAACCTCGTGTTTTCCTCCGCTTTATATTGAGGTAAAAAAAAAAATTCAATGCGCAGATGGCATGGACGGAAACTGTCTTTTAGGAAGAAACGTTTTTGTTTCTGTACTTAACTAGCAATATCTTATGTACTAGTATAAAGCGTGATAATGCTTAGGGGACATCCCCTCATGTTCCTCATATCCCTTTTAGCTTTGATGAAGTGCTAAATTTGACCTTCTTTTGTCCCCTTGAGTATCGAGTATTTGAAAAATACTTCACTTTGCAGGTTAGGTTGAACGAGATCATAACTTCTGGAATTCAGGCAACCCAAAGCAATGGATCATCCCAATTTCCTTGGATGGTTGACGGGGCTGGGCTTCCTCCTAATGCTTCTGAACTTCTTCCCAAATTGGTAGTTATCAATTTTGGAATTTTTTCTCCTATTCAGTGTTTATTAAGTGGTGCTTCTCACTCTTTCTTGTGCATGTAACTTAATATTCAAGTCGGTTACCCATCCATTTTCCTTGGATTAATAAGATCGAGTCTCAGATTAGACACGAATTGGTGGATAGGTGAAAAGTGGATCGGTGGATAAGAAGATGGACGAAGTGGATTGGGGGACGATAGCTTGACTTGTTATATAGACTGTAGTTGCATCTTTTTTTATGTGTACTAAATTCTCTTTTGAACAGGTGGAACTGACAAAGAAGATCACTGAGCAAGTTAGACAGCTTGCAAAAGATGAAGATGAGAAGCTTGTAGATGCAAGCCCCTATGATGTCGTCCTTCCATATGACCAAGCTAAGGCCCTTGGTAAAACTAACATTGATGTGGATCGTATTGCAGCTGGGCTGCCTTGTGGCAGCGAAGGGTTTCTTCTTATGTATGCTCGGTGGAAAAAACTAGAGAAAGACTTGTACAATGAACGGAAAGGGTGAGTAGTACACTATTATGTTGCACATATGACTACACCTTTAGGCATAAAAAATGTCTGTTTACTAAAGATCAATTTTTACACTTCCTCTGATTGCAGGCGCTATGACATAACACAAATTCCTGATGTTTATGATTCATGCAAGTAAGTTACCTTCTTATAGCTTTTCTTACATGTATCATATTGATAATTCTAGGATCTCTACATTGTTTATCACTTTATCCAATCTCAGATACAATTTCACACTTCTGTAATAAGATTTTGGGGAATTTAAATTTATTTTGCCAACAATGATACTTCTTCCCCATATAATGCAAACTTCTTCCCATATAATGCTTTATGATTGGAGCCTAGAAGTGCAATGCCGTCTTTAGACTTGGGTTTTTCAATTATGACTTTCACTTGGAGACCTAATTGTTGCATTAAGATATGCAGTTTAAAAAATACGAAGGTATGTTTCTGTACTTAGTATTTAAGGAGCATTTAGTGTCTAGAGAAATTTAGTAGTTCTATACTAGGATTTTGATGCCTGAATTATGATGCATCGCTGTAACTTTGGACTTTATGAGAAGCATAGACGAGTGAGTTCAGAAGTTGTATTTATATTATAAATTCTTCAATTCAAGTTTATTAGATCATGTTATTTCAGGTTCGATTCAATGCATCCCATCTCTACATTCAAAACCCAGATACCTGAAATACATCTGTTATGCATTAAAATAAGCATGTGATAAGCCAGAGAGATATTTTGTCCACGTTCCTTGATCAATGAGATTTTCCTTTTTCTGTCCTTCAACTCTACAGGTATGATCTCCTGCACAACTCCCACCTTAATCTGGAAGGCCTGGACGAGCTGTTCAAAGTAGCTCAGGTACGTAAAGAGACAAAGTCAATTCCTAATGAGCTGTTGGTGCTGGACTTCTTTTATAATTTAAATGATAGTTTATTCTCATTTCAACGAAAGAATGCTCTTTATCTTTGATAAGTCTTGCCGAGGAAATACCTTTCCTGTTAAACTTATCCAATGTAGCGGCATGTTAATTACAAGAGAGAACATCATAAGAAGTGTAAAAACATAATTTCTCTGTATCAGCTTTCTGACATTGTCTTCACTGCATAAATCTTGTCTTTTAGACCACATTTTAATATCAGTGGGCTGTGTCGTTTCAGCTACTTGCAGATGGCGTGATCCCTAACGAGTATGGGATAAACCCAAAACAGAAGCTGAAGATTGGGTCCAAGGTTGGTGTTTATGTCTGTATGGAACTTTTTATTGTTATATAGCATATGCTTTCAAATTATTTTTTTTTGTATGTCCAGTTCAATGTTTTATTTCTTAAATTATGACCTCCTGAGGATCTTATTATATATATATATATATTTGTTTGTAGTAGTTCAGGGTTGCTTCTTAGTTTTTCTGTAAACCCTCTGAGCTTGATTCAAATAATATATAAAAAAAGAGTTATTTGCAACATTTGTGACCTAATGAAGCATGAATTGAAATCCTAGAGCTGATCTGTGGGTCTTCTGCAATGAAATACTTGATTTTGTGCAATGTTAGTTTCAAGTTATGGGCCTCGTAGTCATGGGTAAAGATCCATTTCCTCAGTTATTCTCTTTCCTTTCTGCAGATTGCTCGCCGTTTGCTGGGCAAGTTATTGATTGATTTGAGGAATACACGTGAAGAAGCAAATAGTGTTGCTGGGCAAGCTTCATCAATCAATAAAGAATCTTCTACACACCAAAGTAAGTCCAACGCTAAGAATGACGAAAAGAAGACCACTACAAATGGTGATATTTCAAATGATCAGGATGACCAGGATGATGACATAGAGACAGAATACCGCTTAGACCCAAAGTAAGTGCTCACATCTTAAAATAAGTTGTAAGGAGATGTTTTATGTAGTACAAGGGTGAAAGCTACTACACAAGAAACAGCAAAAAGATATTTATTAAAAAAAAATATTAGAAGAGCTATAAATTGCAATTAAATTGTTCTATCGGTCTTTATAAGATCTCTCTCGTCTACTGTTAGTTATGCCAATGTGAAGACACCGGAGAGGCATGTGCGAACACGACTATATTTCACATCGGTAAGTTGTATATGTCATTTCTCACCTGCCGTGTTCTTCTCATTTTTTCTTCACACATTCTCAATATTCAAGCTGCATGTTCAGATGTAATTTGCTGAATATTTTTATATCCGTGATATGCTCTTTTCTTTCGTTACAGGAATCACATATTCACTCATTGATGAATGTTCTTCGTTACTGTAACTTGGATGAATCTCTACAAGGACAGGAAAGCCTTCTTTGTTACAATGCCTTGGAACGCTTGCTCAACACTAAGGAGCTCGATTACATGAGTTACATTGTGCTAAGGATGTTTGAGAATACAGAGGTTAATATTACTAGGAAATGTTTGCTTTTTATGCACTTATTCCTATAAAAACAGAACAACTCACTTGTGCTTGGAGTTTCAGGTGCCTCTAGAAGATCCAAAACGGTTCCGCATTGAGATGACATTCAGCCGTGGAGCTGATCTTTCTCCTCTTGAAGTAAGTTAATCTTTATTGCTTTTTTTAAAGCCATTGTTGAAGTATAAGCCTTTAACAAACTAATCTTGTCTCATTTCGCCTCAGAACAAGGATACCGAGGCAAGTTGGTTACACCAAGAGCACACATTGCCCATCAACGGGCCAGAAAGGCTACAAGACCCAGGCTCGTGTTTGACGTTGGAAACTATGGAGCACATGATACGGCCCTTCGCTATGCCAGCTGAGGACTTCCCTCCTGCTATGACTCCAATAGGATTTACGGGCTATTTCACCAAGAGCGCAGCTGTCCTTGAGCGTATTGTCAACTTTTGGCCTTTCCATAAGCATGCAAATGGTCATGGCAAGTGAGTTATACAAATGGCAGAAAACAATTTTGGCCCCTAACCCTAAATGATATACTTCTCTTTTTTGTACTCTCCAATCTCCAATATCCAATCTCCATTCTTTTTATTGATTTTTCACATTTCTTTTATCATTTCTAATGTGATGAACTAGTTGGGGCGTCTTTCTTTCCGCTTCTGGATTTCTCCTTTCCTGCTAAATCCTGTGAAAAAAATATGGTGTGTTACCGCAGTTGTATCTTACTAATAATGTTGTGGAACTGGAAATGCGTTTCTGTGTATTGCTGTTATGCTTCAACGTATACAGATTTGTATGCTCAGTTGTATTCAAAGTATAATCACATATATGTATATATTCTTTTTCTTTGTGAGAAATACTTTTATATCCTTCATGTGTCAACTAGGGCTGTCAAATTCTGGTTCTAGGTTGAAAATTTGGACCACGGGAATGCTCTTGTTAGATCGGACCTGAATCGATATTGAGGTTCGGTCTAGACCGGTCTGGTTAGACAAATTTTAACGGATTGAATATTCGGTCTAAATCCGGTCAAATAAAAGACTTTTTTTATCCAAGGTTCGGTTACGTTTGGTTGTGTATTTTGTAACACCCCAATTTGATCTTTATATAGGTATTCTACAATGCCAGCGATTTTTCTACTACTGTTGAAATCCGCCTCAGGCTAAAAACTAGACTTCAACGAGTTATGCAAAAACGCATTTATATCACACGTCTTGATTGAGATTACAACTATAATTTACAAATATAAAAAAATGTTAACTGAAATTTAAAGTTACTCGAACTTTTGAGCGAAAGTGAGAGGTGATCAAGTGTAACCCCTGATACCAACTTCTGTAACGTCCCAAAATGGGAAAGCGCTACATCGCCAGAAACCCGAACAAGGATTCCCTAAGGCTAGAAGGAACAAATTAAGGACATGAACGGAAACAAAAACCGATAAACAAATAACCATAAATCTACACATAAAGGTGCAACGACCAACTGACTTCCCGTGCAAGGGATCAGAATAACATTTGGGCCAAACCCGAAGCCAACAATAACAACAAGAGTTGGGATAAACGGTTCACCAACCCAACTGACATAAAACAAAAAGCGAGGAAAACATCCCGAAAGGAAATATAAGACCATTAGACATGACTTCCCAAAAGGCTAGCTAGACCGTCCGACCCCCATGCTCTTGAACTGATCCTGTACCTGATTATGTCAAAAACATAACCAGCCCCACCTAAAATGGGTCAGTCTATCTGGCAAGCTGAATTAATCTAATTTAAAAATATACATATTAATTTAGAACAACATATAATATTCATAACGTTATCATACTAGCTTTTCAACGCTTAATCGATTTAATAACAATCTTAATTGCGTTAGCGTTACACTAGCAATTTTACCATGGATACCATATTTGATTTTAACCGTTAATCAACCGAAAGACAAGTCTTGGAGAACCTCTTGGTAAGTCCTTGACTCCCTAAACTCGCCTACCGGTAGCGAGATTGGAATTAGACGACCTAATTCCCGGGGTCCACTAAGCCCCAACGGACATTTCTAATAATGTTATCGCGCCGTCATTATTATTTACCCATAATGTCAGTACCCACGTTTCAAATTTTCATCGGTTCGTCCATTATCCAAGTAACCGCTAAAAATCAACAAAACACCAATTAATACAATACGATATTATATATGCGTAATTAACTATAGCTATCTCGATTAATATACATACACACACATATATTATCAATCGAATATGTACGATAGTTATTTTAAATAACTATAACCCACTTGTCTTGTAGTAAAGGAGACGCCTGCTAATCTAGTATGTCACTTAGATCCGTACGTTTAACTATTCGTTTTACGGTTCTTTGCTTCTCTATACGTGTTTTCTATGAATTGATCATAACTACTCTTTTTATAGTCCTGCAGGAAGAAGAATTCATTTTAACTACTAGTCTACGTGTAACTCATGCATCAAACATGTCAAATGTTTAATTCTCCTCCTCCTCAGCGAGCTATAGTATGTCCACACATCGTTCCTATAAAGTTACTAAAGGCAAAAATTTTACTACAAACCCATAACTCTAATTAACTATAAAAAAACCCCTAAAGACTTTATATTTACCTAGATTTTTCTATTTATTTACTACTTTATATATATAGTTATTTATAGATGATTAACTTGTCCTAATATACCTTACTTACTTAAATTGCCCTTATAAAAATCATTTTCTTATATTTTAATTATATTTCTATATCCAAGATTAAACATAAGCCATAAATAAGCTTATATTTATTTATAAATTGTTTAAATTATCCATATTTACCTTACTTGTTTACTTAATGTAAAATTTATCACGTATACGTCACTGAAATAATATTTATTTATTTTAATATTTTATAATAACTCGCACCGTTCATTATTATTCGTATATCTTATTTAACGGAATGCCACATATTTTAAAAAGTTTTATGTAAGGATTATCATAGTGGAATTTAAGTGCTTGTTGGCACCTTCCAGGGAGTCATCGTGTAGAACCGAAGATGATAAAGAAAATCTTTACCAACCATTCTGTTGTGGTGTGGCTCAGACCCTCAATTAAGGGATGTTTCCAGTGAAAGTACTTACTCAAAGCACAAAAAGAAAAGCAAAAGATTGCTCGTCTGCATTTGTAGACACCTGGAGATACAACTCAAAAGTTCCTTTTCTAAAAGGTATAACTTCCAAAATCGAAAATCTTAAGCAGCAAATCGTACAAAACTTTAGATTATTTGTTCTACAACTTAAACTTACCGTCAACCAAAATTTTGATATTGCAATTACAATTTCAATTCGTTACACGATTCAGAGTATTTTACAATTTGAAAAGGGAAGATCAGAAGTTAATCCATCTTAGACTTTTGTTAGTTGCTACGGGCATAATTTCAAATTAAATATAAATAAAAAGTGGTATAATCTTTGTACATTTTAATTTTACATATGATTATAACATTTACATGAACTACAATTCTAAAAATATCTATTATACAGCAATTGCTATAAGATATCTTTATTGACGAGAGTAGGTTTACAGTAAAAAAAAACATCACTTTATAATTAAAATTATTAATATAATATAAATAATGACTTTTAAAAAATTATTAATTTACAAGATCGTCAATAATAAACTATTTATGTTTTTTAAGTCTATTTAGATCGAAAAAGTTAGTAGGATAATCACCTAAAGTTATGAAATTGAAAATTTAATGCTCGAGATTTTATCTTTTAGTATTATCCCTTAATTAAAGAAATACTATTTTTGTTGTTGATAATATGTAATTGTATTGTTAACAAATCGTTGATAATATTGTTAAGAATGGTTGTATAATTATACCATGAATAATAACTAATAATTATAATGTAAATAATTATAAAATAATTCAAAAACAAAATTTTCAAAAAGAGTATGTATTTAATAAAAAGTTAAAAACAAAAGATAATTGAAATTTAGATTTTTCATTTCAAAACTTAATCTAATAATTTAGCCTTTTCCGATTTCATAGGATCCAAAAAATCGTCAATAATCTGATCTAATATTCAGATTTTCATTGAATTACGTCAGAGTATTTTCCCGAAGAGACTGACTAGTTTGAATTGAATATATATAGGTGGATAACAGTGACAATAATAGTAAGTAGACTGGTGGTATGTTCCTAGTAGATTACGATTCTTTTTGCAGTGCTGTACTGCTGTGCCCACCAAAATCCAAAATACTTGCCTCTTCATCGTCGTCACTATTCCTTTTACAATGAATCACCAACTTAAAACGACGACACTTTGCCCTCCTTTGAAAATCCTCTGTTTCATTCCTTTACATAAACGGAAATACTCTCTAAATTTCTCTATTCTCTCTGGTAGTTTCTAGTTTCTACCATCACCTTTTCTTCATATATATATATATATAGACTGGGTTTGAGCTCTTTCCTGTGTACAAAGAGATGGGTGATCACAGAGAGAAACTGGAACCTATTCTCAAAGAAGCTGTGGATTTGGTATCATCTTCTTCCATTGTAATTACAGTTTTCGTATTTATAAACTGTTTGTCTGTTTATCATAAACTTTGAATTTGTTTGGGTTTGTGAAGGAACACGTAGAGATTGAAGAAGTGTTTGAGCAATTAAGATGTGACAGAAATGGACTTACATCAGAAGCTGCTCAAGAGAGATTATCTGTTTTTGGTCCCAACAAACTTGAAGAAAAAGAGGTTTCATTTTGATTTTAACTAAATCTGTTCTAAGTATAATTATTATTTACTTTTCTTATCAAGTATTATCTTAAACTTGAACAGGAGAGTAAATTCTTCAAGTTCTTGGGGTTTATGTGGAACCCTCTTTCTTGGGTCATGGAAGCTGCAGCTATCATGGCTATTGCACTTGCTAATGGAGGGGTAAGCATCATGCATGCTTTATTTCAGCTTAGTTTACATAGGACTCGTAATTGTCGTTTTAGCTTTTCATTCTTTGTTTTAGAGTAATTGTCATTTAGCTATTTTCACATTCATCTTACTACTCGACCAACAAAATGATTCACCAGACTCATCACCCAACCAACTGTACCTATCACCCAAACTCGTAAATGCCGGGACCCACCCGTTGTACCCGAGTGATAACTTCATCACCCTCATTTTTTCGGGTTTTCAGCAATAGCTTTGGGTTGGGTAGTTAGGTATCTGTCGGATGTGTGTGAGATTATCATTTCTACTTATATATAATCATTAGTAGAATTTACATGTGGTTTTCAATACAAAAAAAGTAAGATTTTGTCCTCTTAATAAGAATGTAAAATGCTAAGACAAGTATACTAAGTGCCCGTTTTGTTTTAGAGTGGTAAAATGAAAACGGATTGAAGACATTTAAGGGGAAGAAAATAAAATGAAAATGGTTATGTTATTTTCATGTGTTAAAATACCTCTAACCTTTGATTTTAGTTGCTAAACGAATGTGATTTTTGATTAATTCCATAATATTTTGTTTCATGGAATGATTCTTAACACTTTCAAACGGGCCTATAGGGAAAGCACGATTTACATTAGCTGAAGTTCCTTAAAAGATGAACTGATCCATGTTCATTTCTCAGGGGAGACCTCCTGATTGGCAAGATTTTGTAGGAATCATCTCTCTTCTTCTAATCAACTCAACTATAAGTTTCATAGAGGAAAACAATGCTGGAAATGCTGCTGCTGCACTTATGGCTCGTCTTGCTCCTAAAGCTAAGGTTTGTGGCACAAAAAATTTCTTACCTTTCTCAGTTTGGCTTTTTTTGGTACTAAAACAGGCCAAATGAAATCTCATTATCATTTCAAATCTTGAAAATATACTAATTGTAGGTTCTTCGTGATGGAAAATGGAGTGAACAAGACGCAGCAAATCTAGTCCCTGGGGATATTATCTCTATCAAGCTTGGAGACATTATTCCTGCTGATGCTCGCTTGCTCGAGGGTGATCCACTAAAGATTGATCAAGTAACTAATAACATAATGTTTTTTCCTTGAAGAACATTTTAATTTACATATTATGGAGTTGTATACATGGAAGCTATTTTTTTTTTTTTCCTTAATGTTTTTTTGTATGATTTGCAGTCAGCTCTTACTGGTGAGTCTTTACCAGTAACTAAAGGTCCTAGTGACGGTGTGTACTCGGGATCCACGTGTAAACAAGGTGAAATCGAAGCGGTTGTGATTGCAACCGGAGTGCATACCTTCTTTGGGAAGGCTGCTCACCTTGTTGATTCCACTCACCAAGTTGGACATTTTCAGCAGGTGAGGAAACTCAACATAAATTTCAATAATGAAGAAGAATATGGCCTTGTAAATATTATGAAATAAAGAATCATGTATTTAACTTAATACAAAAAGCTTGAATTTTGGAGCAGGTATTGACTGCCATTGGTAATTTCTGCATTTGCTCAATTGCTATTGGAATGTTGGTAGAGATCATTGTCATGTATCCAATTCAACATCGCCAGTACCGTGTTGGTATAGACAATCTCTTGGTACTTCTCATTGGAGGTATTCCAATTGCCATGCCAACTGTGTTATCAGTTACTATGGCGATTGGGTCCCATCGCTTAGCTCAGCAGGTTTGTACAAACAACCGTTTTAGTTCTATCATTATTTTCCTAGAATTTGCTTTCGGGTTTCCGTATCCTGACTCTCTAGGTGAATTCAGGGTGCTATCACGAAAAGAATGACAGCAATCGAGGAAATGGCAGGGATGGATGTGCTTTGCAGTGACAAAACCGGAACTCTGACATTGAACAAGCTTTCAGTTGACAAGAACCTTGTTGAGGTTAGTCTATACACTTTAGCTTCCACTTCTATTTTTAAGTTATAAGTTAAAAAATTTCTGCTTGTTTTTTGTCTTGTGTGATTATATAGGTTTTCGCCAAAGGATTGGATGCGGATATGGTTATCTTGATGGCAGCTCGAGCCTCCCGAATGGAAAACCAAGATGCTATTGATGCTGCAGTTGTCGGAACATTAGCTGATCCAAAAGAGGTAACATAAAGAATATTTTTATTACTATAATTTCTGTTATTCCATTTGTAATTATTGACAAATTGTTTAATATTGTCGAAAAGGCGCGTGCTGGTATTCAAGAGGTTCACTTCCTTCCATTTAACCCAACTGATAAACGAACAGCTCTGACTTACATTGACAATGAAGGAAAAATGCACCGTGTCAGCAAAGGTGCACCAGAGCAGGTTTGTTGTACAAACTATTTAGCACAGTTACTCCAAAGGGACAGTAATTTCTAGTTTTCGTACAACATAGTGTATAAATCTTGTTTTACTAAGCCAATATCTATGTACAGCCTAATTAACAGCTGTTTTCTTGCAATAAAATATATATAGATCCTGAACCTTGTGCACAATAAATCATCAATAGAGCGTAGAGTACATACTGTGATCGATAAGTTTGCTGAGAGGGGTCTGAGATCTCTTGCTGTTGCTTACCAGGTACAAATTGTGCCTACTTTCTTCTTTTCCTCGCTTATGTAAGTTCTGAACTTTAGTGTCTATGATTCACTTTCTTGTTCAGGAAGTTCCTGATGGAAAGAAGGAAAGCCCGGGAAATCCATGGCAGTTTATTGGTCTCTTGCCTTTGTTTGATCCTCCTAGACACGATAGTGCAGACACGATTAGACAGGCATTAGATCTCGGGGTCAATGTCAAAATGATTACAGGTATGTTTTAGTAATCACTTAATAAATATTCAGATGTTTCTCCTTTAGTTGTGTTTTGTGTATGAATTTTTGACGTTGGCCATTTTCGAGTAGGTGATCAGTTGGCCATAGCGAAGGAAACTGGACGTCGTTTAGGGATGGGAACAAATATGTATCCTGCATCTGCCTTACTGGGACAAAACAAAGAATACTCTCTTGAATCTTTACCAGTAGATGAGCTCATTGAAAAGGCTGATGGTTTTGCTGGTGTTTTTCCGGGTAATCTCACATTCTACTGTATTAAAAAAAAATAGTAACTAAAAGTTACAAGTGATATATTGGTGCATTTTTTTGTTGTTGTTGTAGAGCACAAGTATGAAATCGTGAAGCGTTTGCAAGCAAGGAAACATATCTGTGGAATGACGGGTGATGGAGTTAACGATGCCCCGGCTTTAAAGAAAGCTGATATTGGCATAGCTGTTGCTGATGCTACTGATGCTGCTCGTGGTGCTTCTGATATAGTTTTGACTGAACCTGGATTAAGTGTTATTGTTAGTGCTGTACTTACGAGTCGAGCTATCTTTCAGAGGATGAAGAACTACACGGTATAGAATATATGCTGAACCTTATACAATTTTTCCTCATCTGTGTTTTGAGATAATGACTTTCTCCGCCTTTTTTTTTTTTTTTTTTCGTATTGCAGATTTATGCAGTTTCAATCACAATACGTATTGTAGTAAGTCCTGGTTCTTGTAATTGTTGCAATCAACTGTTGATGTGTTCGTCATTGAACATCTATGTGTTTTTTTTATTGACAGTTGGGATTCATGCTGCTGGCTTTAATTTGGCATTTCGATTTCCCGCCTTTCATGGTGCTGATCATTGCCATTCTCAATGATGGTTAGTAATTATATATTTATATGTTAACACATGAAAATTTGCATTGCTGCTGAATTAGCTAACTAGGGAGAAAAATCCCATATTTATTACACAGACAAAGCTATCAATTTAACCATATTAACAATTAGTTGTAAGACTGAACCTCAATGGTCTGTGTTTTAGACATATCCGGATTATGCCCTTTTACCATTTATAAATCAACATTTATTAATAGGGAATTAAATCATAAGTTATTTATTCAAGAAATTATATATACCTATAAAATGACTATAAACAATAACTAGCCACTAATATTTATGTTCTTTTTTTCCCCTCAACATCTTAATTTATGGATAATGGAGGATATAATCCGAATAGTCAAACTCAGGGTATCATCCGAAAACTGAAAAACACTTGGGCAGAATCCGAAAAAGTCAAAAGTATAGGGACACCGTCTAGAATTTCCCTTAAATTTTAATGACTTCTGATTTTGTGGAAGCTTATACTTTTTATCACTCAAAATAACCTCTAGAATCTGCTACTGCTATTCAAGTGATGTTATTTCTCGTGGGACTTCAGGCACGATTATGACAATCTCAAAGGACCGCGTAAAGCCATCTCCACATCCCGACAGTTGGAAATTGGCGGAGATATTTACGACAGGGATTGTTCTTGGTAGCTACCTAGCCATGATGACTGTCATTTTCTTTTGGGCAGCCTACAAAACTAACTTTTTCCCTGTAAGCAGCTCTCATCATTTATAATGTTCATACAAAATATGTTCTTCTGTTCTTGTCCTAGATCAAGTTTCACAACATGGTAATATATACTTGTTGATAATTGTGTTCTTTAGCGTTTGTTCGGTGTGCCGACACTAGAGAAATGGGCCCACGACGACTTCAGAAAGTTGGCATCAGCTATATACCTGCAAGTAAGCATCATAAGCCAGGCTTTGATATTCGTAACTCGAGCTAGAAGCTGGTCTTTCGTCGAACGCCCTGGCCTTCTACTCATAACAGCCTTCATCATTGCTCAACTGGTAAGAAAGATCTGTCTTGGCTTAGAGCATCCACAATAAACTTGATGTGTGTGCTATAAATACACTTTTTTACCAAGTTGAGTGTTAATCACTAATTGTTCTTCTTTTTTTTTTCTTCTCATTTTTAAAAAATAAACACATATTTTTGTTCATAATCTGACAGAGGAAAAAAAAGAACAACTAGCGTAAAAGAAATGAACACATAGTATACCACTTTGCAGTTATAAAAGTTCTTGTATGTCTTGATCTCAAAACCTCCGACATACATACATATATATGTATATACATATATTCAGCATTATATTTATTTAACTTTTTTGTAATAGGATCGAGATTTCTCCATTGCGGATGCCTCATAGAATCACATTTTCGAAAACTGATTGCTTTGGTTTACTGAATACTTATCAGATTGCAACACTGATTGCTGTATATGCAAACTGGAGCTTTGCTGCTATTGAAGGGATTGGATGGGGTTGGGCTGGTGTGATTTGGCTATACAACCTCGTTTGCTACATTCCTCTCGACATCATTAAGTTCATCGTTCGGTATGCTCTAAGTGGACAAGCTTGGGATCTTCTACTTGAGCAAAGAGTAAGAAACCATATCCACCCTTTCATTTCAAATGACTAGTTCTAAACTATGCTAATAATATGAAATTCCATAGGTTGCCTTCACAAGACGAAAGAATTTCGGTAAGGAAGACCGACAATTAGAATGGGCACGAGCACAAAGAACGCTTCATGGCCTACATCCTCCCGAAAGCAAGACTTTCGTGAACAGGTCCCGTTATACTGAACTCAGTCAGCTGGCTGAAGAGGCTAAAAGACGAGCTGAAATTGCAAGGTAATTAATGTTAGGGTTTATTTACTATTGTTTCTTCATAATCAATGTGAGATAACTTTTTATACCAATTATGTTAAAATTTCGGCTTGTTTAGGCTGCGGGAGCTGCATACGCTTAAGGGTCACGTTGAGTCGGTTATGAAGCTTAAGGGTTTGGATATCGACGCGATTCAGCAATCATACACTGTGTAGAATGGTTAATCTGGTGTTTTGAGGATATACTTGTGTAAATATGTAAGAAAAATGCTGAGCTTCTTGATTCTTGGATTTGCTGCTTATGTTTGTTTGTGTTCATATTCAGCTTGACCTTGTAATATGTTACACTACTGTCATCTTGTAAAATTATGCATATTATAGTTAATTATCTCCATTCTCTTGCCGCCCCTTTGGTATATAAGGGCCTGTTCGGTGTCCATAGCGGGTATCAAGATATGGATATGAGGTATAGAGCATGGGTACGAGATTGATATATAATATCTTTGTTTCGGAGAGGAAGAATAGAAGAGGGAGGAGCAATATTAAATATGTGATACCTTCCGTTTTTTTGAGTATATAAGATATTAGTTTGATATATATATATACTTTTTATACCAAACATAGCCGTTTTTTTGAGTATATAAGATATTAGTTTGATATATATATATATATGATTTTTTTTAATGTTAATACCCATATCTGATATCTAGATATGGATAATAAGTAGGCCCTAAATGTTAATAAATCGGGAATTAATACTCATATCTGATATCTAGATATGAATACCAAGCAGACCCTAAATGTTAATGAATCGGGAATTAAGGTCGTACTTTATTGACTTATAAAAATCATAGATCTTTTTCATTCAATTTTGTCATTTCTTGGATTTGGGTAATCCTCATTTGGTTGTTCAGCTACAACATTTTAGGCCATTTATTGACCATCATTTTATGGGATTAATGTATGTTTTAACTTGAAATTTTAATTTATAACCTTAATAATTACGAAGTATCACATTTCACCTATTTTCTTTTTATTCTTATTCTTGATACCAACTTAACTTTACACTTGTACTAAATGAGCTTTTACCAGGAAATTAAGTGTTTTCCTAAACATTTATTATGAGACAAGTTTAATGATGCATAATCAAGTAAACAAGTTTAAGGGAAGGGAAAAAAAAACGTAGGGAGAGTTGAGAACCTTAAATGTGATTTCTCTAATTGGTTCAAGCGGGCGTAGATTTATATGGCATTAGTCTTTGAATGCTAGTGCAAGAATTTAAGGCAAAACACAAGAAATCGAATTGGAGAACCAGAGTCGTCCTGCGGCCAAAGTCGCGCCTGATACTGCAGTCAGAAAATCGAATGGGAGAACCAGAGTCGAGTTGCGTCTAGGGGTGTAATTCGAGCTGCTCGAGCCGAGCTTCTAGACGTTCAGGCTTGGCTCATTTTTATTCGAGCCGAGCCGAGCCGAGCCTGAAAATTTATACGAGCTTTGGATTAAGCTCAAGCTCGACTCGCGAGCTAATTTTAAAGCTCAGGCTCGGCTTGTTTAGCTTGTTTTTATACGAGCCGAGCTCGGGCTCGTCTAGGCTCGTTCAGGCTCGTTTGGCTCATTTGGCTCGTTTGAGGTAGGCTCGTTCGAGCTCGTATGAGCTCGTCTGAGCACGAATGAGTGAGGCGCTGTGTGAGGCGCATGAGGCTAGGAGAGAATGAGTGAGGCATTGCGGCTGGAGGAGTGGAACGTGGATCTGTCAACAGTCAACTTCTGTGGGCTGCTGGCTAACCAGGAGAAGCATTACCTGGAGCCTGGAGGAGGAGCGAAGAGTGGAGCGTCGGCCGGAAGACGGAGAGCGTTGGCCGGAAGACGGAGAGCGTCGGCTGGAAGAGTGGAGCAGAGCCGCGATTCGCGAAGACTGGAAGACGGAGAGGCGGGAGAGCTGCGGAAGACTGGAAGACGGAGAGCTCGGCGAGGCCGGTGAGGCGTGGAGCGTGGCTGCGTGACAGCGTGAGGCGTAGGAGGCTAGGAGAGAATGAGTGAGGTGCTGCGGCTGGAGGAGTGGAGCGTGGAACTGTCAACTTTTGTGGGCTGCTGGCTAACCCTAACCCTAAGTCCAAAAGTTAGATCTAGAAAAAATAAAGAATTCCCATATTTTTTTTTTTTATAAACTGACGAGCCTTGCCGAGCCGCTCGGGCTCGGAACGAGCCTATACTGGAGCTCGAGCTCGGCTCGTTTAGTAATATGAACGAGCCGAGTACGAGCTTTTGGCGAGTCGAGCCGAATTACACCCCTAGTTGCGTCTAACCAAAGTTGTGTGAATTATGGGTTAGATTTTCTCTAAGAAAACTCGTCTTTTACAATGCTTTTCGGTTAAGACATCCCTATAAATCTTATCTATTAGCATTAACCTTTATTATAAAATAACATGTTTTATCTCATAAATACATTCCCATTCCCATGTTATATCAAATATACTATCATAACATATACTCTTATATATTATATTTTCCTATTCAATGATCTAGTCCATCAATTCAATGGGTATGATCTCGTAGGACTCAATAATGCTAGCAACATATTTTATCATATAAAATACATTATCGTAGTTGGTTTTTAGCAAAACGTTAAGACTACCTAATATCATTACCTTATATATCTCTATGTATCGTCATATAACATAATTAGTAATTATAGTACAAGATTCATCAATTTATGAGATAAAACATGTTATTTTATAATAAAGGTTACTGCTAATAGATTATAAATTTTATGAGATAAAACATGTTATTTTATGAGATAAAACGTTAAGAACCAAATATGATACATTGCATAAAAAACATACACGCAGATGAATTGAAGTTATAGTACAAGATTCATCAATTTATTGAAGCATAACGTATTTAAGGCATAAAATCAGTAACAAACCCTAGAATAACTAAGATTTGTGCTTTTTAATCTTCTTCTCAAGTTCACCTTTTTTTGCACCGACGATCCTATCAACTTCCTTGCCTTTCTTCACCAACACAAATGTTGGCATTGCCTTCACATCCCACTCTTTTACCACATCCTATCACATTCAAGTAAGATATAACTATACATCATGTTTACCTTAACAAGATAATTATGCATCATAAAAAACGTACAAGTTAATAGAATAACAAGTATTGTCGACATGCTCGGTGTAAAATTTTTGTTTAATATTTCGCTTTCTTAATTGGTTGATTTTATACTTAAAAGATTATAAATTTTAATTAAAAAAACAATTAGTAATTATAAGTTGGGGTAATATTGAAGATAATAAGTTATTACATATAAAATCAACACATTTCGAGTTTAGTATATAATGTATGTGATAAACTCATCATATTGTCAATTGTTTTAGGATGAAAACATATTGAACTTATGTGTTAGATTTTAGTCTAATACGTATATGTGTTCATATACACACGACTACGTTCTACGATTCGTCTATGTCGGACTTTAAAATATAATAACTCTCAACGCAAGAAAAAAATAAAATCAAAATTGATGTTTTGTGTTTTAAGTCAAAAGTTATTTTTCGGTGAACCACGACTATAGTACATAGTAGTTGTCAAATTATTATTGTTATCACTAATACAGCTTTGTACGTGCGTCAAATACACCCCTACCTTTGGAATTCAACCTTAAGTTGTTTCTACATTTCAGCTGACAGTTAAAACACATTTTTTTCCACCGTAATCACACTAAGTTTTGTTTAGTGATCTAACTCTTTGGCACTCTCATATTGTGGAAATGGATTACATATAATTTTCTAATCTTGAGCCACTGTGGTAATTTAACGTATGACATTTCTTTCTTCTTTTTTTTTTCTAATAAAAATCAAAATAAAATAATTTATTTCATCTCCTCAGCTTCATTCTTTTTCTTTTATCTTCGGCTTCAACCCAATAATTCTAGATCCACCAAATGGACCCTAACTCGTAAAATTAGTAATGTTATTACAGCTTGATACGTGCTCCAAACATGGCCTTAGAGATTCAATTTCAGGCGGAAAATCGTGATAGTATATCATATTAGTATTTCTAGTTTATTTTTAGTACATATTTTATGTTATTTTTCATATCACCTTATTGCGTATAGTTTACGTTTCAACTTACAGCTGGAATCTTCGGCACAAAATCATGATATTACAATGTATAGGTATTTCTAACTTATGATTCAGGAAATAGTTTAAGAAACATGATTTGTAAGAAATCCTACTTAAAAAATAAAATAAATAAATACTAATTTTTTTTAAAAAAAATAATGGTTATATAATTAAGCTATTATACATATAATTAATATAATAATATCTGAAATTAGTTAATTAATCTAGATGATTCATTTCATAATCATTAATAACAAAGAATAATTTGTGAAAGAGAGAAACGAACAGGCAATTCGTCGACATCGATCTTTGCAAATTCGACATCGGAGAACTTGGAAGCAATGGCGTCAATTGCAGGCTCAATCATCCCGCAAGGACCACACCAGGAAGCACCGAAATCAATCACTATCTACAAAATCAACCAGAAATAACAAACAGAAAATCAGCGAACTGAATTCTATTAAAATAGTGAATCTCATTTTCTCGAGCAGAAATCGTGAAATCTCTGACAGCGATGAGGAAAAAGAGATAATTACAAGCTGGTTGGAGTCTTTGACGGAATCGAAGTGGATCTTCCATTCATTGGCAAAGTGGTATTTCACCACTAGCGACGCCGACATCGATTTCGAAGTGGAATGACTCGCCCCCATCACTATCTGGTAATTTAGCGAATAGTTTGCAAGGTCGATCTTAATGAGCACAGAAACGATGCGCGAGTTTCACGTTTTTATAGCGATGTTTGGCTGATAGCAATAGCATAAAACGACGTCGTTTTTCACATTCAACTCTCTCTCTTTTTTTTTTTTTTCCTCCTTTTTTCTTTTACCTTGACTTTTGTTCAAATTAACTAAATGAGTGGAGCTTAAAGACTCTCCGGTCTTGGTTTAGGACAATACAAAAACGGCTGATCGGGTCAGAATCGTAGATAATAGATATAATTAAAAAAATAGATACGTAAATTATGAAATCCTACCTTGATTACTAACTAAATTCGGATCGGTTTAATTTCGGTTCAAAATTAACACATGAGTACTTATGAACAAAATATTGTACAAATCAGTATAAATCTGGAATGGACCGGACTTGTTACTATCCAACATTTGCCTAAATTATGGGCTAGGGAATCCGGTTTAACTGGATGTACAAACCTACAACACTTGTTGCTTATAACACACATTTTCATATGATTTTAGAAACGCGAAAAAAAAAGAAAAAAAAAAAAAAGAGGGCACGGGTCTTTGGAGAATAAAAGTTTTCGCATTGACAAAAGATAATGGACCCAATATATAAGGTCGGTAAGTCATTCTTCTTATTATCAATTGAATTACGATGAAACTTTATTTAACTTATGTGATAGGATCGGACCCAACACACACGTATACTTGAATATGCGAGTGTGCAACAACACGTTATATATGATCCGCCGAAATTTCACTTGGTAAAATTTTGGAGTGATATATAGACAATATTCTATCGATTAGAAATCACTATATCTTTTAAGGGTGAAGTTTACGGATACATATAAAATTTGTTCTACAAGGTTAATGATTGTTTGAAATAAGAAGTCTATCGACTAGTTTGGTAGAGGTGAAAAAATACACAACATTTTTTATTCTAAATAATAAGTTTTATAATCTCCCTAAAATTATTTATAAGTAACCGTAACAATATAATTTGCACCGATATTTGTCTTCCATACAAGTTTATGATAAATTTACGACGTAAATTGTGTTAATTTATTATACGGTTGTTATTCCATAGTTTTGTTTTTGTTTTTTTTTTAAATTCACTACACACGTCAATCTAAAGTTTCTTGTATTATATTGTAAATATTTCGTGGCTTGATAAAAAAAAATGATTTTATTGACCCACGAGGAGTAAGTACTCTTAGCTAGCAAGCTAAGATGAGTGATGTAGTAACGGTTATTCTCTTTGATAAGTTTGGTGTTTTAGAAAATAAGGAATCATATTCCATGCTAATAAAGTAATTGTTTCTTTACTGACGATTCTGTAACTATTTTAAAAGTTTGAATGGAATCTGTAACAATTTTATGGTTGGTATGTAATGTGAAAACACGAGTTTCGATTACCATATCGATCGATCAGTCCACGTAGAAATGCTATATTCTAGAAGATGAAAATTTTGAACTTCAACCAACTAATGTAGGACAACTCGTTGGAACCAAATATTATAGTCTGATTTTTGAATTACTCGAATTAATTAAGATATTTTAATTTAATTACTTAGTTCAATTTTTTTTTCCTTTCGGCACTCGTTTTGGAAAAAAATCAAAAACAATTCGTTCTTATACGAATTTTTCAACAAACTATTATTAATCAGTATTTTTATAATTTAATCCGACTTAAATAAATCACAAAATTCACCACTAATTTTTACGCTATAAATTTTTGTGTAATAGAATTGTGAAAATGGTTGAGATGGTTGAAAACGACAATGCCTTCGTGTAAGAGCCACTTGCCGAGACTGGATAGGTCTCGGACTTGGACTTGAAAACGGCGTTGGTATAAGTGGTGGTAATCACCTTGAGTCGACGCCCCAAATTCAGTTCAGGAGTGGTCCACCAGTGCAAGCTTACCTGATAAACTCGAGTCTCGGGGGAAATAACAACCCCATCGCTGCCCCTCAAACAATAACGATGAATGGCTCACTAAGCGCATGACTTAAGCATGAGAAGTAACGGGCTTCAAAACGTGGCAACAAAAGATGTTGTTCTGTAGGGCGCTTTAGAGATTGGAGTTGAGCCTAGTTCGAGCTTAGTTTGTATCCCTTTTTCACCCATATGACCAAGTCTGATATACCATAACTTAGTCATATCATCTTTGTGAACATCTGAAGATGCAACAAAAACAGACCCAGAAACAGTAGAATCTTGTAGGAAATATAAAGTTTCCCTTTTGACACCTTTCAAACCAATATTTGAACCTTATAGACATTTAGAACTCCACTTTCACCTTTGAAACAAAATCCCTCATTCAATGTACATAATCTTCCTGCACGTATCCTTATTTTTATCAAGCCAATTCCAACCGCATTACATACAAAACTGTTGGCTGTAACGACCCGAGTTTTTAATAACTCAAGACGTCACTAGGCTAGGGACCACACAGTGGGTCTCATCAGTTAACCTGAAAACAACTTCACAAATAGAACTTTACAACAAGAAGCACGATAAAATAAAGAAAACATCCAACCTATCATATAAAAAAACATTTTTATAAGACTATCATGCATGTAGTTAATATTATCCCAAAACGACACTTCAAACATAACAACTGAACAACTGTTCTAAAACATCAGCTTGAAAACAACACATTTAGACAGTTGCACACATGCAACAAAAGACTCGCTTGCAAGCGATTAGTTACAAAAGAATTTCAACCAAACCTTAGGTTAACACTGCCCCGGCTGTCCACATCCTACAACTGACGTCCTTGCAGCGTTCCTATGATCAACATTACCTAAAAAGAATCGGTTTAAAACCGTTACCCACCAATCATAATCTATCCACGAGAAAATCCTAATAAAACAAATAGCATATCAAAATTATATATCAATATCACACTATCATATAATCTCATAATCACATAATACATAATCATATGATCAAATCAATTTTCAATTCCCTAAAACTTCATTTATAATCAATAAATTACTCATAACAAATTAGGCCTTTAATAAATAACTATCTTATAAGGAAAGCTTGCTAATACATCCTTTCATGAACATCACTCATTAAAATAGTTAAGCCATATTTTAATATTCTTCAACCTCCATAAGGTAGACTTTAAGTATTAGGGAGCTGCCATTATAGCCGAGCTCTTTATATAAGAAGCCGCCTTGCGGGTCGGACTTTCAAATAACAATCTGCCTTGTGGGCCGAGCTTTCAAATAACAAGCCGCCTTGCGGGCCGGGCTTTGAAATAACAAGCCGCCATATAAGCCGGGCTTTGAAATAATAAGCCACCATATAAGCCGGGCTTTTAACATAATCAATCATGATCTTCCTTCTCATTATTTTACCAATATAACATATTCTTTAACTTATACCATCACATTTTCATATCACCCTATTAGCTTGTTATCATGCTCAATACTCGTCACTATATCCTCAACTTTATCAAGTAAGGTGACATTAAACACGACTATATCATATTATATCAAACAAACATAATAAGCATATAATATCACACTAATCTCTCGGGTACGAGGATTCTGCAGATCGAAGCTAAGTAAGTTTGAAGACTTACCTGATACACTCACAAAGCAACCTAAGATACAGTTAGACCCAAGCCTTCAACAACTCATGTCAGGAATATCATTTTCCTATATTAAACTTCTCGCTTCAAAATAAATTAAATTCATTCCATTGAATTTAATTAGTCTTATAACGCTTTTAGTAATCTTAATTTAATTAATTAACATTTAGTTAATTAATTAAATTTCGCCAGAATAACGTTTTTCCCGCAGGCAATTTCCGAACCAACCTGTAATCATATCTCAGCAAATAAATAACCAAAGTTCACCAGAATAATATAACGAGCATAATGTAATTTCCATTTATCCATTTTGACAAGCCTAAGGTCATATTAGAGCAACCCACACTACGGAAAACGAATAAATTCATAACTTATTCGTTACTAACCCGATATACGATTCGGAAGAAGATCGGAGTCCTGACGATGCCAAGAATAAGAGCACGGCAGCAGACCCAACATCCAATGACTCGCGGTGGTCGTCGGCATTCCGATAACGGTGAAGCGGAGATTTAACCAAAAAGCTCGCAAACGGAAAATAAATTTGTACCACGATAAAGAGAACAAGATAAGGGACTCGATGGTACAAACGGATTTAAAAATGGATCAAAGACAGCGGATTTATAGAGGATAGAAGATAGATCGTATGAATTCGTCAGTTTCGCTATGTACTGAGAGTAACTTTGTAAACGAAAGAGTGAAAATGAAGATGAGCACAACCGCTATTCTAGTGAAAATGAAGATGAGCACAACCGCTATTCTCTGTACATTTATATTTGTGAATTTCAATTCACTTTCATTTCACAAATGTAGACACGTTCACTTTCATTTTACATGCTTTTATTTATATATAGTATAATATTATATATATATATATATATATATATATATATATATATATATATATATATATATATATATTTATGTTCAGAATCAAGTAAGAACCATTGTTACGGTAAGAAATGAGAACTCATACAAATCGTCGGATGAAATGATCAACGTCTATGATTAATCGATCATATATGGAAATACTAATGCACAATAATGTAGAAAAGTTTTATATGGTAACTGTGAACTATATACCATAATGACAACCAAAATATTAATTAGAATACATTTCACAATGCATGATTAGACGATATAATTTTTTTTCAGTTTGAAAGCAAAATTCTTTTTTTATATGTAGTATAATTTTAATAATGTTTTGTATTCGTGTTAGTAGATATATTTTTTTGAATTTCTCACTGTTTATAGTCGTGCATCGATAAATTCTAATTCGTGCTTCATATAATAATGTAACTCAATTTAATTAAATCTCAATTGTGTTAAATATCTATTATTTGTACACGTTTTGTCTATCGAATATGTTTCTAGTTGTGTCCGTATGTACTTGTGCACATGTAGTGCATACTTTAATATTCGTGCTAGTGTTGTGCTTTAAAGTTTGTGCACAAATAACACCATGCACATGCAATGCATATATACTTTATAGTTGACATGTAATTATAATACATGCATGATCCCACGTATAATTAACATTTTGGAGTCGAGTATAATTTACGTTTGTAATAACCTAGTCGTGTAATACCTCCCTACATTGAATAAGTAATTACCGATAATTAATAGAAGATTTTGTTAATAATTGATGATATCTAAAATAGGAAATTAAGTATATGTCGTAACTCATATGAAAACATGTAATATAACATTAAATATTGCCTAAATATAAATCAAATCATATCCGTCAAATGGATTAGATCGTGTGATCTATATATATATATATATATATATATATATATATATATATATATATATATATATATATATATATATAAGATGGGTTAGGATCGGGTAAGAACTTGTTTTACGGTAAGAAATGAGAACTAATCTCAAACATATGATTAAATTCTTTTAACGGCTGTGATCTTTTACAAAATTAGGCAATTAATTCTATAATATTTGATGCTTCCTTTTGAGATGTCAATTACCTTAATTAGACACACATGATTATTAGCATAATACATTAATCAATCATATAATCTTTAAAACTCGTTATCATATTAATATTTAATATATAATCGTGTTATTCTAGTTGTGTCGACTTAATGAATTTACCATTTCACACATATGGTATTAATCGTGTTCACGCTTAATGGAGTGCACACGTACAATAAATCGTGCACACACACAATGAATTGTGCATGCGTACAATAATTCCTACACATGCACTTTGAAATCGTGCACACGCATATGCACAGATTGTGCATGCACATATACGTGCATGATGTGCATGAAATCGTGTCGTTTATTTTGAGTAACATTATTTTCATTTATACACTTGTGTTATAATATATATTTTGAATCATACACTTGTGCACATGCACAATGAAACTGAGTAAAATTATTCAATTAGATAGTGCATGTTTAATTGGAATAAGAAGATATTTTTATTTCCTTAATAGCGATATCATGAACGCCTTAATTAAGTGCCATAATAAATAGAATTCACGCTTACCATTTAAACATATTTAATCATGAACGTTAATTATTTAATCTGATGCTTGAGATTAGTTCTCATTTCTTACCGTAAAACAGGTTCTTACATGATCCTAATCCTATATAATATTATATATAAAGTTCATCCAAACTATTTAATTGAAACGCCGTTATATTTTCCGGTTTCCAAACTTTATGAAATTGGAATAGAAAATTCGGAATATTATCGGGATAATTATTCCGCAACTTTCTCGGAAAAAAAGATATTCCGAAGCCATATTAAATAACCGCTAAATATCGGAATAACGACTCTTTTGTTTGTCTTGCCTTTCCATATTATTTCATATCTAGGACATATCCGATTTCTTGATCATTTATCTCAACTGCAACTTTATTTATTGGAGATCCCAGATAATCCAAATAATACCGGAGGTAAAAAACTATTCCTCGAAGGAAAAAGTAAAAAATTTTCCACAAGGCCAATTTCAATTTAGAAACACAACAGTGGAATCCATGCTCGTCAATTTCATCCCGTTTGCAAGTTAACCCAATATTATTATCAATGATTAAGTTTAATCTGCCTTAATCATCATTAACTAGGATTCGAAAATCCTAGCTTTTACATTGGCCATGGAAATACTGCCACCATCTACTTGCTTGTAAGTTTCGAACCACTTTTTGTTAGAACATATGTTATAGGATGATCCGGAATCAAGAATCCACATATCAGCCTGATACATGTGTCTACCAACAACCAAAGTAATATCTTCATCTGATTTAAAAACATTTTATGCAATAGTTGCAAAACCTGAATCATGTGATTTCTTCTTCTTAGGACATTCGTTCTTCAAATGCCCTTTCTCCTTATAGTAGTTGCAGACGTCATTAGGCTTAGGAACTTTTGAAGAAGACGGCTAATTGTCCTTCTTCCCTGATTTTCCTTGTCCCTTGCCTCCGTTTGTGTACAAACCAAATGTCTGACCATCCCTACATACGCCACTTTTATTCACCTTGAGGCGTAGTTCCCTTGTATGAAGGGCATACCTGATGTCTTCCAGAGTAATAGTAGTTTTTCCAACAACAAATGATTGAACAAAGTTTTCATATGATGACGGCAAATATATCAACAAAATCAATGCAACATCCTCGTCCTCAATCTTAACATCTATATAACGCAAATCTAGAAGAATTGTGTTTAATTGATCTAAGTGTTCACAAAGTTGTGTACCCTCCTGCATTTGCAGGCTAAACAAACGTTGCTTAGAAGCAACTTGTTGGTGAGAGACTTCGTCATGTAGAGGCTCTCCAAGTTCAGCCACAATTTGGTTGCGGTATCCTGATCTAAAACCTCGCATAAGACATCATTTGCGAGAGACAACATGATGATCGAATGTGCCTTATCCTCCCGAGTGACCATCTCAACAACAATGTCCTTTTCCTTATCGGATTCCTTCATTGACAACGGCCCCATAAGCCTATTGTTTCAGCAACGCTCACATCTTGATTTGCCTCAAACTGAAATTATTTCTCCCTTTGAACTTGTCGATGTTCAAGTTGAAAGAAGACATCTTTCTCCCAGATTCCAAAAAATCAAAGAACCAAAAACTCTTATACCAGTTTGTTATGCGGAATTACTGAGAAAGAACAGAATTCAACAAAAAGAAAGACAACACACACATGTTTATAGTAGTTCACTCGATAATGGCCACGTCTGCTTTTCAGATAGATTTTATTGAGGAGTTTCAGAGTACAAATGAGAGGATAAACAAATGATAATGAGGTTATCCATATTTTCTATGTTTTCAGATTAACAGATTATCAGATGATAAGAGACAAAGGAAACCCTACAGTATATAGGAACAAAACCCTAGGTTTATACTTGGAAGGTTTATATTTGACTTATTTATAAGACTGAGTCAAACAGGAAAGACTCAAATAAAAGATAAGCCCAATTCAAAGTATATCAACAGTTTATTTATGATCGATGTGATAACATATTGATATTCGGCTTGCATGTTTAGGCTACGGGATTGGAGTTGTGTATGCTCAAGGGTCACGTCGAGTCAGTTATGAAACTTAAGGGTTTGGATATTCATGCGATTCATCAATCAAATATTTTGTAGAGGAAATCATATATAGATGTATAAGTCACGCAATTTTACAATGCGTACAATGGTAAATCTAGTGTTGTGAGCATCGTTGTGTATATATATAACAACAGTTGTTTGTATATTGTGCATATTGGTTAACTATCTCCATTCTCTTGGTGCTCGTTGTTAAATCCGGAATTGGTTTAGAACTTTAGAATATATAAACCAACACGGTTTGGTAGTAAAAAAAAATGTCCAAAAAAGTTGTTTAAAGAAATATAAATTTTACAATCTGTAATTTTGATTTTTATATCAGATATGTATTTTGGATAAAAGAAAATTAAAAATTAAAAATTTTATGAGTTTACGTAATGAAACGAAAACATAATTGAAACCATACCCAAAACTCTGCAATGAAATGAATCGAAAGTTAACGTAATCATACAAAGTTATTTTAACCTAATTTTTGTAAATACAATAGTGTTACAAACAGGGGCGGAGATAAGGAGGTAAGGGTGACTGTGCCCCACTTCAACGGAATAATTAATACTTATGCGGGTATAATTCATAATTATTTGCTAGCTCATTTGATAGATTGTGGGAAGGAAGAGCATAGAGTGCAGTGTTCGAGTCCTAAGAACAGCAAAAGTATCCACGAAAAAATTTTTGTACCTCCCTTTGATGATACATTTTTTTTTATAAAAAAACAAAGAATACTTATATTAGATAACTAAAGATGATACATTGCATACTAGAGGTGGGTTGTAATCCTAAACCCAAACCTAGTAAGTAAAACTGGCAAACCGGCGGTTTGCCGGTTTAGCTACGTTTATTAAAAACAAAATTTGAAAAACCGGCCCAGAAGCAAAACCGACGGTGTACCACAAACCGTCGGAATGATTTTTTTTTATAAATAATTTAAAAATATTAAAAACCGACGGTTTAACCAACCAAACCGTCGGTTTTAAAGTTTTTTTTAAAAAAAAATAAATAAACCTATTAAATATCAAACTGTCGGTTAAAACCGTCGCAAACCGTCGGTTTGGACAGGTTCAAACCGTCGGTTTAGGTTTTTTATTTTTACAAACCTAAACCTAAACCTTAAACCGGCGAAAACCTAAACTGGTCAACAAACCGGCGGTTCGGCGGTTTGAGCCAAACCGAGCCCATGTCTATTGCATACAATGCAGGGAAAAAAACATAGACGTATATAAATTGAAGTTATAGTTACAAGGTTCATCATTTTATTGGAAGCATATCTTACATGAACATAAAATGAGTAGCAAACACGAGAATTTAAGGAAATAAGACAAGCAAAACAAGAAATAACTAAGACGTGTGCCTTTTAATCTTCTTCTCAAGCTCATCTTTGTTTGCACCGACGATCCTATCAACTTCCTTGCCTTTCTTCACCAACACAAATGTTGGCGTTGACTTCACATCCCACTCCTTTGTTACATCCTATCACATTCAAGCAAACCATAAGGGAAAAAAAATAGATAATTAAATTGTATATTAATCATTTTGCAAATTGAAATCAAGATAATTATGCATCATAATTACCCTAACAAGATAATTATGCATCATATATAGATGTCGTTTAGACTTTTTATTATCTATATTTACATTCATAATATTCTTCCTTGCATCACAAATAAAATTATTTTAATCATTGACAGTACTATTTATCATTATATAGTATTTTTCATTTTTACCACTTTTTAAATATTGACCACCCAATAGTGAATGTTTTGTTATAATAGAAATATAATAAGAATAATTTTGGTAAACTATTCTTATAACTCTCTTAATTACTATTAATTCATGAACTTGAAAATATAAAACTACATAAATTGATCAAATTTTAGATATTAAAAAGACATTTTTTTTCGCGACCTGAGAATGTAAAATAAAAAAACACATTAATTGATATTTTTATTGTTTTCTTAAAAAACTTATTAGTTAATAGAATAACAAGTGTTTAGAAAATGTTCGGTGTAAATATATTGTTCCTTTTCCATGTCTCAATTTAATGTTTTACTCTCTTAATTGATTAATATTATTTAAAAACTAATAAAATTTTAATTAAATAAGTAATTAATAATTATAAGATGGGATATCTTAGTAATTCTTGAGTTTTGGTAACCGTAAAGTTAGGTTTGTGTATCCGATTCAGACCGGATATTTTGGGTCTGGTTTGGACCGATGGACTAGAAAATATTCGATGCAAATATATTGTTTTTTTGAGTTGAATAAAAAAAAATATTTATGAAAATCCTAGGTCAGTAAAAACTTTAAAGTAAATGTATAAAATAAAAAAAAAGTCTAATTTTCTGATCCGACCCAATCCGATGGTCTTTTCAGGTCCTGTATTGAAACCAAAACCTAATTTCAAAAATAGTAAACCGTAGATAGGACTATACTGAGTTTTAAATCCAGTCGGAATTCTTGATACAAATCGAATATGCACAACCCTACACAAAGTAAGACAACTATGTACCGAATCCACTAAATTTACTTAAAACGGAAGTGTTAAAAGAAAATGAGTCATCGGCATACCAACTCATCTCAAATTACACCGTCATATTTCACATAGGATTATATCACATGTTGTACGTTCATCAAGTCAATTGTTTAATTGTTATTATATTTAATTTTCTAATTAAAAATACTATAACTTTCTATATTTAACAGATTATTACCGTTACCACTAAACTTAAGGCGGAAGTTAATGATATTGTTCTTCAGTGAAAGCAAGTGAAGAATCGTCAAACCTAGAATTTCATAATCAATCTAAATCGCAAAGAATAAGTAGTGAAAGAGAGACGAACAGGCAATTCGTCGACATCGATCTTTGCAAATTCGACCTCGGAGAACTTTAAAGACATGGCGTCAACCACAGGCTCAATCGTCACGCAAGGACCACACCACGAAGCAGTGAAATCAATCACTATCTACAAAATCAACCAGAAACAACAAACAATTGATAATCGAATTGAATTTCTATTCAAACAACGAATCTCAATTCCACGAGCAGAAATCGTGAAATCTCTGACAGCGATGAGGAAAAAGAGATAATTACAAGCTGGTTGGAGTCTTTGACGGAATCGAAGTGGATCTTCCAGTGATCGGCAAATTGGTGCTTCGCCACTCGCGTCCCCGGCGTCTTAAAAGCAGGGGATGACAGAAATGATCCCATCACTATCTGGTAATTTACCGAATAGTTTGCAAGCTCGAGCACTCGAGCAGTCAAGCTTAATCCACACTGAAACGAAGCGCGAGTTTCACGTTATTTTTATAGCGATGTTTGGCTGATGGTGTAAAGCGACGTCGTTTTCGAATCCAACTTCCTTTTCTTTTCACAACGTATTGTGGAACTAGTTTTATCTATGGAAAGAATAAAGCTTTTTTTAACAATGAATTAATAAGAAAAAATGTTTTTTTTTTGAACAGAATAAGAAAAAATGCTTAAATATTATACTTTTTAGGTTTACACCGTCTTTTAATAAACTAATAATTTTGTATAAGCTGCATATACATGGCTCTTAGGATGCCATTTTAGATAAGATCGTTTTTTTAACGGTGGTCCACGATTTATGTTTGTGTCAATTTGATTTATTGTCCGATCTTGGAGTAGGCTCTACAAAAATTAATCATCTTGGTCTAGGACCTAAATTCAGATCAGTTTTTTTTGGTTTCGTACCATACAGATTAATGTAAGAGCCTTTACAAATAAAATTTTGTTCAAATCGGTCTAAATTCAAAATGGACTAGACAGGTAAATGTCCGGGATTCGTCTAAATTTCGGATCGGGAGTAGAACATCCGTTTGAATTGGATGCACAACCCTACACATGTTTGCCGCTTATACACGCATTTTTATATGGCTTTAGAGATACACAGATATGACGTGAATTTGAGGATGTTTAAGTTTTCGCATCGATAGCAAAAGGACGATGAGTTTAGCATATAGGGTTGATAGGTAACTTCTATCCTCATATATTGGGTTTGGGCCCCAACGCAAATATTATACACGTACTGAAACCCTTCCCATTCTAAATTTCATATGCCTTGGTAAATTTTGTGTGTGAATATAGCGACAATGTCTCGTCTATTCGGAAACCCGCCAAAGTATACGGGCACATGAATTGTTTACCTAATTCAATAAACATTCTTTTGTTCTACAAGGCTAACGTTTGTTTGAAGTTAGAGGTATATCGACTTTCCACCAACAAAAAGAAAAGGTATATCGACTAGTTGATAGAGGTAAAAAAAAAAATAGATGAAATAATTTTTTTTATCATGTAATATATAAGTTCGGTAAGCTATTCCGGCCTTTGTAGTTTGTATAATAAGTCTTTCAAGCAAATTGTGTTAATTTTATTATAAGTTTGTTATGTGATAATTTTTTTATAAAAAAAATTAATCACTACACGACAATTGACATAAAATTTCTTTTTATGATATTTTAAATTTCTCGTGGCTTGATAAAAAAAAATATATTCTATTGACCCATAAGCAAGCTGCAAGCTAATACGAGTGTTGTAGTAACGGTTATTCTCTTTGATAAGATTGGTGTATTAGAAAATGAGGAATCATATTCGATGCTTATTATAAGTAATTGTTGTTTTACAGATGATTCTGTAACTATTTTTAAATTTTTTAATGGAATATGTAACCATTTAATATGGTTGGTATGTAACGTGAAAACACGAGTTTAGATTACTATACCATTCCACATATACTACATTCTAGAACATGAAAATCAACTTTTGTGAAGACAAGATCGAAAACCAACCTACGAATATTAAAAATCAAATGTAGGACGATACGGTTTACATTATACGATCTTATTTCTTCTCTCAAGCCGGAGGCAAAAGTTGTATGAGTCCGAGCTTAGAAAATAGTGGCGTACACCATAATGGGCTGAGGGCTTTGGTCATCATGTCCGCAAGCTGATCAACATAGTGCATAAAAGTGATAAAACCATTCTTGATTGTGTTGTTTTGGAGTTGATCATGGACGGTATGTTAATCGATTCCGATTTGCTTCATTCATGAAAAACAAGATTGTTTTTTTTTTTATGAAAAACTGACTTCTAACTTGTCACAATACAAGCTCATAGGTGACCGGTGATTGACGCCAAAAGACAATAAAAACGAAATTTAACCATAGCAATTCACAATTCGTTACAGCCATAGTTCGGGGTTCCGCCTCAGCCGAAGGATGTAAGAACACGTTGTTAATCGTATGCATAGGGGATATCAGCCCTAATCTGAGTCACATTATGCACCAAAGCAAAGATCGCTGAAGCGTGATAGAAAACAAAAATTCCTTGTGATCGAGCATTTTTAAATATCATAGGAGCCGAATAGTAGCATCCAAATGACATTGCTAAAGCGAATACATATGCTGGTAAAATACATGTATTGAACATATATAATAAGATAATTCAAGGTGGGTAATAGAAGATAGATTATTTATTGGGTTTTTACTCTTCGTATTCTCGAGGTTTGGACTTTTCCTCTTGATATCCACCAATTTTTAAAATTTCTCTTATACCCTTGTAGTTTTATTTGTTTTCTCTTTATAACCATTTTTAATATATTACAATAAAAGTCATTATAAAATCATCAAAAAAATAAAAAATATATATAAATTTAAAACTAAGTTTGACCTAAAACTAATAAATTTATAATAGAATTATTTTTTTCT
The DNA here is from genome assembly GCA_002319775.1 of Fagopyrum tataricum. Lineage (NCBI taxonomy): Eukaryota > Viridiplantae > Streptophyta > Magnoliopsida > Caryophyllales > Polygonaceae > Fagopyrum > Fagopyrum tataricum. Next base: position 9,086,525 of record CM008285.1, on the reverse strand, counting down.
ATAATTTTTATTTTTTAAATTAAAAAAGATTATTATTTATTTTCTATATAAAATAAAATATATAAAATAAAATATTTAAAAAATTCTTAGAGTCTAGAAATATTAAAAATATAGTAAATTTTTATTTATTTTTGAGTTTAATTTTATATAATTTATTTTAATTCGAAAATTTAAAGAAAAAAAACTGTTTTTTATAATTTAAGAGTATGAAAAGTACTTATAAAATAAATTTATTTTTTTTTTAAATTTTCGAATTAAAACCAATTATAGAAAATTAATTTAAGAGTATGGAAAGTACTTATAAAAATATAAAAAATAATTTTTTAAATTTTAACTGAAAAAATAAAAATTATCTTTAAATTAAAAAAATAAAAATTAAATATAAAAACGAATTCTATAATAAACTTATTAGTTTTAAATTTAATAAGGTTATAATTAGTTTTATATTTATTTATTTTTTTAAAATTATTTTTAATATAATATATTAAGAATGGGTATAAAGAGGAAACAAATAAAACCATGAGGGTATCAAGAGAAAATTTTAAACTTGATTAATATCAGGAGGAAAAATTCAAACCTTAGGGGTATCAACAGGAAAAATCCTTATTTATTTAACCTTCGAATTTGCAGTATTTCGCTGGGTCTTGTAGAGCAGAGCTTGTATGAAGTTGTAGTTGATAATTTGTTGTGTAGGTTTTGTTTAATAAAATAAAATAATATTATTTTTTGTATATACTATATATTAAGTCATAGACAATTTAAATTAAATTAAAATCTTTAATGTCCTTTGAAATATTGTATAAAAATACATATATTTTAGAGGAAACAATTTTTTTATTAGATATAACAAATTATGTTAGATAATTATTGTCTACGAATAGTTGATGATAACTACAAAATAATCTATATTGTAACTAATAATATTTTTTTTAAAGATATAACAAAAGTATTGTCACTTTTTTGTTGTTGAAATTGTCAATTTTTTTTAGTACCAATTAAAAGGTATTATATTACATATGAATCGAAATCATCCCTATTCTGAAAACTTTTACACTAAATTATATCCTAAATTTATTTATACGCTTTCAATCTCATTGTGATGGCGTTTGTGTTTAGCTATCGTAACAAAAACTGTCACTTTGTCAAGTTTTTTTCCATCTTATTTAGAATAGAAATAAAATATAACAACACTGCTCACCATTAACCATAAAATCACACTTTGCATAGCCGAATCATCCCAATTTTGTATCTCCTCAAACATAATACCACAGTAAGAAATAAAAATACAACGAACAAAAATAGTGAAAAAATGTCTAGAATGAAATATTTTAAATTCTAAAGATATCTGATGATCATAGGAATGGGAGGAGATTGATCGAGGTCATCAAAATGATTGTCGAGGACCTTACGGAATGGCTACAGATGACGGAAAAAGACATACAACATCTTTGAGAAGATAAATAAAATGATCACCTTTCCTTAAAGGGAAGCAAATGATAAGGTTGTAGAAGTATCAAATTCTTATCCTTCCTCAATTTGTACCTGACTTGATCTTAACATACGGAGCTTGCAGGCTAAGCTAAACCTTAGCAAAACCACAAGTGATCTTATTGAAATTCGAGCATCAATCAATGAAGTATGTTATAATCAGACAATAAATCTAGGTATACTGATACAATGGGTCAGGACCGAACGAGACGAACTCTTCCTTGGCCGAAGGCCCAGGAAAAATAGCGAGCGAGGTCCTGGCCGGGTAAGGCGGAGAAACATATTTTGGGCCCATGGATTAAGGGGCCCGGGACGACAGGGGGTGCGGGGGACGGAGCTCCCACGGTACGGATTCTATCTATTTCGTTATAAATAGATAGATTTAGGGTTGTATTCTTTATCCACAAAAGTATATTGAAAACCCTAGCTGCAAGGTTTGTGTAGCAAAACCACAAAACCACAAAACGTTTTGTCTTCTCTCTATTTTCGAAGTAACTCGTTGAAAGACCTCAATAAAGTCTTACTGTAGGAAGATCTAAACAAAGAAAAAAGAAATTATGTCGATAGAGAGAACTTGTGAAAGGTTGATTTTGAACTCCGGCCTCAAATATTTCTTCCCTTAAAGAAGAGTTCAGTTGGAGGAAAATGAAGCTATTGTTGTTGAAAGATGAAGGTAAGATTAGATTGCTTGCATTGCTACTCGAAAAATGAAGAAAATTGCCAAAGTTGTACAGGTCGTTGCTCTTGTTGAAATCAACTCTAATAAAACAACAAACAAACAACAAATAAAATTGCATGCACTACATGAACGACTTCACCTTCCTTGATGGGATTTGACAATCTGCTTTTGAGCGGCTTCATTCCTTCGACCGCCCTTCAAAAGTACAAAGAAGAGAGCCCTCGTCAAAAACTAAAACTAAAGAAATAAGCAAAAACCAAGAAGCTCAAATGAAAAGTGCATAGCTAATCAAAAGGAACAATTAGTAGAAGAATATTGAGATTGAAAAGTGTCGATGTGAAGTTGTACAATGTTTTTCATCAAATTTATGGTGAAGCATGATAGCATGTTTTCATGCTATCTTTTGTAGTATCCTTTTTATGTTTTTTCTTTAGTTTTTGCATGGGATAAGACATTTACATCTTAACTAGAACTTAATTATTTGCTTCAAAGAATGTTTATTCTCCTGTTTTGTCTCTTGTGTTTAGGTGATTTACGTCCAATTTGGAGATTAAAAGAGACAAAACTATCAAGCCTAAGGAAGCTCACTCTACCTCATCATCATCATTGGTATCAAGGAAGGAAAAGCAAGGAAAAGCCCAAGAGCATGCATAGAAGAAAGGCTCAAGACCTTTAAAGAGAAGCCAAAGACTCACCTTGAAGAATACAAGTGTCATGGTCGAGTAGAATCCACTCGATGGAAGATGACCTCTCACTCGATAGAGGAAGACCAATGTCACTTGATCCACAACACTTAGATGTTCCATGAAGGATCTTACTTAGTTTTTTCATTCAAGCTAGGTCCACTCGATGGAACAAGGTGCCACACGAAGGAAGAAGACATGCCACCCCATCGATGTGGACATGAGATGAGGCAATGTCATGACACATGGAGAAGGCCCGATCGAGGCTTCGCATCTCACTCGAACGATGAAGAAATCTCACTGAACGACTTAGTTTTCCACTTGGATCGAGTATACCACGACTCAAAAGAAGAAGAACCATTACGGTTCACTCGATCGAGTGAGGAAGCAATGTCGATCGAGTGAGAATGTGAGATATCTGACTCGAACGAAGAAGACGGGAGGTGTAACGGCCTACATGTGAGGTTGTTAGAGGAAGATTCCTTTTGAAGAGTTGGCAATTTGTAAGCCTATAAATTAGTTGAGTTGCTTTAGATTAAAATATCTCACATATGCTAGGTGTATAGCACAACAAACTTCTCTCTCCTCTCTCATTGACCGATTGAAATAACTGTTCTTGAAGAAATTGGAGTTTTTGATCCATTTACTACCTAGTTATTCTCATAACTTTTGTTTAGTAACTCCTTTTCACTTGATTATTTCGCCATTATTCCTCATTTCTTGTCTAGTTTCATATTATGTCTTCAATTTCTGGATCCACGAGGTTTGATTTTACATCTATGTGTGAGTAGTGCCTTATTAGGTATTTGGGGTGACAACTCCAAATCCAAGCTATATACACTTGAATGGATGATATGACTTATGATATAAATGATTATCAATGCATTTTAGTAAGTATATAGGAGAGACTTATCCGTTTTTTAATGTTTAATCCATGTTTTTTCTAATTTGAATGCCGAATGTTATATTTCATGTCTAGATTGTTTCTTTGTAGGCACATTGTTTAGTTTCAAGCATGATTCCATGTTTTCTTATGGACGGCATTCATGGATGAGACCAATAAGTAATTCCATTGATAGTGATGATTGTTTAATTAGATGCATGTATTGCTAGAGTTTGTGATTCATGCTATCTTGTAGATATCAAACACCATGTGATGCTTGTATGATTATTTACTTGGCTTGTGTTAATCAATGCTAAACTAACTTGATTCATGCTTGCAAATAGCAAACACCATGTGATTCTTGTATGTCTTCATATGGAGTTAGTAGTGACTTACAGTTTCCTTAATTACAAACTTGTGAATAACAAACACCATGTGTCACTTATTTGTTTGGATGGCTCATGTTTAGATTAAACACATGCCTAATCATTTTACATTCTTTTAGTAGAATTCAATTGTTTACTTGTCCAATTAAGTTCTCATATCCTAGAATGGCATAACATCTACTTCTATATGGCTTAGTGAGGGTTTGGAGGAATTAATCTCAACCCCTAATTGTTTCCTTTATTGAATTTGATTTTGAGTTCATACCCGCTTGTTACTCCATCGACGTATTTTCCATGTTCACTCACTCGACCGACGTTGTCTTGTTACTTGACTGAAGAGTACTTAAAACTCGACCATGTTGACCAAATTCCTTGTAATTTATGTGATCACTTTATCCATTTTTGCTTTCTTTTACACACTTGAATATATGTAGTTGGATTCTTTGAGCAAGATTGAGATGACATGCATGGTCCTTTGGGAGATGACCTTGACATTCTAAGTCATATATTTACATTGACATGGCTATTCACTTGCGGTTTTATGTGATATCTTTGGAGTGTTATGCATGCAATTGTTACACATTATTGCATATATTTGTTGAGCCCGTCAATGCTACTGACCTTGTTTTTAAAGTTCAAACCTTCTTGCCAAAAACTACTTCCAAACCTTGACCTTCTAGGTCTAACACAATTATGTAGCAATCATAGATAAATGACTAAATTATAAATCTCAATAGTGAATGTTCTATTTAGTGTTGACATCCCATTCTTTGCTTAACCCATTAAAAAACAATCAATTGGATTCAAGCATATAATCTCACACAATTATTTAGCAATCGTAGATCAATGGTCATGATTTACTTAATTAATATTAGATAAGATTATTAAAAAGATCAAATCTAAAAATTACCCTCGGGAACAATACGTCAACATAAATCAAAAAAATACCTTCATCAACAAAGAACGTGTTTGCAAATTTGAAAGTTACCTTGTAGAGAGAAATTTATTCTCAATAGAGAACACGTTCTTTACAACAGTATCTTCGTTATCTTTAGCAGAGAAGACTATTGTAGAAATTGCAGAGAGTAGTTCCTTCTCAGCAGAGCACCTGTTTATTTGCAACAATACCTTCAACAGAGAAGAGATTGCAGAATCCGAAAATTACCTTGCAAAGAGGAATATCTTCTCAGCAAAGAACCCACTTGTTTGCAGAGACACCTTCGTTCTCCTGTTAGCATAGAACTAACATTGATCATCATCATTCAAATCTTTTGAGGCCATCCTCGTCTTTTTTCAAGGTACGCCCAATTATCTTCCCTGTTTTGACGTTAATTCAGGTATATAATTAGTGTGTGGTCAAGTTATTCAACTTATAGTTTTATCCTTTTTTTTATTTTTTTAATCTAGATTTTGACAATGGAACAAACAAAAGAAGAAAATATCGATGTTTTGGAGCATTTAATTGAAAACTTGAAATTTGAAATTGATATCGTGTTTGATTCCGAGATTGATGCATATAACTTCTATAACGCGTATGGATGTAGTGAAGGATTTGGTATTAGAGAGAAGTTGGTCCCATGGATAAACAAGACATCCTTCTTCTAGGACTTTTGTATCTTGTAAAGAAGGATTTTGGGGACATGATAAGAGATATGATGTTTTCAAAAAATTCAAGAGTACAAACAAGGACAGGATGTGGATCACACATGGGAATTAAATGGATCAGTGTATCGGTAAGTATCATGTTTACCGTTTCTCCAAAGAGTATAATCATCCTCTTGTCAATGGACACTTTGTGCATATGATACCATCTCAGCAAAATATGACAACTACAAATAGTGTCTTTATATACTTGATTGCAAATTATGGATTGCCGTCAAACTGTGCATTTAAGTTAACGGGTCAACAGGTTTGGGGAAGGTAGTTATTGGGATTTTCAAAGCAAGATCATAAGAATTACCTTCGAACTGTTCGACAAATAAAGCTGAAGTTTGGAGAAGCCGGTTATCTAATGAAATACTTATCAAAGCAAATGTTGGAAAATCCATCGTTTTTCTTTGAGATGTAGTTGGACAACGAGGAATAGATCACCAATATTTTTTGGGCTGATACAAAAATGATAATGGAGTATTGTTTACTTGGAGATGTGGTAAGTTTTGATACTACATACAAACTTAATGAAGCCAATCATCCATTTGCGGTGTTTATTGGACTTAATCACCAAATGGAAACGGTTCTATTTGTACTTTGTAGGTATTTTTGATGTATGATGAGACTCCTACATCCTTTATATGGTTGTTTGAAACTTTTTAAAGGCATGATAAAACTGCTACGCCATTCAGTGTATCGTTGTTTTTGGATGCTTGTTCGAGCAAGCAGTACGTCAAGGAAACTTTTTACTCCGTCATCTTCATTGCCGGAAGACATGTAAATTGTATGTTCACGTGATTATGTGAAGAAAGAGGGATTTGCCTATTATTGTTCGATACCACATACAAACTCAAAACAACATTGTAGATACGGACTCGAATATTTGGTTATCGATTAACATTCAATTTGAGATAGGAGACGTAGATTATTTGAGTTGTCATCTTGTATAACATACAAATGAAACAAATCAATGTTTATGGCATTTTGAATGATTCAAATGTATGATAAATTCTCGTCAGAAGATTGTTTGCCGCTTTACCTAACTGAATTAGATCGATACCAATTGGATCTATACCTAACTGAATTGGATCGATATTTGCATTAGTGGCATCAACTATACGTCAATATGTGGTATATATATTTGCATTAGAGTATCCTGGCCTAATCAGTTTGGTTTGCAAATCTAAACCGAACAAAGAAATTGAAATCCGAAACTAAATTGGAAAGAATAAGAAAAGGAGGCCTAAATAACAACAAAAAAATGTTCTAAACCGAATCAATTAAAATCAGTCATATAACAAAAAAAAAGTTGAGAACAATTATGAAAGTTTTGAAAAGAAATAACAAATCAAATAACTGAGTAAGACGGGGAGTAAAGCTAAATACAAGGAATGAAGCAACATTTGCCATCGATTGGTACCAAGAGAGGAGATGAGTAAAACTGAGTAAGACGGCATAAAAATAGACTTCGAACACGGCATAAAAATGAAGAAGGGGATATATAATTGTCAGGACAAAAAAAATCGGAAACTCAAGTAAACGATGTTAAAGAACGAAGAAGAGGATATAAAAAATGTTTTGAAATCCGTATTGGTAAAGCACTAATCAAAAAATGGAAAACATGATATTAAACCACAACATAAGACGAAAAATTTAGAATTGGAAGATTACCTCTAGTAAAGAAGAAGAGGAATTTAAGCAGAATACGAAAATTGATGAAGGGATGATAGATTATTGTTCGATATATATAGCGTAAAAAGAAGATAAAAATTAGGTTTGTTGAAAAAGATTCTAATTAGGCGATGATAATCTTATAGGAGAAGACTGAGCTGATAATTTTTAAATCACGTCCAATATCAGTTAAGAAAATCAAAAGAAATCTATGTACATTTGAGAGTAATAATATTGAACGTCCGATGAAAAAAAACTTATTTAGAATTTTTTCTTAGTAAATAAGTTTTTTTGGTTTAATTAGTTATTTAGAAAAAAAATTTAATCTCACAAAATTATGAGACTGTCACGTCAGCTTTAGTGTCGTTTGTTTTAGTACAGGTATATAGATATTAAAGATTTGATGGCTAAACCTATTTTTTTACCAATATAAATTTTTAGGTAAAATTGTATGTTGGATACAAGCTGATCCGAAATCTTGCTAGACAAATTTTTTTGTTTTATTTTAGGCTTAACTTAATTAGTTATTTAGAAAAATATTTAATCCTACAAAATTTGTAAGTACGTCATGTCAGCTTTATTGTCGTTTGTTTTAGTATATATATAGATTTATTAGAATAAGTCAACACGGACTCGAACACTAGTATAATTTGTATTTATGACCTTAACTTTCAATGAAATTACAAAAATATTTTCCATTTAACAAAAGTATAGTTCTAACTTTAATTTATGTAAATAAAGAAAAATCTAATGACCAAAGTATCCCTAGAACTATGGGCATGTTTGGCCAGAACATTTAGGTACCGTTTGAAATTGTTAAAAACATTATCTAAAAAAATGATATTACTTAATAAATGAAAATTCACGTTTATTTAGTGATTAAAGTGGAATGCTATAAGTTTTTGCGTTTCATCCCTCTAACTAAACGGATATTTAAGGCGGTGATTAGCATTTTATGTTGATAGATTGGATTACGTTAGGTTTAGTCTTTTAAATAACAGTTAAAGTAATTTTTCTAGCACTAAAGGTGATTTATTGCAACTAAATAAAACGTACATTAGTATAATACGTATCGGACAATAGTGTTATAGATAACCAAAATCCAAAGATGATATATCGTAAAAAAATATAATAAAAAAACACTCACATGAATTGAAGTTATATAGTTACAAAGTTCATCACTTTATTGGAAGCATAAGTTAAAAATGATCAATAGTAAACACGATTATTAATTAGGAAATAACACAAGCAAACCCTAGAATAACTAAGATTTGTGCTTTTTAATCTTCTTCTCAAGTTCACCTTTTTTTGCACCGACGATCCTATCAACTTCCTTGCCTTTCTTCACCAACACAAATGTTGGCATTGCCTTCACATCCCACTCTTTTACCACATCCTATCACATTCAAGCAACCCAGGAGAAAATTTGTACGTTATTTATTTTGCAAAATAAAAAAAAAAAACAAGATAATTATGCATCATAATTACTTTAACAAGATAATTAGGGATCATAAATGTCGTTTGTATTAATATTTGCTCTAGACTTTTTATCTATATTTACATTATTACCCTAGCGAGATAACAACTTAAAGCACAATGATATTTACCGTAGATGAAACTTCTTGTAAATTTGGTTGAAATTAACTTTGTATTTCTCTTGTACCAAATTCTTGTACGTTTAATTACATATCGAATATCTATTTATACAAATTAATTATATTTCTTGTTTTTTATGGTCTTTTGTAGAGTTATATTTTTGTTTCGTAAATATAAGGTAAATTCTGATAAGTGTTGAATTAGGTTTACAAGGAATTTTTTAAAAAATTTCTTGTAATTGTATTTTCTAAATTCTTGTATGAACTTTATTGGAAAAAAATTGAATGAGATATCCACCTTTAACCACTCCTTTAGTTAGTAATCAGTTCATTGTCCTGCACCTTATATAAGTTTTTATCTTAAAAAATTAAAATATAATTCTTATGTATTGAACAATTATTATAGTTAATTTTAGCTAAAATAGACGATCAATACTCATTACTCCATGATCTACTCACATACCGGTCATACACTAATTAATAACTCATATATTATATATTAATTTGATATAAATAATTATTAAAATTAAACTTTGCTAAAATATCAAAAAATATATTATCTATTTAATCTTCAAACCTCTACTTAAACCTCTACTTTATAGGCCTTCTTTGATCACCAATATGGGACTATAGCAAAATTCATAATAAGATTTTTAAAAAAAAAAATAGTTATTAAAAATAAATAGTTAATTTTAAAAAAATTATGGATTTATTTCTAATAGTAATTTTGTTATAAAATATTTTGTGACAAATCCGTTAAAATATTATGACAAATCTCTAAATTAAAAAAAAAAAAATCATATTTAGGAGACGACACGTAAGTGAAATGAAGTTTGTTTTAATAGTATATATATTATGACAAATCTCTAAATTAAAAAAAATCATATTTAGAAGACGGCACGTAAGTAAAATGAAATTTGTTTTAATAGTATATATATAAATTTTTAATAATATATAATTTTATTGGGAGAAAATTGAATGAGATATCTACCTTTTCATTATTAAATTAAGTTATCATCCTTCTCACAAATTTAGTTAATTATTTGTTCTTTTTATTTGAACGAGAGAGAAAATTAGCCAAATTTATTTTTGAAAGATTAGTGAGAAAAAGAGGATAACTTTTTAATCTTATATATATTATAGGGTAGCAATCATTGTCACGTATCACGCAGAAAAATGCTCACTGTCACGTGTCATTTTAGCATTTAGCTACAACCCATCAAAATATTAATTAATTTTATTTATTAAAAAATTATTTAACTAAATATTAAAATCAAATCTTAATTAAATCGGGTCAACCAATTGGGCCAGTTATACAACAAACATGATTAATCTTAAACGTAATTAGTTTTGATTATAGACTGTGTCATTTTTTATATTAATTTATATATAACAACTAATTTAACACCATATACTACCAATGTACTATTTCTATTTACATATGAATCAATATAACAAGGGGAAGAAAAATCAAAATATAAATTATTATACGGTTAGATATTTTATTAATGTATTATATAATATTATATGTAGAGTGTACAAATATTTACTGTTTATTATCTACTCTATCTAATGACAAAAAAATAGTTTATATAACCCTTTACAGAAATATAATAACAAATAATATTTTTATCAAAATCTCGTGCAATGCACGGGTAATACACTAGTAATTTTTGTAAAGAGATAAATATTAAAATTTATTTTTAAAAGGGGTTAGTTACCCAAATTATCCAAATTTTGGACACATACTTTTATAAATAAAAGTTATTTTAATAAATGATGGGTCGAAAAGATTTAAAATGGAGTGAGAAAATATAAGTTATGGGAAGAATCAAGAAATGATGGATTTTAGGAAAGTGGAAGAACATAAATAACTTAACAGGAAAATTTGTGTGGTTTGCTAATAAGAATAAATAAGTCTTAAAATTTATTTAAATGATATATCTTAATAATAATTTATGAATGAAACTTATAAATATGATTCAATTTATCTTCTTCGTTATTTACTGATTTGTTCTTCAGTGAAAACAAGTAAAAAATCGCCAAACTTATAAATTTTCATAATCAATCTTAATCACAAAGAATGAATTGTGAAAGAGAGACGAACAGGCAATTCGTCGACATCGAGCTTTGCAAATTCGACATCGGAGAACTTGGAAGCCATGGCGTTAACCGCAGGCTCAATCGACCGGCAAGGACTACACCATGAAGCAGCGATATCAATCACTATCTACAAAATCAACAAGAAATGACAAACAATAAATAAGCGAATTGAATTTCCATTCAAACAATGAATCTCAATTCCACGAGCAGAAATTTTGAAATCTCTCACAGCGATGAGGAAAAAGAGATAATTACAAGCTTGTTGGAGTATTTGACGGAATCGAAGTGGATCTTCCAGCTTTCGGCAGACTGGTACTTCCCCACTACAGACGCCGACTTAGAGTCTACGTCGGCCTCCGACGTATCGCCACCGCCACCGCCACCACAGACGGATGACATAATCGCCCCCATCACTATCTGGTAATTTACCGAAGAGTTTGCAAGGTCAAGCAAGCTTAATAAACACTGAAATGATGCGCGAGTTTCACGTTGATTTTATAGTGATGTTTGGCTGATAGTGGAAACGACGTCGTTTTTATCCATATTCCTTTTCTTTTTTCTTTTACCTAACTTTTTTTAAAAACTGAGTGGAGCGTAAAGAAAAAAGGAAGCTTTTAAGTTTTTTATAATAACGTGTTACTTCTTATGTGCTTTTATGATTTTATCTATCTGTTAATATTAATATACTAACTTTATTCGACATGTTGAATGAATTTTATCTACGGAAAGAATAAACTTTTTTCTTTTGTTTTAACATGCAAATCATCATTAGTTAATTTGAAAAGAGGGTTAAATAGGGAACTGTTCTTTTTTGATGAGACAAAATCTAGTTAATCATTTAATTAAGAAATTTTAGAGAAAACTATTTTTTTTTAAATATTAGTTAATTAAGTTTAGAACTTTGGTCGATAGCATCGATTTGGCTTATAGCATTGGTTAGACTAATTGATTTTTTTTTATAATAAATAAATTATATCTTAATTGTAATATCCAATACCTTAAATCTTAATTTTAATTCTTCAATTATTATACTTATACCTGAAATGTAATATCTGATTTTTATTATATATGAAATTCAATATCAAAAACATATACCCGAGTTGAGCCTAAATTTTATACAAATTTTAAAATGTGTTCATATTCGGTTCGTTCCAAGCTCGAGCTATTGACGAGCCGAGTCCTAGTAACTTGTCTCATATTACTATCCTACCTCATATTGTTCGAATTTACGATGAAACTTCATCGAATTTACGTGTTGGTTTTAAATCTAACACTCATATATTTATACGAGCTCCGTTCTCCGGTTAGTATGTCAGTATGTGTCTAGCTTTAACATCTTTCAAATTGTGTTAATTTTATCATACGTTTGTTATGTGATAATTTTCTTTTTTATCACTACACGTCAATTGATCTAAAGTTTCTTGTATTATATTGTAAATATTTCGTGGCTTGATAATAAAAAAAAAAACATGATTTTCTTGACCCACAAGAAGTAAGTACTCTTAGCTAGCAAGCAAAGACGAGTGCTGTAGTAACGGTTATTCTTTCATAAGATTGGTGCATACAAAATAAGGAATCATATTCGATGTTGGTAAATGATTGTTTCTTTACTGATCGATGATTTTTGTAACAATTTTTTTTTTTTTTTTAATGGAATCTGTAACCATTTTTTATGGTTGGTATGTAATGTGAAAATACGAGTTTAGATTACCCTAACAGTCCACGTATGTTTTCGGATATATTAGAACAATTTTCTTTCATATATATGTTTAATATATATATATATATATATATATTTAGAAGAGATTGTTATTCGGTCACACCTAAAGAGGCACTGCATACTCGGGTTCGACTCGTCAAAAGTTTAGCTTGAGCCCATTGATTTTTTAAACGGGTCGAATATGAACACATTTTAAAGTTCGTATAAAATTTATCATTCAACTAAAATAACACTACAACAGCATTATTTTAGTCGAGCTACTCAGGATCGGCGTCAAAAGCTCGACTCGAACTCGTTCACTTTCTAAATGAGCCGAATATGAACACATTTTGAAGCTCGTAATAAACTTAGGCTTGACTCGGACTCAGCTCGTTTAACACACCCGTACGAGCATGCTCCCCTTCATTTGAATTTGACGAGAATAGTTTCTTATCATATGTTCACAATTGAAACAAACTTCATATTACTAAACAAAAGGCATAATAAAGTTATGTAAATGACCTAAAAAGCACAATACTAACTTCACATTTGTTTTTCCTTCCACAATTTCATAATCAACTCTATTCTGAGAGAAAAAAACAATGACATTCCAGAAAACATCACACTTAGCAACTTTAAACAATGATTAAAAGGGAAATACATTGCGACACCAACTTTAAACAATGATTAAAAAAAACAAAAGGCATAATTTTAAACAATGTTTTACTTTGCATTTGTTTAGAGAATATGAATCTTGAAAGTGGATCTTGCTTAAATATAAGTGCACAATTCTTAATCATTCGTCTCGTTAAGTAACTAAATCAAGTCTAGCTCACGAGGTTTTATAGAAGAAGGTTCTTACGAGCGACGGCCGAGGGATTAAGGGAACTTAGAGTTTTGTGAGAAAATAAAAAACTTTTTTTATCGGAGACTTAGGGAGAATTTTATTTGGATGGTTTGCAATTAACTTGAATATGGATCGATCTCTCAACTTTATAGATATGGTCACTTTTTTTGTTAAAAGAAGATATGAATTAAGACGAGCTTAACGATATTTGAATTCTTCTTAACAAAAATGATATATTCTAAGATTGTAATAAGTCTAAGAGAGTAGGTACCACTCTAGAGAAAACTCGATGTTTCTAGAATAAAATAATCTTGTCTAAGTTGTCTTCAGAATCTCGTGACGTTCTAGGTGTCTATGAAACTCGGTACATATCACATACACATATACAGTAGATATATGTTTATCAAAGTTCGGTTTTCCATTAAAAACTCATATACAATGAAATAAATGTATGTTTATCAAAGTTCATTTTTCCATTTAAAACACTGTCAACTAATGTAAATCAAATTGAATACTATTTTTCAACTCATTTTTATGAAAACGTTGGATATCACCATTTTAGCAGAGCCCGACGCGCATGTGTAGTTGGTTTAGCTACGTCCGCTCCCCATTGAAAATGAGCAGTGACTCAAAGACCACGTCCTTTAAGCACATTTACTATTTATAAGCTACAGATGCTCTTCTTCTTTTAGTCGATGTGGAATAGTCATATTTTCATCCCTTTTTCTCAAATTTGAATTTTGTACACATAACTTCGGGCATCATTATCTCATTCACTCGAAATGCAATTTTATTAAATAAGTATATCACGATTAAGTACTCGCAGAGACGAAACTAATGCTTATGTTTTCCGGCGTTAACGATGGCCGGGCCCACCAAAAACTTGTCTAAAAACTGTCAAAGTCCGATACATACGCTTGATGAGGTTTCATCCTAAAATCAATTGGCAATATGGGAGTAGCCCACCGACCTTATATACTAGGCTCGGAATGCTCACAACTTTCGATGTGGGAACTTATTATCTCCAACACGCCCCTGCAAATGCAACTAGAGGATATAATTCTGCTCTGATACCAATATACCATGTTAAAGTCCGATACAAACGGACCATAAAGCGGGGGTAGTGTGCATACTAGTGCACTTGCGTGTTATGTCCAAGCCCAACACATCACCATATATGTTTCATCCTAAAACCAATTGATAATAGGATGAGAAGTCCACCATCCTTATTTACTAGACTCGAAATGTCCACAATTTTCGACGTGAGAACTTATTATCTCCAACAAAAACCCCGACACACTGTTTATTAAATATTGGTTCCAACGATATGATCCCAATACTCACAATCACATTAGCAAAATATAAGAAAGCGTATAATTTCAGAATTCGTATTAACTTGGCTGTCAATAAAGAGGATATTAGTAGTAGAGAAAACGCTACATAGGTAGCTCTTAATTGTGTACACGTTAATGTTCCCGTGTTATTAGGTGAGATTGTCACTACGTTCTTCCATGCTACAATACCCATTTATCCTTTACTCAGAATTTTCTTTGCAAAAGTCATAAATACTCCACGTGTGTTTAAAATTTAGAAGAATATAGCTGGTTAAATCAATTACTATTTTCTAACCTTATATAATATAAGCACAGTTAGGATCTCCTGTACAAGTGATATATGTATTTCTATCATGTGTTTGGTTGAAGATAAATAAATAATAATTAAAATTTTACTGTTTTACGAAAAAAATAATAAATAATATAAATTTTACCTATCACGTAATATGATATAAGGATAAATATAAGGAAAAATACTGAAGATCTTGACCGATACAAGGGTCATAGACTCTAGACCCTGACAAATACAGACTCTTACCATACTTTTAAAAAAAGTAGTAGACAAAAATTAACGTAGTTCGATGCGTAGACTTTTGAACCCTACCTTCAGATATCAAGTTCGAATCATACCGTCCATTTTTATATTTTACATTTTAAAAATTTTTAGAAAAAAAAACAAAACGGATTTTTGTCTGCTTGAGACCAACCCTTTCTCTACCCGCTCGAGCCGAACTCCAACTTGAATATGATATTCCATCCACCCGTTTTTCCAGACGAACCGAACCGATTTGCTCCGGTCTAGCCATAACCCTTCTTTAGTTGTTTGTACTACATTGGACCGTTGAATAGTATTATTTCATATTTTCGTCCCTCGGTCAACGCGAAACCTTTGACCAAAAACATCTACTTACGCTATATCAACCACCACGGAATTGGTCTCATAATCTCCATATTTATAAATAGCTCAAAACTCTCATTGATATCCTCAACTAAAACAAACAAAAATGTCCGATCTCAGGCAAAGAACTTCCTCTTCCGTACAACAACCAGCCACGTCATCGGATTCTTACTCCGACATTGAGCCACAGCCACCAAAACCACCACAACCACCACCGAGCACTCAAACAGCGGTATCACAAACCCTAGCAAGCACAGCCTACCTAGCCAACCTCCTGCCAAGTGGCACGCTCCTAGCCTTCCAAATCCTCACACCAATCTTCACAAACAACGGCCAATGCGACGCCGCGACGCGTCCTCTAACAATCAGCCTCCTCTTAATCCTCGCCGCCTCCTGCTTCCTCGCCTCCTTCACCGACACTTGAAATCCTCCAACGGCAACGTGTCCTACGGCTTCGCCACGTGGAAAGGCATGTGGCATGTGTTCATATGACCTTAAACAATGAGCAAGTATCTATTAGATGGAAAAAAAAAAAAAAGTTTAACTACTTAAACAATGAGCAAGTATCGGATAGGGTTATTTACTTTTTATTTTAATTTTCTAAAATTAGTACCTAATTGTTTAGATGTCAATGGCATGTGTTCATATGACCTTTAAAAGTGTACGGTAGTTATGTCATAACGTACAAAAAAATAAACTTAAAAGACAATTCTAAAATATTTAGTACTTGTTAGATAAGATTTTTGTAAAATTAAGAATTAATATCGAACCGAATTATATTCACGTAATTTGTTATTAGTGAGACCTTAAATTAAAATGAAAATAATTTCATGACATAACTCATTTAAATTCTAAACGGTAATTTGAATAATAAAAAGGAGGATATTGTCAGTCAAAAATATTTTCATTTTCAAAAAAAAATCTATAATATATTTGTAATACTTTATTATTTAATTTAAGATGAGTTAATATAACTCCTTTTAGGGAAAAATTACCCATCAATTAATTCAATACACTACTCGTATTCTACACTCCCAACAACCCTCAAAATTTATGGGACAAACACTATTTATCTCTTATAGAATATTATCGACATCACTATCATAATGATAACAACAAAATATTTAAACTAACTTGAACATAAATAGACAATATCTAGAAGGAATGGGTAAAACTTTAACAACATATAAGATAGAAAACAAATCACTTCAGCCCGAAACTGAAATATCCTCAGTTAGAGACATAGAAGACGCTCTAAATGCACCAATGCTAGAAGAATATCATACGGCATCTAAACTGCTAAACGATAAACAAAAAATAGCATACAAAACAATAGTTCATCATGTAAAAGCAAACAAGCTTGGTAGCTTCTTCATTGACGGCCCAGGTGGCACAGGCAAAACGTTTTTATACTATGCATTATATGCAAAGATACAATCATTACACAAAATAGTATTGCCCACAACAATGTCTGGAATAGCCGCATCAAATTTACCAACTGACCGAACAACACATTCAAGGTTTAAAATCCCAATAGAAGACATCGCATCTCAAACATGTAATGTTTCAAAACAGAGTAATCTCGCGAGCTTATTACGCCAGACTGCTTTAATTATATGGGATGAAGCGTCAATGGCAAAAAAAAAACATAGAAGCTCTTAATACTCTATTACAGGACATATGTGACAATGACAATTTATTTGGGGAAAAAATAATAGTATTCGGTGGTGATTTCAGACAAGTACTACCAGTTGTGCCACAACAAGGACAACGCGAAGCAACTAAAGCAAGTTTAGTGAGCTCCAGTTTTGGCCCCAACTAACAAAGTTCAAATTTACAGAAAATATATGAGCAAAAGATGACCCCGAGTTCGTAGAATTCCTATTAAAGTTAGGCAATGGTGAATTACAAGATGCAAAAGAAGCACATATACAATTACCCCCACACCTTATATCATGTCACACAATTACAACTCTAGTAATCTCCTAATAGAGACAATTTTTCCGGAACTACATGGAACAAACTTGAATAGCGAGTTTTGACTCTGTCATTGACGACAACTCAAATATCTACCCAACTGAATTCTTAAACACACTCTGTCCATCTGGAATGAGCCCTCATAATCTCGTTTTAAAAATTAATAGTCTTGTCATCCTACTACGAAACATAGATCCACCTAATGGACTGTGTAATGGAACAAGACTCATGTGTAAAAAATTTCACAGAAAACTAATTCATTGTGAAATAACAACTGAATTTTATAAAGGAGAACAAGCATTCATACCAAGAATAACTTTGCGATCTTCTGCCACTAAATATCCTTTCTCATTTCAAAGAAAACAGTTTCCTATTCAATTATGTTTCGCAATGACAATTAACAAAGCACAATGACAAACATTAGATAAAGTAACATTATACATACGACAACCGTGCTTCGCTCACGGCCAAACATATGTAGCTTTATCAAGAGCAAAAACAAGATATAATATACAAATATTTATTGACAAAGTGACAACAGAAGCCTACAACTCAGGTGCAATAAAAAACACAATATCATTTGACATACTAACAAAAGCTGAAATATGTTAGCAAAATAACAAAGCATAAAAAATTACAGCTGATATCACTATTCACAAACTCTAATTCAACTGGACTTGAAAGCAACCTGATCTACCCTTTCGACTTTCGGGAGATGAAGATGCAACAGTTACCAGGGAATTGGACGAGTTCGCTAACTAATACACCCGCTTTCAGTTGAACGCATGATTCTCACATTTAACTCAACTAAACTTATTTTTTCACAAAACAATAGCTGCCACAGTTTGATTTCAAACAACATAAACCCCACGGACAACATATAAAATTAACTGAATCATAACACAAACCAAAAAAAGTTCCTACGAAGCCAAAAAGGACACACAAACAACTGACTTAGAGTGGAGAAAAAACAACATAATCATAACAACGACGAACCAGGATGTCTTAACAACGCAACAAAATGCACGTGTGCAACTGCCCCAAGATGGAGTGAAAAACATTCCACCAAACTACCGTAAGACAACGAGAAAACGAAGAACTTTGTCACATGCATAATACCCTTGTACGCCTAGTAGGAGAAAGGAAGGGAGATCGAAGTTATCGTCTTCTCTATCGAGTCTCGACAGTGAATGATTTGAACCGGGTTTTTTAATAATAAAAACCGAACCCATCAACCGTTTTGTTTATAAAAATGGACTGCCACGTGGTCCAATGATGATGCGGGGACAGGGTTTGGGTTAGGACCAGAAGATTTGAACCGGAAAACTCAAAACAAGAACTAGACGATCGGGTTAAAAAACCCTAACCTGACGGTTCAGTAATCAACAATCCAACTCCTCGTCTTCTATCTTCACTGTCGATTCGATTCGTTGCTTTGCCATTCTTCTCACTCTCCCTTTGTCTTACGCTTTAAATCTTCATAAATTGGTCATCCCCAACGCTTGAGTTGGCTCAATTTGGTTTGTATAGTTTGTTGCAAACTTGCAGTTTCAGTTCGACCACCCTAAGACTGTGGTTTGTCGACACAGTCCGTTTTAGACGGTGGTAAGTTTGCTCAATCTATTAATATCTCCATCTTGAAGGTAATTAGGGTTTTGGAGGAGAATGCTAATTAGGGTCTTGTTTATTCGCATTTTTCATCTCTTGCTTGATACTCTAACTTAGCGTTGTAATTTATTAGAAAGATAGGAAGTCAATTGCAAGAGAAGTTTGAAATCGGCTAATTTTGAATGATAAATTTTATCTGATGATAGAATGAACTTGGAAGGGAGGAAATCGGAGGAAGTGGAAACAAAGATGGCATATGGAGTGGCAGTTGGTGGTCCACCGCCAGCAGGAACTACTAAGCAAGTGAAGCTGGACAAAGAGAGTGAATTGCGGATTGAAGTTTCTGAAAGTTTGCCTCTTCGTCTACGGCTGCTCACTGGTACAGCTGAGATATATGGCACTGAAATTCCTCCTGAGATTTGGATTAGTTTCCCTCCACGTCTGAAGTTTGCGGTAACATTAGCTTCTGACATTTCTTTTGTCATATGGTATCATATTCTGCTATTTGAAAAATTGATCTTTTAGTTATCTGGAAGCTAGTTTTTGAGTTCTTGACATGTAGCATTGTCTGTGTTTCACTAGAATGCACATCTGTTCTAATTTGACTTCATGTTCATTTAGGACTCATTTGGTATAGATACCAATTATATATCATATATATAAGTATCGGTATCGGGTATCTTGCATGTGTATAGGTGGTATCAAGATATCAACATAGGTGATATCATACCACTATCTTTTGGGGTAAATCAACTTATGTGTAATTTTGTTATCTAGATATCAATCATACCATTGATAACTGACATCAGTGTGAATGAGTTTGAATATGATTGGGGCTTTGATGATTTATGTGTTACTGTTCTCCCTTATAAAGATTCACTACTTTTCATCATTCTGATTTTGTTGTATCCAAACAAAGCTCAAGGGATATGAAGGTAAATAATACTTGCTTCATCTATTCATATTCAGGTTTTTACTTGGTATGGAGCCACCATAGAAATGGATAGCAACACTGAAACTGATTATACAGCTGATGAGGTATATTTGGGTAGTTGTGTGCACTCTCAACTCTTTTATTGCTGTAATATTGATGTGTAATAGCCATGTTATACTCGGAAGGAGCTTTTAAATTATACATAAAACAGTTCTTGCTCAATGCTGTCTGTGCAGACACCGATGGTAAGCTATGTTAATGTGCATGCTGTACTGGAAGCACGGAGAAATCGAGCTAAAGCATCATTATCTAGTGATTCTGAAGCATCTAAGGTACTGAATCTTTGTTCTTCTGGTGTACCCGCAGATGATGAAGTATTTCATTAAAATATGAAATCTAAAGTTCACACCTTTTAATTAAACTCTTGAATAAAATGCTCCTTGTGATGAATAGGGACCTCGAGTTATTGTTGTGGGTCCCACTGATTCAGGGAAAAGTACTTTGTCAAGAATGCTTCTTAGTTGGGCTGCCAAACAAGGTTGGAAGCCTACTTTTGTGGACTTAGATATCGGCCAAGGGACCATAACGACACCTGGATCCATTGCTGCAACACCAGTTGAGATGCCTATTGATCCCGTCGAAGGAATTCCTCTTGATATGCCCCTTGTGTATTTCTATGGGCATACAAGCCCGAGGTAGAAATGTACCTATTCTAGATGACTTTATCTCTACAGACTACCTGACATTTAATATCTCTGTACTAGCTTCATGTTAATTTATAAAGTAATATTTTCTGTGCCTTGCAGTGTAAACGTTGATTTATATAAAGCTATTGTAAAAGAGCTTGCTCAAACGCTGGAGAGGCAGTTTGCAGGAAATGCTGAGTCTCGAGCTGCAGGAATGGTAATCAATACCATGGGTTGGATAGAAGGAACAGGCTATGAGGTGATTGTCTTTTCTGTGCTCCAATAATAATGATTGCTTGTGTTCAATTGGAATTTTTGCTACTGAATATATTGATAGATAACTGACCATCCAGTTTTATGTCTATTGTTGTGGACAGCTTCTTCTGCATGCAATTGATACATTTGATGCTGATGTTATATTAGTGCTGGGACAGGTAAACAACTCAATCTTAGTCCGGGTTATGCTTTTGTCATTCTTATAAGTACTAGCTGATGCCATTTTTGGTGTTCTTTTTGAGTGATTGATTTTT
The DNA here is from genome assembly GCA_002319775.1 of Fagopyrum tataricum. NCBI lineage: Eukaryota > Viridiplantae > Streptophyta > Magnoliopsida > Caryophyllales > Polygonaceae > Fagopyrum > Fagopyrum tataricum. The sequence goes on along the minus strand of CM008285.1, from coordinate 9,064,874 downwards.
TATCCATTAAAATTTTCTGTGTTGACAATGTAAGGCATTTTAGATCTTAATTCTATTTTCTGGATGCATTGTTTTTGGCACAGAACATTAAGTGGTTCTTCCATAAAAGTGCCATTTAAATCCTTTAGTTCGAGATAAGCAAGATTTTTGTACACATGGAGTAATTATCTTAAGATGTAATTATCATCCAAACTCCATTGTTGTATCGCTCCTTTTAAGCTGATGTTCATGATGCACAGGAAAAAGATTTATGTAACATATTCATAGTTGGAGTGACTAAGAAATAGTTCAGTTGGCCAGAGTTCTTGGCTTGGATTTTGCCTAGAGATTGTATAGATTTATCTGTTGCTACTTATGTTTTTTTTTATAAGTGAGCATACCATGTTTAATTCAAAGTACTTCTACTTTTCTTTCCCTTCTGTTTGTTATCAACTATTAAGCACCTCTGCAATTTCATTGATCAAGTGATAAGAAAATTGCTGTTGCAATCCTGCAGGAAAAACTATATAGCATGCTTAAATCTGTAATGAAGAGCAAACCTAAGGTTGATGTTGTTAAGCTTCAAAAATCAGGTGGTGTTGTCTCCAGGAATGCTAAATTCCGTCAGAAGACCCGAGGCTATAGGATAAGGGTAAGCCACAAGTCAGCAACAATTTCAATAGAAAACATTTTCAATTAATGACGTATTCTGCCCCTTTTTTGTGCTTGTGCTTGTGCTCTTTGAAGTTTGTATCCTTATTCTTTGATCATAGCTAATTTTCTTTCTTCGTCTTTTAAGAGTTACTTTCAATCACTTCTGTATGTCTGTTTTGAGTTGTGTATTATATTGACTTGTCCTGTGGGCCATGGCCATGACCATTTTGATTGTTTACCATCTATTGCTCCATTGTTCCTTGTTGTGAATGTCGATATGGATTATTTGAACTTCTGAAGTTAAATTGCTTGCCAAGAAATGTCATGGCTTGATTCAAACTTGTCTTTCTTTTTGATTTCCGAGGTAACCCAAATCTCTGCTTGTTGAAAAGCATGAAATTGGTGAAAAAGGGAGGATATTTTTGAACTTTTACCACAGTATTCATATTCATGACTGTTAAAGGATTTATTTGTTTTAATGATTTATCCATATTTCTAGTTGGTTGATTGTTAGCTATACTGACATTGATTTCCTCTAGGAATATTTCTATGGACTGGCAAATGATCTTGCTCCACATTCAAACACTGTAAATTTTAGCGATTTGTTAGTCTACCGAATCGGTGGGGGCCCACAGGCGCCACGCTCGGCTCTACCAATTGGTGCCGAGCCTGCTGCTGACCCTACAAGGCTAGTTCAGGTGAACATCAACCATGATTTGCCACATCAAGTTCTCGCAGTTTCATTTGCAAAGGAACCAGATCAAATTATATCAAGGTAATTACTTCAATTAGCACATAATCTTCCTAGTTCAAATTAATCATTGGTGATAACTGTGACGACCCATTCCTCTTGCAGTAACGTCGCTGGGTTCATCTATGTCACTGACGTCGACGTCCAAAGGTATGCAAGGCGCTCTCGAGCATTCACCAACCACAATACGAGATTTTAATACTAAATGTTGAATATAAATTGATTTGCAGGAATAAAATCACATATCTTGCACCATCAGCTGGAGATTTACCAGGCAAAATCTTGATCATGGGAACTTTGATGTGGCTCGAAACTTGAAGAGCCCTGATTCAAAATCCTCTCAAACCGAAAAGACGGAAAAGAATTTTTTGGAAGAAGGATTTATATGTATTGCTATCATACTGTAAATTAATGGTGGTCTCAGAACTGTGTTCAAGACTTGCTTCTTATGGCTGTAACAATGGAGGGGTTATGTCCAATTGGATTAATATCCAAAGATCACAAAGTAGTTTACCTCTCTGCCCACGATGATCAATTTTGCTAAGTTTAGTTGCAGCCTTTAAGCTCAAAGTAGTATTTGCATGTTTGGAAGAACTTGACAGGAATGGCTTTTGACCTTTTGTATTGGCTTCATACTTGTATGTTTGATTAGAAATTTTTAGGAGTACTGAGATCAGGACTGTTCATCCGGACCTGGACCAGAAATATGTTGTTGGACCGGACTGTTGAACCAAATTTCTTATACTTATTTTTGGACCAAAAAATAGGCCTTTAATAAATAAAAAATTGACAAACAGGTTCATGTCCGGTGTAACAAATAGATTTTTGGTTCAAAATTTAGATCCGGACCAAATTTGAACTGCCCCAATTACGATAACTCATCGCCTTTAAATGTTTTTGACAAAAAATCTCATATAAACCTCTAAATCAATATTTTATTGACAGAAGAACCATGGATGTAGTCATTTCAATAGTTTATATAATGATTTTAATCCATATACTATTGAAGAAAGGAGTTCTATATAATTGACTTCCTAACTTATACTCCACTATACATTATTTATAGCTAGTGGATAATGATGGATAACCATCCATACTCACAAATTATTTATTTTTCTATAAAGGTGTGAAATATAGACAAATTCTTTAACTTGTAGACGCACAAAAGCAAGCAACATGAGGAAGCATATGCAAATTTGTCAAATCTTATCACAAAAACCTCAATAATATAATGATTTTAATCCATATACTATTGGTCTCTTAATGATATGTAAAATTATGGTGGACATGGATTTTGCAAGTCTAATACATGTCTATTGGAGTTTATCTTAAAACCAATTAGTATTGGAGTTTCATCTTAAAACCAATTAGTAATAGAAGTAGTTTATGTTCGTGCTTTGTGTTAGTTTCAATCCCACATTAATATAACATGAGATTTCGCATGTTAAAACGAATGCTCGCATTGGACCCAAACCAAACGAATATGCTAAGGAGTTATACCGACCTTGTATATTAAGTTATATATTTTGTTTGAAGTGAAATAGTTTTCACGAATGACAAACTTCTATATATGCATTTTTGTAATCTAAAAAATATGAAAGAAAATATGCATGATCAAAACAGGACGTTAGACTATGTAATATGATCACGAAAACACCTCTTCATGACCTCCTCATGATACCTCTCACTATCTACAAATGAACACCTAAATTACGTCGATGGTCCGCAAACCTTTGTCAATATATATATATATATATATATATATATATATATATATATATATATATATATATATATATATATATATATATAAAAGTTAGGAAGTCACTTATATAGAACTCCTTTCTTCAAATAGTACTCAGAATATAAAAAAAAATATTTCCTTTATGGCTTGTTCGATTCGTCCGTAATGTGAATGATTATGTAATATGAAAACCTCAAATATAAAAATACAACACATTACACATAATATTATATTTATCACAAAATCGATCAGCAACAATAAAAACATTCACCAAACTAATATATTAAACTACATTTAAATGAAAAAGAATCATATTATTCTTTCCCCGTTACTTTAAAAATTAATTACATCGAGTTAGAGGGGAGACGGACAATCAGCTGCGCCGCCAACCCTTTCTGAATTGCAAAACCAATTCTCCTAAAAACAACATTTGATGACCTAGGAGACATAATGTTAGCGTGTAAGACCCGTTGCACCCTCTTAAGAACCTCAATAGCATCGGGTGCAAGAAAACCAAAAGTGTCAAAAGAGAACGGAAAAAAGTTAATTAAGACAATACTCTCTTTGTTTTTCAATACTTGTTATTTTAACTCTAAAAATTTTGTTTCATAATATTTGACCTTATAGGTTTTATTAATACTCAAATTTTTTATAATATAATTCCAACTAGATTTTCATTTATTGTTTGTATTTTCAAAGCAATATTTTATCTCTTTTCATACAACTCTCTACGTTCTAATATCGTTTTTATACACCTTTTAAAATTATTATACATCCTTAAATATTATAATTTCTGCTTTTAAATTTCTTAATATGTGTGTTTTTTTTATCCGAACGACATCTATTGATAAACGAAAGGAATATTAAGTGCACAATCTTATTCGAGATAAGCTTTCTCTAAACCACACAAGAAAGAAAGTCGAAGAAAAAAAAAAAAGTAAAAAATACGTCAATCGACTCGAATGGGTTAACCGTTAGCTTTGAATGGAACAACCATTAACTTCCAATATAGTTTGAAGTTTGGATAACGTTTGGGAATTATGAGAAGAATGGGGACAACCATTGACTTCCAACATTTGACGTTTCATATCACAGTCACAATTCATTACACTTTTCCAAATTATACATTTTCCACAAAAACGTTACCATCCTATATTCCTATGTAGATATTTATATTTTTTTAATGACTAATAGCAAATATCTTAAATAGTAATAGTTCAATAGTGTTCTATCATTACATTGATTCATCGTCATGGACTCAAATTTGAGTTATATTTCTAATTATTGAAAAATAATCTTCACTTTAGAAAGCTAAATTTATTTGAGTTTTAAAATAGGAAACTTAATCTTCACACTTTGAGTTTTACACTAGTTTTGTAATATTTCTAAACTAAGAGTGGTTTTGTATAAATTTTGAAAAGTTTTTAGCAAATTTTTTTTTTAAAGAATAAATCATATTTTTGTTCATTTTTAAAATTTAGGTTATTTTCTAAGCTATATATAATAATTTATAAAATTTAATTCATCTTTTATAGCAATTCATCTTCTTCTTTTTTTTTTCTAAAAAAAAAAATTTTGAATGATTTTTTTTGATACAAGGTAAACAAAATAAGTTGATCAGTTTCTAGAAACTAACAGACCTACAACATCCTTACGGATGAGTTAAACCACATCACCCGCAAGACCTTCGTCATCTGCTGGCGCGAAATGTCCGTGCATTGCTAGCTTATCTGCAACCGTGTTGATTTCCCTAAAAATATGGATGATGTTGGACTGGGATACCCGCAATCAAGGCGGAGATGTCTGAGATGATCATATCCATCTCCCACGAGGGCTTTCAGGTCCGGTTAATCGAGTTGATCAGCGTCAAATTGTCCCCCTCAATCTCAATAGCTGAAATCTCTAATTGTATGGCCTTTTATAGATCCTCCCGCGTAGCGAAAACTTCTACCTTAAAAACTAATTCCGCATTGCATCTCCCTTTTCTATGAGCCGAAGGGTGACCCTAATTATCACGAATGATGAATCCATATTTGAATTGATTAGTTTGGTTTGTTGATGCGTCAAAGTTGAGTTTGACATAACTTACTTTTGATTTTTTCCATCTGATATTCTTAGTCTTCCTTCTAGTTCTCGTTCGGGTTTGATTATTGGTCGTTTGTTTAGTATTGGTTTGTTCCCATTCATCTATTTGTTTAAGATTCGACGTTGATTTTTTTATTGTTAAAGATAATTTGGTTCCTATCCAACCAAATATTCCATCTCATCGATCATAATCATTTGTCTAAACTCTTGTGGTAATGTTTTTTTACTTCAAAACTAAGAGTGTATCATAGGTGGAGTGGTTATCACCGAGATCTTTTGTTTGTCAAAATTTTCTTTTGTTGGAAGCCCATTAAGAGCCAACTTCTACATAAAATTGTTGACTTTCGGCATGATGCTCATGTTGCATAACCAAATTTTGTCTTCCGAGACTCCAACTTTTCACTGTAGAATCATCATCATTGTAGATTTAGTGGAATACCAGTTATACTCCTTAGTCGACCAGTAAATTATATCTCTGATGTCATTTGTTAGGAGGTTATAATTCTTCATTCTATTAATTATGTCAGTTGGTAGAATGACACCCAGTTAATCAAGTTGTGGTTCGTTCCACTTTTTATTCGAAATTAATGAACATACAATTTCAGAGTATTTTATTAGGGTCTGTTCAGAAACTATTGAAGTTCTACTACTTTAAATTTCTACGCTTCTTTGTTTTTTAGAGTGATCTTTATTCATATAACACAAGCTTCAAATTTCTAATTTCTAATTATGTTCTATCGAACAGTTGTAGAACTCAGAGAGTAGAAATTCACTCTTTGAGTTTTACACTAGTTAAATTTTATTTGGTTATATAAACTTTATAATTTTTTCATAATGATTAGGTCGTAGTTCATAATTATCCCGATAAATCTCATCAAACTGTCCCTGGCGCCCTTAGTAACAGACGAACAGTTGAGATTATGAATTATGTATTTTTATTAAAATATTTGCAGCGGTAGATATTTTCTCAACAAACGTATTAAATACTTTATTTTAATATTTTTACAAATATATTTTAGATAGTTTTGAATTTATCGCAATGGGAAAAAAACACGAGAGGTGGGGAAGGTGAGCATACCTATAGTAGTATAAAACTGAATGCCATGCCAATTCTGTGTGCTCTCCGTAATCCTCTGCACTAACACATTTATCTTCTTCTTCTTCTTCTTCTCAATTTCCCCTCTCCTCTATCCTCTTCACAAGGTATGAATTCTCGTCTTTCTACTGCTCTGTGTTGAGTAATTTGTCTGATCTTTATTCGTGTAGCACACAAGCTTCAAATTCCTACGCTTCTTCGGTTTCTGGAGTTGAATTTCTGCCGAAATTCTGAGAAATCTTAGTATATCTACTGCTTTGTGCTTGATTTATGTTCAGTATTCGTTATTTTGATAATCTTTCAATGTTTAATGAACTTTAGTTTACTCTTGTTGATCATGATTCTTACGCTTTGTTGCGTTTCTTTGTTTTTCCCTTCTTCTAGGTCTAAGATGTGTTTGGTAGTTTTAATGTTTAAGGAAATTGTTTTAATTTATTACTTTAAGAACATTAATCTACCTAATTCAGGGTCTCATCTTGAAAACCACTTCCAATTTTTCAATGAATAATCTCTAGTTTGAAGACTTCAAGAAATCAACCTCTCTCTATCAACGGAGCTTTTTGATAGGAGTCGCTTTAGGTTAGAATCTACCCATCTCACCCACCCGTTTTCACCAGTATATATAAATACTTAAGTACTTAATATCACTTTTTCATTGATTATGTAACTTTTAATTGAGGACTAAGAATTATTTATCAACATCCTTTAAAAAAGAGTTAATCATCAATATCTTGGATGACTAGATTGTATCTTAGCCTATAATGTTTAAATTGAAATTTTGTTAATTATCAATATTTTGGAGGACTAAGTGTTGATGTGTGGGAATTTGTAATGATTTGATGTTAAAAAAAGCATGGGGTGTTCTGTTTGGCTCACATGAATAATCCCTTGTTAGAATAAACAAATTGTTATGTGAAGATGGAAGCAAAATGAGTGTTGGAAAAAGGAATGTTTATGATTTGGGGCTTTGAGTGTTGATGTCCAAGAATTTATCTGAAATTCTTCCAGTTTCAGGAAATGGGAAACTTATTTTGTTGCATCAGAGTTGAACAATCCAATGTGGTCATTAAGGAGAGGTTTGGCAAGTTCAACGACGTGCTCGAGCCAGGGTGTCACTGTGTCCCCTGGTTTATGGGCGACGAGGTTGCTGGAAAACTCACCCTTCGTGTGCAGCAGTTAGATGTCAAATGCGAGACCAAGACCAAGGTTCAGTTTCTTGAAAATTCAATTAACCTAGTTGGATTGTCAAAAACAATTAAGTCTGTGATTATGATATAGTGATATGACATTTGAATTGGTCTGAACTCCTTTAACATGCAGGATAATGTCTTTGTGAATGTTGTGGCCTCAATTCAGTACCGTGCCATGGCTGAAAAAGCTAATGATGCATTCTATAAGCTTACCAATACCCGAGGCCAAATCCAAGCTTATGTTTTTGACGGTATGGCCATTTCTCTTTTTTTTTCCAGCTATCATCTTAAATTGTAATATATTTGGAACTGAAAAGTGTGACATTACATGTTGTATATCAGTGATTAGAGCTAGTGTGCCAAGACTCATTCTGGATGATGTGTTTGAGCAGAAAGGCGAAATAGCCAAAGCAGTTGAAGACGAACTCGAAAAGGTAACTTAAGTTGCTTAAGCCAACTACTAATTCTATCTACTGCTACTAAATCATTTCCATGGATAATTTTGCGCATTTCAGGCTATGTCAACTTATGGGTTTGAGATTGTTCAGACTCTCATCACTGATATCGAACCTGATGTACACGTGAAACGTGCCATGAATGAAATCAATGCTGGTAAGCTGCTTCTTATTTTCCTTACAACTCACTGTATCATACAAACAAATGAATAATGCTAACTGTATCATATGAACAGCTGCAAGGATGAGGTTGGCTGCTAACGAAAAAGCCGAGGCAGAAAAGATCATACAGATCAAGAGAGCTGAAGGAGAAGCAGAGTCCAAGTATCTGGCTGGACTCGGTATAGCAAGGCAGCGACAAGCAATAGTAGACGGTCTCAGAGACAGCGTGATCGGCTTCTCAGTGAATGTACCAGGAACAACTGCTAAGGATGTCATGGACATGGTCCTTGTCACACAGTATTTCGACACCATGAAGGAGATCGGCGCTACCTCAAAGTCGTCTGCTGTGTTCATCCCACACGGACCCGGTGTGGTCCGTGATGTTGCCACTCAGATTCGTGATGGGCTGTTGCAAGGATCGGCTGTTGATCTTCCTCACCATTGAAGTTGTTAGTTGTTGAAGGTGTTTCGGGGATTTAGAAGGTTATTCTAATGGATTGTTAAAGTAATTAAGAAAGCTTTCTCATACTGTGTTACATTGCTGCTAGCTTCAGGAATGATTTGTAAATGTTGCTCTGTGGTTTTATGCTGTCATTTTGAATGAAATCTCTGTAGGCTTCAAATTTGTTCTCGTTTTACTTCTGGTTCAAAATAGCATAAGATGAATTAGGGGTTTAGTGACTTCATAGTGCTTTGCTTGTGTGTTACAATTTTTTTATAAATTTTTTATTATTTCAGTCGAAAATTGTCCGAATTCGGTCCTGATCGGAATGACCGGACTAAAAAGTCCAGTTTTGGTTCGATCTACAGTCCAAGGTTTTGGAATTTCTGATTCACCGGACCGAACGGATGCACAATCCTACATAAATCTCAGTTCAATCCTACATAAATCTCTTGACCGAACAGCCCCAATATGAAAATCACAACTAATTAGATGTTTACTCACAACTAATCAGATGTTTACATTTTTTTTGGTCGGAAAATTGGATGTTTAGTTGTGAAGTTGATATTGTCCCTATGAACACTACTAAAGATTTTTCTCATGCGAGCATTTATTAATTTTTATTTCAAACAACTAGATCACTATGTAATAAATTTCTAATTGGAAAATAAATTTCGTAGAAATATGTGTAATGACATGGACTCGTATGGGTTCTTCCAAATAACTATATGATGACATGGACTGATGACATGGACATTTCGTTGAACTAGACATATGATTCTCTTAATTATTTTGGTTATTATTTGTTTGAATCAAAATCAAAGATACTATTGTTTCACATTATAATGAAACAAATTCTCGTAAATTGATCCACAATTTTTTTTTTTTGTGTAAATTAAAATAAGATCATAAATATTTTTCAAAATTTAAATATAAAAATATTTATATATTTTTCTAGAGCAGAAAATATGTTTAAGAGAGTCTATAATATTATATTTTTCATAAATCTCAAGTCTTAAATGAATCACGAAATATCCGAGAAGAATTTAAAGCGGCTGTGGTTAATGAAATTAGACAAGTCAAAAGAATAAAAAAGACAAAATTCTTTGAATTTGTCGCAACATACTGGATAATGATGTGGATATTATGGTCAACTATTGACTTTTGAATACATAGCCATTAGCCGGTCTACATTGCAATTACCCAGTAATTACCAATATCAATTACGGTAATCACCCATCAGACAAGCACTATCCAATTATCCATAATAGATATTTATATTTCAGAAAATGTTATATTTCCATCAAAGATATTTCAAAGATGAAAATATCGTATTGAGATGAAAAGTAATTTGTTTATAAATACTTGTGAATAAAACTTCCAGTGGATAAAATAAAAACATTTCATAAAAGTATTTAATAATTTATTTAAAAGCTAAAATGATAATTATTTCCTTCAAATATATATCATTTTTTATAATAAAGATGATAAATTTGGCTAACTTTTGATTTTATCAAAACAAAATGGGTTGAAATGTAAAAGGGATTGGTGAGCACCACTGCATTATAAAACTGAACGCCATTTCTTTGTACTCTCTGTCATCCTCTTGGCCTCAACCTCTCTTCATCATCTTTCTCATTCCAATATCAAATCAGTAACCCAGAAGGTATGAAATCTCACGTTTCCCCTGCTTTGTGCTGTGAAATTTGCCTGCTCTTATTATCTTATAGCACAAACTTCAACTTTTTTTTTTTACTTGTTAGTTATTTTTTTCGTTTTTTGAGCCGGATTTATGCTTAAATTTTAAGGCTTTCACTTACTATTCATGATATCTGGTATTTTGATTATTGTTTCACGATTAATGAACTTGGGTTTCCCTTCGTGATCATGATTATTAGTCTCTGCTGCTTTTTTCTTTGTTTTTCTCTATTTAGGTTTGAATAGTTTAGCATTAGGGCACCTAATTCCCCAAATTGACGTCAAATTTCTAGTCTACTCTTACAGAAAAATTGTTTAAAAGAGATTGTTACTTTATTGGAGTCAATGATTACAATAACCCACTTACCCACCTAATTTAGTGTCTTGTTTCCCAAACTACGTCAATTTTTATAAATAATCTTAAGTTTGTAGACTTTATAAATCGATACCTTTATCAACGGAGCTTATGACAGGAGAGTGGCTTTAGAGCGCTTGAGGTAGTTCTGATGTGACGCTTAGAAATTATGTTTGCCATGGTAGTGTATGGACTATGGAGTTTGAGAATAAACACCTAATTGGTGTTTACTATACTGTAATAATCTATTTTTAGAAATTTCTCCTGGAAGAAGACGATTTAAGTTCATTTTTGTTTTACATTTTTACCCTTTCTCCTGGCTTTAGGAAATGGGAAACCTATTTTGCTGTATCAGAGTTGAACAATCCAACGTTGCCATAAAGGAGAGATTTGGCAAGTTCAATGATGTGCTTCAGCCAGGGTGTCACTGTGTGCCCTGGTTTATTGGGGACGAGATTGCGGGGAAACTCACTCTTCGTGTGCAGCAATTGGACGTCAAATGCGAGACCAAAACTAAGGTTTGAACTCTAGATCATTTAAGTTTAACTCTAGATGAGTGTTTATGTATATTATATGACAGTTGAATTGTTTTGAACTCTTTATCTGCAGGATAATGTCTTTGTGAATGTTGTTGCCTCAATTCAGTACCGTGCCATGTCTGATAAAGCTAATGATGCGTTTTATAAGCTTACCAATACGAGAACCCAAATCCAAGCTTATGTTTTTGATGGTATGGTCATTATCATTCCTCTTTTCGGCTTTATCACACATAGCAAAATGTTTATTTGGTCTTCAATCTTGATTTATGTGGAAATCATTACATGTTGAGATTGCAGTGATAAGAGGTAGTGTTCCAAGGCTCAATATTGATGATGTGTTTGAGCAGAAGGGTGAAATTGCTAAAGCAGTTGAGGAAGAGCTCGAAAAGGTAAATAAGTTACTTCATCTGTACTATATTCAATGCTGTCAAGCTGTTGCTAAAGCAATTTCATGGATAATTTTGCATTTTTCAGGCTATGTCGGCTTATGGGTTTGAGATCGTTCAGACGCTTATAACTGATATTGAGCCTGATGAACATGTGAAGCGTGCAATGAATGAAATCAATGCTGGTAAGATATTTTCCAACTCCTATGTTTCAAAACCTTAAAGTCTTAACCCAAATTAATGATCTAAGATCTTGGTGCTTGAATTACTCTCAACCAGGGAATTCGTCAAAATGATTGTGTATTTGATGGAGATGAGCTGTCAAAATATGACCCGACCATAATATAATTGGGTTTTGATACCCATAACCTTATCCAAGTCCAGTTGACCTACAAAATTATGAATATTGCTAACTTATAATGCATTTTTTTTAGGTATTTTTGCACATGTAGTACAATATTCACATATTTATAATGTATTTATTTAAGATAAACACGAATTAAACTTAGAAATTTTTGTGATTTTAAGACTAAACCACTTGAACCTGCTGACTTTGTTCTCTTTAACAGCTGCAAGGATGAGGTTGGCTGCTAACGAAAAAGCGGAGGCAGACAAGATCATACAAATAAAGAGAGCGGAAGGAGAGGCAGAGGCAAAGTACCTTGCTGGACTCGGAATTGCAAGGCAAAGACAAGCAATAGTAGACGGTCTAAGAGACAGTGTGATTGGCTTCTCGGTAAATGTACCAGGAACAACTGCTAAGGATGTCATGGACATGGTTCTTGTGACTCAGTATTTCGACACCATGAAGGAGATTGGTGCTTCTTCTAAGTCATCTGCTGTGTTCATCCCTCACGGGCCTGGTGCCGTCCGTGATGTTGCCACTCAGATTCGTGATGGACTGTTGCAAGCTTCGTCGACTCCTGGACTTGCTCAGTAATGAAGTTGTTAATGGCTTTTGAGGATTGATGAGTTTATTCATATGAATTGCTAAGTAAGAATCATAAAAACTCTTTGTTTATATTTTACTGATTTAAGCTGCGAAATGATTTGTAAATTAATGTTTCGTTTGTGTTTCCAATTTGTATGTAGATGTTTGCATAATCTAGTGGCCTTCGTTTTGTGGTATTTTAATTTCTTAAGAGGTCGGGTAGCTTATGCTCTTCTAATGCGCTTAATTGATAATGAAAAACGGCTAAATAGTCGTCGCACATATTGTTAAACTCCTCACAATCATTATGATCCGGTTTTAAAACCATAACTAATTGTGATTAAAAAAATAATATTCTAATTTTTAAACATTTTACTAAACACTTATCGTTTTTAGCTGGCCGTATCCAAAATTTTTAAAAATCCCTACAACCATGTTAGTAAACATCTAGATCAACCCGTTTTTGGCTAGAAATTTCAATTTCGATGAAACGGATGTCCGTTTTTATTCGAGACTACATTTGTATATAATTTATATTTATATTTTATGTTGACGATTATATACTAGATGTTATTCTATGTATTATTTAATATCTACTGTTTTTATTTAAATCGGACATCTTTTTTTAGAAAATGTTGTTGAAAATGGGTATGGGGAGCTCCCATTTTTCATTAGTTTGTCAAATGTAAAATGAAAACTTTTGAAAATAAGGGTACCTTTTTTATTAGTTCTACAGTTCTACAAACTGTTCGTGAAAAGAATATCGCAGTGAACTAGAAACGATAGTCGCAATCTAATTTTATCATAAATTGTAAATATATGTTGCAACTTCTAAGATGATTCAACATTTGTTGTTGTGATTGAACATTTCATCCATGACACAGAATTATCAAATTTAAAATTTTGAAATTAAAATCTTATTTCAAAAGCGCAAATTTTAGAAAGGTTTTTTTTTGGGGGTGTGTGTGTGTAGGGGAGGATGAAATAAAAAAATGGGGGTGGGGATGAAAAAATAGAGAAGTTTAAAATTTTATGATTATGACAAATTAGGCTAAATTTTATTTAGTGGGGCACAAGGATAACATAGTCAAATTATAAAGGTCAATTTTACATAATTATATTATAGTACATGATTGTGCTATTATAATCTACTATATAATACTAAAACAGAATTGAATTTTGCCACATATCTTCACCTAATTACGCCACCTCATACTATTTCACATGTCATGTCCACGTTATGCCACCTCATCTTTTGCCACGTGTCTTTACCTCCTTACAACACGTCATTTATTATCACGTGTCATTCACAGTGTTATTCCACCTCATTACATGACGTGTCTTACAATATTATATTCAAAATTTTTATTTATTTTTGTTTTTAAATATAACAAAATTTGTTATTTGAGATAAGTTTTCAATATAATGACATATTTATGATATCATTTACAAATCCTGATATATACTTATTGTATTTTATATATAATATATTTACTATATTTTATTAAACCAATAAATACACATACAAATATCCAAAAAAAATTTGTTTTTAAATATTACAAAATTTCTTATTTGATATAAATATTTATTAAAATGAAAATTATTAATATCATTTATAAGATATATATATATATATTAAATAATCTACTATACTATATTATATTAAACTAATAAATATACATAAAGATATCCCAAAAAAAAATCAATTGACAATCTATCCCATCCATTATCGACATAGAGTAGATTTCTTCAGCAACTATGGCTCTCTTTTCCCCTTCCAAGGCGGCTTTTCATTCCTCCCTCGCCGGCTTCTCCTTCCTCCCTCGGCGGCTTCTCCTACCTCCATCGCAACGACTCCTTCTTCCTTTTGCAGCGAGTCCTTTTTCCTCTTTCGTTGACTCCTTCAACAACAACTCTCCTACACTTCCAACGTCGTTCCTCGATCCTCCAGCTTCACCATTCTCATAGATGTGGAAAATTAGGGCTTTGAGTGGATGCTTCGATTCCGTCAATTAGGTTTGATTGATACTCTTATAATTCGAGTGGATGCTTTTGAATCAGCCCATTAGGTTTGATTGATACCTTATAATTCGTATAATTGAATTAGGGCTTCGAGTGGATGCTTTGATTCCGTCAATTAGGTTTCATTGATACTCTTATAATTCGTATAATTGATTTTGTTGCCTTAAATTTGAATATTCTGATCTTATTTCCTAATTCCTATCGTTTTGATTCCATCAATTGTGCTGATTGATAATTCTTTGTAGAATATAATTGATCCTAAAGGCAATTGATGCAATTTATGAATACTTTGTAGAATATAATTGATCCTGCAGATTTGTTATATATGGTAAAAGATTAGATTATAAGGAAATTTTAAACATATTTTCCTGGATTATAAGAAAATTATTAAAAAAAAAAATTTCTATTAAAAGCTTATTCTTATTAATTATAATTTTATAAATGCCTAGTAAGGTGCCCGTGGTTCTTAAGACGGTTGCACCTCCAACTCTACAACAGATCTTCTGGTAGAACCTTTCTGAAGGATGCTCTGAACAAGCTAATTAGGTGAAGGTATCACTGCAGCAACACGCCCATCATTGGAGAGAATAGGAGTGCGACCAGGAGATTCGGGATGGTGCAATGAAAAAACTCTTACCTTTAAGATTTGTAGAAACCTTTTGCCGCACGCCAACCTTTTATTTTCCCTTTAGGATCTATATAAGTGTCTTTGTTTGTGTCTTCTTCTTTTTTAGTTACTAAGCAGATAATTTATAATAATTCTCTCACAGGAGCTGTCTTAATGGTGGCAATTCGAGAACATGTAGCATTCCTTTCTTGGTTATGGTAAGAAATCCAAACGATCTTTTGGTTATTGGACTCATAATGTGATATGTTCTATATTTGTGTTTTTGGAAATATTATAGGTTAGCACTTGGAACCGGTTTGGAGAAATGTTGTCAATTTTTTTTATATGCTATTGTTGTTTCCTGCTGCAGATCCTTTGCGTGTGATGACTCCGGAAGCTATGGACTTAAACCACAAGGATGAAGTTTATAATGGAAAGGTATAATTTTGATAAATAATTTAAAATTGGTAAAGTAATTTGGCTATTAGACTCATAATTTGTTTATGCTTTTATGTTTTTATTACACACAATTGTCTACATATGACATTCCTTGCAACCGTAGTTTAGAAATGAAATACGGTGATACAAGTAGGGTTGTTCACCGGTCCGGACCGGAAAAGGAAGGACCGGAAATGGATCGAAAAATTCAGTCCAAGTCCGGTCCAGGTCCGGTCCAAAATCGGTCCAGGACCGGATGGACCGGAAATTTTTTTATTTTTTTTATTTTAAAAAAAAAATTATTATTATTTTTCTCATTTTTTTTCGCACCAAGCCTATTGCGACCGGATCGGACCGAGACTTAATTAGTTAATTTTAATATTTTTATTTCACTAAATTGGTAAAGTAATTTGGTAAAGTAATTTGGCTATTAGACTCATAATCTGTTTATGCTTTTATTTCACTATAATGGAAAGGTATAATTTTGATAAATAATTTATGCTTTTATTTTTTTTCGCACCAAGCCTATTTTTATTTCACTATAACGGAAAGGTATAATTTTGATAAATAATTTAAAATTGGTAAAGTAATTTGGCTATTAGACTCATAATCTGTTTATGCTTTTATGTTTTTATTACACACAATTGTCTACATATGGCATTCCTTGCAACCATAGATGTGATTTAATGGTTTTGGTTTTGCATTTGCCACTTCTGTCACATTATATTCACCCATCATATATGATTTAAATTGTTGAAAATACATCTATTGTTGTCTTCTAAGATTGCTTGAGTTTCATTTATCATGGATATATATGCTCTGCATAGTTTAAGTCCTAAAGACGGGATTATGCACTATATATTTATCTTTCTTGGTGGACATTGATAGATCGTACCTTCTACTAATTTGATGACCTTAAGCTATAAAAATATCATAGAGAATAGAAAGTATGAAGTGCATGCTGACTTTCTAAAATGAGTCAAGTGATTGGAATCCACTGTCCTTTTTTGTGTCGGATATTACGCCGTGTGATCATTGTGCTTTATCTCTGTTTCTGTTTGTATTGTTTCTTAGAGAACATTGTGCTTTCTACCAGTTTTACAAACCTCTTTGATTTGTGAAGTATTAGTTCTTGCTCCACGTGGAAGGCAAAGTACAACCTTGAAGGCAAGTTCCTTGAGATTTTGGAAGATAGACAAGGAAAGATGGTGAGAGCTTTGAGCGAAGTCAATGAGAAAGGCGGGAAGCTCTAGATGGGGGAGTGTCCTCATGCCATTCATGGCTACCTATGACTTGAATTCCAGTTAGGGAGAAAATTTGCCGAATCAGAATCTTCATTTACATTCTAAAAATGTGCACTTACAAAATTGCTTTACAACTTGCTATAATGACTTTATAGGGTTTGTTTGGACAAACACTTTTGGGTTTTTCAACTTTAGTATATTTGCAGAAAGGCTTGAAAGTGTTAGCTACAACCTGAGAAGTTTTATATGTTCATGGCATAAGATCACAAGTTTGATCATCTATGAATAAGAGTCTACATTTTCTTTTCCTGTCACCTTCATTTGGTATCGTTTTGCTTACTCTTTCTGTTAATTATCTATTAATGCTGTTGTTTAGAGCTTAAAGAGCTTTGAACAAAGAAAAAAAATGATAAAAGGGTTCATTTTTTCAAACTCAAAATGATCAATGTTATTTTTGTAATTCGTGTACATAATGTATTTATAATTATATATATATATATTTGTAAGGCATGCTTTATTCCCCAATTTTGTAATTTAGGTGGTAAAAGCTGCAAGGATATACTAGGTATTTTGGTTCAAGTTGTATTGGAGTACAAACACATGTGACATGTTTAGTTAAGGATGGTAAAACAAGTATTGGCTTATTTGGTAGTGTATACGAGAGAACATAGCACCAACATTTTATACAATATAACTATTTGGTTCATGTCTTTAACCAAACGTGTATACTATTTTGAAGAATTTGCAATACACTGTAATTATTTGAAATCTTTAACCTATTTATGCCTGTCAAAGTTTCAATCAATATACAACAACAATAACAAGGAAATTAAAGTACACTACTTACAAAGGTCTCAACTTACCGTAAGGTTCATGTCGTTAGCCAAACATGTACTACCTAGGACTAAAAACATGAATGTTACAATAACATCTAAAAATGACAGACGTATAAAATGGTATTATTGTGTCTCATAATAGAGTGATGATCAAACCTGTATTTGCATTTAGATCCATATAGCTCCAAGGTAAATAAATTCTAACAAATTTTTTTGCAATTATTTATTTTATTTGAAATTCAATAAAATATTTATTTTGTGTGATTTTCATTTGTATAAAATTACAAACAAATCCCGTGCAAGGCACGGGTACTAAGCTAGTTAATAGAATTTGGATTACAAAATTCTGAACCACCCCTCGCTATTATTGAAAAGAATGTAGAAATTTAATTTATCAATAAAAAATAACTTTAAAACATGCTGTCATTCTGTCAAACACGGGCAGCAAAAATTAGTTGCCTGCAAGGAAATACAACTTAAATATATTTTCAAACGTAGGATAAATTTTTGAGTTAAATGAGCTATAAATGCGCTTTTTTTTATTACGTGACTAAGTAGGCAGGCTGAATTATTTACGGGTATTAACTATGCACCTATAAATAGGGTTTTTTAATTTTTAATTCCCCCCCTCTTTCTTACTTCTATCTCGTCTCTCAAACCTCGGCGATTTGCCGATACCTCTTCGCTCATCTCATTTCTTCTTCTTTCGATTGTTTCTTCGTCGTTCTCATTAACCGATTCATCTTCTCAACAGGTTTCGGTCTCATTTTCTGTCTTCTACCTCCATTAGGTTTTCTCTTCGATTGCAGATTCGTTTTTAGGGTTTCGAGATTGGGTTTTGGTGTTAACGATGGCTTGCGGTGGAATCTGGTGATGTTGAATCAGGAAAGGCGAGAAAAGATATTTTGAAAGGGTTTGAAACCGTTAGTGAAGGTGATTTGGATGACAGACAAGGGAAAATGGTGGTGATGATGTTGAGAGAAAAGTGGAGCAAAATGGTAGCGGGGAAGAACTGATTGCACCTCTAGAAGGATGATACTTATCAAGATGCATTGAACGAAGATGAATTGAAACAGGTTGCTCTTCAATCTCTATTGATGTCCCTCTTTCTCTGGTGCAACTTGCTGACACTTTTTAGTTTGCATTGTCCAATTGACGTTATTTTGGTTTATTGGTGAATGAAACATCTGAATCAAACTTGGTATGTTTAGGGTGAGTGGTTTTCACCATTTCCATTGAGGGTTATAACTATAAGGATTAAGGCTTAATTGTAAAATATATCTTGTTATTGCTCTTTTACTCATTTGCCAAAGTAGTGATGTTGGAATAGTTCAGTTGATAGGAAAATATCCTGTGTTGCCCTTTCTATGATAGATTATGGCAAATTGTTTGGCTGTCCATGTTGTTCTATCCTATTCAACAATGAAAACCCTTCAGACCCCAGTTCAACATCTGCTTTACATTATGCATGTGACAATTCATTAGTTTCATCCTTTACTGACACTTTTTGTGGGAAGTATTGGTTTGTAAATTGTTATGCTTTGCTTCATTGTAACATATTTATTTAAAATAATATAGTTGTTTTTGTTTTGAGGCAGAGAGCCTTAACACAAGCTAATGATGCAAAAGTTGAAGGCAATATTCTTTTTAAAGATGAGCATTATGAAGATGCACTTTCAAATATGATGCTTCTTTACAAGTTGCTCAAGAAATTCCATCCGTGAATGAGCTGCGTTCTATTTGTCACACAAACCGTGCCAGATTTTTTTATATTAATTAGAAAACAATTACTAAATTGAAGAAGAAGCTGATTAATTTCAAAAGATACTCTTGCTATATTTTTTCTTTAATTAGCGCAATGTGGATTAAGAGGAGATCAAAAAAAGACCTATTGTCTACTTTTGTAGGCTTTATCATGTTTGTTTGATTGAATTTACATTCATCTATTTGTATACATCGAGTTGAAGTTTGGATGGATAAGCTTATAGCTATTTGGAATATGATGTGTTTATGCTTTTTACAATAGTTATATGAAACAAATAAACAATAGCAATTGTATGAGCATCTATCAGGCTAAAATTTTAAATTCTCAAGGACTTGTATTACCTACAAGCGAACACCTTATTTTGGTGTTTTTGTTATATGGTTGTGTGGCGATGCATAGGGTTAGTTTTCAATCATGAAATGACTTTAGTCAATCGTAGTTCAAAATTCTAACTGTGGATGATATCCAATTGAAGTGTATGCTTTAGTTGGTTAGGCAGTAAACCGATATTACGTCATATCCATTCTTTTCATTGGCTCAGTGAAGGATGTTTTCGTGCAGCACCATCGTTATATAAATGCATACCGTTCTGAGCATAAACTTCGCATAGCTGAGCAGGAATTCTTATCAAAAAAGAACATCGGAGAAGAGGTCTTACTTAAGATGAAAGAGGCAGCTCACTGGAGATCAGGCTTGGTTGTAAGTTCTTACATCTATTGATCTTGTTCAAAGGAAACTAAAATGAAAATTGCAAAGGAAGCCTAAATAATGAATATTTTTAAATTTTAATGCATATGTTCATTTTTTAAAACATAATAATTGAATAGATATGCTTCCAAAAGTGCAGCAGCAACAATTGAGATCTGGAAAATTACTTGGAAATGTTGGTTGGAGCTCTCATGAAGGTGAAAGTAATAGGGAAGCTGAAGCTCACGAGGCACGGGAACCTATCGGCCTGGAAACCAATGGTTCACCTGCACGACTGATTATAAATGTTTTATCTTTGAACGGCCTGTCTTCAAGCTGTTGTTTTTGTGCTGTCATGAGGTATGAATGTTATGATGGTGGTTGAATATCTTGACAGACATGTTAGATATTTTGTTGAATTGAACAATTTTGTGTAATCATGCAGTATTCGGTTATGCATTATTCTTTGGGAATGGATTTGTGTCAATTAAGTGTTGTGATGTATAATAGAGGTACTGCCCTCTTTGATTTCTAAGTTGGCAAGCATTAAAATTTTTCTTCACAGGAGCTAATGTGAATTTAAAGAATGATGGTGGTCGTACTCCTCTCCACTATGCTACCAGTAAAGGTAGGTTGAAAATTGAATTTGGATGTAGAACATAAGTGAATTTGGATGTAGAACGTTGGGTATTAAAATCGTGTAACAACGAAGTTGGGTAATATAAGTGAATTTGGATGTAGAACGTTGGGTATTAAAATCAGGTAACAACGAAGTTGGGTAACATAAGTGAATTTGGATGTAGAACGTTGGGTATTAAAATCGGGTAACAACGAAGTTGGGTAACATAAGTGAATTTGGATGTAGAACGTTGAGTATTAAAATCGGGTAACAACGAAGTTGGGTAACATAAGTGAATTTGGATGTAGAACGTTGGGTATTAAAATCGGGTAACAACGAAGTTGGGTAACATAAGTGAATTTGGGTAACAGGGTTGGGTAACATTGGTCCCTTCACAAATAGAAAGTGCATAGTTAGTTAGTGTTTTTATAAAATTTTGCCTACACACTCTGTTTCCTTGATAAAAAAACTACACACTTACCATTTTCACCCTTAATTTTTTATGCTAAGTCAATCAAATAATTAAATTTTAAAAAAATATTAAGTGAATCAACTTGATAAAAAAAAACAAGCTGGTTGAAACGGTAACCAAATTTAAAGAAATAAATCAGTTTACTAGTGATTTGAATGCCTGAATGTAAAAGAAAATTGTGTCAATTGTTTTAAAAGTCTCGAGAATAACTATGTAATTTCATTCAAACAAACCAACAAATAAGCTTGAATTTTAATTTATTATTTTCACTGATTTATTAAACACCAATCAGTTTGTAATTTCCTATGAAACAGATTTGCTACTTGTGGTAAATAGGCAAGGAAGGCAGTTAAGGGTCTGTTCATTTTGCTATAAATTGTTTAAGAAACTGATTGGTATCAACCAGATGATATTTATTTAGTCGCCAGAATTGAATGATACACGGAACGTTTTGCCAATCGTACAACAATAACCATTTTCATTTCATTTTCTTCTTTTTCAAATGAATATTACCGTTTCGTTTTCATTCCTAAACCCAACCTGTCCACTGTGACCTCAGGCAGAGATACATATGATCTTCTGTCAATACCTCGAAGATCTGGATTTATGATGACACAAAACTAAGTGTTTTTCGACTAAAAATGTGTAAGAAATAACTTATGACCAAAATTTTGGAAATTGGAGTTTTGTTAAATGATTCTCCATTGTAATCTGTCATGAAACCTTGAGTAGCTCATGGAACGCCTCCTGTGGTATGTCGACTGAACCTACGCGCTTCATTCGCTTCTTTCTCTCCTTTTGCTTCTCCAACAGCTTTTTCTTTCGCGTGATGTCTCCACCATAACACTTTGCAAGTACATTTTTTCTCATTGCTGAAAGTCTGTCATCCAGATTCAAAACTTTATAATTCAGAAAATTGGCAGCTTCAGATCACATTCAGATAGGGATTTGCAAGCAAACTGTTAACTTCAGTATAACTTCCAACTGATGCTATCTTCGTAATCCTAATGGATATGCCCATGGCAGATGTTCAAATTTAGAAGCTTAGTTTCTCTAAACAATGAGCACATACATTAGCCTTACTAAACTCATGCGCTTTTGATCATTTTGACAGAATCAGAAATCAGATATACCCACATTGTACAATAAAAAAAACACCAGATGGAAGTTTGAAGGGAATGCTACTAATTCTACTCTTTACCTTCAGCCATGTCAACCATATATACTGTAGTAATCAATAAACCTACACAGAAGGAAAGAGCAAAACTAACTTCGCAGAAAAAATTATAGCAAAGAGTTCAATGGCTTAAGTTTCCCTTGCAATAACCTTTGTCCCAATGGCAGCTTGAATAGTTATTTCAAACATTTGCCTGCAGAAAAAGGTATGACGTTATTTCCTGAAAAAAGACAATCAATTTGTACCTACAACTACAAGATAATAAGCCTCTTTTTCTGTATACGGCACCTGTCTATGACTTGCTTTAGCTTCTCTGCTAGTTCACGACCAATCCTTTGTGCCTTTGACCTGTGAACAACGGTTGCCATTGCATCTACCGGTTGTCCATTCAAGAGAATATCCAGTTTCACCAAGTCAGATGATTGGTAACTGTTAAAGTTAAACCACCAGAAAATGGTTTGAAATTAAACTTTGAAACAAAAAGACAGCTACCGATTGATAAAGTATATGTATGTTGCAAAGTGTACTTGGCCTCTTGCAACATTATATTTATAACTGTGTTGGGATTAATTGGAAAAGGGAAGCATACTCTGAATCCTCATAGTCAAATGACGCATATCCTGAAGTTATACTCTTCAATTCATTGTAAAAGTCAACAACGATTTCCCTCAAAGGTAAACGATACTTCATAAAGACCCTTTGACTGCATATGAGAGAGGCAGACATAATATAAGTAGCAATCCAAGCACAAATATAATAACATGTAGAGATATAAAAAAAAACTGAGGATATAATTAAAAGAATGAAATTTATGTCGACACTCTACAGACTAAAGTAAGTAAATGAAATAGATTGAACCAGGGGATCTTTTTAATGATCAGGGTCCAATGGTAGAGCCAATTAAGTTGCAGGTCTAGTATTGTATTTACACGCCCTAGATTGCCAGATGGATATTTAAAGTGTACATTGCCCCAACAATAGGAAATCCACAGTAGATGCAGGTCTAAGCCCTTAAATTTGTTAATTGCATTTGCCAAGTTTCTGGGAACTGAGTGTACATTGCCCTCAAAAATTGGGCTCTACTAGTAATATTCTTCAACTTCAAGTAGCTTTTGGTTCATGTATAGCACAAAATGTGTTTGCTTAAGTCAAACTGTGGGCTTTTCAAGGTTTGTCCATCCAGAAGAAGAAAAAGCAGCAGTTTCCCAATGGGAACCCAATAAACAAGGATTTCATACCTGTCTATGAAAGTATACTCTAGTTGCTCACCCCCACGCTCAGAGCAAAGGGTCAAAACAGAGCCAACATACCTTCAAGCAGGCAAACAAAAGTCAATAAAACACTTCCCCGGTATCAAAACAGAGGGATAAATTACATAGGGAATTTTCAAGAGCTTACTCACTAGGAAGAATGATCGTAGCTGTAACTGTAGGTTCCCACCAAGCAGTTACACGGCATTTGGGATTTGATGGCAGCTGTGCAGGGTTCTGAACTTCAGCCTTGCTGAAAAGATAAAAACAATATAGTGAGATTCGCTACCTATCTTTGGAGAATCTGATATTCTGATGATACGAGAGATAATAATTATAAATAGGCAGTTGGTTATTTCGCCCAACAAAAATATATTTTGACAAAATAAATTGCTTACCTTCCATCAGAGTACTCAAATATATAAGGTACAGTTGGAACAGTGGAAATGATATGTGCTCCGTATTCCTGCCATTAATTGTGCACAATGATAGAAAGTTATAACCTATTACTCAATTGCACACACATGATGCCTCCAGGGTAGTTCCATCAGCCTTCCTGACTATCCTGGGCTTAAAGCCTTAAACTATATGGTCAAATGTCATCATTTTTGGTAAAGAAGAAAAAACATAAACGTGGCTAGAATTATTTGCCTTGATGTACTGTTGTAAGCAAGCAGTTGATTACTTGTCTTGGTCTAGTTAATAAGTTTGAGGATAAATGCAAATACTATGACCACACTAACCTGCTCAAGACGTTGGTGAAAAACATCCATGTGAACTGATGCTTACTTTTGGCATGAGTGACAGTCGCCTGGATCAAACTCGATGGCCTTGAATAGCAAGCAAATTGTCGAGTACTTGAAGAGTTACATTTCAAATATTATTTTTTACCTCCGGTATAAATTACGCAATCATAAATCACACAATCATTGGTAGTAATTGTAAAAAAAAAAACCTTGACAAAATGCCATATAACTATAACCAAAACTGTACAACGATTCCAAGAGCAACAAAGATCACAAGAACTCAACGTCGTCCTCCTGTCTTCCTAAAACAACGGTGGCAAGAGCCAGTCGATAAGAAGCAGATCTCAAATTTCTCACCAACACAAATATCTCCTTTCGCCGCTTACTCGGCATTTGGCTTAATTGTTCTTGTCTAAGACTTGATAGCCTCGTCACCTCAGCCTCACCCACAGCTACTGGCTTCTTACTGTTCATTCACATAAACCATTATCATGTTAAGCCACAACATTAGGCAAGTGATTTACATGAATATTGCTACAATCAGGATTAATTAGCATAAGAAAAAAAACAAACCTGCCACGAACAAATCCGGATGTGACAAAGCCAACTGGCTGCCTGTAAGATTCTATTTCTACGGGATCGTCTGGTAAATGGAATTCCCACTTGCCAGAGGCCAGTGAAGACTGAGATACTTGGAGCTTAGACTCGTCGTCTTCTGGCCTGCAACATTTGCAAGGTAAGTTAGGATGACGAAAATAACTTCAAACTCGCATTCAATGGTTCATTGATTGTGAAATTTTCTCCAAGGATTAAAAAAAAAAAAGAGTACCTGCATCTCCACAATGCAATGTCTGAACAGTTGGGTGCACAAATAACTGCTCCGTCTTCAAAGGATCCTTCTTTATAAGCATGTAAAAGAAGTCTAACAAAACATAACTTCTTATGCTCACAGGCTGATTTCTCCTGATTTAAAGAGTCGTCGTTAAGAGATAATAATTTTTTAACACAATCTTCATTTGAGAACCATTTAAGCATGTGGGATGTTCGAGCGACAGCTACTTCCATGGATGAATTCATAGGGCAAGTAGCTGAAGTATTATCTTTCAACTGAGGAGCCTCCATATTAACTGAATTGTAGATACTATTCCAAGGAGGTATGGTGGCAACTTCAAAAGGCCTTTTTACAAGTGGACGAAGTTCTGTCTTCTGATCTAGTTCTGCTGATTCAATGGCTTTGGAGGAATAGTATGCATTGCAATCAGGATAATCTGAAGGAAAATAAGGCAGGCCAACCTTCAAAAAGTGACACATAAATTAGTTTAAAATATACATGTGTGGTTAACAAATACAAAGTTTGGTGTAGCAAAATGGACGTACATCATTAGCAATCCACCGTTTCTCCCTCAAACCAATTGCATGAGCTCCATTGGAAACAAGTGTCATCCAGAAAGGCTTGACCCAGCTGAGTGGTAGTATTATTGACCATCTAAAATCAAATGAAAGTAAAAACAATAAATTGATATCTGAGACATAGTGAATAACAAACTCTTGGTATAAAAATGGATTATATATGATAACAAACGGAAATAACATAATAAAAACAACGGCAGGACATTGAGTATATGGGAATGAAGACTCAAAAGCGACTTTGTCAAGAACTCGAATAATATTAAATCATCAAACAGTTCTTGAATTTCCAAACTACAGTCAGGGATGTCTAAAAACTGGGTCTTAAGGGTCTGGAGCACAGCTTATGTGGTAAACAAATTGAAGTTCATGATTGGAAAATTCTGCCTTACAAAACAATCCAAGATCAACTCCTAAATTTAAGCCTATAACAATGTGAATCAAATCCAAATAATGCGAGCAAAATCTTATGAGTTTCACTGAATTTCGAAGTTACGAAAGAGAAATATGCCAGAAGTTCATAACTAGCAAGTTGCAACATCCACAAATTCTCATATAAGCCTGTTCAAGTGCATGAATATAGTATGAAAATTATTTTTAAAAAAAGGATTACCCTTTAAGTGAGCCTGCCTTGTTTGTGTTTCTCAGGAGCATAACAGGGCATATTCTTGAACCTTGAACTTCATTTATTTTTCCCGAGTTAGCATCTTTAAGACAAAAAAGACTCAAACGTCTATGATACTTCTCTGTGCACAGAACATTCTCTTCCAATGGTGGACAAATATCTCCACCAGCAACATCCCATATGTCCTTGCATTTTGAGCGATTAATGCCATTTTCATAATCTAATAGAGAAGTAGGGAGTACTTCCTCAGTATCACCAGGATTCTCAGCTGAAGTGAAGCGTTCTTCCGCTTGAAAGTCATCATCAAGCTTATTATCATGATCACTCCACAGATCTGGTCGAGGAACGGATGTTTGGCTCTTTACACAACGTGGATCAGAAACTACAAGAGATACTACGGCTTTAGAATAGGATTGTTCCTCTGAAAGAATTTTTGGATTCTTAATTGCAAATCCATCATTTGCCTTTGTTCTTAAACACTTCTTCAAGTGCCAAACATCATCTGAAGAACTGCAAAAGTCAACTCATAAATAACAATATTTGCATAAGTGATTCATACAAAACAATGATCTAGTTCAACTTCATCCCCACAAATACTCACCTAATAACAGGATGCAATATCTTTTCTAGCAATGGTAATGCTTTCACTCCCATAACATCCAACTTTGCAAGTTGACCCTCGAGAGAGAGACATTTAACCACGACACCAGTCTGATCCATCTGAAAATTGCAACAACATGGGAAATTAAACACATATAATGTAGGCCAGCAAAACCAGACTTTGTCAAATGATTCGGAAACTAAAGGAAGTTTCAATAAGGATTGTGCTGCACCAAAACAACGATTCATCAATAGTGTCATTTCTTTCCTGAACTTTGTTTTGAGTTATTTCTTAAAAGTATGGTTTAGTTTCAAACAATCTTTTTAACTCCTCCATACAAATTATATCGGAAAATATACATAATGCATGAGATGTAGAAGCCACCTTCTTCAAACAAGCAGTTCTCAATGCATTGTATCCCTCACTTAGAGCCGAAGGGTGCATCCATATCCAAAGTTGGCGAAGATCAGTTGAGTGTGTTTTATTACACTCATCAGCATTACAACCCTCTTCATCAGCACTGGCACTTCGTGGACGCCATATGTAAGTTACAGGGCATATTGCCTCAAAAGGATGTGATACTGCATGATGAAGCTACAAAATAGGTACAAGAATGCACAATCAGAAGCTAGTTTTCATGTATTAAATAAATAAAAAAACTACAAGAAAGGAAACAAAACATAAAAGTTAGATTCTTTAACCTACAATTGAGCTCCCATATACATCTCCACAGAGTAAACATCTGGATTGTGCACCACTAGAGCAATCAACTGAATGCCTTGATGGGGAAGGGTTCAGCACCATTCCTAGAACCGATAACACCATATCCTGGAGTACGTAATGTAATAATCCAACCCAATAAAAAACATATAATACTAGACCAATTAGTGATTAACATCATAATAAAGATTCAAAGCTTACCTCCGGACCTTCCAACTGAACAGCACTATGGTAGCTTGCATCATGTACAACAACTCCTTCTTTGTACCACTTCAACAAAGCTCTTGACCCCTTTCCTCTATATTATGAAGAACAGACTAATTATAGCACAATGGATTTATTTATAACACACCTGATAATTCAAAGCAACTCAACATTTATAAAGAGACAGTTCAAAGAAGCAGAAATCATACTTGCCCTGAATCCCTAAAGGGAGATAGAAACCCCACAATTTGGTCATAGAAAACCTCTTAGCATGCCAAAGATGAGTCCTAAGTCTTCTCGTTCCATCACTAGAAGTAACAAACCCAATCTCTGGATTCTTCTTCAATTCAATCCTTCTCCGAATTCGTCGTGGAAGCTTCTTCTCCTCTCCTTCTCCCTCCACCAATCCCCGGCCCTTTTCCTTAGCAGATTCTCCTATTCTCCGCCTTTTCCGGCGCCGATTGTTCGCAGCTTTGTTATCGAACCCGCACGTCCGCCGCCTCTTGTTCCTATTCGACCGAAAATCGCCGTTCAATCTAGTGGATACAATCGAGTGGAGGGACTCGAGCTCGGCGGCGCGAGAACTGGCGAATTTCTGAATGCTCAGGGTCCGGGGAGGGGGAGCCGGTGCAGTTCTCCTTTGTTTGTTTCCATCCGCCGCCATTGATGAACTTTGGGTTTCGCTGTTAACAGTATATTGCCTAGACAAAAGTAAATAAGTTTATACTATTACTAAAAATTGTACTCCAAGTCTCCAACTGCGCTTAGGGCACGATTTTGTATTCAAACTATCTTTATACAGTAAGTTTTTATAAATATAATATTTCTTATTTAAACAATTAATTTAAACATAAATATTAAATATAATATTAAATAGCCTACGATAGAAATTTTATTAATAAATTTGTTTCATTTTAAAATTTATTAATATTAATAAGATATAGTTTTAAAGTAGATTCTGTAAAATTAATAATTGTGAGAATGAATCAAGTTAGTAACCTTCTTACTTCAGTCCCTCGTTGAGTTGCTGTCTTGCTCAATGTTTAGGATCGCCGGCCAGAAATGGAGCACCGAGCCACCGATGTGAGAGACGAATTGCTGAAACAATGAGAGAGTGAGAGAGGTAGAGGGCAATCACGGGTAGGGCAGTCACGGCAAAGCACCAAAGTCAAAACTCGAAAGGATACTGGAAAGTGGATGTTTAGAGTTTAGATCGTGTAGTTACTTACCGGGGCACGAAGTCGAAACTGGAATCACGCCGGAACTGGAGCACCTCAGGTCCTCAGCACGGCAGTCGTCAGAGCACCAAAGTTGAAGTCGAAACTCACGGCAGCGCACCTCAATCAGCACGCCGTCTACTCAGAACTACAAGAGGAATTGGAAGCACGCCGGAACTGGAAGAACACCGTCTTCTCGGTTGTCGCCGGCCACGAAATCGATAGGAGGGCAGTCGCGGACTCGCAGCGTCGCCTACTCGCAGTCGGTCGTCACTTTTCTTACACTTGGAGAATGGAGACTTTCGTAAACCCTACTTTTGAACGTCGCCTACTCGCAGTCCAGTGGCGTCCGGACGGACACGGCGGCGGCGAGAGTTGTGTTCAACACACAAATGTTGAAGGAGAAGCCAAGAAGAACGGGAAACGTGGAGAGAGAAGTGAGGGTGGAGAGAGAAAAGAACTGTGGGATTAGGGTTAAAAAGGAACGGTTTATTTTACGGTTCTCTTGATCCTATATTTCAAAAAAATTTAAAATTCCCGACCTGCCCGACAAGATAAATTCAAACTCTAAGTTTCCAACAATAAAAATATTTCAACACAAACAACATAAATATAAAAAATAAAATTTTAAAAAATGCGGCTTTACATTCTTCATATATTATATACTAAATATTCATTATAAAATAATAAAAAATTAAAAAATTAAAAAAATTAATTTAAAACTAATTGTAACCTTATGAAATTTTACACAAATTAATTTTCAATAGATAAAATTTTAATATATTTTTATAACAAAAATCAGAAAAGTAAATTTGAAGATAGTTTTATTTTTGAATTAAAATAATTAAAAAAAATATTTTTGATTTCAAATAAAATATAGAAAATTAAAATCTTAAAAAAAATTTAAAGTCTAAAAATTTACACGTGACACAGTTTGGTTAATCACGTTATTAATTTTACATGTGTCAGTTTTTTGTTAATCTAGGTCCCACTATGATAAAAACAAATTTATTTTAGATATTAAAACTTTGCAATCAAAAAAAATTAAAAAATTAAAATCATATCATGTACCCGAATCTGAAATACCTTTAATATATATAATTTAAAATTAAAAATTTTAGAAGATTTTGTTACACGTAGCTCATAAGCCAAGTTTATTTATTTTTTAATTCAAAATTTAATTTATTTATATAAAATTAGTATTTATTTTAAATCAACGTTAGTTTTGTTAAATTAAAATTTTACAATAAAAAATAAAAATAAAAATTATTCGAAATACTTTTAAATATATAAGAAAATTTACCCAATATTTTTTTTCAAAATTTACCCAATACTTTTTCGGTTTAGAATATTTCGAAATTTACCAATACTTTTTTTTAAAGTTTGGTTGGTACCTTAAATCAATGTAATTTCCTTTCATTTTCGTTCCCTTTCTTCCTCTTCCATGGACTCCATTTTCGTTATGACCGCGACCGCTCATTCTCCTTCCCGGTGAGACTCCAACCTTCATCTCGGTAAAGAGGTTCATTGGTAGAAAGATGTTGGAAGTCGACGAGGAGTCCATCTTCTTCTCATCCAGATCCAATTTGTTTTTTGCTTCCATTTTGCTCGACCCTTTCTTCCTCTTCCATTTGTTTTCTGTCAACGAGATCCAATTACAAATTCCTTCTTCGTGAAATTAAATTTCGGATTCATATTCTCCTTGCAATTCTGAGCATTTTTATGGTCCCAATTACAGTTTTGGTTAACAAATTTGAAGTTCGAGATTGGTGAAGCTTTTCCTAGGGTTTCCACCGCCGGCGGCCACCTTGGACATGACTCGGCTTAAGCGGTCAGGCAAAGTGCATAGATCTGGGAGTGACAAAATTCAACGTGAACACTGAGGTGCGAAAGGCATACATGGACTCACTAAACATCCTCATAATGTTGTAGAGAATCGTTGATTGGCTTGCGGAGAGTTTCAATCGAGATGAAGGCATAGATCTTCAGCGTCTCACTGAAACTGCAGAAAAAGCAAAAATTGAGCTCTCTACTCTAACTCAAACTAGTATCAGGTTAGCTCTGTCAACATTTTCAATTTAATGACTACTTTAGTTTCTTTTTTTTATATTGTTTACTAACAAGATCCCATAAACTCTAGTCTGCCTTTCATCATAGCAACGTCGGATGGCCCCCAAACACATCGTCTTCCTTCTTTTAACGTGTGTTCAGGACATACCAAATGAGTCCGTTAGAGAGATTTTAAGCGACTTGGAGAACCTTAGGAAAGAATAAATCGACAACATTGTGAAGGGATTTGTCGATGACATGAAGAACGGAGAGGTGGCGGAAAAAGGATGGCCGACGTACTTCGCTCCCTTTGCGATATCCAAAGTGGCCATGAATGCTTACATGAGGGTTATGGCATGAAGTTACCCTGATGTTGATTTTATTTGTGTGTTCCCTAGATACGTGAAAACAGATTCAACAACACTGGAGTTTTAACGGTCGAAGAAGGTACCGACATTATTGTTCGAGTTGCTCTGTTGCAAAAAGGTGAAGCTTCTAGGATCTTCTTTCATCAAAGGGAGTCGCGTCCTTTTGAATTGAATATCAATCTAGGCCAATTAGTGTTTGGTCTTTTTGTGTGGTTGAGTGTTTTGTAAAATTTAATCTGGTTATAAAATGACCCTTTATTTTGATTAATTTATATGAAGAATAATGAAGTCATGATGTGATGATGGGTTAGAAAAGTCGATTCCTTTAACCCCGTGACAAAACTTATGTACTGACTTTCATCAAAAGAAAATAACAGCCTAATCCATAATAATAAAATTTAATCTGGTTATAAAATGACCCTTTGTTTGGTCTTTTTGTGTGCTTGTCTTCAATGGATGGAATTGTGCAGGTGAGCGGCCCTTCTTGTTCAGGCGAGACAGATATCAGGTCGTCGATGGAAGTTTCGCCACTCTTTTTGATTAAATGTTCCTCTAGGTCACTCTTCTCGGCTCGTATGGTCTCTGCTTCTATTGTCAATATATTAAGATGTTCTGTTTCTACTTTTTTGTTTAACTGATCAAAAAGCTCCTTTATTTGGTGGTTTAGATACACTAATCTCAGAGAAACATTAATTGATTATCTTACACATACAAAATGTCACCCTGATCTTATTTGCTAACTAGGACTAAATTTGTTTTTTCTTGTCTAGCAAACCAGCTACTAGCAGCAAACAATTGTGTATGATTGTAATAAAAAAATTGTTATTTGTTTGCTAGTGTTGCTCTTTGACAAAGTACATACTGATAATGCTGAATGTCGCAGTAATATACACGTGTTAATGAATTGTTGACACTAAATTTGTTTTTTTTTCCTTGTGTAACTCGATCTTGTTTAAATGACAAACATTTTAGTATTATGGATTAGGCTTGTGTAACTCAAATCGATCTTCTTTAAATGACAAACATTTTAGTATTATGGATTGGACTTGTGTAACTCGAATTAGACTTGTGTAACTCGACGAACCTGCATCGCCTCCCTACTAGGTCAAGGCGGGACGGAGAAGTATCGACTTAAGTGGCGATGGTCTTTATAATTTTCTTCTTCATAAGCTTAATTCTAAGTGGGATGGAGCTTGAGCTTGTGTAATTCAATTGTGCTTGAACTTGTGTATCTCAATTGTGTTTGAACTTGTGTAACTCGAATGGGCTTGTGTAACTCGATTGAGCTTAGATTTGTGTAATTTGACCTTGTGTAAATGACGGGCTTTTGTAAACGACGGAAGTGTGTATTTGAAGCTTAGACTTGTGTAACCCGACCTTGTGTAAACGACATACTTTTGTAAATGACGGAAGTGTTTTCTATTTGAAATTGTGTATCAATATTGTGTATTAACAATTTAACATTTGGTTTTAAGTATAACATTACAAAAAACAATAATGGAATATACAAGTTCAACTAGTCCAATTGGTATAAGGGTGGGAGGGACTCTCATCCAGAGTTCGAAACCCACCGACTACAAAATTTATTAATATTAATATTGTGTATCGGGCCCGGACGTATGCTTGTGTATCGGGCCTTGTCCGAAGTGTAAGAGCTTTAGTCTTTGGGAGCCGTTTTTAGCCTTAGCCGCCCCCGCGGGTCTGTGAGGCCGCCCCTGCGGCTCAGGGAACCGCCCCTGCGGTTTCTTGCGGCTGCAGCCGATTTTGTTGACCTTTTGACCGTGTTTTACCCTCTCTTCCTTACTTCTTTCTTTCCTTGTTGAGCAAGGGTTTCTTCTTCACTTCATTCCCAGCTTCCTTACGTCCTTCTTGCTCCTTGATCTTGTTCTTAGTTTCCTTGAGTTTGGAAGAGTTTGGTGTGGCCTTGTTGTGGCTGGAGGTTGTTGGATGTTGTGTTTTTTTCTGAGCTTGGAAGCCAGTTGAAGTGTAGTTTGGTTCATCTTCTTGCCTAGACCAACAGTAGGTAAGACTTGGTTCTTCTCTCCTTTCTTTCTTCTTTGATTCCATCTTCCTTAACTTAGGATTAGATGATTTGGATGTAGATTAATGTTGGAATGTGTATGTATATGTATGTGTATGACTTTGGAATGGAGAAGACGTGATTTGATCATGTGAAGAGCCGAAGAGGAATCGCGGGATCACTTTCTGCACCATCGCCGCCCCCGCGCCTGGAAGCCGCCGCCCCTGCGGAAGTTGTGTCGCAGCGCCTGCGCCGTGCCTGCGTTGCCTGCGGCCACTGTCACCGCGCCTGCGGCTGAGCCTTGCCGCGCCTGCGGGTTGCCTTTCTCCGCCCCTGCGTCTCTCTTGTCACGCAGGTGCGTCTTGTCCCAAGTCTACCTAGAGTAGGGTAGATCCTTTCCTTTCCTAATATGAGCGGGTTAGTAGCATGCTAGGTATGTGTATGAGGATAGAATGTTGAGGATGTTATATATATGTATGCCGGTTATGGCTTTGATGGATATGAGTGTGATATATTGTTATACCTTGTTACTAGGTAGTGTTGTCCTCCAGATTGGAGTGGACCAGGTTGACAGTTGATCGTAGTGAGATTACTACTGAGGTTGAGGTAAGTCCATATGACTTACTTAGCTACCATCCTTATATTGGATGTATGCATGAGTGGTGTTTGTTATATGCTTTATAGCATGCGATATGGTTTATTACCGACCTATGTTATAGTGACCGCCCATTGTAGTGGTTGTGACAACTTACCTTTCATCCCGTAGTGGAGTCTGGGAAGTTCTCTGTAGTCTAGTTAGATCTGGTATACGGGAAGGGCACTGACCACTCCTTATGGTATACGGGAAGGTGCGCTTATACCACTCCAGCTAGCTATTGCACGCAGAGGCGAGAATTTTATATATATTCCTCGTGTCACATATTGTCATATGCAAATATATATATACTACTTGAGTGTTGGACTTATTAAAGATAATTAACCGGGTAAATGTGTGACAACATGTTTATATGTTATCATTCCTGAAGTGTGTTTGTGCTCTAGCATCTTCTATATTATGTGTATGGTTAGCTAACGGTTTTATACCGTGTTGTAGATCCTTTGCAGGTTAGGAGAGCTGCAGAGTGATCCAGTGGGGTGATCCGCTGAGGGCTCCGTACACTGGGACGTTATCGGGGATATGGGATATTTCATATGTACAGTTTATGTTTTACTTTTGTACTCAGCGGTACTTCTGTATCACCTTTTGATATTTATATATATCATTTTCATGTTTTTCATTTAATCTATTTGTGCCTTGTTGTAAGATCCAGTGAACTTGTTGTCAGGCTAGGGTCAAGATCCATTGTGAGATCCTAGCCCAGTAGCACCTCGAGTCCTACGGATTTGGGGTGTTACACGAAGCTTGTGTATCGGGCCATGTCCGAAGCTTGTGTATCGGGCCCTGTCCGAAGCTTGTGTATTGGGCCCTGTCCGAAGCTTGTGTACTGGGCTATGTCATATGCTTGTGTATCGGGACATGTCCGAAGCTTGTGTATCGGGACCTGTCCCAAGCTTGTGTATCGGGACCTGCCCCAAGCTTGTGTATCGGGACCTGTCCCAAGCTTGTGTATCGGGACCTGTCCCAAGCTTGTGTATCGGGACCTGTCCCAAGCTTGTGTATCGGGACCTGTCCCAAGCTTATGTATCGGGCGTAACCTTTATTAGAATAATTGGACTTTTATTAAAACACTTGGGCCTTCATTAAACCAATTGAAGTTGGGCTTTTATTAAAACATTTGAGCCTTATTAAAACAATTGGGTTTAAGCTTAAGTAATTTCATAATCCTACTCTGCCCTTTCATTTAATCTTTAAATATAAGTAAATGAAGCTTAATTTGTCCATTGATATGAAAAGGAGTCTACTTAGTGCTCATTTATACAAAAAGGGTCTACTCTTCCATTTAACCCAAAAAAAAAGGAAAACAATTGAAAGAGAAAAAGTTAAAGAGTGATCGTCCCCTCTCGAACGAAATCATCTCCGGATCTTCTAGAAACTAAAATTTTGTTGATTTGAAGCCAATTTGAAGTCATATTTGTTTAAAACAACCAACTTGAGCATTTGCATACAACGGTCCAAGTTATCAATCCAAACTTTTTGAACTTAACAAATACAAAGGAACTTTAGAGATTAGCATCCGATAGTCTTCAATTAAACAGTCACATATCAAAAACAACAAGTCTGTATTGCACTGCACAAGTCCTACTCTCCACGAAAATAGTATTCCACCAAAAAAAAGCAAAACAGTATTATAATTTACGATTTCAATCTTCACATTTTCAGTCTTTTAGTTTATTACAATTTTAGATATCACTCTTTCAATTTACTATATTTTCACTCTTTCAAAGACTTTCATAGATTAGCATTTTCAATCTCTTTCACATTTTAACATGTTTACGATTTTCAAAAAACAGATAGCAAAAACATATAATAACATACAACGAGTGGTGAATAAAAGAAATTGGAACCGGAAATTCCATCACAAATTCACAATTTCATACTCATTCCGGATTGAGAAGGGACAGGAAACCGAAATTTCGATTGAGGTACAAGAAACTGAAATTTCAATTGACACCCGAGCTCGAGAAAGAATGGGTAAAGGAAAGAGGCAAAACGGGATTGTGGCTAGGAACTAGATTAGGTTCGGGTTCCTTCTCTTCGACTGGGTCTTCCCTTCGCTTGGATGTCGCCTGTCGCTGGAGAGTCTTCCTTCTTCGCTTCAGCAGATTTTTTTAGTTTCTTTTTGTTTTAAATTTATTTGATTTTTAATTTCCTTTTATTGTTATGAGACAAACGTTATTGTTAACAGAAATTGTAGATATATAATGGAATGGGCAAAATCAAGAAAATATCATAAACTGAAGGGTACCATCCGAACTGCGAAAAAGTTGTGGGCAAAATCCGGAAAACTCCAAACCACAGGGGCACCAACCGAATTTTCCAATATATAATTTAAAACCGAAAATTTTAAAATATTTTGTTACACGTTAAAACGTGCTTCATAACGTCAGCCATGTTTATTTATTTTTTAATTAAGAATTTTAATTTATTTCTATAAAATTTGTGTTTATTTTAATCATAAATAAAAACAAAAATCATATCATGTAACCGAATTCGAAATGTCTTTTAAATCTATAATTTAATAACCGAAAATTTTAAAAGATTTTGTTATCCGAATTTAGCGTGGCTTCATATATATCTACAAGACTATTGTTATAATATATTGGTATTATATATTCATTTAATGTGGTCCATGTGTCTAGGTTTAATAATAAAGATTAAGTCTATTATATTATGTGGTTCTAATATAAAGACGAAACCGTAATGGATCGGTATCGATAAGGGACATTAGAATTACGGGATTAATTATTCCCTCCCCTTCTGCCTCTAAACCATTCTTTTGTCTATTAATATAAATAAATATATATAATTAATAAAAGAAATTAAAAGAATTAACTTCTCCTTAAGAAGATTAGGAGGGAGAAAAGAGTAACTGACTCTTCTTCTCTAACGTTCTGCAAGGGAAGAAAAAGTAGGAGGAGAAAATCAATTTATACTTGAATCAATTCGCACGCGTTCAATTCCAAATCAAGACTTCTACGGATAAAGGTTAGTCTTCTATTGATATAGGCATATTTCGATTTAATCATGTTTCAAGTCTAGATTCATCAAAGGTTTTGATTTCGGAATGAAATCGTAAAGATCTTAACAATTGGTATCAGAGCGGTTATAGACATCCATGATTCATCGATCTATTCGAATAGATAAAGTATATTATACGGTGTTTCATGATTTAAAGTCTTGTTTAAATTAGAACCATGAATTTGATTGTTTACTGTTTTACCATGAATTGAATTGCATGCTCTAATGGTATGAATGTAATTTTGTGCTTATGTTTGACATAATTATATGCATATGTGTTGACAGTGATTAGTTTGGCATTAATTGATTGGTGTTTAACAAAATTCCTTTTATTAATATTATTGTCATTACTATTGTGCTAAATGAATGGTTTACGGCAATGACAGTATATTTATAAAGTTTATGTATCTTATTAGAATCATAATTTTGATTCCATTGCTCGTATGTATGAATGTATGATATATATACATGCACTGTATGGTTAATATATTGCACATGATTATATATTTTAGGAAAAATAACCTAAAATAATATCAACTATCAACATTCAACCCAAAATAACACCAACTTTGAAAATTACTGGCAACGATACAAACTATCGACATATTTATCAAAAATAATACCGGTTTTTTTTTCGGCGAGAATTCCGATTCCGGTGATGATGTGGCAGTTAATTTGTACAAGTCATCACATGAAGTGTGATTAGGTGGATCTGATGTGTATTTATTTTTTAAAAAAATAAAAATAAAATTGTTTTATTTAACCAAAGCCCAATAATATGACCTGATACTTGAAAAAGCCCAATCAAATTGTTAGGATTAACGTCAATTTAACAAATACTTATCTTAATTTATGTTCAACTTAATTTAAAATAAAATTACTGAATTTATAAATCCTAAACACGTGAGAAACAAGGGTTAACCTTATTACTTTATTACGATTCAAAACCAAAAGCAAATACCTTCCCGTTTCGTGACTCTCCTTCATTGTAGAAGACGACAGGGATGCAAGCCGGTTTCGGTTTCAAAACCAATTGGTAGCCAAGAGTCAAGGTAAACGATAGTTTTGTTTCAATTTATAACCCTCCTTTTATCCTTTTCTAAGTATGCGAACTCTAGGGTTTTACAGTAGAATTTGGGGGTTTATGGTATTAATTATTTTCAATCTTCTTGATATGTAGGTTAGTGCCGAATTTTGTATCCAATGGATGAAAGTGGTCTTAGTGAAATGTAAGCTGAAAGTGAACCTCCTAACAACAATCGTCTTGAAACTATAAATCTGCAAGCAGTCCATAATATTGTTGATATAGATTGGGATGAGTCTGATGGGCCTGATTACGTGCCTGATGAATACTATACAAGTGATGTTGATGGATTAAGTTTTCTTGGTGACGAGGAAGGAGTTGTAAGAAATGGCAAAGATAAAGATGTAATGTTTGAAATTGGAGTAGAGAATTCTGATGAGGAGATGGAGGAGGTTCATTTAATTACACGTGACTTGGAATCTTCCGATGAAGAGTATCAAGCTGCAAGAAGAAGAGTTAGTGAATACAAGGCTGAAATTGTGAAAAGTTTTGAAGAAAACTTAAGTGAATATGAAGATTCTGAAGGTGAAATGCATGTTTTTTCTGAAACTGAAGAGGATGAGAATGCAGGAATAAAGAGGAGAAGGAGAAACATGATCCTTGTAGAGAACACTGACTACAAGAATTTGTAATGGAAAGTGGGGTTGAGATTTCCCAATATTCCATATTTAAGGAAATTGCAACAATGTATGGTATTTTGAATGGATATAGCTTGAAGTTTGGCGTGGTTGACAAATATAAGAGAAAATTTGAAATCGTTTGCAAAGAAGGTTGTCCATTCAAGGTTTATGCATCATGGCATGATAAGGAGGGTTCATTGCTTGTGAAAAGCCTTGAAAAAGAACATCGTTGTGTGAGAAATATGAGGAAAAAATCGTCTACTTACATCAAAATGGTTGGCTCGGCAATATCTTGCTAGATTCAAAGTTAGTACCCTCAATGGTCGGCTAGTGAAATGGTTGATAGTGTGAAGAGGAGGTACGGTGTGATCATTAACAAGTGGGTTGCATACATGGCAAAGACAGTTGCGTATACATTGTTACATGGTTCTATGAAGGATCACTAAACAAAATTGGGAGTTACATTGAGGAGTTGAGAAGGTCAAATGAAGGAGGTAAATTTGTTCTACTTTCTACCTTATCTAGTCCTCCGGTGTTCCAGAGATTTTTTGTATGCTTTCCAGGGTTGAAAAATGGATTGGTTACTGGGTGTAGGCGATTTATATGCTTAGATGGTTGTTTTCTCAAAACATTTATGGGTGGCATCTTACTTTCTGCAATAGGGAGAGATGGAAATAATCAAATGTTTCCACTTTGTTGGGCTGTTGTTGAGGAGGAAAATCAAGATAGTTGGGAATGGTTCCTAACTAACTTAAAATTTGAGCTGGATGGAACGGATGGACAAGGGTGGACATTCATGTCTGATCAACAAAAGGTATATATGTATCTACTACTTTTTAATCAATTGACACTTGTTTGTTTGTATATATATATATTCTGATTTTTTTTGTTTATGTACACAAAAAATAGGGCCTTCTCGCAGCATCCGCTTCTATTTTTCCAAAGTCTTACCAAAGAAATTGTGCAAGACATATATATGCCAATTGGCATAAATTACACAAAGGGGATGATCTGAAAATGTTGTTTTGGAGGGTTGTTAGATCGTATACTGAAACCGATTTTAATGAGGTTATGGATGAACTTAGATTGTTGTCTATTTGAGCTGCTGATGACTTTTTACACCAAAATCCACGAGTGTTCTGCAGATCATTCTTTTCTAGTCATAGTAAGTGTGATGTAGTAGTAAACAACATGGCAGAGACATTTAATGGCTATATTTTGAAAGTTAGGGGACAACATGTCATTATATGCTTGAGACTATTAGGACTTTACTCATGGAAAGAATGGTAAAGAAACATAGTTTGATGGAAGGTCAAGTTGTAGATGATATATGTCCAAGAATAAAACTAAAGTTAGAAGAAGAGAAGATCAAAGTATGGGATCTACTAGTTACCTCTTGAACCGAGACAATTTTTCAAGTTAGAGAATTTGTAGATGTTTTGAAGGTTGATATTGAAAATAAGAGTTGCACTTGCAGGAAGTGGGATATTACAAGCATACCATGCCGTCATGTTGCAGCTTGTTGTGAATTTATGAAATTGGATGTGGAGATTTATGTTCATGAGTATTACAAGAAAGATTATTATATGAGAGCTTATGATGGACAAATTTGGCCATGTGTGAGTGAAAGATTTTGGCCAAAAAAGAGGTTTCCTCTAAATCCTCCTGTGGTAAGAGTTTTACCTAGACGGCCTAAGAAAAACCGGAGGAAAGACCCCCATGAAGATCCAAAGAAGCCAGGAAAACTAACTAAACATGGAGCCAAAATGAGTTGTAGTCTATGCAAGTCAAAAAGTCATAACAAGAGAAGGTGCCAAAGAAATGACTTACAACATCCAGTTGAGAAGAGGCCTCGAGGAAGACCTAGAAAAAATCTCATTTAAAATGATCATAATCATGAATCTTTTGGTAATATATAAGATTTATTACTACATTGTATTAGTAAGTTGTATTCCAATCAATAAACTATGAAGTTACTTGCAGGTGAAGCCGAGACTACAAATGAAAGAGGAAGATGAAGAGGAAGAGGAGGAAGAAGGGGAAGAGGAAGAGGGGAAGGTAGACAAATTTCTGTTGTACATGATGCAGTTTCGCAATCTTCTCAAATCTCTTTGATCATCCAAACACCAAGTTGTTTTTATGCAGTTTGAAACTAAGTTGGTGTTATTTTGTACAAGCTGTTTTTATGTAGTTTGAAACTAAGTTGTTGCCTAGTATTATTTTTGTACAAGCTTTTTTTTATGCAGTTTGAAACTCAACTGTCAAGTGTGTAAGATGATGAAGTTTTCTTTGTTCGCTAAACTCTTCTGTTAAAATCAATCAAACTTAGCTATTTCATCTATTTTGTACAAGCTGTTATATTTTATTCAAGCTAAGCTATTTCATTCTAGTAATCTGATCACATGTGTGTTTTGTCACGGGGTGTGGAATATGATGATGACAGGTGTTTTGCGAATCTGTTTTGTACATGCTGTTTAGTATTATTGAACATATGAATGCGCTTTTACTATAAATCAGAGCATCACACGATTTTTCAGCTTATTTTACATGCAAAAAAAAGCAGCAGGCCTTATTTGCTATAAACTGTGAAAATAAACAGAAGGATTAGTAGGTCTGATTTGCCCAAGAAATGAGTCCCTGAGTTCCTCGTATGGTGCAGATACAACCAGCTGTGTACATGAAAATAATTAGCAAGTTCAAGGATCCACTACAAAAAAAAAATCAGCACCTTACCATTACTGTTAAATACAGGGGGAAATGAAGATAAAAAATCAGCACCTTACCACTACTTGTAAATACAGGGGGAAATGAAGATTAAAAAAAGCTATTTCAGTTGAGTTATGTATAAAAACTAAAAAAAGGCAAAATAAAAACAAAATGAAGTTAAAAAAAAGCTAATGTTCAATTAAACAAAAAGAAGTTAAAAAAAAAGAAGCTATTTCAGTTGTATTAAGCAAAAAAAATCTGCACCTTACCACTACTGTTAAATGATAATACATTTACAAGTAGTTGGCATGCTTTTCAAATATATTTAAGTTACTTTTCAACGATGATACACCTTACGATTACTGTTAAATTAAACAAAATGAAGTTAAAAAAAGCTATTGTTAAATTTTAGCACTTTTCAAACTATGTTATACCACTACTGTTATATGATAATACA
Organism: Fagopyrum tataricum; assembly: GCA_002319775.1. Taxonomy (NCBI): domain Eukaryota; kingdom Viridiplantae; phylum Streptophyta; class Magnoliopsida; order Caryophyllales; family Polygonaceae; genus Fagopyrum; species Fagopyrum tataricum. The sequence goes on along the minus strand of CM008285.1, from coordinate 9,022,787 downwards.
TTTACAAGCTACTGTTAAAATTTTAGCACTTTTGAGAGTAGTTGGCATGCTTTTTAAATTCTTTCATTTGTCTAATTTGTAGGGATCTGTCACCATTAATCTTTCACAAGTTTCACAAGCAGGAGTTCCACTTTTGCTGCAAGTTAGTGGAAGAAAAGAACAACAACTTTTATTTTCAAGTGGTAATTGAACTGTCTATAGATAAGCAGATAAAACCAGCCAAAAAAGAATCTATAAGCAAAAAAAAATCAGCACACCGGGACGTTAATAAAACAACCTTTTCTTTCATTAGAACATTTCAAAGGTTCAAGTTTATATGATACAACATAGTACCAACATTACATTCCGCTAATCAATCCACAAACTACTAAATCAAATACAGGACACTACACAAGATGTTTAAAACATCAAACTTTCAACAACACTATGATTACTAGCTAGTACTAACACACCAATAATAATCTTTAAGAATAGATTTTCTTGTTTAATCATCGTCAAATCCGTCGGATTGCTCATGACAACTTGTTCTAAGGATCCACGGTTCATTTATAATACCGAGTCTTCGGCATTCATCCATTTGAAATAGCCACAACTTTGTCCTTCCTGCATACATTCAAACACCCCAAAAAACATTTGAGCAATATCAAACGCCACAAAGTATGAGCAATATTCATTTACTATGACAATTGACGACAGATTCAAAATGCCACGATCGAAAAGCAAATTCACACTATAAGTGTATACTGTAACACCCCGAATCCGTACGACTCGAGATGCTACTGGGCTAGGATCTCACAATGGATCCTGACCCTAGCCTGACAACAAGTTCACTGGATCTTACAACAAGGCACATATAGATTAAATCCAAAACATAAAACTGATATATATATATATCAAAAGGTAATACAGAAGTACCGCTGAGTACAAAAGTAAACATAAACTGTACATATGAAATGTCCCATATCCCACGATAACACCCCAGTGTACGGAACTCTCAGCGGATCACCCCTCTGGATCACTCTGCAGCTCTCCTAACCTGCAAAGGATCTACAACACGGTATAAAACCGTTAGCTAACCATACACATATATATAGAGAAGCATAAGCACAGTCACACGTCAGGAATAATAAACACATCATCATGCTATCACACATTTACCCGGTTAATTATCTTTATAAAGTCCAACCAATCAATCGTATATATAAATGTATATGAACATATGTGACACGAGGAATATATAATCCTCGCCTTTGGGGAATAGTGTCAGCTGGAATGGTAATCCGGTCACACCTCCCCGTATACCCTATGGGAGTGGTGAAGGTGCCCGTCCCACTGAGCCAGACTGGCCTGCCCGCAGAGAACCTCCAGACTCCCAGCGGGATGAAAGGACAAGTTGTCACGGCCCTACAATGGGCAATCACTATTCACTAGACCATAGGTCGGTAATAGTAATCTCACATGCTATCAAGCATATAACACACGCCACTCATGCATACATCCAATATAAGGATGGTAGCTAAGTAAGTCTTATGGACTTACCTCAACCTCGAAGTAATCTCAACCACGTAGTACTCTTAAGTATGATCAGCTCAAAATCTGGAGAACAACACTGCCTAATAACAAGGCATAACAATATATCAAACTCATATCCATCAAAGGGGTCACACCTAGACCCAAGAGATCCATAAGGATCATATCCTAACTCATAAACCTGAAAGACATAACCGGTATAACTGATATCACAAACCTCATCACTCTATCCTCATACACATACCTAGCATGCTACTAACCCGCTCATACTAGGAAAGGAAAGGATCATACTACTCTAAGTAGATCCTGCATAAAACGCACTTGCGGAACGGAAAGACGTAGGGGCAGAACAAGGTAAACCGCAGGCGCGGCAAGGCTCAACCGCAGGCGCGGTGACAGTGGCCGCAGGCAACGCAGGCACGGCGCAGGCGCTATGACACGGCTCCCGCAGGGGCGGCGGCTTCCAGGCGCGGGGGCGGCGACAGTGCAGAAAGTGACCCCGCGGTTCCTCTTCGGCTCTTCACGTAATCAATCCACGTCTTCTCCATTCCAAAGCCACATACAACCATATACATACACAATCTAACATCAACATACACCTATACATGCATCTAATCCTAAGCTAGGGAGGAAGAACAAGAAAGAAAGAAAGAAAGGAAGGAGAAGCAAGGAGCTCACCTCTACTGTTGTGGTCACCCAAGGGAAGAACAAAACACACTCTCAGCTGGCATCACAAGCTCAACAACCAAGCACAACATCAACCTCTACCAAAGCCACACAAAACCACTTCCAAACCAAGAAGAAACCAACTCAAGATCAAGGAGATAGAAGAAAAGAGAAGAAGGACGTGAGGAGGTAAACTACAATGAGAATGAAGATCTCTTGCTCCCAAAGCAAAGGAAATAGGTTAAGGAATGAAAGAGTAAAGCACGGGTCAAAGGGTCAACAAAACCGGCTGCAGCCGCAGGAAACCGCAGGGGCGGGCTTCCTGGCCGCAGGGGCGGAACAACAGACGAGCCGCAGGGGCGGCCTCACGGACCCGCGGGTGCGGCTAAGGTCAAAACTGGCTCCCAAAGACTAAGGCTCTTACATATACCTTCCACAATGAACAACCAAAGAAACGTTTTCCACAATGAGGAGGACGCTTGCAACTTTTTATTATTGTAGGGATACCATGATAGCACTTCAAATCTGAGGATTCATTGAATTCTCTTCTCCAAGAACTGGAAGATCCTGATGAAAATGCTTGTCTCTGACCCTCCATTCAACTTCGATGTGGACAAGAGAATGTAAAAACAAGTAAATCGATTACCTTCGAAGAGGAGATTATTGATTGAAAACGATTAAGTTAGATAGAGATTACCTGTTGAGAGAAGTCGGGCGAGGGGTCTGGAGAAGAGTCGGAAGAGGAGTATACTTGAAAGACGATCTTGATTCAGTGAAGTAGCTAGGGTTCCATTGAATTTGTACTCTATTACTCTGCACAAAAGATGGAGGAAGCTAGGGTTCCATTTCTTCTAGTTCGCTTTGTAGAGAAGATGGAGCCAACTAAGTTCTCTCTCACATGTTCGCGTAAAAACATTTAGATAAGATAGAAATTGTCTAGTTAGATAGAAATTAGTGTTAAATGTTAAAACCCAATCAATTTTGTTAAATTAACGTTAATTCTAACAATTTGATTGGGCTTTTTCAAGTATCAGGATTTATTATTGGGCTTTGGCTAAATAAAACAATTTTTATTTTTTTAAAAAATAAATCCACATCAGATCCACCTAATCACACCTCATGTGATGACTTGTACCAATTGACTGCCACATCATCACCGGAATCGGGATTCTCGCCGGAAAAACAACCGGTATTATTTTTGGTAAATATATCGATAGTTTGTATCGTTGTCAGTAATTTTCAAAGTTGGTATTATTTTTGGTTAAATGTTGATAGTTGGTATTATTTTAGGTTATTTTTCCTATATTTTATTATTAAATTGCGTATCGTGTAAAGGGTTGCAATACGCAGTAGAGTGATATGATTTAATGTCTAATTATACGCGACTTGTTAGTAACCAAGTGACCTAGTTGTATCAAATTTAGACATTTGAATTTTAGTATAGGATCAATTGTTCATAATTAAATAGATATTATTAAATGGTTTGATTGAACAATTAATTTTATTGGTTATGATTCTAGGAGATCACCCAAAGGTGGATCATTGAAAATAGTCAATAATATAAAAGAGATTTATCATGGTACTTAGGTTAGATAGTATGCATATCCAAAGATAGCATGCTTATTTGATTTATGTATGTCATGATAATCTACTAAGTGTATTAGCATCAATGATTGTGTGTGTGTTTAAGTATTGCCCAAAGGTTACTTGAATGCATGCTTTAAATTTTACATATATGATTTGAATTTGTATTATAGTCAAAGCACTAATAGGTAAGCATGTATTAATTATTGCAGCTTCATCAAATTTCTCTACATTTGCAAACTCTGTTGTTAAATTCAATGAGCTGAACTATGATGATTGGTCTGAACAAGTCCGATTTACTTTGGGCATTATGTCGTTGGATCTTGCTATACTCATGGATAACCTACCAGCAGCCATTACAGAGAATAGCTCCGAAGCCGAAAAGTCTCTTTATGAGAGTTGGGAGCGTTCTAACCGGTTGAGTTTAAATTTCATGAGGATGAGTATGGCTGAAAGTATAAAGCCATCAATGCCTAAGACAGAGAATGCAAGAGAACTTTTTCTGAAGGTTAAAGAGTATTCACAATCGGATTTGGCGGACAAGTCAATTGTAGGAGGTCTCATGAGTGATCGTACTACAAAAAAGTTTGACTGGTCTCAGCTAATTCATGATCATGTGACTTACATGTCAAATTTGGCATCAAAGTTAAAGACCTTGGGAATGGATGTTAATGAATCATTCTTGGTCCAATTTATCATTAACTCTTTGCCGTATGAGTTTGGTCAGTTCCAGGTGAACTATAACACCATAAAAGAAAAATGGAACTTTCGGGAATTGAAGGCTATGCTTGTACAGGAGGAAGGGAGATTAAGAAAGATAAAGGATCAAGTTGTCCACTTTACAAGTCATGATGGTGCCAGCAGCAGTAAAGGTAAATCGGGTAAAAGGGACAAGAGGAACAAGAACCCTTTGAAAGTCAATGAGGGTCATGTTAAAGAAGGAAGTGAGGTGTTTCTTTTGCAAGAAAACGGGACACTTCAAGAAGGATTGTCCTAAAAGGAAGGCATGGTTTGAGAAGAAAGGTAAACATTATAGTTATGTTTCTTTTGAATCAAATCTTATAGAAGTGCTTAATAATACTTGGTGGATAGATTCTGGTGCTACTACTCATGTGTCTCATATTAAACAGGGATTCAGTTCGATCCGGCCCATAAGAGGAGTTGAACAGTATTTGTTCATGGAAAAAAGGATGAAGGCGAAAATAGAGGGCATTGGGACTTACAAATTGATCTTGGACACTCGTTGTCATATAGATCTTGAAGGATGTTTTTATGTACCTGAATGTTCTAGAAATCTTGTTTCCATTAGTAGATTGGACAATTTAGGTTTTATTATTAAGTTTGGACATGGTGAATTTTCATTGTACAAACATAATAACCTTTATGGTAATGGTACATTGATTGATTCACTTTAGAGGTTTAATCTTGATATTAAATTTTCCGAATCTTTGCTTTATGTTGAATCTAATGTGGGAATTAAACGTAGTGCATCTAATGAAAATCCAGCTTTCTTGTGACATCAAAGATTAGGTCAAATATCTAAGGAAAGATTAATGAGGTTAGTGAAAAATGATATCCTACCTCTCTTGGATTTAGTGAGTTTGAAGTGTGTATAGAATGCATTAAAGGAAAGCAAACTAAACACAATACAAAGAAAGCCGCCATAAGAAGCACTCAACTTCTTGAGTTAATTCACACCGACATTTGTGGTCCTTTTGACGTTCCTTCTTGGAGCGGTGAAAAGTATTTCATCACTTTTATTGATGATTTCTCACGTTATGGCTATATTTATCTATTGCATGAAAAATCTCATTCTATAAATGCCTTAGAGGTATTTGTTACTGAGGTAGAAAGGCAATTAGATAGAAAAATAAAAGTTGTGAGATCCGATAGAGGTGGTGAATTTTATGGAAAATGTAATGAAAGTGGACAATGTCCATGTCCATTTGCAAAGTTCCTTGAAAGTAGAGGCATTTGTGCACAATATACAATGCCCGGTACACCTCAACAAAATGGTGTAGCTGAGAGGCGGAACCGTACATTAATTAACATGGTTAGGAGCATGTTAAGTAATTGCTCTTTGCCCTTATCATTGTGGATACACACATTAAAGACTGCAACGTATTTATTGAACCGGGTTCCTAGTAAAGCAGTTCCTAAGACGCCTTCTGAACTGTGCACGGGAAGGAAACCTAGTTTGAGACACCTCCATGTTTGGGGTTGTCTTGCAGAAGTGAGGGTGTATAATCCATATGAAAAGAAGCTTGATCCAAGAACAGTTAGTGGATTATTCATTGGCTATCCTGATAAGTCAAAGGGGTATAAATTTTATTTCCCTAACCATAGTACGAGAATCATAGAAACTGGTAATGCTAGATTCATCGAGAATGGTCAAACTAGTGGGAGTGGTAATCCACGAAAGGTGGACATTCAAGAAATTCGGGTTGAAGATCCTTCACCTCTGGTTTCTTCTAAGGTTGTTGTACCAATTGTTGTATCACAGTTACATGACACATTGGAACTACAAAATGATATCCAAAATCCATTAGTTGAAAATGAAATAGATGAACCAGTCATGGTACATGAAGAGATAAATGAGCCACATGAATCTTTAAGGCGATCTGTAAGAGAAAGAAGATCCGCCATTCCAAATGATTGTGGTTTATACTCTTGAAAATGAATGTGACTTAAGAATTGATAAAGATCCAGTCTCATTTAAGAAAGCCATGCAAAGTGACAATTCTGACAATTGATTTATTGTCATTAAAGAAGAAATGCAATCTATGAGTGACAACCAAGTATGGGATCTAGTTCAGTTACCTGAGGGTTCCAAGACCGTTGGGTCTAAGTGGGTCTTTAAGACCAAACGAGACTCTAAGGGCAACATTGAAAGATATAAAGCTAGATTGGTTGCTAAAGGTTACACTCAGAAAGATGGCATTAACTAGTGGCGGATTTAAGGTAGGTAAGGGAGGGGACCGTGCCCCTCCAATCACGCGCGGAACAGTGTAAAATAAAAATAAAAATAAAAAAAATAATAAAAAACCCTCCTATCAAAACGGCGTTGTTTTAATAGGGAGGGAAAAAAAACCCTCCTGCGTTTTCTGCTCTCTCCCGCTTCAAGATTCCTCGTCTCTTCAACTTTCACTCTCCCGCTCGCGGCACTCGCCTTTCCTCTCCTCTCGACTCTCGAGTCTCGTCGGCCGTCACTGCTCGTCGACCATCAGTGCCGCTCCTCCGCTCGCCGGCCTCGCCTCCACAGTGCCGCTCCTCTCCTCGCCTCCTCTCAGCAGTTCCGCTCCCCTCCTCGTCTCAGCAGTTCCGTTCGGCCCTCTCCTCTACTCGCCCGCTCGCCTTGCCTCCGCAGTGCGCTCCTCTCCTCGCCTGAGTCGCCTCCGGCCCGCCGTAGTGCCGCATTGCTGCCCCGCCCGCCTTGCTAACTTGGTGTAATTTGTAAATCACGGGATTCAGTGATTCACGGCTTAAGGTTTGTTTCCTTAATTTCCCTTTAAATTTTATTGTATTTAAATCAATTTGATTAATAAAATTAAAGATTATAATAGGTTTAATTGGTTGGTATTTGTTGGTTATGTTTAATTTGTTGGTATTTGTTGATTGAGATTAGGTTAAATTTGGTGATTGAATTGAAAAGTTATGTTAAAGTTCTTATTATTTGTTGATTGAATTGAAAATTAATGTTTGATTACTTAATTAGGTTAAATTTGATGATTGAATTTGATTGTGTTTGAAAGGTTTGTTAATTGTATTATTAGGATTTACAATATAGACAAGTTTCTTATTCGCAAGAAGGTACCGACTCCAAATGTTGAAGGTTCAAGTTCAATTCCTAGTGTGAATGTTGGGGCATCAAATGAAAGTGATGTTAGAGATCATGTTGTTGGTGAAAAAAGAGCTCGAGTTGAAAGTTCTCGTGATTCAACTTGTGAAGTTAGCATTATTAGTGATCCGGCATTGCGCAAACCCATTAATGATTATGAGCCTCGGGTTAGAGATGTTGTGAAAAGGGAATATGTAGTTCAAGGTGCTTGTCAACCATTGTCACATGATTTTCCACGAAGTATGCAAGGAAATAAACAAAGGGATTTTCTTCCTAAGTGATTCAAGGAGTATGAATGGTTGGAATATAGTGTTTCTAAAGATGCCGCATTTTGCTTTTGGTGTTATCTTTTTCAAGGTGTTGTCGGTAAAAGATTTGGAGATGATGTGTTTGTGGCGACGGGGTTTCGCAATTGGAAGAAGGGTCCGGAAAAGTTTAAAGAACATGTGGGATCATTGAATAGTACCCACATCAATGCTAGAAGACATTTTTTTTGCTTACAAAGATCAAAGACAAAGTGTGTCAAGATGTTTATCGGTTGGAAAAGAAGTATTGGATGTTGAATATCGCATTCGGTTGACCGCAAGTGTTGATGTTGTTAGATTATTACTTGTACAAGGCTTGGCTTTTCGTGGACATGATGAGGCGATTGGGTCTCCAAATAGAGGTAATTTTTTGGAAATTCTTATGTGGTATAGTTCACGCAATGCCGAGGTTATGAAAGTGTGTCTAGAGAAATTGTTAGTGCGTGTGCAGCAGTGACAACAAAAGCCATAATTAGTGATATTGGAGACAAGTTCTTTTCTTTGTTGATTGATGAAGCTCGTGATAGTTCTGTCAAGAGCAAATGGAGATTGTTGTAAGATATGTTAATGACCTTGGATTAGTGGTGGAGCGGTTTCTCGGAGTTGTTCATGTTGTTGATACAACTGCTTTATCCTTGAAATGTGGCATTGATGAGTTTTTTGCTAAACGTGAATTATCCATCTCTAAGGTGAGAGGTCAAGGATATGATGGAGCGTCAAATATGCGAGGTGAGTTTAATGGATTGAAGGCTCTTATCTTAAAAGAAAATCCTTGTGCATGGTATGTGTAACACCCCGAATCCGTAGGACTCGAGGCGCTACTGGGCTAGGATCTCACAATGGATCCTAACCCTAGCCTGACAACAAGTTCACTGGATCTTACAACAAGACACAGATAGATTAAAACCAAAACATAAAACTGTAATATATAAATCAAAAGGTTTATACAAGGTACCGCTGAATACAATCAAAACATATATTGTACATAACAAAAGATCCCATATCCCACGATAATAACCTAGTGTACGGAGCCCTCAGCGGATCACCCACTCTGGATCACTCTGCAACTCTCCTAACCTGCAAAGGATCTACAACACGGTATTAAACCGTTAGCTAACCATACACATATATATAGAAGATGCAAGAGCACAAACACACTTCAGGAATCATAACATATAAACATGTTGTCACACATTTACCCGGTTAATTATCTTTATAAAGTCCAACACTCAAATCGTATATATATCTGCATATGAATATATGTGACACGAGGAATATATATAATCCTCGCCTCTGAGTGCTATAGCTAGCTGGAGTGGTATAAGCGCACCTTCCCGTATACCATAAGGAGTGGTAAGTGCCCTTCCCGTATACCAGATCTAGCCTGACTACAGAGAACTTCCTAGACTCCACTACGGGATGAAAGACAAGTTGTCACAGCCACTACAATGGGCGGTCAATAAACCATAGGTCGGTAATAATCAATATCGCATGCTATAAAGCATATAACAAACACCACTCATGCATACATCCAATATAAGGATGGTAGCTAAGTAAGTCCTATGGACTTACCTCAACCTCGGAGTAATCTCAACCACGATCAACTCTCAAACACGATCCACTCCAATTTGGAGGATAGCACTGCCTAATAACAAGGCATAACGAGATATCAATCTCCTATCACTCAAAGGGGTCACACCTAGACCCAAGGGATCCATATGGATCATATCCAACTCATAAACTCGATATCATACTCATCATCATTCTATCCTCATACACATACCTAGCATGCTACTACCCCACTCATACTAGGAAAGGAAAGGATCCATACTACTCTAGTAGATCCGGGACAAGACGCACCTGCGTGACAAGAGGGACGCAGGGGCGGAGCAAAGCAAACCACAGGCGTGGCGGCGCTCCAACGCAGGGGCGGTGACCGTAGCCGCAGGGGCGGCGGCGCCGAGGCGCGGGTGCGGTGACAATGTTCCGCAGGGGCGGCGTCTCGCTGGCGCAGGGGCGACGACTCTGCAGAACGTAGAGTCCCAACTTCTCTTTCACTCTTCACGTGATCAAATTACGTCTTCTCCATTCCATATACATACACATTCTAACATCAATATACATTCAATACATCTAATCCTGATGGAATCAAAGAAAGAAAGAAGAGAAGGAGAAGAAGGGAGCTTACCTACTGCTGGGATCAACCAAGGAAAAGATCAACAACCACTACCTCAGCTGGCTCCCAAGCTCAACAACAACATCCATCATCATCATCATCAACAACCACACACAAACTCTTTCAAACTCTAAGAAGAACAAGAGCAAGATCAAGGAGGAGAAAGGGAGAAGCAAGAATGACGTGAGAAGGCTGGAGAAAGAAGATGAAACTCTTGCTCAGCAAGCAAAGGAAGAAGCTAAGAAGAGAAGAGAGTAAAGCATAGTCAAGGGGTCAACAAAACCGGCTGCAGCCGCAGGAAACCGCAGGGGCGGTTCCCTGAGCCGCAGGGGCGGCTCCCTAAACCCGCAGGTGCGGCTAAGCCCAAACTCGGCTCTAAAGACTAAGGCTCTTACAGTATGTTCATTGTTTTGCTCACCAACTGCAATTAGTGATTGTGGTTGTTTCCCAAAAAAATCAGTTTGTTAGTGATTTCTTTGAGTACTTGTGTGCGATTACTAACATGGTTGGAGCTTCTTGCAAGAAAAAAGATGAGTTTAGGCAAAGGCAACATGAAGAACTGGTGGAGATGTTGAAAAATGGTGACATTACAAAAGGGAGAGGAAAAAATCAAGAAAGTACTTTAGCTCGGCCGGGGTCTACACGATGGGGCACTATACAACCATTGTTCGTATTTTTTTTTGTGGAACTCAACTCTCAAAGTGCTAGACAATATATTTGATGAAGGCACTGATGAGAAAACTCGGGGCACTGCTGGTAGTTTGGCGGAAAAGATGGAGAATTATGGTTTTGTTTTTATAGCTCACTTGATGAGTAAAGTGTTGGCAGTGACAAGTATGTTGTCACAATGCTTGCAACAAAAGGAGCAGAATATCATTGTCGCTGTTGGTCTCGTTCAAAACTGTAAACTGAAATTTCAAGATCTGAGGAACAATGGTTGGGATGAGTTGATTAGAGAAGTCAATGATTTTTGTACTAAACACAATGTTGCGATTCTCGACATGGACCACCTTGCTACAAATCGTCGATCTAGGCGTAATGGAAATGGTACAACAAACTACCACCACTTGAAAGCTGAGATTTTTGTCAGGTAATTTGTTATTTCTCAATTAACTATTAAACTGATATTTTTATCAAATTAATGTTATGCTACATTTGTAGGTTATTGATCAAATTGTTACAGAGATAGAGAACCGTTTCAGTGAGTCAACAACATAATTACTCACTTGTATGACATGTCTTGATCCTAAGAATGCTTTCTCCAATTTCAATATGGAGAAACTACTTCAACTTGCAAAGTTATATCCACAAGATTTCTCAATTTCTGACCAAAGGGAGCTTTTAGGACAACTTCAGTTGTGGATTGTTGAAATGAGGAGAGATGAAGATTATTCTAATTTGCAAAGTATTGGAGATATCTCTAAGAAGATGGTTGAGAAAGGAGTTCAAAAAGTGTTTTTTTTAGTATATCGTCTTATAGAGTTGATTTTAGTGCTACCAGTTGCCACAACTACGGTGGAAAGAGCATTCTCTACGATGAGTATAGTCAAGACAGATTTGCGCAACAAGATGGGAGATGAATTTCTCACTGACAGTTTGGTTTGTTATATCGAGAAAGAAATTTTCAAAAGCATTGACAAAGAAGTTATTAATCAATATTTTCAGATGATGCGATCCCGAAAGAGGGATTTGCCCCCTTTACGGTAGTGAACTCTAGGCATGGGCTGCAAACCTAAACCGTCGGTTTAGGTTTGGGCCAACGCCAAACCTAAACCGAAACTGGGACCCTTGAAACCGGCAAACCGCCGGTTTGCCGGTTTAGCACGGTTTATAAAAAATATAAAAAATAAAAAAATAAAGAGAAAGTATTATGTTAAAAAAAAATTAATATTACATAAAAATAAAAAAATTAGTATATAAAAACTAGTAATTAAAATTTATACCAATTGAAAAAAAAAACTCGGAAAAATTAAAGGGCTTGAACCGGTTTCCCGATTGCCTACGTATCCTCTCGGGATTAAGAGGAATCAAAGCCCACGTAGTTCTCTTACCTTGACTTACCTTTTTTCGGACTTCCGAGTTTTTTTATAATCCCGCTTACCTTTCGATGTCGGACTCGGAAGTAGTGCCGGCGTCTTCGGAGTTGGAATCCAATTTGGAGTCGTACACCGGTGCATTCCTTTGTTTCCGCTTAGCCGCCCTTATCCAATCTTGAATACAAACTTGCATCTCCAACTTCTCGGACTTCAGTTGAGTTCGGTTGTGACCGAGAATGTTCCCGCCTCGGCTAAATGCTTGCTCCACCGCAACCGTTGATGCGGGCACGACCATGATTTGTTGTACAATTTTAACTAAGGTTGGATATTTGGGAGCTAATCTCTTCCACCAATCCAAAATATCAAATTCAACATTATCATCAAAACTAAAACAAGTGTTAAGATAATCTTGATATTCCGCATTTGAAGATGAATGTCTAGGTGTTTTTGTTCTTCTAGCAAAAACTTGTTGTGCAAGTGAAAGAGAAGAAGATGAACTAGTAGAAGAGGGAGATGGACTAGGTGTGGTAGAAGAAGAGCTAGCACTAGATTGAAATGTACTAAGTAATTTTAAAATTTCAGTATTAACTTCTTGCACAATGTTAGAAACATTATAGTCTTCTTGTGTTAAGTTTACACACAAACAATCATAATAAATAGTCAATAAATCGGAAAGACCATCTAGTTTAAGTCTATGATCAAAAAACGGCGGTTACAAGATAAATCATGGGAATGTTTTTATAATATTTAAGCAATTTTTCTTTCATATCAAGCATACATTCTAGAAGGCAAGGTATGTTAAAACATTTTACAAAAGCTTCAGAAACATTAACGGTAATTTCTAAAAATCTATGAGATGTTGGAGTGTAAACACAACTCATGGTATTAGTTGCATCATTAAAAGTTTTTAAAACATTACAAATATGGGATCAAGTTTCCCAAACATTTTCATCATCTAAAATTGACCAAGGAACATGAATTGAAGCAAATTCTTGTAACAAAACTTTATAATGTACGGCTTCACAAAGTAGTTTGTAAGTCGAGTTCCAACGAGTTCCAACATTTTTTGAAAAAGCAATAGGATGAACATTTTTGTTTAAACATAAATTTCTCCATTTTCTTCTTAAATCGGAGTCATGCCAAATATGATCAATAACAAGTTTGATTGGGGTTAGCATATCTCTTAAAACCTTAAGTCCATCTTGAACACATAAGTTTAAAATATGACATCCACATCTTTGATGAGTATAAGGAGTTTTTATATATTGTCCCGCATCCTCAACCAAATGGTTTACGGCGGCGGTATTTGCGGATGCATTATCAAAAGAATATGAAAAAATTCGATGTTGTAAATTATATTCTTGTAAAACCGTTTTAATCATGCTTGCAATGCCTAGTGCATTATGTCTTTGATTAAAATGCCGAAAACCAGTAACATATTTATGCAAAAACATAGCGTTATCAATAAAATGTAAAGTAATGCCCATGTAAAAATGTTGTTGTGATTGTGTACTCCAAATATCACTACAAATTGAAACTTGATGTTCAAAACTAGCCAAATTCGATAAAAAAATTTCTTTCTTTTTTAAGTAAGATTTATTAACTAATTTTGAAACGGTTTTCCTAGAAGTTGGTTTAAAAGAAGGTTGAAAATATCTAGTGTTATATTCCCTAACTTCTTCATATTCGGCATAAGAAAACGGTAATGAATGTGAACAAATAACATCGGTTAATCCTAAACTTTCTTCACTATGATTATATGTAAATAAAGGAGAATGAGAGGTAGAAGATGCAAACCCGTGGGACAATTGTGTTTGTCCCTGTGAAATCCCGAGCTTCTCTGGATGGACGTTTTCCATGTGAGTTTGCAATGTCCCGTAGCCGCCCTTCACCTTCCACTTGTACACCTTCGGGCAATAGTTGCATGTCACTTGACAATACTCGTTCACCGGCTCCCCCCTAGTGTAATGCTTCGTAAATATTTCGGATGTAAGCATTTTCGGAGGGGGGAGACTTCTTCGTGGAACTTCGGTAACATCGGGATTGTCGGGCATTTGTGTTTCGCTCTCTTGGGTGCTAGGAAAGTATTGGGAAGAGGGAATTTGATCACTTGGGTTTGCCATTACGAGAAATCGAGAATACGAGGAATCGAGAATTCGAGAATAAGAGATTAGGAGAGTAGAGAAGATGAGTTGTAGATGGTGTGATTTGTGGAGGAAGAGAGTATGGGTATTTATTATAGGAAATTATGATTAAATGGGGGGGGATTTTTTTTATTTTTTTTATTTTTATGTTAAAGCCCTAACGGCTCAAAAATGAGCCGTTAGGGCTAAATAAACCAACGGCTCTTTTAAAAGAACCGTTGGGCCCAACGGCTATATAGCTGTTAGGTTTTAAAAAAATAATAATAAAAAAAAACAAAAAAATATGGTTGTTGGGCCCAAACCGAAACCTAAACCTTGAACCGGCGGAAACCTAAACCGGCCAAACCTAACCGGCGGTTTGAAAACCGGCGGTTCGGCAGTTTGAACCAAACCGGGCCCATGACTAGTGAACTCGTTAGTTGTCTGCAAGGAAATACAACTTAATATATTTTCAAACGTAGGATAAATTTTTTATGCTAAGTCAATCAAATAATTAAATTTTAAAAAAAATTAAGTGAATCAACTTGATAAAAAAAAACAAGCTGGTTGAAACGGTAACCAAATTCAAAGAAATAAATTAGTTTACTAGTGATTTGAATGCCTGAACGTGTAAACTATTTTACAACCAAAAAAAATTGTGTCGATTGTTTTAAAAGTCTCGAGAATAACTGTGTAATTTCATTCAAACAAACCAACAAATAAGCTTGAATTTTAATTTATTATTTTCACTGATTTATTAAACACCAATCAGTTTGTAATTTCCTATGAAACAGATTTGCTACTTGTGGTAAATAGGCAAGGAAGGCAGTTAAGGGTCTGTTCATTTTGCTATAAATTGTTTAAGAAACTGATTGGTATCAACCAGATGATATTTATTTAGTCGCCAGAATTGAATGATACACGGAACGTTTTGCCAATCGTACAACAATAACCATTTTCATTTCATTTTCTTCTTTTTCAAATGAATATTACCGTTTCGTTTTCATTCCTAAACCCAACCTGTCCACTGTGACCTCAGGCAGAGATACATATGATCTTCTGTCAATACCTCGAAGATCTGGATTTATGATGACACAAAACTAAGTGTTTTTCGACTAAAAATGTGTAAGAAATACAATTGGGAAGAGCTAACTCACCATAGGCCAGGGATAACTTATGACCAAAATTTTGGAAATTGGAGTTTTGTTAAATGATGCTCCATTGTAATCTGTCATGAAACCTTGAGTAGCTCATGGAACGCCTCCTGTGGTATGTCGACTGAACCTACGCGCTTCATTCGCTTCTTTCCCTCCTTTTGCTTCTCCAACAGCTTTTTCTTTCGTGTGATGTCTCCACCATAACACTTTGCAAGTACATTTTTTCTCATTGCTGAAAGTCTGTCATCCAGAAACAAAACTTTAAAATTCAGAAAATTGCCAGCTTCAGATAGGGATTTGCAAGCGAACTGTTAACTTCAGTAACTTCCAACTGATGCTATCTTCGTAATCCTAATGGATATGCCCATGGCAGATGTTCAAATTTAGAAGCTTAGTTTCTCTAAACAATGAGCAGTACATATATTAGCCTTACTAAACTCATGCGCTTTTGATCATTTTGACAGAATCAGAAATCAGATAGACCCACATTGTGTATAGGATTCACCGGCAAGCGGCAAAACAATAAAAAAAAACACCAGATGGCAGCTTGAAGGAAATGCTACTAATTCTACTCTTTACTTTCAGCCATGTCCTTAACCATATATACTCTAGTAATCAATAAACCTACACAAAAGGAGAGAGCAAAAATAACTTTGCAGAAAAAATTATAGCAAAGAGTTAAATGGCTTACGTTTCCCTTGCAATAACCTTTGTCCCAATGGCAGCTTGAATAGTTATTTCAAACATTTGCCTGCAGAAAAAGGTATGACGTTATTTCCTGAAAAAAGACAATCAATTTGTACCTACAAGATAATAAGCCTCTTTTTCTGTATACAGCACCTGTCTATGACTTGCTTTAGCTTCTCTGCTAGTTCACGACCAATCCTTTGTGCCTTTGACCTGTGAACAATGGTTGCCATTGCATCTACCGGTTGTCCATTCAAGAGAATATCCAGTTTCACCAAGTCAGATGACTGGTAACTGTTAAAGTTAAACCACGAGAAAATGGTTTGAAATTAGACTTTGAAACAAAAAGACAGCTACCGATTGATAAAGTATATGTATGTTGCAAAGTGTACTTGGCCTCTCGCAACATTATATTTATAACTGTGTTGGGATTAATTGGAAAAGGGAAGCATACTCTGAATCCTCATAGTCAAATGACGCATATCCTGAAGTTATACTCTTCAATTCATTGTAAAAGTCAACAACGATTTCCCTCAAAGGTAAACGATACTTCATAAAGACCCTTTGACTGCATATGAGAGAGGCAGACATAATATAAGTAGCAATCCAAGCACAAATATAATAACATGTAGAGATATAAAAAAAACTGAAGATATAATTAAAAGAATGAAATTTATGTCAACACTCTACAGACTAAAGTAAGTAAATGAAATAGATTGAACCAGGGGATCTTTTTAATGATCAGGGTCCAATGGTAGAGCCAATTAAGTTGCAGGTCTAGTATTGTATTTACACGCCCTAGATTGCCAGATGGATATTTAAAGTGTACATTGCCCCAACAATAGGAAATCAACAGCAGATGCATGTCTGAGCACTTAAATTTGTTAATTGCGTTTGCCAAGTTTCTGGGAACTGAGTGTACATTGCCCTCAAAAATTGGGCTCTACTAGTAATATTCTTCAACTTCAAGTAGCTTTTGGTTCATGTATAGCACAAAATGTGTTTGCTTAAGTCAAACTGTGGGCTTTTCAAGGTTTGTCCATCCAGAAGAAGAAAAAGCAGCAGTTTCCCAATGGGAACCCAATAAACAAGGATTTCATACCTGTCTATGAAAGTATACTCTAGTTGCTCACCCCTACGCTCAGAGCAAAGGGTCAAAACAGAGCCAACATACCTTCAAGCAAGCAAACAAAAGTCAATAAAACACTTCCCCGGTATCAAAACAGAGGGATAAATTACATAGGGAATTTTCAAGAGCTTACTCACTAGGAAGAATGATCGTAGCTGTAACTGTAGGTTCCCAACAAGCAGTTACACGGCATTTGGGATTTGATGGCAGCTGTGCAGGGTTCTGAACTTCAGCCTTGCTGAAAAGAAAAAAACAATATAGTGAGATTTGCTACCTATCTTTGGAGAATCTGATATTCTGATGATACGAGAGATAATAATTATAAATAGGCAGTTGGTTATTTAACCCAACTACAACCATCAATATTGACAAAATAAATTGCTTACCTTCCATCAGAGTACTCAAATATATAAGGTACAGTTGGAACAGTGGAAATGATATGTGCTCCGTATTCCTGCCATTAATTGTGCACAATGATAGAAAGTTATAACCTATTACTCAATTGCACACACATGATGCCTCCAGGGTAGTTCCATCAGCCTTCCTGACTATCCTGGGCTTAAAGCCTTAAACTATATGGTCAAATGTCATCATTTTTGGTAAAGAAGAAAAAACATAAACGTGGCTAGAATTATTTGCCTTGATGTACTATTGTAAGCAAGCAGTTGATTACTTGTCTTGGTCTAGTTAATAAGTTTGAGGATAAATGCAAATACTATGACCACACTAACCTGCTCAAGACGTTGGTGAAAAACATCCATGTGAAGCAAGCCTAGAAACCCGCATCTGTATAGTACAATATTTCATGTCACCATATAGAACCACATGACACAATCTTAACATTGATGTTCACAAATCCGCATAAGTAGTACCATACCTAAAACCCAAACCAAGAGCAGTACTAGTTTCTTTGGCAACTGAGACACTGGCGTCATTGCATGTAAGTCTCTCTATTGCATGATTAAGAGCCTCAAAGTCTGACCCATCAGCTGGATATAGACCGGAGAACACCATATGTCTGGCTGGTTTGAAACCTGAAATTTTAGGTTTGAGGTCAGGGGAACTACAAGACAGAATGTTGTTTCAAAGCCAGACATAGCACGAAGAGAGATAGCAAGTAAAAGGCTTGTTTCTGTATATATACACGTTTAGCTCCTAAGACATCTCTTTGTATATAAGAGGTAACTTTTGTATGGATATAAGACAGATCCTAGAAAGGTTATGTTGGAGAACATTGCGTAAATTGGACTGTATATCTATTGTGATTTCAGAGGAGAATTTTCAGAATCCCTCAGATCCAACAAATGTTTAAGAAAGCCATGCTAACTTGATGCTTAGAAGGAATACAATTTGGTTCCCATCTGTAGTGGTTATGGACTATGGGCTTTTCGCCTTTTCCAGACTTGGCATATTTGTCTGCAAAAGCAGCTTTTCTATAGTTCTGACTTTAGTGTTAGAATCAGATTTAAAGTCAAACTACTAGAAAGAAGCTCATACGTAAACCTATTTAAAAACCTCGACAGGAGTTATGCAAACTATAGGTTTGTACACGTTGTATAACCACTGTGTCATTAATTTACATAAAATGGAAGGACTCGTTGATTTCTCATATATCCTATAGGGAGAGAATGACATTCCTAGTAAAAAAATTTATTCGTAAACATCTTCTCGTCGTTGGCATTAACTATCACAACTTTACATTCAGATGCAACATGTGTAATTACCTGGGAGAGGTTCAACGACCCCAGTGCGGGTGTGATGTAAGGTATCACCAACACGTGCCTCTTTGGTTGAACGCATGCCACTTACAACATATCCGACCTGTCCAGAGAACAGGACACCAGTAGGCACAAGCTCAGGATGCATAATTCCAACATCTGAAACTTCATAAGCATGTCCAGTTGCCACAGACGAAATCTTGTCACCCTTGCGCAGGGTACCATCAACAACGGCTACATGGCAGATAACTCCTTTGTATTCATCATAGTATGAATCCAACAAAAGCATACGCAATGGGGAACCGCTTTCTCCAGGAGGATGTGGTATCCTATCTATAACTGCAGGGAGGACTTGATCAAGACCTTGTCCTGTTTTTGCAGATGTCAAAAGTGCGGTATTTGGATCAAGATCAAACATGGACTTAAGCTGGGCCTTAACAGCATCAGGATCAGCAGTAGGCTGATCTATTTTATTAATGACAGGAATTATTGTCAGACCAGACTCAAACGCAAGATAAAAGTTGGCCACAGTTTGCGCTTGGACACCCTGAGCAGCATCAACGACAAGGAGGGCCCCTTGGCAAGCTGCTAAGGATCTGGAAACTTCATAGCTGAAATCAACATGTCCTGGAGTATCAATTAAGTTCAGTAAGTATGTTGATGGATCCTGCATATCTGAAGCAACATCCTGTTGGAACCTATATTTGTGGAACATAGTTGCTGTTTGAGCTTTCACAGTTATCCCCCTTTCTCTCTCTACCTAAAGAAAGCATAGTTGTCATTGTAGTTTTGACAAGAAGATGTGACAAATGCATAAGAGTACAATTTAACAATGTGGAAATGGGAGTGCTCTTTCCTTTTGAAAAGTGAAGAGAGGAAAAAAGTAGAGATCTAAGTACGCTAACATTGTATCACAACACAAAATTATTGAATATGACTGAATCAAGGAGTTCTATTTGTGTTATAAGTTATAACCCATAGAAACACTAGAAGGATAAAAAAGTTTCAAGAGAACAGTTCATACACCAACAAAAAAAAAAATCATCTAACCAGCCACCATGATCATAATAATTTCTCAATCACATCTGCTATACTCGTTCAGCTTTTGTTGCACTTCACTTTGAGTTTCTTTTAAACTCAAATTTCACCAGTCATGACTCAAATTTGCATAAATCCACTGTCAAGGTGGGCAGTGATGGATGGTCTGGTGATCCTAGGACACAGGGGGAACATCATAAATGTCATTCTTCCCCAACAACATTACCACCTTACCTGTAAACAACCTCTCAATCAGGTAATCACACCTCACTACCACGGATACCCATCCAACAACTGGCACGTCTAATGATGGTAGTAACCACCCCAACCTCCCAAAACCCTTGAAAGGTTACGTAGACTGTGTTTATTTACGGGCATGAATGAAGAGCTAACAGGATTTTGCATATTTAAATCACAAACATCATATGGATCATATACAAGGTTGTAAGCTTGAACTCCTTGGAGTTCTCAGCTTGGCAAGGATCCTTGGGGATTAAAGAAAGGGTACATAAAGAAATCATATTTCTTCAGCTTTATATATCTTATCCAGAATGAAAGATTACAACACTTTCTTAGACTAGGAACTTTACATTCAGTCCCTCTAGGATCATTTACTCGCTCTGTTTTCTAGTTTATGGAGAAGGGTGTAACTTATGTCTTCAATTTTGATAGCATGGCTTAAATTTTTTCTTCAAATCGTAATGCAACTAGAATAAAATGTCTTGATGAAATGCAACCAGTTCTATCACTGATATGGAATCCCTCGTTTGCATTGGCAGCAAACAATAAAAACAACACAATTAACAAAAAAATTACAATCTAATAAACAGAAACTATAAAAAGACCAAATCAAAAGTACCTGCAGTTTATCAAGGTACTGAGGCTGACCATGACCTTTCCTTATAGTCCCAGTGAGTTCCAATAACCGGTCAGCCAACGTCGATTTTCCATGATCAACGTGAGCAATAATCGAAAAGTTCCTAACCCTCTCAGCCGGAAACTGACTCAAATCAATATCATCTTTATTCCCATGTCGAGACTGGGAAGAGAATGAGCTCGCGGAGCTCAGTCTGCAGGTGAGATCAGAAACACCAAATACGGCACCAATTAGATCGAATCTACATCTAGTCCGCAGATTACTTCTCCTCTTGGTTGAAAGCGCCCTTGAAATTCCATTGAAGACGCCTCCCATTTACGAAATATGAGAGAAATTGTGATGAGAAATTCTCAAAGGGGGAGGGTTTAGGGTTTCTGAGAGGGTTAGAGATAGAGAGAAGGTGCGGGTCAAATCTGCAATTATTAGAAAGTACAGTCTTGGAAATAAATTTGAATTTATTTAAGAAAATCTCCGCCGGAGTAATGACGCTGACAGGCTTTCGTCAGCTCTCCCGCAACCCCAAGCGGGGGAGACGCCTCTCGCACCGCTTGTGCGAGAGGCCAAATAGTAACGGTCCGATTAAAATCTCCCCCTTTATATATATCGGAGGCTCGAAGCCGATCATCCTCCACAACCACGCCCGTTGAAAGGAAATTCAAATTCAAAAAGCAATTCAAATCCAGATCAAAAAAATGGATCTCGGCGCAGCACAGTTGGAAGCAAGGAGGAGACGCGAAGAATGCCGGGCGGCAGAAGCGGCGGGAAATCGGGTAACTATATTTCATTATTTGAAATTGATAGCATCAATTTCAAATTTATCTAATTTGTTTGATTTCAATTTATTTCATAAATGTTGTGCAGTTTACTCGAAGATTGAACGAGAGGAATGTTGTCCCTTCAGCTCGTGAACGAACCGAAGAACGGCGTCGGATGGAGGGTATTGTGTCCGTACCTAACGATGCATCTTACAAGCCATTAGAGGATAGCATCACCACTCGGAGTCGCGATTTGAAGGCGAACGATCAATATCCCCAGACGCAACAACTGGCAAATGAGTTTCTGTCTGATCTCAGCATCGATGGAGTCGGCTTCAACTACTACCAGACGCAAGCATCGTGTTCGCGTGATTTTGGATTCCGAGACCCAACACATGAATCGACTTTTATATCTTCATCTAGAGCTAATTTTTCAGAGCCCAACACTAATTTACAACTTGGGTATACCCTAACCCCGTCATACACCACTCCACAGTCTCTCCCCCCTGCTCCGGCTTCATCTCAAGACACATTTCCAAGTGAGATAGTAGATCCGGTCACCGGACGTCCGAGATTAGGCGACCTTCTTAAAGATTACAACACCCATGTTGCCAAAGAGATATGGGATAAACCGATGACGGTACATACACCTGTTTTTAATTTTTAATTTTTTTTTTATTGTTTTAGATTCACTAATTTGTTCTCTGTTTTCAATAGGCTTGGGTACGCAAGGTCCACCGACGTGATAAGGCTCTACAAAAACTAATGCAAATTTTTCATGGTACCCCCCGAAATGTTGAATGGAGGAAGATGGTGGAGGCATCGGGTGTCTTCGGGTTGTTTTGGAGGCAACTTAGACACGTGGATCACACCCTTATTTATGCATTTGTGGAGCGATGGCATCCCGAAACAAATACATTTCACTTGCCATTCGGTGAGATGACCATCACGCTTCACGATGTATTACATATTTCTTCACTCCCTATCGACGGAGAAGCCGTATCCGGGTTCTTGACAGATCTAGGCATTAGGAAACATGCCACATATCTATTTGGGCCATGGACCGACGAAGAATTTCACCAGATTCTCAACGACAACGGGTTCAAGACGGCTCACCTTTGGGATTGTATGATATCATTTATCCATCACGATGGTTCACCGCAAGCTATAGTATCCGCATGGTTACTCCAGTTTTTGGCCGTGACCCTTTTCATGGATAAGTCGACACACAAGATTAAGGCTAAATTTTTGTGTCTCATAGTAGACTACGCCAGGACGGGTCGTTTGGCATGGGGTACGGGGTCTCTTGCGTACTTGTATAGACAACTCGGGAAAGCCTCACGAAGAGATACCACAAAAATAGCCGGTTTCATCGCACTTCTCAGTGTAAGTAAAAAATTTGTTATAATAGTTTTTTATGTCATTTAATAATTTTAACATAATATAATATTGTTGGTTTTTCAGAGATGGATTTCACATTATTTTCCGTCCTTTCGAACATACAAGGAAGATCACACTCCGTTAATTTCTCAAGTTAGGTTGAGGGAGTATAGAGAACAAATTGAACATCTTCGAGCTAGTGATGTGATATGGTTCCCATATGAGAAACAAATTAGGTCATGGAACGGACCTGAACGAATTTCTATGTATAGAGGGACGATTCAATGTATGAACATTGTGGAGCCGTATCATCCCGATAGGGTGGCTCGGCAATTTGGTCGGGTTCAAGATATACCGCTAGATCCCATCCAACCAATTAGAGGTGTTAGGCCTTTCACTTCTAAGCAATACAATTTGGAGTTCAATGATGTTGAAGATCGTTGGGAGAGACGACATTCCGACGAGGCTATACGTAGTACTCTTCGAAGTGCTTCACTTACAATTGTTCCCTGGCAAGATACTAAACGATATATTTATTGGTATTTTACTCATTGTCACCCATATGCTTTGAAGGAGTCGTGGGCACATCAAGGTGCATCAGGCGAAGCCCCTCTTGCACTTCGTCGTATACAGGTACGTTAATTATATTTATAACCTTTGTTATAGTTGTTGATATAAAACTATTTGTTTTGCTATCATGCTTTATAGTGCCACCAACATGTTGGGACGAGGTTTGCTGAGCTACTTGAGCGTGGGACGGTTCCTAACACAATTGAGATTTCTCGATTGTTTCAAATGTTTTTTTAGGGAGGATGTCATGTCGACAAAAGTGTCATGGTCTTGGAGGGCGATTCCATAAAGTTTGTGCGAGTCATTTACCCCTCTTAAGACATTTATGTGATATATGTAAATAATGTATTTCTTTCGTTGTACTTGAAAGCATTTACTGCCATAGACTTTTTCTAGTTTTGATTCTATTGACAACAAATTCTTATAAACAATTTTTGGGTTTCGGGTTAGGAGGGTTTGAGGTAAGTTCATATTGTATGAAGGGAGTTGGCTTGTACACGCCCCGTACTAGTCTATTAGATCTCCGTCTATATGTTTTTTAACTATCTAACACAATGACAACTTATAACCATTTTTGTTCAAGAACCAAAACAATTGTATATGACGTCATACACTATACGTCTATACCAAAAGAAAAACTTTAATCTTCATAAACGATAAATTTGAAGGAGATAGGCACGCTTTTACGAGTAGGGAAGCTATTGACTATGCAAATGCTTGGGAGACACACAAGGGTAAGAGCAATGCCAAATATTGAAGTTGCTCCTATATGAAGTGGATCAAGCTTAGAGACGGAGTCATGAAGATCAATATGGATGGAGTTGTTAGAGAAGACGGACATGCTACGACTATAGGAGCGATTAGAAATAAAGTAGGCGAATGGCAATGGGGTTTTATCCACAACATTGGAATATGTACGATCCCGTGACAGAATTGTGGGGTGTTTTACATGGCCTAATGTTGGCATGGGAGTGCGGGTAACGGGTTGCGGAACTAGAAACATATTCCCAACTAGTAGCCGGATTTCTTGCAAAAGATATCAACCATAACCACCCACTTGCCAATCTTGTGCTTAAATGCCAAGACATTATTAAAAGAGACTAGAATATCCACTTTCGTCATGTCTACCGCGAGGCGAATAATGTCGCGGATTTTCATACTTCTTATGCGTTTAATTTTATGATTGGTCAGGGCCGACCTTGAGGGTGTACGAGGTGAGCCACTGCTCGGGGCCTCAAATTTACAAGGGGCCTCATTCGATTTTCTATCTTATGTATTGATATATTTTTAAATTTGGTAAATTATACATCAAAATATGTATAGCCCAGTGGTTGAGTATTCTTGTTGAAATTTGCATCAAAATATGTGGTTGCTTCCTTTTTTGAAATAATTTAGTGAGGCCACTATCCTTCAAACTAGGGTTGGGCACAAATCCCGCAAATTTATCTTGTCCCGTCCCACAATATTGTTTGTGGGACGGGACATGGGTCTTACCTTCTTCGTCTCGCAAGGCCCGTCCCGTCCCGCATAAATTAAATAATTAAATTTATAAACATAAGAAGTGACCATCATGTAATTTTGTTCTTATAAACAATTGTCCAAATCCATTCTACAAATGGCAAAAGGTGAAATTAGTTGCGGTATTGTCTAAAGGAGTAGGGATCATTATGTAGTTTTGTTCTTATATTTTATTTGGATGTTTAGGCTTAACAAGTTAATTATGTTTTGTAATTCTTGTTGCGACATTCTATTTTGATGTCTTTCGTTTTAAGGATATCAACGAATATTTGATTTCGTAAATTGTTAATTTTAAACCGAAAAGGCAAAAACAATTTTTATATAGATCACGCGGGATTGGTCCCGTCCCGTCCCGTCCCGGTCCGAACCGGGATAGGGCTCAATGATTTTTAGTAAAAAAAACTCAGTGCCCGTCCCGGTCCCGTCCCATATATAATGGCTGGGATGGGACGTGGGATGGCCTTAATCCGTCCCGTCCCGTCCCATGCTCAACTCTACTTCAAACGCCATTTTTTATTACCATAATTCAACTCTACAAATAATTAAGGGTCCCTATTCATCAGTTTTTTTTTGTTACTTTTAATTTTAATTTTAAAAATAGTGGTGTTGAGCTTGAAGTGATTTTTTTTGCTAGTTAAAGAATATTTTTAAATAATATTTTTAAACATAAATATACTATAAAATGTTAACATATTTATATATAATTAAGAAAAGGTAAAGTTTTTATAACAAAATTTTACAAATTAATGATTTAGTTTATAAAAAAATTCATTATATTTATAGATTTAATTATTTATATATCAAATGTTAAAACATTTATGGCAAAAGGCCAATGCTTATAGTTACAATATATCAATTTTTAGTTGAATGATTGTGTCATGTAAGGGATTTCTAAAAGTATTTATTAAATGTATAACATTATATATTTCTTTATTAATTTGATCAAATGAATAAATTGTAGAAATGAATAAATTGTAGAAGATATAAAATTTTAAATTTTTTAATAAATATTTTTAAAATAATTTAAGATAAAACTTCTTTACAAAAAATTCATAACCCTTTTATCTTTAACACCTACACTTATATATTTTTAAATAACAATAACAATTTTGTGAAAGGTTTAAACTTTTTTTAATCGTTTTCGCACAATAATTTGGTACACAACAAGTGGATGTAAAGGTGAAGGTGGAGTTTTAAATGTCTGTAAGGGTTCTGATGTTATTTTGAAAAGTGTTAAAATATGCACTTTATATTTCCAGCAGGGTTCTACTATTTCTAGGTCTGTTTCTGTTGCATCTTCAAAGGTTCACAAGGATGATATGACTAGGTTATGACATACAAAACTTGGTTATATGGGTGAAAGAGGGATGTAAACTATGGCAAGTGAAGATAAACCATCAAAAATTATTCACCAGAGCTTAGTTGAAGGACGCTCAAGAAGAGTTGGAGTTAGACATCCACGTAGGTACAACTTTGAGGATATGGTTGGTTATGTCCTACATGTTGCTGAAGAGGTGGATACTCATGAACAATCTACCTATAGAAGTTGCATCTGAGTCCGAAGCTGCACAGTAGTTTGTAGCAACGGGAGGTGAGATGCAGGATTTGAGAGTAGCTCGGAAAGTTCTAGGAATGAAGATTATTAGAGATAGAGATACATCTGATATTGGGCTCGTTTTGGGGAATTATACATGATGTTTTGTCACAAAGTATTCTGATTTTGATTATGCAAGAGATGTTGATACTATAAAATCTATGACCGGTTCTGCATTCATGAAATGATTATGATTCTAGTAATGAAGATTCTTTTCAAGAAATGATTTTGATTATGCAAGAGTTGTTGTGAGTTGGAAGACAACCTTACAACCCACGGTTACTCTACTACAGACCCTAAAGAGGGAATTTGGTTGAAGAGATTGGTTAGTGATCTAGGTTTACATCACGATCAGGCTATTGTATATTTTCATAGTTTGAGTACAATTTGTTTGTCAGGGATCAAGTTCATCATGAGAGGACTAAACACATTGACGTCAGGTATCATTTCTTGAAAAGTGAGAAGATGATCAAGGTGAAGAAAGTAGGAACGTACTATTGATATATTGTTGATATGTTCAACCAACCGATACCTCTCAACAAGTTCTAACATTGTTTGGACTTGCTAAATGTCAAAAGTTGTTCAGTGCCCAAGGAACACATCTGAATAGAGAGAGGAGTTGGTTTGGGCATTAACTAATGCATATGGAGATTAGTTGATTTGGGATTGACTAATGCATCTGGTATGTCTGTCAGAATTCGGGCATTGACTAATGCAATATGGTATATATGTGAGGATTCAAGTCAAGGTGGAGATTTGTAGATATGCCTTAAATTGAGCTTATCTTTTGTTTGTTTATTTTTTTTATTTTTTATTTTTTTATGTTTGGACAGTCTTATACTTGACACCCAAGTATGAACCTGCCAACTATAAACCTGCCAAGTTTGAATCTACCAAGTATAAATCTATGGTTGTTCCCACATATATTGTAGGGTTCCCTTAGTCTCTTATCATCTAATCATTTGATAATCATTTGAAAATTTGGGATAACCTAGCTATCATTTGTAATATGAGATAATCTAGTTATCATCTGTTTATCCTATCATATGTACTCTGAAACTCCTCAATAAAATACGTTCGCTGGTTTTATACCCCTATAAATCCCTATCAAAATAGATAGAAACTCACATGATAGCAAAACTAGGAAGATAAATTCTTAAATTTATAAACCTGTAAATAATTCCCCTAAATAGCAACGAACTCACAATGTATGGATCGTACGAAGTAGGACAAGTATTACAAGGTCGAACACGAAGACTGGGAGGATTAATCTGCAGCAATGATTAAGGATAGAATAGATCTCGAATAAAGAAGGAGGTTGGAAAAGATAAGGGAAAGAAGGTCGGTTTTGGGATGTTTGCAATCGAATGTCACCTTCAATTGAAAACAATTTTATAAAAGCGAATAAAAGAAAAGATAATCAAATTAAAGAAAATAAAATGGATTTCAAGGGTTCAAGGTCATTGTTTATGGCATAATGGACTTAGGACGACTCGCAGGGATATATGGTAGAAAAGCAATATGGATGAAAGTTTCTAGGTTGATGGTCTATTACCGGGTAAGTCTCAAGACCATCTAGTTCCAATCTTAACTACCTATTACCTGGTAAGTCTCAAGGTAAAGAGGAAGGAAATTCACTACAAACCAGATTATCTAACTAAGGATCAAGTAACCCTTTACTGGGTAAGTCTCAGGAATTACCCAACTTAGAGAGAAATCAGGCACATTCAAACCAATAAAGGTTTCACCTTTATTACCTATGGTTAAACACTTATGTATCTAAGAGTCGTGGCGGGCGTCGTGAGGGCAGCCAAGAGGAATATCACCGGGTAAGTCTCAATTCCAACTTAGGTTGCTAGTTTAGAAGGTTATAATCTAGATTTAAGTCCAAGCTAACCATTAGGATTTTAAGCAATTCAAAGCCAATTCTAAGCTCAATCTAATACATCATAATTCAAGGCATAAACAAATCTCTATCAACCTTGGAACCACAAAGTTACAACCAATAACAATCATATCAAACTCTACAACTAAGAAAGACAAATTGAACATGAAAGGGAAATAAATAACTCAACTTCAATGAAATCTTGAATCCAACAATGTCTCCCAACAATTCTGAATGCAAAAGTCTCCAACTTTAATCTCAACAAATCCAAACTATGAAGAACAATGGTGAAGAAGAAGGATAGGGTAGGAGACGGCTCCTCCCTTCTAGGGTAAACTCTAGGCGAATCCCAACACACCTTGAAATGAATCCAAGGTTTCCTTTTATACCAAAACCTAACTAAAATACATTGGGCCTAAAAGGAAGCAACCTGTAAATAAAATAAAATATAACGCTCAGGGAAGAATCTCGGTCTGGATCTCAATGAGATGGTCATGGTCGGGGCCGAGATTTCGACTTCGTACTTCAGCGTCATGGACATCTCGGTCAAGTCACCCGAGATCAAGGCCGAGATGGAGACCGAGATTTTGCAACAGAGACTTCCAACTCGACCAAGGTACATGGATCTCGATCTGGGATGGTTGATCTCGGCCGAGATTTGGCTCTGGACGTTCCTTCATGCCTTAAGCTTGATTCCTTGCCCTTTCCCGTGCACATAAGCTCGTTCCAATGCATCCACTTCGAGGCTTGATCCTCAAATACGTCGTTTTAGCTCCATAATGCGCCAAATCACCTACAAAGTCATAAATAGCGTGTGTAGACATCTGTTCTTGCAAAGTAGAACGAAACAAGCATAAATAGCACAAACTAAGGCTAAAACATGAATGCGGAAAGGAAAAATCTACCTAAATGCATGAGTAAACTAGGTCGATAAATCATGTTATCAAAATCTCTCTAGAAAGTGGATGTATCCATTTTGGGTGAACCACTATAAACATGTATGTGTGTGTCTTTCTTGTTTGTTGAATTATGTTATTTCTCAGTAATTCCGCACAACAAAACTATTACTTAGTTTTACCAATATGTGTAAAAACTAAATATTTTCATAAACTTTTTATCGGAGTTCAAATCACCTTATTTAAATGGAAAGATGTCTGAAACCATTTACGATTCCACAAATATACTCAGACACGGATACATCGTTGGGTTAGAGTTCATCTAAAATTTTAGGCCCATATATTTTTTTGAATAGTTATTGTTTATTAAAACTAACATGGCATACTGGATGTTTGTATCTTTAAACTTGCACTTGAAACAAGTGGTCAAGAGTCCAAGTATTGTACGTTGTATTGTTTTAACGAGATTACTATTCGGGCAGATACTTTTTAACATTTGCGCATCAATGCGGACTCCGCATGCACACCAAGCCTTTTTTTCCCCTCAAAAATCTGGCGCATGCGGATTGAGAACTCTTGGGCATATTCAGATTGAGAAGTCTTGAGGGTGGGGTGCATGCTCAACCCGATTCCACCTTCTCTTTTGTGTTTTTTGGGCCGCCCAAATAACATCACTCTTTTTTAATTATCCCATTTTCTTAAGCTTTACTATAATATATTATACGAGATTCGAGTTTTTTGCAGCGTTGGTCAACCTTCAGGCTTCTATTCCTAGTTTTGATCTTTTTGGTTTTACTGTCAAGAACATCGCCCCCCTAAAGCCCAACATGATTTGACAAGTGCTCTTTCCAGTAAGATAGTGCATGCGATGGAATAAACTTTTGATATGACCCTCAGACAGAAAGCAGTTTTTAAATGTTTGTAGTCAACGCATAGCCAAGACTTTTTTCTTGCCATACCCATTGAGGGGCTTGGACAATGTATATCTCCAGTTGAGTATCGCACGATTCTTAAGTATCGCCTTATGATTTCTTTGTTCCCGGCTGATGTGATTTGTCCTATGTCTAATTGTCGGAGGGATTTGAATGCTTTTGGGGAGCATGTAGTTCATTATAAAGAACTTAATGGCTTCAAATATAGACATGATCTTCTTTGTGATGTTTTATGTGACGTGTTCAGGGTAGTAGGAGTCTCGGCTAAGAAGGAAGCGCCTATGACCTTCTTAACTGATCCGCGGGAAGGGAGATCTACTTTGAGGCCAACAGACGTGTTAGCGTTTCGATGGGTCAGTAAAAAACATGCTTGTATTGATTTGACGGGGTCCCTCCTCTGGTCAGTTTGGATGGTGGGCCTTTTGTTGTGGGCAAGACAACCCTCAACGCTGCTTATACGAAGGTGGCTAAGTATGAAATGACTTGTATTGAAAACTAACATGTGTTTCTTCTGTTCACTTTTGACACATTTGGGTATGTTGAGTTTCCTAGGTCTTCAGACGCATTTTTAAGGAGGATCGGTTTTGATATCCAAAAAGGACCAGATGTAAATAACGTTTAGGTATGTTGTTGTCCACCTACATTCGAACCAGATGTAAATAACGTTTTTGATTTAGATTCAAAAAATTTTACGAACAAAAAAATGTATTATATAAATATAATTTATTAGATTAGCAATTCATTTTATTATACCCATTTTTCTTAATTTATTAGATTAGTAATTCATTTAATTATACTCATTTTTCTTGATTTATTTTACCTTTTTATATGTATATACACCAAAAGATTCAAAACGGTTAATATCTCAAAGATACTTGAGTCGGACAATAATAATCTCCGACAAAGTCGAGATCATGATTAAAAACACTGTTTACCTTATTCACTAATTTGCTATAATAATTTATATCATATTTTTAGATAAGCCAACTCCAAGTAGTTACTAATTGTTGTTTTGGCCCCATTCATACTACCGTTTAATGTTTATTAATCCGAATTTACACTATTTTACAAAAATAAAATAAAACGGTGGGTAATTTTTGTACGGAACTGCTGTTTCGAAAAACAAAACATACACACATAGCCTGTTCTGCTGTTCATAGCACTCAACAACATTTAAAAAACTGTCTGGTTAGGAACTTAGGTGTAACTAAGCATTAACTTTTTCCACGTGGCAGTGGTTACTCTGTCCTTGTCAGCAATAAATCACAAGTTAAAAATTAAATTTTTTCTAAGCAATAAAAAATTTCAAAAGAAAAAAGAAAAACAGTAAAAATATTCGGTTTTGCAAAGCTCAAGTTGGTGTCCGCTTTAATAGCAAAAAGCGTCTCCCACTCTGCTCACTCCCCATTCCCGTTGCAGAAGAGAGAGAAAGTGTGAGAGAAGAGATAGAAAGAGAGAGATATTCTGAAACTGCTCTCCTATTGTCCGGTAATGTTCAGATCTGAACCGCATTTGTTTTCCGCTCTTGATTTCTTCATATTTCTTCCTTCTATTATTTGTTTTCCCCTTATTGTCTTTGATTTTTGCGACATAAATTGAGACTGAGCTTGAGTATGTGTGATATATTCGCGGTATAATAATATTTGCTTGTATGCTGCTTATTCTCCTCGTTCTGAGGCTTTTACTTTGGGTTTTGTATGTTGATCTGAGTGTTTATGGTCGTGTACAGCTTGGATTGAAGGTAATACTCATGGCTAGCTTTGAATTGATTTTTTGAGAAATGTCTGGTTTTATACTGTTCGATTGGCCTCTTTTTTCTATCCCCCCCTCCCCCAAATCCATGTTTTGCATTGTGGTGGATGTAAGCTGCTGTTTTTGCTGCGCTTCAAACTTGTACGGGAAAAGTAAATTGAAGTTTCTGCGGTGTGTATCGCAAAGTGAAATTAATAAGAGGTGTAATTTATATTCTTTGGGGCTGAAAATAATAATAAATACAGGAGAGTGTCACATTATTCTAAAGTAGTCAGAAATGAATGCCCGTATGTTTTAGATGCGTGCAATTCTATAAATTTTTAATGACTATGTATAAGCACACAGTAGGCTGGTAGTTAATCTGGAATTGCTTGAAGTGTTGATTTCTGGAGGAGTATTTGAGTTTTGGTTGTTTATTCACGTTTCATTATTTTCAATTAGAATGCATTTTTATACACTTGTGCTTATTTGCGTCTTCTTGAAGTTTACTCCTTCCATTTCATTCACATGCTTTTACATAAGGCAAGGAGGTATATCTCTTATGAAACATCCACCCTATGAAGTGGAGAGGATAATATTGAAACATGCAATTTTCACTTAACTGTCTGGCTGCATTGTATTAGCTTATTATTTGCTCTGATTACTTCTCCTTCAGACATCCAATTGTCCCTCTCTTTGCAATTTAAATTCTTCTCGTCTTTCAATTGTTATTTTGATGTTGATTCTTTGTTTCTTGCACCAGTTTATGCAAACTTAAGTGTGGGAAATCGCAGTTTCTTGAGCTTCTTTTCCTTCCACTATGGGTAAATCTCCTGCAAAATGGGTGAAGAACATACTTCGTGGGAAGAAATCATCCAAGTCTTACCCTTCCAAAGTAAGTTTACCAATTTTCTTTTTCAGTTTGGGTCATATTTCCTATTTATGGCTGGAAGTTGCTCTCCTGCAAAATGGGTGAAGAACATACACATGATTTGAAATTATTACTCAACCTTTGTACATCCAGCACACATTATTCCCCACCTTACCCTTAAGATGCTCCATGGTTACTATAATGCTTTCATCCACCCTCATCCTCATCTTAACATTCTGGAAGATGTGTCATTCTCAGAATACCATTTAGATAAGTAGCAGGCTTTGTCTGCGCTTAATCTGGAGATGATTTTCAGTCTCACAGGTATCTTGTGAGATGTAGAAGCATCTGGAATGATCCCCTTCTTCCTCAATCCATCTATTCTACCTGTTACATTCAATCGAGTGATGAAAGAAACATCTACCAATATGCACACCACTCTAGATAACATCACATACTATAATTTCACCTCTATTCTTCAGTGGGTTTCATTCATGCCTTTCCAATACAATATGAAGCACTAACCAGATTCCCCCATGCTGTCTAGATCACATTACCGTAACCATGGTCCATTTTATGGAGTCAGTCATAATTTTACCTGATGACAAACTGGCAAGTGATAGATATCCACAGTGTCAAGTTTCTAAAACATGTTAACAGGGATAACTGAAATTTCTTTTTAGTATTTTTACCTTCTTGGTACATCGTCATTTGAAGTTCTGAGGTTCATGGTAAATTTTAATGACATTTTTTCTTGTCCTACATTGTAATCTATGAAGAAGGCTGCAGATGAGAGTAATGCATCTGTCCCACCTCAAGCATCTTCCACAGAGCTTAGTGGAACTTCTCCAATGTCAAACTTGGCTCCTCCTACCATGACGACTGAAATGAAATCAGAAATGGAACAAGCAAGAAGTGGAAGGATATCTTATGAAAATGCCATCCCAGTGGCTGC
Organism: Fagopyrum tataricum; assembly: GCA_002319775.1. Taxonomy (NCBI): domain Eukaryota; kingdom Viridiplantae; phylum Streptophyta; class Magnoliopsida; order Caryophyllales; family Polygonaceae; genus Fagopyrum; species Fagopyrum tataricum. The sequence continues at coordinate 8,988,836 of CM008285.1, read as the reverse complement.
AAATGAAGCCGATGAATCATGTGCAGCGGAATTTAAATCATCAAAGGAGGCTGTGAACCTTGGCCTAACAAACCCTGCTACAGAGGTGCATCTCTAAACTCTGATTCTAAATAGGTTTTTGGTATGCGAAGTGCCTTTGCTCTATTTGAGTTACCTTGTCCAATGGTAGTAGTTTTATGTTCGTTGCAAATCAACAACATTGTTTTTAGCTGTTGCCTAGAAATATTTTTTTTTTTAAGAGCACGATCTACTAATCTGAACAAGTGATGTTGATAAAATATGGAGATATGTAGAAGCTTATTCAATTGAAGCATATGAGAAAGTTTCCGTTTGTTAATACTAATAAAGTTTTTCCTGTTAGAGCTTTTACCATGAGTCTAATAGTATCACGTTTTGTAAATAAATCCGTCAAAGTATCTTTTGAGCTTCCATTATAACTCCTCGGTTCATCACTAGTTGTATGCCATAAATTGTTTCTCAGTACTTCCATGGCTTGCACTATTACTTTCGGTCCGTGGTGATATTTTGGTTTAATTAGTGTTCTTTTTGATTGAAAAAAGTCCACTATTGACCTTTTTTTTCACTCCTGATGATTTTTTTGTTTTCTTTATTTTATTATTATGAACAATTTAAACTACTTATTGGTTGTTCAATTTGGTTTAATTTTAATGTTCAGTGATGCAGAATAGCTCACTTCCCTGAGTTCCTTAGATTGAAGGACAAATGTTGCAATATTTGAAAATTAAACTGCATAGCCATCAGGGCCAACACTGACAAATTTAATTAACCTTCTTCAAGGAAAAAGTCACAACTTGTATTTTTATCTTAATGTTCTTTCATGTAGTTTCTGTGTTGGCTAATATTTTACATCCTAAACCTAAAGGCACCACAGGAATATCATAGCCTTGAAGGGATTACCATGCTACAAGCCCTTGTTCGGGGACATTTGGTAAGAAGGCAAGCGTTAGCTACTTTACATTGTGTGAGGGGAATTGTTAAATTACAAGCAGTAGCCCGTGGTAGAAGGATCAGATGTTCTGACACTGGGCTTGAGCTGCGAAAGAAGTGTTCTTTACAGGTAATCCTCTTTAACTCCATTTTGTCTGCTACTCTGCATGGTTTTGACCTCTCTCATTGGTTTTTGACGTGGAGTTCTAGTAATAATTTTTTGGTCACTGATTGACATCATTAATCATATAAACTATTTCATGTGAACAGTCTTAAAGGCAATGGTGGCTAGTGCCAACTAACAATGATAATTACCTTGGCTGTAAAATTAAGTTAGGATTATAGTCATAGCTGATGTAAATCTTTACAATAATTATGTTTAAATAGGTCACAATTGTCAACTATCTTTTGAGTACAATAATCCAAAATTTGATGCCATATACATTAAATGCAGAGTTCTATCCTGTTCATGTGTGAAAATGATTTTTTAGCATATAACCATCACTATTTTAGTGGTATCCTGGTATGTATAAGCTGTCTTGGCTGTAAATCCTTCACGAGATGGCATCATTATGTCCCTTCTAGGGGCATGTTTGTAAGACTTTTAAAATTGGAACTATTATATCATGGATCCAGGCTATCCAGCTTGAAGTGGCATTTATGTGGGTTGGGTCAGTTCCAAATTTGGAAAGGGTCTTTTTAGTTATAAATTCGGTTTCAGATTATACGTAGCTAGGTTGAGGTAATCATCTCAATTTGTTATTTTAGACTTGGTTCAGTTCTAATTCAATTTTGAACATGGTTAAACAATTGCTGCAGTTTTCTGTTTCTACTGATATTGGCTTTTCGAATTCTTTTATTACCTATCTAAATGTTTAAATGTAAATTTATAACCGATGCCATTGCCACAGTCAACAGTTTTAGCGTGGATGTAAAAAAAACATCATTACTCTTGCACAATTGAGAGAAAAAAATTGGCTGATTCTGGAACCTTCTGCTGGATTTTCTTTCTGTTTGGCCTTTTGATCCATTTGAATTGGGTCAGCTCATCACTTTCTCGTCTTTTGACTCAACTGCATGGGGTGATTTTGCTTGCGTATAAGATCATACTAATATTTAACCTTTTTATTTTTTTTATTATTTTTGTTTTCCCTCTTTGTTAAGCACAGGCTTACCATCTTTGTTGCCTTTATAATATCCCACCATATCTCCCTTGTTAAGAAAACAGTTTAAGTGCTTCCGAGCCTTGCATTTTGCATGCAGTTCAGCCTAAGCCTATTTTCATCTTGTTTTTACGGCCATCTTTGTTGCCTTATAATATCCTACCATATCTCCCTTGTTGGGAAAACAGTTTGAGTGCTTCCGAGTCTTGCATTTTGCATGCAATTCAGTCTATTTCTAATTTCATCTTGTTTTATGACCAGGACGCTGATGTTACAGAGACAAGTAGGTTTAGTTCATCCATTATTCTGGGAAAGCAGTCATCAAATGCTTTTGCTAGTAAGGTATTTATCACTTTCTCTTTTATTATAGAATAATGGAAACCTGATAATTATTAAAATAAAGTTCAGCAGAATAACTGCCTCATGATTTTATCTGAAGATAATTCATTCAGTTTAGTGCTGTATGTTTTCTTCAAAAATGTGCTAGTTGTCAGAGATTATATGAGTTGTATCAAATAATTGGCCATATTTGAAAAGCTTGATCTTAAGTGATCAAGAGCAAAAAACAATTCATGTGTCACTCCGTCATTACGTGTTATTGTCAAAATTGGATGCAGTAGATGAGGATATTTGGTACCTCATTGTTATTTATGTGAGACAGTATGCACGTAGGAGCTTTTATACATTACCATAATATGAGTTAAGGAGTACCGTATTCTCTATGACAGTGGTTTTAATTGATTAATTCGACTAACAACATGTTTGCTCCATCTGACCTTCACCTTTCAAAGTTCCAAGTCCACATCCCAGGTTCACTCCAGGGTATTCTCATGAGCCCCCAACTTACTTTTTCCTTCTACTTCTTAAGCTCATGGTTCTTTTATCCAATGTGGAATGCAACCTACACCACTATTTTCTCCTGTTACACAGGGTTTGTTTTAACAGTATACCTCTAGTTACTCCAGGGCTGCTTAGGCCAAATAATGTTGTGAAAGCATGCAGGCTCAAAGCATACTTGCATAATAACGCCACTTACACCTCCTAAACTTTGTCCTTTGTTCCCCTTTTTCTAATGACCCTTATTCTTTGATCTGCACTGGATAATTTAATTCTGAAAATTTGGTTCTCCAGGACACTATCATGAAAAAATAACTGGATACTCTTTATATGGGAGAGTGACTGTAAAAGAGCTTAGTTATAAAGAAGGAAATGAATTGATGATTGTTCTCTTAGTATAAAACCTGTTCAGTTTCATTTGGACAGTTTTGAACTTTAGAATTGAGAATGCTGACAATACTTTTCTGTTTTTAGATTCTTGCTTCATCAATCTCATCGTTGCCCCTCAATCTTCAATATGATCCCGATGAACCAAATTCAGCTCCAAAGTGGCTAGAAAGGTGGTCATCATCTCACTTCTGGGGATCAGCTGCACACCAAAAGGAAGCTTTAAGCTCAAATTCAAAACAGCAAGACAACAAAACTGTTAAAGCAGAACCCAAGGCTCCTGCTGCTCCAAAGAATGAAGGGAGGAAGGTTGCTGCAACTAACATGGATAACAGCAGTTCAGTTCATTCCTCTTTGGACTATGGGAAACCCAAGCGCAACAATAGGAAGCATGTGACTCCAAATGTGGAAACTGTTGTGCAGGATAACCCTGAAAATGAGCTTGAAAGAGTTAAACGGAGTCTGAGGAAAATTACCTTAAACAACAAAGAGGCTTCTGGGAAATCAGAACCTGCAGTTGAGGTCCCAAAGAAGAGCACAAGAAACGGGTCAGTTTCTCCAGCACCTATAAGCAAGTCAGAAGTGGCAAACGAGGAATTGAACCATAAGCCTGAAATGAAGGAACCTGTTTTGCTTGATTCCATAATAGATGAAACTAACCCAATCGATGCACAACCCGAGAAGCCTGAAGCGGAGGCAGAATTGGAGTCTCTTGTGGTTCATGAACCGAATGATTTATCCCTCAACCATTCTACTGAACCATGTTCTGGAGAAAATGGTGTGGATGTTGAAAAGTACTCTTCGGTGAACGAGGAGAAAGTCTTTAAGGAAGAAAACTATATGGAATATGACCCTAAAGTGCGGAGGAGATCCGTTCCATTAAAGCAAGAATACATTGAGAATTCCCCTCAGAACAACCGTACAGTGCCTAGCTACATGGCAGCAACGGCATCTGCCAAGGCAAAGCTGAGAGGACTTGGATCTCCAAAGGTTGCTGAAGAAGGGGAGGAAGAAGCTGTTATTAGGAGACATTCTCTGCCATCTTCCGCAAATGGAAAGTTATCCTCTATGCCTTCTCCACGGATGCACAAGGTGGTGGGTCATGCAAATGGAAAAGATCGTGCAAGAACTGACAGGTCTTTAACATCCTCAAGGGATGGTCAAGGTATAAACTATAAGAAAACCTACTTTCTACATTTTTCTAATAGACCTCATAGAGACATCATGCATGCCCTGAGTTCGCTCCTTAAAGTTCATTATTATCCTTTGGTTTGTGTTTGGTCCACTATTCACATAAACTATAAGCTAACTGGATATCCATTCAAGTTATTTGAAATTGATATAAAGGAACTTACAGGTCCAAATTAAGCTAGTTTCATACATGAAGTGTTGATACTGCACTTGTGTAGATGTTGACATTGAATTTATACTGCACATGCTATGGGATAAATTCAGCATGAAATACTGCACGTGTGCATGCATTTTTATCACTGCCTCACTGTGGTATATTGATGAAATGCTTTTGATGCCGGCTTTCTTTGTAACTCTGTGGAAACTGTTATTCTTATTTCATTCTGGTGGCTGAATTAAGTATTTCATTTCCAGGAAAAGTACTCAAGCCAGATTGGAGGAGGTGATATTGCAGACATCTGCTGCTTGCTAATAGGTAATTCTTGACTTTATGTGTGTTTTCGGGAGACGTTGAACAAAACTGAGGGTTCCTTAGAAATTTTCTTTCACTTTGTGTGATTATGATTTTGAAAGAACTCTGCTGTGTGTATGGCATTCTGCTGTTTGTTCTGCTTTTGTTTCTTGGTTTGTGCAGTTAATGTATAGTTGTCATGATGTATACTTTGCTTACAATGCTTGTTCTAACGAATACTGTTTCCGGATTTGTGATACCGCCCCCAGCTTGATTGAGAAGTTGTTATTTTTGAAATTAGTCGATTTCTTGGTAAAAAAATGTTTGATGTTTATTACATGTCAACTAGAAATGAGGAAATTAGGGTTCTTGGCTGTGCGTATATCTGATTTATTGTCACATATTTAGTGTAATGTTGAAAAAAGATGTACAAATTTAGGTTCCATCTTCATGATGTTAAAATTTCAAGATATTGTCTTCATCCAGAAATATTACAAGACCACTTATCCCTCTTCCATATTTAGAAATTGAAACAAGAGGGTAAATTAACGGACTAAAGTTGGTAGATTCCGAACCTACCAAGATTGGTATTATATCTATTGTCAATTGATTGGTAGATTCCGAACCTACCAAGATTGGTATTATATCTATTGTCAATTGATTTTAGGATGAAATTTTACATTCATATGCAAAATGCATGCAGTGTTTTACCAGCCGTGATGCTCGGCGACAAGAGTCCATAACTAACCTTATACCCATTCCCAACATACACACACCCTTGGCTAACAGACGCACCACCAAACACAGTGGCTCCAGTGTTATAGGACCATAAGATTTTCCCCGTCTCCCCATTCATTGCGTAAAATGGGCCTTCCCCGAAAGTGGATCCCGCGAACACGATCCCATTGGCGACTGTAACGGGTCCGTTGGCAGTTGCATTGTTCGGGTCTGCTGTTGACCAGAGAACTTTGCCTGTTGATACATCCATGGCTACCCACCCTCCCCCGGTTGTCACGTTGGTTGAAGGCGCGAGGGTCATGTTTTTGCCGTCGCTGTTCACGATGTTCGTGTAGAATCTTATCCCGTCTGTGGCTGAGCCCCAGGTTCCTCCTCCCGTTAGACCACCTGGTCCAGCTTCCTGCGTTTACGAACAATGATTCTAAAACTTTTCATGAACAAAAATATATATGGACTATATTCGTTTTCATCCCGTTTCCGGAGATGAAACCAAACAGGTTCGATATGAAGCGGGTTATCATTCAATTATACAAACAAAAATCTAGTGTAATTTAGCTAAAGAAAAGTAAAATAATATTTCTAATAAACAAGCTAAATAAGAACACATTTTGAAACATAATTTAATTTAATTAGGCTCGGCCGTTTTTTAGCAAGTTGGAACGAGTACACCAAAGCTCGGCTTATCTGATTCGAATGAAAGCCCTAATGACTAGATAAGTCATTATTTGGTAATAAACAATTGAGAATGAGGACGTTTTGAAGTTCTATTCAAATTTAGACTTTAGACTCGATTCCAAACGAGCTAAACATAATAGATAAAAACTTGACTCGTTGGCTTCAAATACCAACATTTGCAAGATTACGAGATTTGAATTGATCTTAAGTTTAATTTAGGGATTATGATTCATTATAGCTGTATATATGCTAGGTTGGAAACTATACTATTTGTGAAAACCAGGATATCTAAGGGCTATTTGAATGTGCAGAGGATATATCTACAATACCTTGGACCAAATAATATCGCCAGTATCTCGATCCAAAGCCCATGCTAACCCGCTCTTCTGCGTGGCCAACGCCATATCCTTCCTCGTCCCATTCACAACCCCCGTCACCAGCACAGGCGCCTCCCCAAAATCAGCATCAGGGCTCGGGCCGGGCGGGCAATCCGGTGTAGAAGGATCGTTACACGCATAAAACCACACGTCATACCCACCAAGTTGCCTATACCACTTGATCACCCCCGTATCGAGATCAAGTGCCAGCACCGAGTTTTCGTGGTTTTCCGGCTCCACGCACCGGTCTAGGTGCGGGTTTGCTGATGCCTCGTCGATTTCTCTTTCCTGGTGTAACAAACAATACACTCTATCACTCAACACAATTTAGTAACCCGTTTGGACCCATTAATTCTACATACGATTTGACTCTAGTTCATGCAAAGTCATAATCGAGGTAAGTATTTTCTCTAAACAAAATTTTAATGCAAAATCTTAATATTCATATTTGATACGTTAAGTATGTCTATATTTTTTTTAGATTGATAAATCTCTTAATAAGTATGTATATTCAAAATATGAACTACCAAAGTTCTATTGTTGAGATGCATTTTTTTTTTTTTGAAATAAACGTTTATAAAATATGAGCACTTAATAAAAGATGAACCGACCTTACATCAAAAAAAAAAAAAGTAAAGATGAACCGACCATTAGTTTATATTTAAAAAATTAGCTAAAATGATTAATTTTTTTTTTTTGAATTGTTAATATAATAAATTAAAGTGGTGAGATGATAAACTATGTATAAGTGAAATATGACCCGTTCAAATATATTATTAAAATATAAATTGTTACATCAGCCATAACTTTGGTATTTTCAAAATACGAACTAACTATTCATATTGTCAAAATAGCAGATAGTATAGTGAAAATCGTGTGCATACGAACGTGTACTTACGCTAGGTCCAAGTTAAGGTCATACATGAATTTAATGAAATTTCATCCTAAAATTAATTAACAATAGGAAGAATAACTCATCAAATTTATATAATAGGTTCGGAATGTCCCAACTTTTACATGCGATAACTTATTATATCCGACACATATTTCACCTAATGTTCTTGAACCCTTTATATTTTACAATATTATTAACTAACCATTTATATTTCGTGACATTGTCTTGTAGAGGTTCGGAATGTCCCAACTTTTACATGCGATAACTTATTATATCCGACACATATTTCACCTAATGTTCTTGAACCTTTTATATTTTACAAATATTGATTAACTAACCATTTATATTTCGTGACATAGCCTTGTATATTGCTGAAAAAAAAGAGAAAAGTACATGAAATTCTTGTGTACTTACTTGACACTCGGCAATGTGATCGGGGACGGAGTAGAGGTTACCGGTGGCGATGAAGACGAGGTTCCGGGAGGGATCGATGGCTGGGCTGCTACCCCATATGGCACAACCGGAGTAGCTACCGATAACGCCACCATTGTCAGGGAGCATGGGGGTTCGCCAGAGCACAGCGCCGGTGCTGGCGTTGAGCCTTGAAAAACTTCCGATGAAGGTGCAGCAAGTTGTCGTGTTGCTCAAATCTTCTTCTTTTGAAGACGTGCCCACGTAAAATAATCTGCATGGAACATGCATGTAATTTTTTTTATATGAGAGTATGTAAGCCGTCAATTATTTGAATTAGATCCAATTACTTACTCGTCTTTTGGGAGTATGGAAAGACCAGCTTACATATAATAAAATCATGATACCTATAGTCCGTAGACAAATATATCATATACGTTATACGTACCTAAGCGAATATATATTGTGTCATTGCGGATTATAAATTTGATTTAAAAAGATAAAAATATATTAGTCAAACCAATTGTAATTTCAGTCTCTATCTAGAAGATTCATTGCGGATTATAAATTTGATTTAATGTTTATTATTATTATTATTTTTAATCTACATTCAACTTTATAAAATTACAAGTCAATAAGTTATAATTTTACTGATATCCTTGACTAATAATTGTATGTATATATAGAGAAGAAAGATTCGTAAAAACCATCTTACGGTAACAAGTGATGATCAGAGTACCCAAATATAAATAATATTTTCTTTATTATTTTTTTATTTTATAAATTCTACACTTCTTTATATTTTATAAAATATGAATTTTTAATATACAATTCATGAATAGTTGTACACGCATTGTACATCAATGAAAAATGCATGGGTCCATATCAAGTACGCCAGCAATGAAATTTAAATATGTTTGACGAAAAAAGCATCACGTTTAGTTCTGTAGCCAAAATGCATCAAAATAACTAATGAAATTAATAATCAACTAAACATACAAGTCCAGTATGTTAGAATTAACATAAAAATCCAATATTTAAGATAAATTGCAGACAATACCCTAATTTCATCAATGAGTTGATTCGGTAAATTACGTGGTTAGGAAGAATACCAATACGTTGAAATACCAAATCTACTCGCCGGCTATGAATCTATAATTTTTTGGAATATATCTTCAACCATAATAAATTAACAATTTGAGAAAAAAAAAAGATAATTATCATTTAATAATTATTATTAATATTCATTTTTTGGACAACTTACTCCTCAGATATAAAATAAATACGGAGCACCATAAAAAAATTGAATTTTTTTGGTTATAATCAGAAAAAAAAAAAAACTATAGTATTGTTGGAAATTTTCCTTTAAAACTAAGATATTATATGAAATTTGAAAACATGGTTAGATTTTATAACTACTTAAAATGTTAGGAGATATAATGGAATTTTCTAAAGAAGTGAGTACCCATTGTAATAAGTGCCGGACATAGTGACGATCCCAGCAGGATGACGATCAAGCCAAGTCAACCAAACCAAGTCACCGTTCTCTCTCTTAACTCCGATCACCGCCGCCGGCCCATTAAGGCTAACAATCAACATATCCTCCTCAGTCGCCACCGTGGGAGTAGCCCTACTCAACGTGACATTCACCCCAAAGGTAAGCCCCGGAGTTCCCTTTATTCCGGTGAGCTCCTCGATGTTGCGCTTCCACACTAGCGCCCCAGTCGCCACCTCCACCGCGTAGAGACTGCCGTCCCAACTAGGGAAGTACACTTTCCCTTCATAGATAGCCGGAGTTGCGGTTATGTCTCTTTCAGCGTCGAACTTCCATTTTAGGGTTAGGGTTGAGATCGTTTTAGGGCTTATCTTGTTCTCTTTCCATGCAAATCTACGGTTGTGGAGGTCTCCTCCGTGGTTTAGCCAGTTTTCTCCGTGACCATACCACCACTACAAAAATATAGATATTTAATTAAACGAACTTATCGTTTTGTCATATATTTCACAGATAAACTCATGCTTTTGACACTACATTTAATTTAATTTATTTTATTTCATCTTCATAGGCTACATAAACTCCCCGAAATAATTTAATTCACGGGTTTATTCTCAAGAATTTACTATACGCATATATACCGGTGAACCCTAGTCATGTTTTTGTTCTCTAACATTGTACTAAACCTAACTAGAGTTGTCAAGACATAGCTCCATTAAGGGTTTTATTGGAGAATTCTCGAATTGTCTAGAATTCATTTGTTCGACATATTTTTGAATCAAATATCTTAGTTGGGTAAACCATAAATCCATTAAAAATTTTAAAAATAGCGAAGAATGGGTACTTTGAACCCATCGTGATTAACCAATAAACCGGATAATCGATCCAATATGAGTTTGACAGGAATGCGAATCGGAAGCCAGTAGATAGGCAGCTAGACAAAGGTTAGGTCTTAGAGTTCAATATGACAACATATATGATATATGTAACTTAGTTAAAGTACAAGCAAGTAGCTACAAACCCTTATAATACATATCTATTATCTTGGTATATATAACACATAAATGCTAAGGTACGTATTAAGCTAATAGAAGATAATAAAAACGACTTACCGGTCGCGCCTGCGTCGTAGTCATAAGGGTTAGTATTGCAACTACAACTATGAATACCAGATTGTTATAGTAGCTACAAGATGATGATAACCAGAAGGCCATTGTTGTGAGTTGTAAGAAGCTAAGTATGTGATGGTTAAGTTGAATGTTGTACTTGGTACTTATAGTATTCTACAGCTATAGCGTCTATGTGTGTCTTGGTTGAAAAAGAAGATTTGTGTGCATCTTTTTACAAGATTTAATCAATTAAGTTGACTTCCTAGGTAGCAATCTTTAAGTCTTAATGAAGATAAAATAATATTGGAATGAATTCAAAGTTATTTTGTCATCAAATATTTTGAAGCAAATTAATCATGGGTATGTTATGTATGAGACTTGATGAAATATAAGTAAGATTTAAGACTTAGGTATAATTATAGATATCGGGAACACAGGTTTGCCCGTTCGTCTGACCCGTATGAGAAACGGACATGTGAGAAACGGACATGTATGACACATAAGGTAGACATGTTCGGACCGTTGAGCTCGATCCGTCGAGTCCGTTGGACGGGTATGGATAAGGGTATCACACATAGAATAGGCATGTGTTCGGACCGTTTAGCTCGATTCGTCGAGTCTGTCGGACGGGTATGGGCAAGGGTGTAATCATGTAGGTTCAAATAGGATACCTTGGTATATGTGTTATAATTTTTATTTATTTAATTTTTATTATATATGTATACTTTTTTTTTCTTAAAAAAAAAAGATAAACACCCATCCGAAGCCCGACTTGTTTAGGTACGAATAAGACCATAAGCCCGAGTCCGTATTTGTCCAGGGGTATGTCCTTCTAGATATAAACTCTTTCTTTAGATACATATATAAGGAAACTATAAGAATCATTCAAGTTTTATAAACTCAATTTAATTAAGAACTATTTCTTCTTCTCGCTTTTTTTTTGAATAAGTTAATTTGTGTTCCAAAATATACTTGAATTATCATCTATTAACTCAATTACAAACTTTGAATACATATTATTATTTAATAAAATCTTAAAAAAATAGTGATGAATTATCATATTATAAAATATAAACTAACTTAAAAAAAAAAAAAAATGAGAATCCGCCATTTTTATGGTCCTTTTTTAAAGGAAGAAACAACTATAGGATCTTCACCAAGATCTTTGACTTGTAAAAATATTGTATATATACCAAAAATTCCAAAAAAACACGAAGATGGCACGGATGGTCGGTCACTTGGTCGGTTCTAGGTCAACGGCTTTGAAGTATTTGTAATGTCGTACCAAAATGGAGAACTAAATTCTATTACAATTTAGGTCATTTACAATTTTATCCACTCTTTTTTTCTTCTTCAGAAGTTTTGAGTTTGATCTATCTTGTGTTTGATCACGTGTTAAATTTTACTATTTCAATTGTTATTAAAATACCGGAGTGATTTCGGTAAATTAGATGATTTCGATACATAGATATAAAGTGATGAATTGCACGTTACAATATAAACTATTATTTAATAGATTATGAATCAAACGTTCATATTTTTTAAATGATTAGAAAACAAAATATGAACTACAATCATTAAAAAAGAGTTATATATATTTTTTTTTAAAAATCGAAAACTATAGTATTTACAACTTTACTTCAATTTTTATACTAATAGTTCAATGTTTTTTTTTTAAAATCTAGTTTATATATTTCACGCTATCAAAGTTATTGTCCTTTTTCATAAAATATAACAATTTGAACTAATAAAATAAAAAATTAAGAAAGAAAAAAAAATTGAGCTAAAAAATTGTCCACCCAAAACTAAAAAAACAATACGTGTTAGTACGACGACATTCCCTACCTCCTAAACCTTGCCTTTAAAATACAACATAAATAAAATTTGTATATTGTTTAAATTATTAATAAAACTATTTCAAAATTACATAAATTATTTTAATATAATATAAATCAATAATAATCAATTATAAGTCAATTCAATATCACAATGTACATGATTGCAAATTATATATTAAATTAATTAATCTACATATTAAATAAGTTTTAAGGGAAAATAATTTTCAAATAATATATAAGTAGAAAATAATTTTTATTGTAAGTAGTGACCGGGGTATACAATTAACAAATAAGTATTTCCTCAAATATATAAAATTGTCAAGATTTCTTATTTTCAAATTCATTAGTTGGGGATTGTTTACAATGGTTTATACACGATAAATCGTAGCTTTTTGTGTTTATGAACCGTTGTTCGAAACCACCATTATTCCTAGATCTAAAAGAATTGTTATTCTCGTTTCAAAAAAATAAAAATAAAAAATTGCTATTCTCGTAAATAAATTTACTTATGTTTTCATGATTTAAAAATTTTAATTACTATTAACGAAAAAAAAAAATCCTCTTTTACTTAAATCACCTAAAATTTAGGTGTTATTTTCGGTAGTCGATTCAAGAGTAATGTCTGGCATAATTTAAAAAAATAAAATGATCGGTAGTCGATTCAAGAGTAATGTCTGGCATAATTTTTTTAAAAATTTATTCGGATCGGATATCTGATCTTGATATCTATTAATGTTTAGACTAGTCGGATACATCTTATCCAATTTTTTTGTCCCACAAATCTCGAACCGTATCCGATGATCCAAAAAAACATTTAAAAAAATAAAATGATCAGTTATCCCATCCGATCCTCTAATCGGATATATCTGATCCGATTTTTTCTCCTTTTCTCACAAAACCTCGATCCATATCTGATGATCCGAAAAACGTACCGGGATAGGATAGTTCCGATCGAACTCGGACGGATCACCTGATATTTTGTGAATCGGATATTCGAAATGGTGGATCGTAGGCGGATATTTTTCGTACCCCTCCTCAGCACTTTGTGATTGGAATGTCCCTCTTGAGTTATGCTTCTTCAATGGAGGCTGCTGCTTTCCGTTTTCCTCATATTCATCTACGAGCAGGTTTCTTTCTCTCACTCTAACTCCAACAAACTTTAACTTCGACATTATTGTTAACAATTTTAAGGATATATTTATTATTATTATTTTTTTCTGAACTAATTGCATTCGCATTCCTGTTAATTCAGGTTTAACAATCGTAGGGGAATGGAACAATTGCAGATTGAATTCTCGCTGTTTCCCCGCAATTCCTTGCAATTCTAGGTCAATTTTATTGCGACGATTAAAATCTTGTGCGAAAATGGCTTCGAAGTCTTCCATTAAGGCAGTGAACGATGGAGAGTCGAAATTAGTGTGGATATGGACGGAGACAAAGGAAGTCATGACCGCCGCTGTTGAGAGAGGGTGGAGTACTTTTGTTTTCTCCGATGACCGCCGCCAGCTTGCTAGTGATTGGTCATGTATTGCTCGCTTCTAACTTCAATCTTTCTAGTTGCTATGCTTTAAGCTTTCAATAGTTGCATGTACTTTGTTTGATGTCACTTGTTCAAATTTCTTCTCTTTGAGATTGAATTTTTTGCTTGGTTCTCTTGTTTGAGTTTGGAATCTGTCTGCATTGATATCAAAAGTGAGCATTTATGACTTGGTTGCTTGGATGTAAGCTTCATCTGTGGAATGTTATTCTCAGCTGCTCAGAGAGCTGATTAGCCTGATTTGCAACATTCCTGCACCTAGATTTTCGATCCTGTCATCAGGATATAAATGGAAAGTGACCGGATCATAATGACAAGAAACCCGAAGTTTTATTCTGATATATGCCTAATCATTTTGTTCTAGGATAGTGAATATGAACTTGTGTACTAAAGTGAACACTTTTGCTGGACCGAAGGATAATTTATGATTGGTTTATCATACTACTTGTAAAGAGATGTAAAAGAAGTGGAGGAAGTAATGAGATGTATGGAGTAACAGAGACATGTGGGTTGTTAGCTAGTTTACACAGCAGATCAAGTTGTTAATTAACTTGATCTGCTGTGTAAACTAGCTAACAACCCACATGTCTCTGTTACTCCATATATCTCATTAGGAAGGAGATGTTACTGTGGTAGTCTGCTAATAATCCATTTATCTGTATCCGATATCTTGATATTGCATATTCAATGGAGAACAAACTAAAACTCCAATAATTTGTTTGGGTCATGCAGCAATTGCACTGATAAATCCTCTATTTATCAAAGATGGGGAGATTATTGATCAGAAGAGCAGAAGAGTTGCCACATTCTATGAGATTTCATCCCCTCAACAACTAGACGAGAAACTTCTCATGGATACTTTGTCAGAAAATGTGGTTGTTGATTTATTAGATTGGCAGGTAGGTTTACTGATGGTGGAAAAGGGAAGATTAAGGCTTTTTTGAGCTGGAAGCAAATTTGCATTTCTATACATTATATTACAGTTTTTCTTTTTAATATTTATACTATTACAGTTCTATTTGGAATATAAAAATGCTCTTTTTTTGTTTATGACTATTCCTTGATATCCTACTACTTTTCTGATTCTAATATCTATCTGACAATTAAAGTTTAGCTATGAGCAAACTACATATGGACTTCTCTCTATCTAATTTTTACATACCCTACTCTTTCGTAAAATAGTTTGGTTCTCATTCAAATACCTCTGCATTTTCAGGTGATTCCTGCTGAGAATATTGTGGCAGCAGTCCAGGGCAGTGATAAAACGGTATTTGCAGTAGCTTCAACTCCTTCCGAGGCACAAAATTTTCTAGAGGTATTAATTCCCTAAATGCATTTTGAATTCTTCATTTGCCCTTTTTAAGATAATTCAAATATATATGAAGTATAATTCAGCAGTTATTACTTTTGCAATTGCCATCATACATATTCTAGTGTTTCACTTTCAGCTAACATGCTCATTTTATGTTTTATAGGCTCTTGAACAAGGTTTGGGTGGGGTTGTCTTAAAAGCAGCGGATATTGCTTCTGTTCTTGCTCTGAAAGTAAGAATCCCTTGATATTCTTGGTTAAGAATTGATATGTTAAATCTTACTACAGTTTCTGTTTTTAGGACTATTTTGATAAAAGAGAGGAAGTTAGGAACTGCTTGACACTAACTAAAGCAACTATAACAGAAGTATGTATGGCTGGCATGGGTGATCGTGTTTGTGTGGATCTCTGCAGTCTTATGAGACCTGGTGAAGGACTACTGGTTTGTTTTTCGTCTGTTTTTGACATGTCCCATGATATATATCATAGTCACTCACATTCTACTGTTTTTTTGTTTTTGTTTTTTCCCCCCTAGGTGGGTTCTTTTGCTCGGGGGCTCTTTCTTGTCCATTCAGAATGCTTGGAGTCCAATTACATAGCAAGTCGACCCTTTCGGGTCAATGCGGTAAGCCCTGGCTTCTGATCATTCAGAGATGGTATTATCATCTGATTTGGTTATATTTATTTTTTTCCAGTAAAAATCCTTTGCCCAAAAAATTATGCCCTGGAATGGCTGGAATACAAAATGTGAGATCCCTTGTACAAAGAGCATATTGTACTCATGTTTGAAAGCCTCTTAGTGGTTGAATAAAAGGCTACAAATTTTCTCTGTTTGCGGTTATCATAATAAACTATTTTAAACAAAATAGTTCCACATTGTCTGGCGCGAATATGTAACTGTGATATTAATATTGCTGGTTGTTTTCTAGGGTCCTGTACATTCTTATGTTGCAATTCCGGGTGAAAAGACAAGCTATCTTTCCGAGCTAAAGGCAGGCAAAGAGGTTATAGTAGTAGATGAAAATGGCCGGAAAAGGACAGCAATTATTGGTCGTGTGAAGATAGAGAGTAGGCCTTTGATCCTTGTGGAAGCCAAGGTATGGCATTTTTTTTTCCCCTTTTCCTGGGCTGAATTTTCAATTCTTAAACTAATTCCCTTTTGGTTCAGAAATGTATGTTTGCTGGGAGATACGTATCATTTTCATGTTAAATTAATGAGCGATTCATTAAAAGCTCAATATAATTTAGTGGCGCTTTTCACCATGCTGTGAAATGTTTTATTTATTAACTATTGTAGAACATATTGTAACAGAAAAGAAGTTTAAGAAAATGATTAGATTATTTTTGCTGAGAGATGCCCACATGTGTTATTATTCACAGAGCAACTCATCTGATCAGAGTCTTTACACCATACTTCTACAAAATGCTGAGACGGTAGCCTTAGTTGGTCCACCTCAAAGTAAGTCCTTGCATTCTTGTTGTCTAGTCTTTTTCTGTTTTGTTCAATTAAAGTACTTTATTTTAGTGATAAGTTTCTGTTATGTTACAGATAGGTTGTTTGATCCACAAATACTGACCTAGGCATACCTGAGATATAATAATATTGCATGTGAACCATCCTTTGGAGAGTTCATGTGTTCCTCATATACATCTGATTTTTATTTTTTTTTGCAAAGTCAGCTTTTGCTTCCACATTTCTCACCTCAATTAACTCCCTGCAAATGCCTTCTTCCGTTGGCCTTAGACCATTCATCATCCCTATTAAGTATCAACACATCACCTCATTTCTAGCTTGTTTTATATCAAAGCAAGTTATCTAAGTAACTCCTAGTTTTCTGGCTTTTGCTTGTTATTTATCAAAGCAAGTTATCTAACTACTCCTAGTTTTCCTCCAACGCATATAAGTCCCCTTTTAATTTCCGAGGAGGAATGTTTTCAAAAGTTGTGCGGAAATCCACCTTCTGCGCCTAATTCCTCAAGCCCAACACAAACACATGAGTTCCATATTCAAAACCAATTGGGTGATAGGAAAGTTACATGGTGGACTTGGATCCCCAAGTTTTTTCATGTAGGACACAATTGTACCCAACAAAAGTGCTTTGATCGTTTGCACCAACTCCTAATTCAAAGGGAAGACCAACTTAGTTCTGTGACATATTGCGACGTAAGGTGTTATGATACAAATCTACTTTATCATAGCTCATGTTATGGTCTATATAAATCCCTTCTCTCACAACTTTCTTTTATAAAACTGCAAACCACATTCCTTAATTCACTATGCTGCTCATGTTATGGTCATATATATATATATATATATATATATATATATATATATACATGTAAGGGAAATTGCCACATTTTGTCTTATGAACTGCTCATGTTATGGATTAAAATTTAGGCTCAGCTCGGATAAACAACCCTAAAGACGATTAGATGAATCAATCTTCATTAGGGTTGATGTACGAGTTGAGCTACTCGAAATCGGCTTGGGCTCATTCACTTGACTATAAAAGCCAAGTATAAGCACACTTTTAAGCTCAATCAAAAGTCAGGACCGACTCGTTTCTAAACGAGTTGAATATGAGCATACCAAAACTTGCTCATTCAACTCGAATAACAACCCTTAACATTGCACTACGAGTCTCTATCTAGACTTGATAGTTGATAGTATCCTTTTCAATGGTCTTTTTCAGGTCCAGGGTCCCAATACACCGCAATTCCGGTGACGTCCCTGAAAGTTGGAGATGAAGTACTTCTAAGAGTTCAGGGTGGGGCTCGACATACAGGAATCGAGATTCAAGAATTCATTGTGGAAAAGTAATTGGTTGATTTGCTTGTCTAAGAGTAAACTAAAATTCTTGTTTATGCATCAATTGTATAAGGTTCGCTATCCCTATACTTAGTTCTCTCTATTTATATTGCAGGACTTGCCAAATCTCGTTATCATGGATATGATGATTTCGTTGGCAGACATTGATATATGATTTTAGCTCGAGCTAGTTCATTTCTAAACAAACTGAGCATATTTTTAGGCTCGACTTGATCTAAAAGAAAAATAAAAATCGAACACAACATGAACATACCAAAGTTAACTCGTATACCAACCCTAATCTGATCGTCAAACATTTAACCTGAACTATAAGTTGTGTCAGATTTGGCACTGATCTTGGTACAGCAATGGGCATGGCCAATGCTGGCTGAGGGTCTCATATTTAGTTAATAGTAAATTATGTGTTTTTTATTCAAGAGTAAAAGAATTAGGAATTAGGGAGGATCACTTTAAAGGTCTCGTATTTAGCTAATTGCAAGCTGTGTTTTTTTTCAAGAGAGAATTAGGGAGGACAATTTCGAGAATTGTTCCGTCCTAAAACATTTTTACAGACGAGAATATTAAGTTTCAGTTTGCATAAATGTTGATAATATAATGGATAATTAAGATTTTACAATATATTTACTATATAAATTATTTATAGGGCTGTAATATGAGGCAAACTCCTCGGGCTTAGCTCGTCAAAAGTTTAGTTCGAACTCATTTATTTTCTAAACGAGCCGAATATAAACATATTTTAAAGCTCGTATAAATTTAGGCTCGATTTGTTCGGCTCGTATTATATCCCTAATCATTTATGCTTATTTGTTGTAGGATCAAACGTATAATAGTAAATGTTGTGTATTTCATAGCATAATTTTACCTTATTTTCAAAAAACCATTAAATTTCAATATCTACTTTTTACTGGTCCTTGAATTATTATGTTTTTAAATCTATACTCATATTAAGTATTGAAGGAAATCATTTGTCTAAAACAAGTGTTATTCATCCAAACAGATTTATTTCCTAAAGTTTGTTGATGCATGGACCAAAAATATAATTTTATATATCTAGTTCATTTCCCACAAAATATTATACGCCTTTGATCATCAAGCTAGTAAGTAGTTTGCACGACAATATATGAAATCAAGTCCATTGAGTATAATATTGTGCACTTGCCCTATGATTAGATACTTATACATTTCCCATAATATAGTGCCACTATCATTTAAGTAGACTGGTCGGAACTGCAATAAATAAAAACAAAAAAGTCAAACACTCCCTTAACCTGAAAATTTAGAGCTAAAGTCGGGTAAATTTTGGCCTATAATTTTATATTATGTAACTCATAAATAACTTTTGAATCCGAAATTAATAAAATGAAAAACAAAATTGTACATATTTGTAAGTGTTAAATTTCCTCCACCTGTAAATGTTTTTTTTAAAAATTTATAAAACTATATTAAAAGGTCTACTTATATTTTGATAAATTTTAGATGAAGTTAACAATGTGGGATTGTTTACGTCCGTATAAATTTTACCCTCCTTTTGGTTGTATCTCTAGATTGAAAATAGAATACATATAAATATAGTCTATATTCGTATTCCGTAGTTTTGTTAATGAAGTTTTTTCGAATCATTCCTTGAAGTTTAAAGTAGTTGTTGATAATTTGATAAATTTTGACATCTTATAAGAAAAATAAAAGGGTGTATATATGTAAACAATTTCATTTAAGTGGACTAAATTTATTTTCTTTTCGTTTTCGTTTCATTAGTAGAAATCAAACAAGTCATGTAATCTGATTACATTTTCATTTTTTAAATTCATTTGACAGTATGAGAATTATCCGCCGATATCACATGTTTGTTAAAAATCGATGTGAGATATAGTTATCTTCAAATCTTCAATAGGAATATAAGCATACACGATATTAATATTTAGACAAATGATTTGAAGGAACATTAAAATTAGATGTTTGATTACCGAGAAGAGTAAAAAAATCAGTAGACTTTAATTTGGAAAAGGAAATTAATTAAAATTTCTATTACATTAATATTTAGAAATTACACTTTCTAACTTGTACCACATTAGTCCTTATAAATTACACTTTCTTTGTTTTGGTGAGATATAAATTACGCATTCTAAGTTGTATTGAGAATTTATGGAGAAATTGACCAAGTATTTGTATAACATGCAAGCACGTATAGAAGAGCATAGAATATATGATAAAGCACTAATGGGTATAATCATTCAATGACTTGCTATTTCAAGTCACGCCGATAACACGTTCAAATTTAAGCACTATATAAACGGTAAGATTAGCACCCAAAATCATCACCACACTTCATCCTCCTCTTCCCTTTCCGCCACCAAGTCCGCCATACTTGTTGGTGCCATGAAAATGTCTCTTCGAGGCCCCACTAAAGGGGGTGTTCCCACAAATTTAGTTGTGAGCTTGCTAGTAGTCCTTTTTTCTTGCAATGTAGCGTCGATTTACGCTTCATATTACCAATATGACTCGTATAGCTCACCGTCTCCAAAGTACGAGTCTTCACCAAAGACTTATCCATCACCTTCACCATACTACAAATCATCACCAAAGACTTACCC
Organism: Fagopyrum tataricum; assembly: GCA_002319775.1. Classification (NCBI taxonomy): domain Eukaryota; kingdom Viridiplantae; phylum Streptophyta; class Magnoliopsida; order Caryophyllales; family Polygonaceae; genus Fagopyrum; species Fagopyrum tataricum. The sequence goes on along the minus strand of CM008285.1, from coordinate 8,968,055 downwards.
ATCACCTTCACCGTACTACAAATCATCACCAAAGACTTACCCCACACCATATGTCTACAACTCTCCACCACCACCATATGTTGATTCTTCGTCCGAAACATATTCGCCACCCTATGTCTACAACTCTCCACCTCCTCCATACTACAAGGCATCTTCTAAGACCTACCCCACCCCATACGTCTACAAATCTCCACCACCACCGTACTACAAGTCTTCTCCTAAGACCTACTCTACTCCATACGTCTACAACTCCCCACCGCCTCCATACTACAAGGCTTCTCCTGAGACCTACCCCGCCCCATATATCTATAGTTCCCCACCACCCCCATCTCCATACTACAAGTCTTCTCCTAAGACCTACTCTTCCCCATACGTCTACAACTCCCCACCTCCTCCATACTACAAGGCTTCTCCTAAAACCTACTCTACCCCATATGTCTACAACTCTCCACCACTCCCATACTACAAGTCTTCTCCAAAGACCTACTCTACCCCGTACGTCTACAATTCTCCACCTCCTCCATACTACAAGGTTTCTCCTGAGACCTACCCTGCCCCATATGTCTACAGTTCCCCACCACCCCCATCTCCATACTACAAGTCTTCTCCTAAGACCTATTCTACTCCATATGTCTACAACTCTCCACCTCCTCCATACTACAAGGCTTCTCCTAAGACCTACCCTGCCCCATATGTCTATAGTTCCCCACCACCTCCATACTACAAGTCTTCTCCAAAGACATACTCTACCCCATACGTCTACAACTCTCCACCTCCTCCATACTACAAGTCTTCTCCTAAGACCTACTCTACCCCATACGTCTACAACTCTCCACCTCCTCCATACTACAAGGCTTCTCCTAAGACCTACCCAACCCCATATGTCTACAGTTCCCCAACACCACCATCTCCATACTACAAGTCTTTTCCTAAGACCTATTCTACCCCATATGTCTACAACTCCCCACCTCCTCCATACTACAAAGCTTCTCCTGAGACCTACCCTGCACCATATGTCTACAACTCACCACCACCTCCATCTCCATACTACAAATCTTCTCCTAAGACCTACTCTACCCTATACGTCTACAACTCCCCACCTCCTCCATACTACAAGGCTTCTCCCAAAACCTACCCCGCCCCATATGTCTACAACTCCCCACCACCTCCATATTACAAGTCTTCTCCAAAGACCTACTCTACCCCATACGTCTATAACTCCCCACCTCCTCCATACTACAAGGCTTCTCCTAAGACCTACTCTACCCCATATGTCTACAGTTCTCCACCACCCCCATCTCCATACTACAAGGCTTCTCCTAAGACATACTCTACCCCATACGTCTACAACTCCCCGCCTCCTCCATACTACAAGGCTTCTCCCAAAACCTACCCCGCCCCATATGTCTACAACTCCCCACCACCTCCATACTACAAGTCTTCTCCAAAGACCTACTCTACCCCATACGTCTACAACTCTCCACCTCCTCCATACTACAAGGCTTCTCCCGAGACCTACCCTGCCCCATATGTCTACAATTCTCCACCACCTCCATCTCCATACTACAAGGCTTCTCCTAAGACCTACTCTACCCCATACGTCTACAATTCCCCACCTCCTCCATACTACAAGGCTTCTCCCAAAACATACCCCTCCCCATATGTCTACAACTCCCCACCACCTCCATACTACAAGTCTTCTCCAAAGACCTACTCTACCCCATACGTCTACAACTCTCCACCTCCTCCATACTACAAGGCTTCTCCTGAGACCTACCCTGCCCCATATGTCTACAAATCTCCACCACCCCCATCTCCATACTACAAGGCTTCTCCTAAGACCTACTCTACCCCATATGTCTACAACTCCCCACCTCCTCCATACTACAAGGTTTCTCCTGAGACCTACCCCACCCCATATGTCTACAACTCCCCACTACCTCCATCTCCATACTACAAGTCTTCTCCTAAGACCTACTCTACCCCATATGTCTACAACTCCCCACCTCCTCCATACTATAAGGCTTCTCCTGAGACCTACCCTGCTCCATATGTCTACAACTCCCCACCACCTCCATCTCCATACCACAAGGCTTCTCCTAAGACCTACTCTACCCCATACGTCTACAACTCCCCACCTCCTCCATACTACAAGGCCTCTCCTGAGACCTACCCTGCCCCATATGTCTACAATTCCCCACCACCTCCATCTCCATACTACAAGTCTTCTCCTAAGACCTATTCCACCCCATACGTCTACAACTCCCCACCTCCTCCACCATACCATGAATCTTCTTCAGAAACTTATTCCACTCCATACAAGACTCCTACTCCTTCATCTTATTCTGCTCCCGAGAAACACGCAACTCCATCTCCATACTACTAAGAATTGAAGAATTGAAATATCATATATAATTAAGATGGTTGCCGTTGTTTTCAAAATAACATTATCCTATTCTTAATTTTATTATGTATACTACTATTGTATGTATGATCGATGTTTGAATCGCAAGCATCATTTTCATTTGATTGGAATATGTAAGCCTTATGTAATCGATATTTGATGATATTCTTTATTTTGGCAACAAGCAAGTTTCTTTATTCTATATTTCAGCTTTTGATTGCTTTAACTTATATTCTTTGATCATAAATCAATACCCTTAAATTGAAAAGAAAATAGTAACAATAAATCACTTTGAAATAGTTAAAATTAAATAGTACATCTAAATAGAACCTTTTTAATTATACTTTTTATGTCCAATTAAAACAATTTGTTCAGTTTTAATTTTCACACTAGTTTAATTACTAGTGTCTTGTTATTGTGTTTGTTGGGTCTAGTTTGTTTCTTAGGGCTATCCAGGTATGTTTTAGTGGAGTACAAAGCCTACCCAATATTTGATATGTATAGTTAAAAAAATAGTTGTTACTTTTATCGTTCTATTCCGTGTATATGAGATGGATCTTCCCTCTTGAGATCTTGTAAAATATAATAACTCCGAATTACATCATCATATTGTTGCTTCATTTGATTATATTGTTATTTCGAAATGATTTCTTTTGATAGATCCAAACATTTTTTCATTTTTACTTAAACATCAATCAAATCACATAAGATTCTATTTACCATCATAGGTGTTTATATGTTTGTATTCTATGATCTATGGACACTATAATCAAAGTGGTTTATCACATAAAACTGTTGTCAAATTTGTAATAAACCGGTTTGGGCCAAAGCAAATTTGGCATTATTTCCTTAATACAAACATCTTTGACAACTTCTAAAACGTCGAACTCAATAATAAACCTCTCTATTTGCATATCTCTAACAACAATCAATATTCATCCTATATATTAACTTCATTAAAACACTTAACTATGAATAATTTTTTCATGATCTTAAACTCCGCATTCTTAATAGCAGGAATATTTTAGGTTGAAGTCCTTATGAGATGGGTCTATTGTGACCATTTTTCGTTGTAAACAAATACTCATCCTATATATGATCGGAGGAAAGTTATATAGTGTAAGATCCGACCATACTCAACCATACTCAAGCAAAAACTTCTCAAGAGGCTAGGTCACCCATCTTGAAATTGCTTCCGCACGAGCACGCTTAACTATAGAGGGTCAAACTTCCTTTGTTATAAACCCATTGGAAAAGAAGAATTCTTGTTAACATGGGTAGCAACCCATCCATGTAAGTTCATCATAAATCTCATTCAAGTGACGTGGGATGATAATTTACGGGTGTTACATATAGGGTCAAACTTCCTAGAGATGGTGTGCCCTAAAATATCTATAAAAAAACATTGAGGAAGGAAGGTAAGAAGCTCGACAAATACCAAACATACTTGGTGTATCGAGAGGCCGAAAACCGGAAAACGGACTAATCGTCATGAAAAACGCGAAACAAAGAAAACAAAACATAACACCATAAAAAGTCTGAAAAAGTCAAGAGCCAAAACCAGTTGGAACAAACAAACCACACGAGAAGACGAGGAGCACTCAATACCTGACATAAACATGTAAAGGGAACGGGATAACTGAACTACCGCAATGTCTCGTTGGCGGGAAGTAGGATAATAGAAACCCTTTACACGGAAAGGCATACCTCTTGCAAAAATGTGGATCCCTCGACGTTCCCTCCACCTAAATGAAGGGTCTTCAGAGACCTCGAACACCACCATGATCAAAACACGATCAATAAGGGCATGTGACTACAACATCTTCTTGAACATTCGTTTAAGTCACACTCGAGGAACGACTTCAAATGAAAATTCATCCAAATTAATTAAGCACTGATAGAGCCAACATTTCTCAAAAATCTGAAATTGAATTCACAAGGAAAGTCAAAACTTTCAGACCAATTCCGACAGATCATTATACAACAACTTGTTTAGAGTTCATGAGACGAGTATATATTGGCATTTGTTATTTTTTTGTATTTTTTTAATATATATTTTGGAGAAAGTTTCTACTTGGTATTGAGAAATAAGTTGAGTACATGTACAAAAGTTGATGAGAAGAGGTGTAAATGAAATACTACAATCATTGTTTCGAAAAACAATAATCAATTGAGAGGATGACATTTGTTCCTCCAAAGAATAATCTATTAACTATTATGTACAATGCTAGCTCTTTTCTGCATAAAATGAAAAATGTAACAACTAGTCTTTGTTTCTCATTGGTCTAATACAATATCGGATTTTTCCTTTGCTAAAAGGTTTAGTACGTTGTTCAGTCATTCGAGTGCTTTTCTGAATATTTTGTTTCCAAACTTTGTTCATCGGTTTTATTGAGGACATTATGGTTCCATTTTCATCTTGAAAGATTTTGTATTTTAACGCAAGAGAGTTTTCACATACAAAAGGTGTAAAATTGATTTGAGCATCTCTTTTTTTTGGTTTAGGACAATCCCGTGTTTTTGCTTCCATGGGTGAAGCATTTGTTCTCAGAATCAATTTTTTATTCTCAATACAAGAGCAAAAAATTTTTTCATTCATTTGGATCGATTTGAAAGTCTCCACAAGAGCATAAAAATCAGATGATTTCTCAACTTCGTAAAGAAAACAGAAGGCCGGGATTAGGTTTTATGGGATTCTGGGGTGAAGGTTTGAGATCTCTCGCCGGAGAAGAATGCGTCTTTTGGGAGGAAAGGTCTGAGATCTCTCGCCAACAGATGGATCTCCTTCGAAAGGTCTGAAACGGATCAAGTCATTGTTTCTTCGATATGCGAGACCATGACCCGTGGCTTCCTAGGGCAGCAAAAACTAGGCGACAAGAGTCTCGCCCAGAAGGGGAAACATTAACGTAAGAAGTCATTTAAATTGTGTTAAAAAACCAGTCACACAATTAATTTATCGATATTTGAAATATGTAATGTACAAACTCTTTTTCAAAAAATATAATTATATCTTTATAGTTAGGGATTTTTTTGTTAGGACTTTATCATTTTCTATTATAATTATTTATTTAGTTATAATTATATTTTTAGGTTATTATAGTTTATTCAGGGTTACAAGAGTTCTATAAATAACCTCTTGTAGCCAACCATAAATATTAATCCAAGGTATCATTTGAAAATTTGGTCATACATTTGTCAATCTGAAATCAATACGATCAAACTTTTTCTCTATAATCCGATCTTGTCAATACAATCTATCGAAGGATGTAGTCAATGTTGGATAAATCACTTTAAACTTGTAAGTTATGCTTTTTAATTAATATTATTGATCATATATCGAGGTGCACAAATCATAGGGAAATTATATATGTATCCTTAGGTGATAATAAGGCTCATGTGAGGAGTAATAAGGAAGCGGGGGTAACAATTAAGTTGACTTGAACCTAAGCATGATAAAATTAGTTCAAATAGACACACTCACATTTGGATACAATGTATTCCTTAAGTACATTTGAGAAGTCATCTCCTTTCATATGATAAAATAATCATCTTTAGAATAACCCAACACCACATTGAGGACTCTATCTACAATGAACATACCCGAGGACTACCATATCCAAAAGTATGTACGGTTTCATGAACTTATGGATCTCACCTACAAGAAACCTAATAAAGTATAAGATCACAACATATCGAATTATATACGATGAAAAAAAAGAATTAATCTACACGAAATCGAAATACCTTTGGACCTTCATGCCCCGAGCTTGTTTTTTTCCACCTTGTTTACTACAAGGAATTAGTTTCTCTTCGTTTCCCAATCCTCCTCATATTCAACCATGGCCAAGACGTTGTTGGGCGCAGGCGGCTGTTAGGTGACTGGCATCATCGATATCAACATGTACCCGAATCATGCTCGAATGAGCTTATACCTCTTTTCCGAACGAGATCCGGAAGCTCTTCCTTTTGTTGTTACAAATGACGGTTTTCTCATCGTTGTAATCCCAAGATGCACAATGTCATCATATGTCAAAGCAATCTGTTCTATTTGATCTTTAGTTAGTGTATTCGAATCCAATCTCTCATTGAAGTTGTTGAGGGTTATTACATATGGATTTATGTAAGCACCGCTGTCGTCAACAACATCATCCACACTTTCCCATCAAACTTGCCTCTAAAAGGATGTATCTGAACGACGATTAATGGAACCCAATCCCTAATAGTATTTGCAAACTCATGGGAACAAGATCGACAACCCATGAGCTTCCCTCCTACATGAATCATGGCACGTCGTTTGAACCTTAAACTTCTTCGTCTTGTTATAAATCTTCAATAATAGCGTAAAAATCTCATTGATGACTTTGGTATTGTTGTGATCTTTCAACGAGTTACTTCAGAAATAGAGAAAGAAGAGAAGACAAAACGTTTTGTGGTTTTGCTGCACAAACCTTGCAGCCAGGGTTTTCAATATACTTTGGTGGATAATGAATACAACCCTACACCTATCTATTTATAACCATAAATAGATAGAATCCTCTATTAATAGATAGAGTCCTATAAATAATAGAATCCTACAAAAAGATAGAATTCCTTATAAATAGATAGGATTCTATAAATAGATAGAATCCTCCGCGGGGCTAAGCCCCCGCACCCCCTGTCGCCCCGGGCCCATTAATCCATGGGCCCAAAATATGTTTCCCCTGGCCCATTGTATCAGTATACCTAGATTTATTGTCTTATTATAACAATCTCCACCTAGACAACATAATCTAATACAAAAAATTTGGAAACACATATACAACTCCAAGATCTTGTCACCGGATCCTCCTTGTTTCTCTTGACAGGGGGCTTTCTCACTCATCTAACAACGAGTGACATGAACCAAATCCAAGCAATGCTTGAATTTGTCTGCGGTAACCGGTTTGGTCATCATATCAGCTGCATTTTGAGAAGTGTGTACCTTCTCCAGGATGATCTCACCAGAAGCTACTAGCTCTCTAATCTTGTGAAATTTCACATCAATATGTTTAGTCCGAGCATGGTACACCTGATTCTTAGCTAGATATATAGCACTCTGACTATCACAATGTACCTCAACTCCACCTTGCTCAACACTCAGTTCCTTCACAATTCCTCTAATCCACAGAGCCTCCTTAGCTGCCTCTGCTAAAGCCATGTACTCTGCCTCAGTTGTAGACAAGGCTACTACAGACTGCAAAACTGATCTCCAACATATAGGCCCCCCAGCAAGAGTAAAGACATACCCTGTAGTGGACCTCCGGTTGTCAAGATCACCGGCATAGTCTGAATCAACATACCCTACAACTGAAGGATCTCCTTCCTGGCCACCAAACATAATTCCACGGTCAGCAGTACCCCTCAAATACCTGAGTATCCACTTGACGGCCGCCCAGTGTTCTCTCCCAGGATTAGACATATACTTGCTCACTTGGCTAATAGCTTGGACCAAATCAGGTCTTGTACACACCATAGCATACATCAAGCAACCAACTGCACTTGCATAAGGAACTTTGGACATATCTTTGATTTTTCCATCAGACTTCGGACACTGAGCTGAGGAGAGCTTGAAGTGATTCACTAGAGGAGTGCTGACAGATTTGGAGTTGGCCATATCGAATCTATCAAGCACTTTCTCAATGTAAGTCTTCTGAGATAACCATAACCTCCCAGAACTTCTCTCCCTGCGAATCTCCATACCAAGGATCTTATTTGCAACACCAAGATCCTTCATGTCAAATTCCTTGCTCAACAAGGTTTTCAACTCAACAACATCATCAATATTCTTTCCAGCGATCAACATGTCATCAACATATAATAGCAAGTATAAGGGTGATCCATCATCCAAATATTTCACATAAACACAACAATCATACTCACATCTTTGGTAGCCTATCCGAAGCATGTAAGAGTCAAACTTCTTGTACCATTGCCTAGGAGCCTGCTTCAAACCATACAATGATTTTGTCAACTTGCATACAAGTTTCTACTCTTCCGGCTGGACAAAACCCTCTGGTTGCTCCATGTAGATCTCCTCCTCCAAATCACCATGAAGGAAAGCTGTTTTCACATCCATCTGCTCCAGATGCAAATCCCAGCTAACTACCAATGCCAACACCAATCTGATAGACGTGTGTCGGACCACAGGAGAAAAAATTTCGTCATAATCAATCCCCTTCTTCTGTGAGTAACCCTTTGCTACTAGTCGTGCCTTGTACCTTATACCTTCTTTCTCTGAGATGTCTTGTTTCTTCTTGAACACCCATTTGCATCCTATTGCCCTCTTACCTGCTGGAAGAGGAACCAGCTCCCACGTCCTGTTCTTATGGAGAGATTCCCCTCCTCAGCCATAACACCTACCCATCCTTCTTTCTCCTGACTATGAGTAGCCTCTCGAAAGTTGGATGGATCATCTGTGGCAATGACTAGAGCATAATTAACCATCTCCTCAAAACCATATCTTATAGGGGCCCTTGTGATGCGTCTGCTTCTGCCAGAAACAAGACTCTCAACCTGTTGTTGATCTACATCATGCTCACCACCTGCTGGTGTAGGTGTGCTAGAATCTGAAAGCTCCACCTCCACTGCTGATCTGGATTCAGTCTCTGTAACTGCAGGTTTCCCAACTTCCTTGGCATGTAGAAGCATTGCCTGCTCATCAAATACAGCATCTCGACTGATCATCCGTTTCTTTGTAACAGGATCCCAAAACTTGAAACCCTTCGCACCTTTCTCATAACCCAGAAAAATGCACTTCTTAGACTTTGCATCCAGCTTTGTTCGCTCATCACCTGGAATCAACACATATGTTGGACTGCCAAAAATCTTCAAATTTGATAAGTCTAAATCAGAACCAGTCCATACCTCCTCTGAAACCTTTCCGTCAAGAGAAGTCCGGGGTGATCTATTTATCAAATAGACCGCCATGCTCACTGCCTCTGCCCAGAATTGCTTTGGAAGCCCTGCATTCAATCTAAGACACCGCGCTTTTTCTGCAATGGACCGATTCATCCTCTCAGAAACACCATTCTGCTGTGGTGTCTTCCGCACTGTATAATGTCTCTGAATGCCATGCTCACCACAAAAACTCTGAAACTAAGAATCCGTGTACTCTGTCCCATTATCAGATCTCAAATACTTCACTTTCCTCCCTGTCTGATTTTCCACTTCCGCCTTCCATAGCTTGAACTTGTTGAAGACTTCAGATTTATACTTTAGAAAATACACCCAGACCTTCCTTGAATAATCATCAATGAAAGTGACGTAATACCTAGATCCTCCTAGGGACGACACCTGAGTTGGTCCCCACACATCAGAATGCACATAATCAAGAATTCCACCTGTGTTGTGCTGACCTGTCTTAAAAGACACCTTGGATTGTTTTCCCATCACGCAAAACTTGCAGAAGTCGATCTTACAACTCTTCACACCATCCAGGAGACCTCGCTTGTGAAGCTCAATCATCCCCCTTTCGCCAATGTGACCCAGGCGCATATGCCACAGAGTTGTGTAATCTGTCTCAGAAGCCACGGCTGCAACTCCACCTACAACGGTACTCCCTACCAACCGGTAGATATTACCCGATGTAATCTGCCCCTTCATAACTGTAATTGCCCCCTTGCTCACCTTTACACATTCCTTTTCTGTTTTAAAACAGAACCCTTTTACATGTAAAGTCCCCAAGGAAATCAGATTTTTCTTTAGAGTTGGAATGTGACGCACGTCAATCAGTTCGAATCACACCATCGTGCATCCTCACCTTTATCTGCCCAATGCCAACAACATCACAAGTCTTGTTGTCTCCTAATCGGACGGAGCCAAAAGTTCCAGACTTGTACGTCTCAAACCAATCTCTATTCAGAGTCATGTGAAACGAACATCCCGTATCCATGATCCATACATCTGAGTAGTTGCCTGACGTCACAGAGAGCATATCAGAATCTGCACCATCTGAGTCATCTTTCTGCACCACGTTTGCTGATCTTGAAGATTCCTCTGACTTCTTATCTTCGTACTTCTTCTTCCTGGCAGGACAATCACGTTTGAAGTGACCCTCCTCCTTGCAAAAGTAACAAGTTACTGGCTTTTTACCCTTGGACTTAGACCTGGACTCCTTGTTGCTTCCTTCTTGCTTCTCTTTCGTCCTCCCTCTATCCTGGTTGCTTCTAACATACAACCCTTCGCTTTGAGAACTCTCACTGGTATGTTGTCGTCGTTCGGCTTGTGAAAGCAACACTGTTGACACCGTATCAAGACTTATCTCGTCTTTCCCACACGTCAACGTCATCACCAGATTCTCATATGAAGAGGGTAGAGAACATAGCAAGATCATAGCTTTATCTTCATCTCCAAGTTTTACATCCACCCGAGCCAAATCCCCAATAATTTGATTGAAAATATTCACGTGTTTTACCAAGTCAGAACCTTCCACCATTTTCAACCCATACAATTTTTGTTTGAGATACAATTTGCTAGACAAAGATTTTGACATATACCGTTTCTCCAATTGAGTTCAAATCTCTTGACAAGATTTGAGATCAATTACGTGGTATATTACCTCGTCTTCCAAACAGAGCCGAATAACCGACGCTGCCTTCTCCTGCATCTCCTCCCATTCGTCGTCTTTCAACGACTCCGGTTTTGTCTCCTTCAGCGCCTTCAACATCCCCTGCTGCGTTAGCAGATCCTTAACTCGTCGCTGCCAAAGACCGAAGTTTCCAGTTCCGTTGAATCGCGGAACCTCAAATTTTGCAACGGAACTCATCGACAACCTTGCTCTTGATACCAATTGTTGTGATCTTTCAACGAGTTAGTTCAGAAATAGAGAAAGAAGAGAAGACAAAACGTTATGTGGTTTTGCTACACAAACCTTGCAGCCAGGGTTTTCAATATACTTTGGTGGATAATGAATACAACCCTACACCTATCTATTTATAACCATAAATAGATAGAATCCTCTATTAATAGATAGAGTCCTATAAATAATAGAATCCTACAAAAAGATAGAATTCCTTATAAATAGATAGGATTCTATAAATAGATAGAATCCTCCGCGGGGCTAAGCCCCCGCACCCCCTATCGCCCCGGGCCCATTAATCCATGGGCCCAAAATATGTTTCCCCTGGCCCATTGTATCAGTATACCTAGATTTATTGTCTTATTATAACAGGTATGGAGCAATCAAAAAAGGTATTTGAACGGACAACTGCATTCTCTCTCGAGATGTCTCGAATGTTGCTTAAATCTTCTGAATATGTTCATTCACCAACAAGTCGATGTTGTCAAACACCATCTGAAATCCTTGTATGCTTGAACCCATTTGTATTTAAACAAATTGAGTGAAAATTCACAATTGATGGTAATAAAAAGAATAAAATGACGAGAAAGAAAAAAAATATACAAAAAAAAGAGAGAAATATACATGAAAATAAATGAATATTGACCAAAGGAAGGAAATGATGGGAAAGAAAGAAATATACATAAACGAGATAAACGTACATGAATATAAATAAATATTGATAAAAAGAAAAAAAAATGACGAGAAAGAAATAAATATTCACAAAAGGAAAGTAGTTATATCGTGTTAGTTGTCATCGTGCCAAAATGGTGGTACAAGTCACACCATGCTTGGACAATTTCCTCCTTGAATGGAGTTATTCATGTATATTTCAAGTACTCCATCAACCTCGGATATCGTTGCCAATATACCCTCATCTCACCCAAATGTCGCTCATAACTCTCGGAAGATCTAAACTCGAAGAATGCATTGTAATATGAAGCAAACACCGCTTGTGTTTCCTTGGAGTGTGTCACTAACCATGATCTTTGTTGTATGTTACACTTGATATGAAATTGCTAAGCATATGCTTCATTTATGGGAACACAATATCTAAAGCTTTGATAAGACCAAACTCTCTATTGGTAACAATTACCCGCGATATTCGGTTATTGCACTCATTCCGGAGCTTCCTTAATGCCCTCACATAGTGATTTGTGTTTTCCTTCGTCATGAAAACAAACGCAGTTGCGAATGTCAACTTACTACTAGTGATTCCAAAAATCTCTAGCAACGACATCTTGTATTTAAAGAATACAAAACTTTAATTTAATCAATTCGAAAAAGAGAGTAAATAAACAAATATAAGAGATTGGATCGAGAGAAATATTGCTTACTCATTGGTCTTGTATGTCGTGTCCCTTATAATGATACAGGGTATACGCCCGTGTGGATGGCCCGATCTTTTGACACCAAGACTCAATAGAAAACGTACAAAAATAAAGAGATATGAAAAGAAAATGATCCGATGATGGAATTGATCGATAGATGGATAGAACAAGGTTGAACCGTAAGCAACGACCCGGAAGCACAAAAGGACACGACCAAAGGGTCTCCCTAATACTCAACTGGCGAAGTTCTGTAGAATCCTTCTGCTACAACCAAAACACAATAAGCGTTCCTCTAGGGAACCCTAGAGCACCTTGGAGGGTTGCTTGTGGCAAGTTGAAGCACCCTACTTTGCTAAAGGCAAGTAGAACACACTCAAACAAGTCCAAGTAAGAGGTGAGCAAGACTTCTCTTACTCAAGTTGCTCTTCACACATACGACGGTGATAGAAACAAAAAAAGAATAACACAACGTGTAATAACAAAAAAAAAAATATTTATTTTAGGTTGAGGAATAACGAAGCACGACCTCCCTATATATATAGGGTAGTGGGTCGTCTAAGGTTACACAGAACAAGCCCAAATAAAGCCCATAAAGTTATATCTTATCTAGGATAAGATAGGATCTCGATCTAGAAAGAAAATAAGATAAGATCGATCTTCTAATATGATGAGATTTTCTAAAGTTTGGTCCTCAAGTATCTCTAAGAGATATGATTTCCTAAATCTATCTTTAAGCTTCCCTCTTATAAGACTTAAATTATTTGCAAAAAGGAAATAAAATGTCTTGGGCTTATGTTCGCTGGTTTTACACACCTATAAATAATTATCAAAAGATATAGAAATCCACGTGATAGCAAAAGGATGAGCCTGCTTTAAATTTATAATCCGAATAATTTTTCAATGCAGAGAACCCACAGTGTATGGATCGGATGCAAAAAAGATTAAGTATTCCGGAGTCGAACTCTTGGGGACTAAGTTAATGATTATGTAAATGATCAAGAATAGTGAAAGTGTAGAATGAGAAAGGGGGTTGTAAAAGATAAGGGAAGAAGGCGCAAAAAAGTTTTGAAGGTTTAAGGAACTCGCAATCAATTGTCACTATTGATTGAAAGTTAAAAATAAACAAATAAAATCAAATAAAGGGAAATATGCAATATCAGGGAATCAAGATCATTATTTATACATATGAACTCATGATATAATAAAATCACACGTGGCATATATAAAATGTAACGCTTTGGATGAACATTTCATTAAACTATGTTCTTTCACAATGGTGAATCAAGAACACAAAGGTCCGCAACCTAAAAGTTGTAGCTTTCAAGATAATAAAGGGATAAATGATAAACACACATCATTCTTTCAATCAAGGAATCACAATAACCCTTTACAGTTACGTCTCAAGAATTATTGCCTCAAAGGAAGGAATAATGGCACATTCAATCCAATAAAGGTTAAACCTTTATTACCTAGGAAGAAGTTTTCTTATGTATCTATTTAAATAGGAATATCTCAGTTACGACTCAATTCCTATTTAGGTTAAGAGATTTAGATTTATTCTAAACCTGCAAAAACCAAACATTTCCATAGGATTTAAAGCGATTCAACAATTATATGGAACAATCCCTCATTGATCTTTGTATAAACAAATCTTTCCGTTCATCCCTGAAACCTCAAGGTTCTAACCAATAACAATCATATCAAACAAACAAAACATAAAAAAGAAATAAAAACTCAACTTCAATAAATAAAAACCTGCAATCTTCCAAATCTCAACTCAACAATGTCTTCCAACAAATCTTCAACTCAACAATCTCTTCCAAATAAATCTAAATCAAAAAAGTCTCAATCTTGAATCTAAACTAAACTATGAAGAATAATGATGAAGTATAGGGTAGGAGACGACTCCTCCCATCTAGGGTAACTTCTAGACGACTCCCAATAAGCACAACTTGGAATGAATCCAAGGCTTCCTTTTATAACAAAAACCTAGCTAAAAATACATTGGGCCTAAAAGAAAAAAGTCCGTAAATAAAATATAATGCGCCAAAAAGGAAAAAGCCTGCAAATAAAATATAACGCTCAGGGAAGAATCTCGGTCTGGATCTCGGCCGAGATTGGTCGACGTCGGGGCCGAGATTTCGACTTCGTACTTCAGCGTCATGGATCACGGTCAAGTCACCCGAGATATGACCCGAGATACCGACCGAGACTTTACTGCAATGACTTCATCTCGGCCCGAGATAAGGATCTTGGCCGAGATGCTCCTTGGTCGTTCACTTCATGCCTTTAGCTTGATTTCTAACCCTTTCCCATGCACGTATGTTCGCTCCAATGCATCCACTTCGAGGCTTGATCCTCAAATACGTCGTTTTAGCTCCATAATGTGTCAAATCACCTACAAAGCCACAAATAGTGTGTGTACACATCTATTCTTGCAAAGTAACACTAAACAAACATAAATGACACAAAGTAAGGCTAAAACATGAATGCGGAAAGGGAAAATCTACCTAAATGCATGACAAAAACAGGTCGATAAATCATGTTATCAGCTTAAAATACAATTAAAGTCCACAAAATTAACCCACAAATAAAACATGTCCTTATGGGCTCATAAATAAAATAGAAGGCCCGAATCAAGCACTCATGTTGCACCTCCCACACGCACAAAACGAGCTTGACACGTCTCTTGGATCTTGTGGATGATGATGGCGTGGGTACTCGGGTAAGTTGGTCCAATCATCGGAAAGATCATCCAATGATTCTGATGGGCGGACCTGGAAGGGAAATCCTTCGAGGTTGTGGGACCTACCCGATGGCTATGCTAAGATAACTTGAAATGGTTTTGTAGAAATGACTCGACCTTCTAGAGACGTAGCATGTGTAACACCCCAAATCCGTAGGACTCGAAGTGCTACTCGGCTAGGATCTCACAATGGATCCTGACCCTAACCTAACAACAAGTTCACTGAATCTTACAACAAGGCACCAATAGATTAAAACAAAACATAAAACTGATATATATATACATATCAAAAAGATGAAACAAAGTACTGTTGAGTACAAAGTCAAACAGAAATCCGTACAACATAAATAACCCCAAAATCCCACGATATCGCCCAGTGTACGGAACCCTCAGCAGATCACCCCTCTGGATCACTCTGCAGCTCTCCTAACCTACAAAGGATCTACAACACGGTATAAAACCGTTAGCTAACCATACACATATATAAGAAGATGCTAGAGCACAAACACACATCATGATTAGTTGCTGGGATTCTGGTCGATGGCCTAGACTATTATAGCACATCAACATGCTTTCACACATTTACCCGGTTTATTATCTTTAATAAGTTCAAACACTCAAATGTATAAATAGATGTATATGAATATATGTGACACGAGGAATGTATATAACCCTCGCCTCTGCGTGCAATAGCTAGTTGGAGTGGTATCAGCGCACTTTCCCGTATACCATATGGAATGGTAGGTGCCCTTCCCGTATACCAAGTCTAACTAGCTTACAAAGAACTTCCCAGACTCCACTATAAGATGAAAGGTAAGTTGTCACAACCACTACAATGGGCGGTCAATATAACATTGGTCGGTAATGAACCATATCGCATGCTATAAAGCATATAACAAACCCCACTCAAGCATACATCCAATATAAGGATAATAGCTAAATAAGTCCTATGGACTACCCTCAACCTCAGAAGTAGTATCACTACGATCAACTCTCACTCAGGTCCACTCCAAACTGGAGGACAACACGGCCTATACAAGGCATACATATATATATCAAACTCCTATCACACGAAGGGGTCACACCTAGACCCAAGGGATCCATAGGGATCATATCCAACTCGTAAACCTCAAAGCCGTAACCGGCATATCTATAACATACTCATCAACATCCGATACCTAGCATGGTACTAAGTCCCTCATACTAAGAAAGAAAAGGAGCTACCCAACTATAGGTAGTCCCGGGACAAGACGCACTTGCGTGATCAAGGGACGCAGGGGTGGAATAGACAACCCGCAGGCGCGGCAGGGAGCAGCCGCTGGCGTGGTGACAAGGAACGCAGGCAAGGCGCGGGCGCTGCAGCACGGCTTCCGCAGGGGCGGAGGCTTCCAGGTGCGGGGGCGGCGATGATGCAAAACGTAGCCCCGCGAGTCCTCTGTCACTCTTCACGTGATCAAATCACGTCTTCTTCATTCCAAAATCACACACATGCATAAACATACACATTCCAACATTAACCTACATTCAATTTATCTAATCCTTAGCTAAGCAAAGGAAGAACAAGAAGGAAAGAAGGGAAGGAAGGATGAAGAAGCAAGGAACTCACCACTACTGCTGGTCTAGGCAAGACAAGATCACAATCCTTATCTCAGCTAGCATCACAAGCTCAGCAAACATGCACACCATCATCAACATCAACAACAACACACCAAAACACTTCCAAACTCAAGAGAGATCAAGAAGGATGAAGGAGAAGCAAGGAGGACGTGAAAGGCTGGATTGGAAAGTGAAGAAGGAAACCCTTGCTCAACAAGGAAAAGAAAGAAGTAAGGCAAAGGGTAAAGCACGGGTCAAATGAGTCAACAAAACCGGTTGCAGCCGCCGGAAACCGCAGGGGCGGTTCCCTAAGCCGCAGGGGGCGGAAACCCACAGGGGCGGCAGACATGGCCGCGGGTGCGGCAAGGCCAATCTCGGCCAAAGCCAATCTCGGATAAGGTCCAATCTCGGTCCGAAAGACTAAGGCTCTTACAACTCACCCCCCTAAAAACAAGTTTCGTCCCGAAACTTGCAAAGTTCTGAAGGAAAAACATCTCCAGCATCACTATGTCCATCAAAATAGCATGGAGGAATAACATCTCCAGCTGAATCCTAACGTATCACAATAGCATGGAGGAAAGAGCCATCTCCAGCTATAAACAAGAATCATACTAGCACACAAGATCTAATAAGATCATATATCATATCAAAGCTGGTATGAAAATAAACAGATCATAACATATAAGCATATAATACTCACCAAGATAGTACTAAGATCTATCCGGTGATCCTACTGGTGCATCTAACTCATCATAGAACTCTGGATAGTTCCTCTGGATACTATCCTCAGTCTCCCATGTAACCTCATCAGGTCCTCGTCTCGACCATTGTATCCTCAACATAGGAATGTCCTTCGAACGCAGGCGTCTCATACCTCGTTCTAGGACTACAATAGGGTGCTCAACAAAGGTGCGGTCCGGCTCAACCACTAAATCATCATAACTCACAATGTGTCTCGGATCTGGTATGTACTCCCTCAGCTCAGACACATGAAATACAGGGTGAACACCCTCTAATCTCGGAGGCAAGGCTAATCTGTAAGCCGCGCTCCCAACCCGATCCAGAATCTCGAACGGTCCGACATATCGGGGACTCAACTTCCCCTTAATTCCAAAACACCTAACACCTCGTGTCGGGGACGCTCTCAACCACACATGGGCTCCAACTCTGAACTCTAGAGGTCTACGCCTCCTATCAGCATACGACTTCTGACGGCTCTGGGCAGTCAACATCCGCTCTCGAATCAGTGCTACTCAAGCCATATCATCCTAAATTTGATCAGGTGCCAAACCACTAACACTTATCTGCTCATCCCAGCATAATGGGGTACGACATCTCTGTCCATACAGTGCCTCATATGGGGCCATCCCAATAGATGCATGCCAGCTGTTGTTGTAGGAGAACTCAACAAGTGAGAGATGATCCGTCCACACTTGCCCCCAATCCAACACACAAGCTCGCAGCATATCCTCCAAGGTCTGAATGGTCCTTTCTGACTGGCCATCTGTCTGAGGATGGAATGCAGTCGTGAAGTGCAAACTCGTCCTCAGGGCAGTCTGAATCTGCTGCCAAAACCTCGAGGTAAATAGTCCATCTCTGTCTGAGACGATCGTCCTCGGTACACCATGTAGTCTCACTATCTGCCTAGTGTACTCCTCAGCTAATCTGCTCACCGGCCACATCGCCCTAATAGGAAGGAAACGTGCCGTCTTCGTCAATCTGTCCACAATGACCCAGATGGCATCAAAAGTCCGGCTCAACCTCAGTCCAGTCACAAAATTCATGGTGAAGTCCTCTCACTTTCCCTGTGGAACAGGAAGTGGATGGAGCTCACCTCCAGGTCTGCAATGCTCTATCTTGACCAGCTGGCAGGTCGCGCACTGTGCCACAAATCTGGCCACATCGGGCTTCAGCCCTCCCCACAAATATATACGTCTCAAGTCCTGATACATCTAACTCGTACCCGGATGAATAGAGTAAGGTGTACAGTGAGCCTCCTGTAAATCCTCTGCCTCAGCTCTGTATCAGCAGGTACACAGACGCGGCCATGTCGCCTCAAAACTCCATCTGCTCCAAGCAGGAACTGTGGTGCTCATCCCGAGACATCCTATCTCTGATCCTCTGTAAAGTCGGGCAGGTCTCCTGTTTCTATCGGATCTCATCCAACAGATCAGGAAAGACCTCTAATGTACGCAGCTGGGCATCCTCATTAGGAAACTGAATGTCCAACTCTAACCAAATCAGATCTCTCTGCAACTGATGTTGTACTGTCAGCCTCGCAATTGCCTGCTCTCGAGGCCTCTTCCTGCTCAGGGCGTCGGCGACAACATTCACCTTCCCTGGATGGTACATAATCTCTAAATCGAAGTCCTTGATCAGCTCAAGCCACCTACGCTGGCGGTTATTCAATTCCCGCTGCGTGAAAATATACTTCAGACTCTTATGGTCTGTGAAGATCTGACAAGTAGCACCATACAGGTAATGTCTCCAGATCTTCAGTGCTTGAACTACCGCTGCCAACTCCAGATCATGAGTCGGGTAGTTCTCTTCATACGTCTTCAGCTGTCGAGACGCATATGCAATAACACTGCCTCGCTGCATCAGAACACATCCCAAGCCTAGCTTGGATGCATCACTGTAAACCACAAAATCCTCAGTACCCTCTGGCTGTGCCAAAATAGGAGTAGAAGTCAAACGCCTCTTCAACTCCTCAAAACTCTGCCTGCATTGATCAGACCACACAAATTTGATAGTCTTCCTCAGCGAACTCGTCAGTGGACGGGCAATCACAGAAAATCCCTCCACAAAGCGTCTGTAATAACCGGCTAGGCCAAGGAAACTACGTACTTCCTTGACGTTCGTCGGTGTCGTCCAAGCTGCTACTGCCTCTATCTTCCCTGGATCCACTTTGATCCCCTCAGCTGATACTATATGACCTAGGAATGCTACATCTGGCATCCAGAACTCACACTTAGAGAACTTTCCATAAAGTTCTCTATCCCTCAAAACCTGCAATACAGTCCTCAGATGTCCTGCATGCTCCTCACTGCTACGAGAATATACCAGAATGTCATCAATGAAAAGTACTACAAACTGATCCAAGAAGTCGATGAAGATACTGTTCATCAACTCCATAAAGACGGTTGGGGCATTCGTAAGCCCAAATGGCATCACTACAAACTCGTAGTGGCCATATCTGGTCCGGAATGCAGTCCTGTGCACATCTTGCTCCCTAACCCTCAGTTGGTGATACCTGGAACGCAGGTCAATCATGGAGAACACAGTCGCTCTCTGTAGCTGATCTAACAAATCATCAATGCGCGACAGTGAATACTTGTTCTTGATGGTCACCGTATTCAGCTCCCTGTAATCTATACACAGTCTCAGCGATCCGTCCTTTTTCCGTACGAAGAGGACAGGTGCTCCCCATGGGGACACACTAGGGCGAATAAAGCCCTTCTCAGCCAACTCCTCGAGTTGCTTCTTCAGCTCCAGCATCTCGACAGGCGCCATCCGGTATGGAGCCTTCGAGATGGGTCTCGTACCAGGCTCTAACTCGATACTGAAATCCACACTCCTTTGAGGCGGCAAACTGGACGGCTCAACAAAAACATCAGTAAACTCGCAGAAAACTGGGATGTCCTCTACAGCTGGACTCTCCCCCTCCTTCATGGCATAACACCAGAAGGCCTCGCAACCCTGTGCAATCAGTCTAGCTGCCCATATATCACTGATATTGTGCCTACCTTTCCAAGGTCCCAACCTCGGAAAACCTCTATCTGGCCTAACTCGGTAGAGAGGGTAACAATCCTCCTACCTACATCTAGAACTGCAGAGTGTCTAGCCATCCAATCCATACCTAAAATGACCTCTTCATGCTCTAGTGGCATGACAAAGAAGTCAACTAGTAACACACGGTTCCCTACAGAAATGGGACAACCGTGAATCTCACGGGTACCTCTGACCCAACCACCATCGGGTAACCCTATAATAAAGGGGATCCCCTCAATTGTATCTAACCCAAGACGCTCTGCACAAGCATCAGAAAGAAAAGAGTGCGTAGCACCAGTATCAAATAAAACTCTAACAGGTAAACCATGAATCAGAATGGTACATGTAGCAGTCGGTGCAGCTGGCTCCTCTGCACTCCTCAGCTCAAAAACACGACCTTGTGGGCCTCTAGTATCAGTGGTGCCCCCACCACGGTCTCTGCCTCTACTCGGCCCAAGAGCAGATCCCTGAGTCGTAAGGCGATTTGGGACTCTCTATTGTCCCTGAGTCTGCTGCTGCTGTTGAGGTGGCCTCTGCCCACCTCCCGCTACACTGGCAGGAGAAGAACCCTGCTGAGATGCAGCTCCGCCCTGGCGGCAATAAACGGCTCTATGACCCTGTCTACCACAGGTAAAAGAAGTCACCAACGGCCTCGTACACTCGGGCTTTAGATGCCCTGGATCTCCACAGTTAAAACACTGTCGTCCCATCTCTATAGCTGGTGCAGATACAGAACGACCCTGACGTCTCTGACTACCCCCAACACTAGCAGCTCCAGCAGTACCACTGGCCTGCCCTGTACGTTGTCTCTTCTCAGACCTTCCGGCCTGAGAAGCTCTCCTCTGTTCAACCCTCTCTCTCTCATAATCTGCAGCTCTGTCCTGATAGTCCATCAAGGACTCACAGTGAAAACCTTCCATGTAGGCTCGGGTACCATCCCTCAGTCGTCGAGAGAACAGATAAACATGCTGATCAACAAGAGGTGCAACTGGACCCAATAAAGCCAGCTCCTCCTGGAATCTCTTGATGGCCTCTGAAACTGGCACATCATCAAATCCAGCCTCAACAAAATCAGGCAGTTTCTCCTTCCTCGGTGAGGTAGGGTAGAAACGCTCTCGGATCAAGGTCCTCATCTGGTCATAGTTGGTAACCTGACCTCGTACAGACCTCCACCAGTGATGTGCCAGCTCTCTGAACAGAGTCTGCACCAACTCGATCTGCCTATCAGCTGGACAACGAATACACTCCAGAGTTGAGTCTACATGTCCAATCCAAAGCTCAACCTCCAACCCCACCTTCCCAGTGAAAGGGGGTACACCCATCTGATGAAAAGCCTTCAACCAGGTATCTAGTCTAGGCCCTCTATGCTCCTCTGGTGCTCTGACAATCTCAACAGCAGGTACCTGTACAACTGGTACCTGAGTAACAGTGTGGGACCTCTCAGATGGTCCCTCCTGTGCCTGTAAGTCTGGGGCACGCCTACCGGCTCTAGCAACCTCCTCAACACGTCTGATATAAGCCTGAAACTCTGATCTACCCATAGAGACCCGATCAGACTCGCCAGACTGGGCTCTTTGTTCCCCCTGTCCCACAGCTGCCCCGTTCCCAGTCTCAGGAACGGCGCTCTCAACAACCTCCTCGTGGATCTCTCCTGCTACCTGGGAACCATCAGCAGGTATCCTACCTCGTCCTCGGCCTAGAGGGGGTCTACCTCAACCTCTACCTCTACCTCGCCCAGCTGCAGGTAAGGCTCTAGTCTGAACCATCTGCAGAGGACGTAAACCTAGCTTAGAAGGCTATATATATGCCATATGTATGTATCAAATCAATCACAACAGAATATCTATATATGTGTACTGTCGAGATCTTCAGAGGGGTGATGGCTCACGTACATGATATCCCAAAACATTTGTACTCATTTCAAAACCAAAATCTTTTGAAAAGTCAGACCCCTTTTCGGGTTCTGTTTAGTTATCTATTCGACCTTTATCGCAGATTACTAGTGCCATTGTTGTCAACCTGGGCTCTGATACCAACTTTGTAACACCCCGAATCCGTAGGACTCGAAGTGCTACTAGGCTAGGATCTCACAATGGATCCTGGCCCTAGCCTGACAACAACTTCACTGAATCTTACAACAAGGCACCAATAGATTAAAACAAAACATAAAAACTGATATATATATATATATATATATATATATATATATATATATATATATATATATATATATATATACATGTCAAAAAGGATAATACAGAGTACTGCTGAGTACAAAGTCAAAATGAAATCCGTACAATAATGATAATCTAAAAAACCCCACGAATATGCCCCGTGTACGGAACCCTCAATTGATCACCCCTCCGGATCACTCCGCAGCTCTCCTAACCTGCGAGGGATCTACAACACGGTATGAAACCGTTAGCTAACTATACACATATATAAGAAGATGCTAAAGCACAAACACACCTCACAAATGATAAACACTTCAGCATGATATCAAACATTTACCCGGTTTATTATCTTTAATAAGTTGAATCATTCAATCGTATAAATAGATATATATGAAGATAGGTGACACGAGGAATATAATCCCCGCCTCTGAGTACTCTAACCAGCTGGGGTAGTATCAGCACACCTCCCGTGTACCCTGTGGGAATGGTGAGGGGCCTTCCTTTATATCAGATCTGGCCTGACTACAGAGAACCTCCCAGACTCCACTACGGGATGAAAGGGAAAGGTTATCACAACCACTACAACGGGCGGTCAATATAACATAGGCCGGTGACCAAATAATAACACATGCTATAAAGCACATAACACACACCACTCAAGCATACATCCAATATAAGGATAGTAGCTAAGTAAGTCCTATGGACTTACCTCGATCTCAGAAGTAACTCAAGTCTAGTCCACTCTCAGAAACGTCCACTCCAAACTGGAGGACAACACAGCCTATACAAGACACACATATATATATCACAATCCTATCACACAAAGGGTCACACCTAGACCCAAGGGATCCATAAGGGATCATATCCAACTCATAACCTCAAGGCCGTAACCGGCATATCTATATCATACTCGTCATAAACCGATACCTAGCATGGTACTAGTTCCCTCATACTAGAAAGGAAAGGAACTACCTAACTTTAGGTAGCCCCGGGACAAGACGCACCTGCGTGATCTAAGGGCGCAGGGGCGGAATGCAGGCAACCGCGGGCGCGGTGACGCTCAGCCGTGGGGGCGGTGACAAGGATTGCTGGCAACGCAGGCACGGCACAGGCGCTGCGGCACGTCTTCCGCAGGGGCGGTAACTTCTGGCCGCGGGGGCGGCGACAGTGCAGAATGAAACCTCGCGGCTTCTCTTTGGCTCTTCACGTGATCAAATCACGTCTACTCTCTTCCATAGTCACAAACATACATATCAATACACATTCCAACATCAAAACCCTTAACATACATCTAATCCTAAGCTAGAAGGATTGAATCAAAGAAGAAGAGAAGGAGAAGAACAAACACTCACCACTACTGAAGGTCCTAGGTTGCAGGAGGATCAACAAACACCAAGGCTGGCTTCCAAGCACAGCAACACACACACTAGCATCATCACAAAAGCCACCACTCACATAAACTTCGACCAAACTCTTCCAACCAAGAACAAGATCAAAGAAGATGAAGGAGAAGCAAGAAGGACATGGGAAGCTGGAGAAAGGAATGAGGAAGATCGATAACCCTTGCTCAGTAAGGAAAGGAAAGAATAAGAGGAGGAAGGTAAAGCACGGTCAAGGAAGTCAACAAAACCGGCTGCAGCCGCCGGAAACCGCAGGGGCGGTCCCATGAGCCGTAGGGGCGGGAACCCGCAGGGGCGAGAATCTTCCAACAGGACATGAAGAGAATTCTCAAGAAGAAAATCTATGGGTCCTGTGAAGAGTGGTTGAAAGTACTGGATGAGCAGTCCAAGGTTTTTGATGTGAGCTAGCACAACCACGGAATTGGGTCCGGCTAGAGACCTTAAATCACGCGCTTCTCGGGAGGCAACCCGAGGTATGAGTTTTTCCCTTTCATGCTTTTGTTTTTGTTTTTGCTTTTTGCTTTTGCGTTTCTGCGCGTTTGGTGTTTTGTCTTTTCAGGTTTTTAGGTAAATGAAGAATAGTTGCTTGAAGGAGATTGCACAGCCGCTTGTTTCCACTGCCACTTCCATTTGGATGTGTCATGTACGCTGTCTCTAATCAGACTCTCTGGTTTGAGAAGCTCTCCTCTGTCTAGCTCGCTCCCTCTCATAGTCGGAAGCTCTGTCCTGATAATCCATCAGAGACTCACAGTGGAAACCCGCCATATAGGTCCGGGTAGTATCCCTCAGTCATCGAGAAAAGAGATAGACGTGCTGATCTGCAAAAGGTGCAGCTGGTCCCAGTAATGCCAGCTCCTCCTGAAACCTCCTGATAGCCTCGGAGACTGGTACATCCTCAAACCCAGCCTCCACAAAATCCCGCAGTTTCTCCCTCCTCAGTGAGGCAGGGCAGAAACGCTCTCTAATTAGGGTCCTCATCTGATCATAACTGCTAACCTGACCCCGTACTGATCTCCACCAGTGCTGTGCCAAATCCCAGAATAAAGTCTGCACCAGCTCGATCTGTCTGTCCACTGGACATCTAATGGACTCCAGAGCTGAGTCCACATGTCCGATCTAGAGCTCCACCTCTAACCCCACCTTCCCAGTGAAAGGGGGTACACCCATCTGATGGAAAGCCTTCAACCAAGTGTCTGGTCTAGGCCCCCTATGCTCCTCCCGAACCTGAGGAATCTCAGCAGCCTGTGCCTGTACAGCCGGCACTTGTGTAACCCCGTGGGACCTCTCAGATGGTCCCTCCTGTGCCTGTAAATCTAGGGCACGTCTACCGGCTCTAGCAGCCTACTCCACTCGTCTGATGTAAGCTCGGAACTTTGATCCCCCCATGGAGACACGATCAGACTCACCAAACTGGGCTCTCTGTGCCCCCTGTCTCTCAGCTGCCCCGTTCCCAGTCTCAGGAACGACGCTTTCAGCAACCTCTTCATGTATCTCTCCCGCTGCCTGTGAACCACCAGCAGGAGTCCTACCTCGTCCTCTACCTAGAGGGGGTCTACCTCTACCTCGTTTAACTGCAGGTAAGGCTCTAGTCTGAACCATCTGCAGAAGACGTAAACCTAACTTAGAAGGCTATATATATGCCATATGTATAGATATATATATCAAATCAATCACAACAAAATATCTATATCTATATATATATCTATACTATCGAGATCTTTAGAGGGGCGATGGCTCACGTACACGATATCCCAAAACATTTGTACTCATTTCAAAACCAAAACCTTTTGAAAAGTGAGACCCCTTTCGGGTTCTGTTTATTTATCTATTCGAACTTTATTGCAGATTACTAGTGCCATTGTTGTCAACCTGGGCTTTGATACCAACTTTGTAACACCCCAAATCCGTAGGACTCGAGGTGCTACTAGGATAGGATCTCACAATGGATCCTGACCCTAGCCTGACAACAAGTTCACTGAATCTTACAACAAGGCACCAATAGATTAAAACAAAACATAAAACTGATATATATATATATATATATATCAAAAAGATGATACAGAGTACTGCTAAGTACAAAGTCAAACAGAAATCCGTACAACATAAGTAACCCCAAAATCCCACGATATCGCCCAGTGTACGGAACCCTCAGCAGATCACCCATCTGGATCACTCTACAGCTCTCCTAACCTGCAAAGGATCTACAACACGGTATAAAACCGTTAGCTAACCATACAAATATATAAGAAGATGCTAGAGCACAAACACACATCATGAATTATAGCACATCAACATGCTTTCACACATTTACCCGGTTTATTATATTTAATAAGTCCAAACACTCAAATGTATAAATAGATGTATATGAATATACGTGACACGAGGAATGTATATAACCCTCGCCTCTGCGTGCAATAGCTAGTTGGAGTGGTATCAGCGCACTTTCCCGTATACCATATGGAGTGTTAGGTGCCCTTCCCGTATACCAGGTCTAACTAGCTTACAGAGAACTTCCTAGACTCCACTACGGGATGAAAGGTAAGTTGTCACAAACACTACAATGGGCGGTCAATATAACATAGGTCGGTAATGAATCATATCGCATGCTATAAAGCATATAACAAACACCACTCAAGCATACATCCAATATAAGGATAGTCGCTAAGTAAGTCCTATGGACTTACCTCAACCTCAGAAGTAGTATCACTACGATCAGCTCTCACTTAGGTCCACTCCAAACTGGAGGACAACACGGCCTATACAAGGCATACATATATATATCAAACTCCTATCACACGAAGGGGTCACACCTAGACCCAAGGGATCCATAGGGATCATATCCAACTCGTAAACCTCAAAGTCGTAACCGGCATATCTATAACATACTCATCAACATCCGATACCTAGCATGGTACTAAGTCCCTCATACTAAGAAAGGAAATGAGCTACCCAACTATAGGTAGTCCCAAGACAAGACGCACCTGCGTGATCAAGGGACGCAGGGGCGGAATAGACAACCCGCAGGCGCGGCAGGGAGCAACCGCAGGCGCGGTGACAAGGAACGCAGGCAAGGGCGGGCGCTGCGGCACGGCTTCCGCAGGGGCGGCGGCTTCCTGGCGCGGGGGCGGCGACGGTGCAGAACGTAGCCCCGCGAGTCCTCTTTCACTCTTCACGTGATCAAATCACATCTTCTTCATTCCAAAATCACACACATGCATAAACATACACATTCCAACATTAACCTACATTCAATTTATCTAATCCTAAGCTAAGCAAAGGAAGAACAAGAAGGAAAGAACGGAAGGAAGGATGAAGAAGCAAGGAACTCACCACTACTGTTGGTCTAGGCAAGACAAGATCACAATCCTTATCTCAGCTGGCATCACAAGCTCAGCAAACATGCACACCATCATCAATATCAACAACAACACACCAAAACACTTCCAAACTCAAGAGAGATCAAGAAGGATGAAGGAGAAGCAAGGAGGACGTGAAAGGCTGGATTGGAAAGTGAAGAAGGAAACCCTTGCTCAGCAAGGAAAAGAAAGAAGTAAGACAAAGGGTAAAGCACGGGTCAAAGGAGTCAACAAAACCGGCTGCAGCCACCGGAAACCGCAGGGGAGGTTCCCTGAGCCGCAGGGGGCGGAAACGCGCAGGGGCGGCAAACATGGCCGTGGGTGCGGCAAGGCCAATCTCGGCCAAAGCCAATCTCGGCTAAGGTGTAATCTCGGTCCGAAAGACTAAGGCTCTTACAGCATGCCTTGCATGGCTCGTATTATGGCTACTCTCTACGTATGCACGACTTACGTGAAACATGGGAAGCATTGTGATGTGATCGAACTCGCTTCGAACACTAGGATCCACCAGTACAAGTTCACACTCGGATTGGAATCGGGGAAATGAAACTGTTTTTTTTTATAATTTTGTGTTTTTGGATATGAAGAGCAAATTTCCTCAGCCTCTCACTTTGGAAATCCCTCAACTCGAGCGAACTACCCTCAGAATCTCACTTTGGGGTTCGAACCTTCGTTCTTTTGCCTCTCACCTTAGAACCACCTAAGCATCTCATCTAGATGTTTGAAAACTAAGCATCTCACCTAGAATTCGGATTTTGTTTTAAAGTAAACAACTTTGAAAGCACAAAAGCTAACTCACTATATTGAACTTGGATTCCCCTAGAATGGGAGCATACAAGGCTTTATGCAACCACAAAACTAGAAACTCCTTAATTAAGTGATAGAAATATCAAATATTTATTAAAAGCAAATGCAAGAAATACAAGAGTTTTCCTAGTAAATTCAAATACAAAATGACCACATTTGACCTTTATTCTAAGATGACTCTTGGATCTTATTCTCTTCACTTGGACAACACATCAAGGAGGGCATAATCATGTCTTGAACATCCATCTTAAATGAGAAGAAGACCATTGAGCTAACTTGGACTTGATTCAATGTAGGTGTGTGAAAATGCCTTCAATGTTTGGTGTAATGTTGACTTGTTGACCTTCACATGATTAATACATAAATTCGTGCATAATATATGAATAATATGACCATGGTACGCTGCATGAAATATGTATTGGACGTGCATATGTGTTGTATAACCATATTCCATGCATCCATGCACAATCTTGCCCAACAATCCATACAAGTACCGTAGTTTCTGTAATGTAGGGTCATTTTCACCCTCTTTCTCTTGGAATCTCGACTTTGTGTAAACTTTGTAGATATTGAAAACACCTTTAAAAGTAGTACTCATGGGTATTGAGTTCCAAATATTGCCTCAATTATAGGCGTTTTACTCAGAGTGCACAAACCTGACAACTTAGCCGGAGAGAGTGAAAGTTGGCTTGACTTGGGCATGCTCGGAGCAAGCATTTTCGGATTGATTTCAATAGGTTCCGGCTGAGTTTTGACTTGGACGGTTGGTGGCAAAGCGATTGGTTTCGGCATATTGAAGACGGTTTCTTTTCCGGGGAGGATCACATCACATTGCATGTCTTCCTTTCACGTGGACATGGATGTCCGGAGATGGAGGGAAAGTATGCACGTGTGTTTGGCCTTTTGGGACCCAAGGTGGAACCGAGATGGTGTGAGTGGGCACGAGTCTTTTCTTCTCTCGCGTCTTTAGAACATGATTGACCATGTTCTCATGAATCCTCGATCTTCTAACGCGGAAGGATCTCAACCAACTCCTTTTCTTTGGTATGCTCTTCCTTCCTCTCCTAGTCTTCTTAGTCTTGGGACTCCATAGTTGCATCTGCATCCCTTTCCTTGTGTCTATCTTCTTCCTCTTGGTAGGAGACTCTAGGAATGCTCATGCTCTATTTAGATGTGTTCTTGCCTCCTTGATAGGAGGTCCGGTGTATGCATCTTCTTTTGAAGGTGATCTTTGATGTGCTTCCAAGTCCATAAGAGGTCATAGAGATGCTCCTACATCAGCTCCTATGTCCATGGGTGATCTTGGAGGTGCTCCCGCATGAGATATGTTGAGAAAGTGCCTAGAATCCGGATGTATGAAGAAAATATCTAAAAACTTCATTCGAGTCAGGACATCTTATGACATGTACATAGTAACCGCATTTATCTAGATTGTAGAGGGCTTGTTGGAGTGAACATTTTCCTTCTACTTTATCCTTCCAAATATTCAAACCGGGATTGTATATTTGTCTTATGGTTGTGACATTGTGCGGGTCATCCCGTTGTAATAACTTTAAAATATTCCTCGGCTTTAAGTCAATCCCGAGTTCACGTCGCAACCTCCAATATTTTTCGGGCGTCAAACGACCGACATATGAATGTCCCTTCAAGGTCTCTAGAAGTGTGTGGTTGTGCACTATATAAATCGGAGTAAACGTCCATTTATCGACTTCACTTTGCACACCTTCAAGTTCAAATGGACACTGGTCTTTCTTTGGTTTTCAAACTTTTTTAGTTGACACCTCTGTATCAGGATCAACTTCATTCTTCCTCCTATGACAACCAAAATGTTCACATGTAAAAAAAATGTAACAAACCCTTCCTTGTTTTTCCATGAATGTTGCGTAACTAACATCATATTCTTCTTTGATCCCATGGAATGAGTCCAATCAACAATTGTTTCTCTCGTAAAAATACCCATGTAGTTGAAACATATCGGAGTAGTCCGTACTAATACCGCATAGGAAATCCGGAAGAGCCTATTTTCAAAAATAACTTGAATTATCATTGTTGCCACAAAATTTTTAGCATTATAACTTTTCATAATCAATAAACAAAAATTTGGTTACATTCTTACATGTGTGTGAAAAAAATTTGTTATGATCGCTATATTTGGTATCGTAGAACGGGATTACATCTTCATCTCCATATGACGACATTCTTGAACTCCAATTTGAATATTCTGATAAAGATGGATGACCATGTAACATGTCTAAAGGGTGTATATATATTTACCCAGAAATTCAAACATTCGAATCCAATGTTCGAAAATCAACGGTCAAATTCCAACGTTTGAATTTACAACGGTCTTATTAACACTGACACACTGTCTTGGTGTGTGTCAGAGGTCATTCTAACACACAAGGTCATTGTGTTTCAAAGAACATGACTAACACACAGTCCCATTGCGCATTAGTTATGCATTAGTAAATCCGATGCCATGTATTTAACAACCCTATCTCATGATATCTTGTGTATTTATTATTACCTTAGGATACATATATAATTTCCCTATTATTTGTACATCTCAATATATGATCAATAATATTATTGGATGTAGTATAATTGGTATCGAATCATGGGAACCGCATCTGTTTGGGTATAAATGATAGAAATTATGTTAAGTACGTGAAGGGAGAAGAGAAAGGTAACGGGATAGTAAGATCCATTTTGAAGGTTTTGAAGAACGAGCAAAGAAAGCAATGATTGTTATTGAAAAATAAGGGAGGGAAGAGATCTAAGAAAACAAGTATCACCGCTATGATAGATAAGCTATAACTATGTACATGAATATAGTTGAACATTGATCATGCAAATAAGCAGGTAACTATCTAATATGGCATTTGGGATAGACAAACAAAGATCATGTTAACCAACTTGAGTGTGTTGTTTTAGCAGTTGTATCAAGTATAGGAAAACTCTTTAAGAACTTAGAGATCCAAAAAAGACCAAGAAAAACATCGCTTTTAGCGTATGAGCTAGAAAAGGTACAAAGACCAGAACTTTCTATGATAATTAGAAATCCTTGATGTTAAGATAAAATGTTACTTTCAAAACCAAGCTCTCCAATAAAACAACATCGTTGGGTGTTGTGTAAGCTCTTTATCTAAAGTTATTTATAAACAACACTTCTTTCAAAGGTAAATAAAAGATAAGAACGATATTCTTTGAAAAGAAGCAAATTTCATATCTCAATTCAACAATTCATATAAACAAGCATAAACCATCCAACATAAAGTTCAACCATCCTTTAAATCAATAAAAAGTATTCAGAAATGATGAAGGGGAGAAATAATGGATAAAGATAAAGTCTTGCATAGATTTAAAGGTAAAAGTATAAACAAAGCAAGGGAAAGGAAAATCTAACTCCACCGTGCCGCCAAAACAGAATTGGAACCCTAACTGCCTTTTACTTATCCAGCCGCTCCCGGCATACCCTAATCTGACCTCAAACGGTCTATTTATAATGTACGCTTATATCAAACCCTAGGACGGACATAAGAATCCCAACTCATAAACATAAGATAAGATAGGATAAAATCTTATTTCGGTGTCCCAAAAAAGAAATACGGGTTTAAGAGGTATTATACGGTTTAAGGCAAAATGTGTATACGACTTGGAAACCGTATAACATTAACGCATAACCCATATTTCCGATTTACACACAAACTGTATTTATGTCATGTGATGATTTCTTCATTTTTTTCTTCAATTCTTCTTTCTCCAACATATAGCTACCTTAGAACTTCAATTCTCGTTCAATATAGATGTCTTCTATGACATGCTTGACCCAATGGAGGATAGAAATTCGTACTCTGTATTATTTTATCGTTTCTGCTCATTTTTGTCGTCGAACTCTTGATATACGAAATAAACCAAAGTAGACCACAATTTGTAATAGGAAGGATTTATGATCTATATGAACACAAACATGCCAGATGAGATATGAAATACATGAATATGATGACTCAAAAGACTTATTCTTTGGACTCATCACTCCTCAATGGAGTTTAAACAATATAACATCGTATTAGAGCTAAAATACAGGGGAAAAAACTTCCCGTAAAAATATTTCTTTACTCCTCTATTCAAAATTAAAAACTTTTCTCAATAATCCTACATCCCCCTCTCTTTCACCAAAAACCTTAGTCTTATTTTCTCACCTACCCCTGTGTCTCGTCTATTCTCTTCTCAAAAGCAATCCTACGTGTTTCAATCCCGTTTAGTTGCAACTTTGAAAACATAATGGAAGTAAATCTAGTTAGTATATACACACTTGTTCATTAAAGTTTTGGAATCATTTCATGTGTTTTAAAATATTTACAGTGTAATCTAATTAATTTTGATATTCTATAGAGAAACAAAATGGGTAAAAGAAAATTTTTCTTTAAAAAATAATAAGAGTAAATTACACAAAATCATATCTTATTTACTTGATTTTTCACTTAACCACCTCTTATATAATTTTTTTTTAATTAACCACATCTTATTCACATATGTTAATAAAATTCCACGTCATACCCTTATGTGATGTATTCCGTTCGTAGGGCCCACCCAAATTAGGTAAATTTAGTTTATCATGTTTAATCATTTCAATGCGATGTTCCTTTCCTGCTTCACAAAATCAAAGTATACAACTTCCAACCCATCTTTCAATGGTGTTTTCCCCACTTCTCGGATAAAAAAAATACGATCACCATGGACGACACTCCCTAGACTGTCAATTTTTCAAAATCACCAATATGAAGACTGTAACACCCCGAATCCGTAGGACTCGAGGTGCTACTGGGCTAGGATCTCACAATGGATCCTGACCTTAGCCTGACAACAAGTTCACTGAATCTTACAACAAGGCACATATAGATTAAATACAAAACATCAAACTAATATATATATATATATATATATCAAAAGGTAATAAAGAAGTACCACTGAGTACAAATAAAACATAATTGTACAACAAAAGACCCATAAACCCCGATAACGACCCAGTGTACGGAGCCCTCAGCGGATCACCCACTCCGGATCACTCTGCAGCTCTCCTAACCTGCAAAGGATCTACAACACGGTATAAAACTGTTAGCTAACCATACACACATATATAGATGATAAGCATAAGCACAATCACACCTCAAGGAATAATAACACATCATCATGCTTTCACACATTTACCCGGTTTATTATCTTTATAAAGTCTAATCACTCAAACGTGTATATATATATATATATATATCAATATGAACATATGTGACACGAGGAATATAACCCTCGCCTCTTGGTGCTCATGGTAGCTGGAGTGGTCCCTGGTCACACCCACCCGTGTACCCTGAGGGAATGGGGAGTGGCCAACCGTTTACCAAGTCTGACTCAACCACAGAGAACCGCCCAGACTCCAAAGGGATGAAAGGGACAGCTGTCAAGCCCTACAATGGGCAATCACTATACCATAGGTCGGTAATCATCATAACTCATGCTATAAAGCAGATAACACACACACCACTCATGCACACATCCAATATAAGGATGGTAGCTAAGTAAGTCCTATGGACTTACCTCAAACTCAGAAGTAGTCTCACTACGATCAACTCTCAACCTGGTCCACTCCAAACTGGAGGACAACACTGCCTAGTAACAAGGCATAACAATATATCAAACTCATATCCATCACAGGGGTCACACCTAGACCCAAGGGATCCATAAGGATCGTATCCTAACTCATAAACCTCAAAGCCATAACCGGCATAAACGATATCATACTTATCATCATTCTAACCTCATACACGTACCTAACATGCTACTAACCCGCTCATACTAGGAAAGGAAAGGATCTACCCAACTCTAGGTAGACCCGGGACAAGACGCACCTGCGTGACAAGAGAGACGCAGGGGCGGAGCAAGGCAACCCGCAGGCGCGGCAAAGCTCGGCCGCAGGCGTGGTGACAGTGGCCGCATGCAACACAGGCACGACGCAGGCGTTGTGACATGGCTCCCGCAGGAGCGGCGGCTTCCAGGCGCGGGGGCAGCGACGGTGCAGAAAGTGACCCCGCGATTCCTCTTCGGCTCTTCACATAATCAACTCACGTCTTCTCCATTCCAAAGTCACTCACATACATATACATACATAAACCAACATCAATCTACATCCAATTCATCTAATCCTAAGCTAAGGAAGAGGAAACAAGGAAGAAAGAAAGGAAGAAGAAGCAAGAATCTTACCACCCTTGTGGTCCTAGGCTGCAAGGAAGATCAACAAGCTCCACAACTAGCTCTCAATCTTATCACAACATCTATCATCATCAACATCAACAACAACACACAACACTCTTCCAAACTCAAGGAAGGTCAACTCAAGCTCAAAAAGAAGAAAGGAAGAAGTAAGGAGGACGTAAGGAACTGGATTAGGAAGTGAAGAAAGAAACCCTTGCTCAACAAGAAAAGGAATGGTATAAGGAAGAGAAGAGTAAAGCACGAGTCAAAGAGTCAACAAAACCGGCTGCAGCCGCAGGAAATCGCAGGGGCGGGCTTCTTGGCCGCAAGGGCGGAACAACAGGCGAGCCGCAGGGGCGGCTAAGGCCAAAACTGGCTCCGGAAACCTAAGGCTCTTACAAAGACACAATCAGCCTCGACGAGGACATCAATGGTGGTTATCTAGCACACTAATCTCCCGAAATTACAAGATTTCTGATTTCTTAGACATGCTTCATTCAGAGTGACAATCTGTTTCAAAATCACGAAGTTCAGTTGAAGATCAAGGATCAGAGAAGGTAAGGAATGGGTTTTGATGTTGATCTCAAAGGTAAGCTTTGAACCATATGATCGAATTTTCGATCGTCAAGTTTTGTGATGAGAGAGTAGAAGACAATTTAATTACCGTTGAGTATCATATAGCTATCCAAAATGAAAACGAATAATCTCTTGTCATATAAAAATATAATAAAATAGGATTAACTAGGATAGTTTCCGTGCCTTGTACGGGATGATACAAAATTTATTTATAAATTAAAATAAATTAGTGTAATTTCGTATAAGATAAGCTAATAATCATATAATTACTTACAACAAAAATACATAAATTTATTATAAGAATATTCATACATTTTATTCATAATATCGCATGTGTTAAAATATAAATTATCATGATTCGTCTTTTAAAATAAAAGAATTATTTCTACTTAATATATGAGAGATAATCTATTAAAATATTCGACAAACCTATTTTTTAATTTTATAAGCAAAATTTATTATTAGATTAATTCAAAAATAAATGTTAAATTTTAAAAAATTTCTAAAAAAAGTTGTTCAAGATTACTCTATTATAAGATTATCCTAAATAATATATTTCAATAACAATATAATATTTTTATAGGTTATAATAGTTGTTTTCAATATTTCCATTAATGGACAATGGACTTTGTTAATTTTTCATAAAATACATTTAAAGTTAATAAAATAAATTGATTATTAATATAAAATAAATAGTAAATACTTAATAAATATCAAATTATTTTATGTTATAATTTTATATTCAAAATATTCGATTGTTTAAAATGTAAAAAGTAAATGACAATTATATATCTAAAATAACTTGACTTAAAAAAACTAAATAATGTAATCTACTGACACACAAATAGTGTAGATTTGTTAAATATAGAAAGTTATTTTTGTTTATATCATAATCTTTTCTTACGTATCAAATTATACTTTTAATTAATAAACTAAATAAAATAATAATAAAAATAGTTGACTTAAATATAAAAAGGCATGTGACATATCCAATGTGGCTTATTGTGGTTGTGGCATGTGGCAAAATTTCTCTGTGGCTTAATGCAGTTATGACATTTGACAACATCCAATGTGACTGCGATGACACATGAATTTATACACTTCTGCTTTTGTATTATATATAGTAGATTTTATGTATGTAATATTTTGTGGACTCTACTAACGAAATACATACCTAAAGTTAAAAAAGGTGGTGGTTCATTAACATAAATAAATAAAATAAATGAATAAGAGTTGGTTAGTTGAAAAAACAATATAAGAGGTGGTTAATTATTGGTTTTGTGTATTTATACAAATAATAAATCAACATATTAAGGATTTAAATTTATGAATGTAGAATAATAATAATATATATATATATATATATATATATATATATATATATATATATATATATATATATATAAATTAGATACGTTTTTATTCTGTTTTTTATTTTACGAGAGCACTTTCCATTATGATATTCTGTGTATATAAGCCACAGAATAGTATAAGTTTGTTATCATTAAGCTAGTAAATAGTTTGCACAACATTATATTAAACAAAATTAATCTATTGGGTTATATAATATTGTGCATTTGCCCTATGATTAGATATTATTTATTTCCAATAACATAGTGCCACTATCAATCTATCATATAAGTAGACCGATCGAAACTGCAATAACTAAAAACAGAAAGTCAAATACTCGCTTAACCTGAAAATTTAGAGCTAAAGTCTGGTAAATTTTGACCTATAATTTTATATTATGTAACTCATAAATAACTTTTGAGTCCGAAATTAATGATATGAAAAACAAAATTGTACATATTTGTAAGTGTTAAATTTCCTCCACCAGTAAATTATTTTAAATTTAATAAACATAGAATACTGTCTATGTATATTTTGATATATCTTAGGTGAACCTAATATGTAGAATTGAATACGGACCTATTGTAAATTAAAATTTTACTCTCCAATTTATTGCATCTGAGGTGAAAACGGAATATATATATATATATATATATATATATATATATATATATATATATATATATATATATATATATATATATATATAAACAATTACATGAAAAATGATGGTATATACCTTTTAGATTAATTGTATAAATGAACAATTACACTTAAGTTTACTAGATATCCCGTAAACTACATGTTTGATTATAGATAAAGTTTACGAGATATTCGATCTCCTGTATTACTTATTTTATGTATTTCTTATATTCCTATCACGCGACTGATGAAATAGTTATTGTTTATTATTTTTTCCGTAAATTAATAATATTAATACTATAATCCTTATTTATTTAATTTCAACCAATCACATACAAGGTACATGTATTATTGATATAGGAGATGTTGATTGGATATTCATATATTACATGGTTGAAATCAAACAGGACCTTAGCGTGTAATCGTGATTAAATTCTCAATTTTAAATTCATTGACACTAGGAGAATTATCCGACAATATTATCCGTATATTAAAAGCTTGATTATTTATGATCGATACTAGATATGCTTATCTTTAGACCTTTAATGGGAAGAAATATACAGGATAATACTATTAAGACAAGTAATAT
Source organism: Fagopyrum tataricum (assembly GCA_002319775.1). Classification (NCBI taxonomy): domain Eukaryota; kingdom Viridiplantae; phylum Streptophyta; class Magnoliopsida; order Caryophyllales; family Polygonaceae; genus Fagopyrum; species Fagopyrum tataricum. The sequence goes on along the minus strand of CM008285.1, from coordinate 8,930,213 downwards.
GAACGAAAATTAAAATTTCTATCACGTTAATCCTTACAAACTACACTTTCTTAATTTTACCACGTTAGTCCTTATATATTACACTTTCTTTGTTTTTGTGAGATATAAATTACACATTCTAAGTTGTATGGAGAATTTAAATTAGCATCTGATGAGGATTTATAGAGAAATTGACCAAGCATTTGTATAACATGCAAGCACGTATAATCGATCATATAGAATATATGATCATGCGAAGCACTAATGCATATAAATATAATCACTCAAAGACTTGGACACAAAATAAAATATTAGAAGTCATGTCAAGCACTCGTTCATACTGAAGCACTATATAAACGGCAAGACAAGCACCCAACATCATCACCACAGTTCATCCTCCTCTTCCTCCTCCGCCACCAAGTCCACCGTACTTGTTGGTGCCATGAAAATGTCTCTTCGAAAACCCACCAAGGGGGGTGTTCCCACAAATTTAGTTGTGAGCTTGCTAGTAGTCCTCTTTTCTTGCAATGTAGCGTCGATTTACGCTTCATATTACCCATCGGACTCGTATAGCTCACCATCTCCAAAGTACGAGTCTTCACCAGAGACTTACCCATCACCTTCACCGTACTACAAATCATCACCAAAGACTTACTCCACACCATATGTGTACAACTCCCCACCACCACCAGTCTACAAGTCTTCTCCTAAGACCTATCCGGCCCCATATGTCTACAACTCCCCACCACCTCCATCTCCATACTACAAGTCTTCACCTAAGACTTACTCTACCCCATACGTCTACAACTCCCCACCTCCTCCATACTACAAGGCTTCTCCTAAGACCTACCCCGCCCCATATGTCTACAACTCACCACCACCTCCATACTACAAGTCTTCTCCAAAGACCTACTCTACCCCATATGTCTACAACTCTCCACCTCCTCCATACTACAAGGCTTCTCCTAAGACCTACCCTGCCCCATATGTCTACAGTTCCCCACCACCCCCATCTCCATACTACAAGGCTTCTCCTAAGACATACTCTACCCCATACGTCTACAACTCCCCACCTCCTCCGTACTACAAGGCTTCTCCAAAGATCTACCCCGCTCCATATGTCTACAGCTCCCCACCACCTCCATACCATAAGTCATCTCCAAAAACCTACTCTACCCCATACGTCTACAACTCTCCACCTCCTCCATACTACAAGGCTTCTCCTGAGACCTACCCCGCCCCATATGTCTACAGTTCTCCACCACCCCCATCTCCATACTACAAGTCTTCTCCAAAAACTTACTCTACCCCATACGTCTACAACTCCCCACCACCTCCATACTACAAGGCTTCTCCCAAGACCTACCCCGTCCCATATGTCTACAACTCTCCACCACCTCCATACTACAAGTCTTCTCCAAAAACCTACTCTACCCCATACGTCTACAACTCTCCACCTCCCCCATACTACAAGGCTTCTCCTGAGACCTACCCTACCCCATATGTCTACAAATCCCCACCACCCCCATCTCCATATTACAAGGCTTCTCCTAAGACCTACTCTACCCCATACGTCTACAGCTCCCCACCTCCTCCATACTACAAGGCTTCTCCTAAGACCTACCATGCCCCATATGTCTACAACTCTCCACCACCACCATACTACAAGTCTTCTCCAAAGACCTACTCTACCCCATACGTATACAACTCCCCACCTCCTCCATACTACAAGGCTTCCCCTGAGACTTACCCTGCCCCATATGTCTACAATTCCCCACCACCTCCATCTCCATACTACAAGTCCTCCCCTAAGACCTACTCTACCCCATACGTCTACAACTCCCCACCTCCTCCATACTACAAGGCTTCTCCTAAAACTTACCCTACCTCATACGTCTACAGTTCCCCACCACCCCCATCTCCATACTACAAGTCTTCTCCTAAGACTTACTCTACTCCATATGTTTACAACTCTCCACCTCCTCCCTACTACAAGGCTTCTCCTGAGACCTACCCCGCCCCATATGTCTACAATTCCCCACCACCCCCATCTCCATACTACAAGTCTTCTCCTAAGACATACTCTACCCCATATGTCTACAACTCCCCACCTCCTCCATACTACAAGGCTTCTCCTAAGACCTACCCTGTCCCATATGTCTACAACTCCCCACCACCTCCATACTACAAGTCTTCTCCAAAGACGTACTCTACCCCATACGTCTACAACTCTCCACCTCCTCCATACTACAAGGCTTCTCCTGAGAAATACCCTGCCCCATATGTCTACAGCTCCCCACCACCCCCATCTCCATACTATAAGGCTTCTCCAAAGACCTACTCTACCCCATACGTCTACAACTCCCCACCTCCTCCATACTACAAGGCTTCTCCTAAGACCTACCCTGCCCCATATGTTTACAGTTCTCCACCACCACCATACTACAAGTCTTCTCCAAAGACCTACTCTACCCCATACGTCTACAACTCCCCACCTCCTCCATACTACAAGGCTTCTCCTGAGACCTACCCCGCCCCATATGTCTACAGTTCTCCACCACCTCCATCTTCATACTACAAGTCCTCTCCTAAGACCTACTCTACCCCCTACGTCTACAACTCCCCACCTCCTCCATACTACAAGGCTTCTCCTAAGACCTACCCTGCCCCATATGTTTATAGTTCTCCACCACCACCATACTACAAGTCTTCTCCAAAGACCTACTCTACCCCATACGTCTACAACTCCCCACCTCCTCCATACTACAAGGCTTCTCCTGAGACCTACCCTGCCCCATATGTCTACAGTTCCCCACCACCCCCGTCTCCATATTACAAGGCTTCTCCTAAGACCTACTCTACCCCATACGTCTACAACTCACCATCTCCTCCACCATACCATGAATCTTCTTCAGAAACTTATTCCACTTCATACAAGACTCCTACTCCTTCATCTTATGCTGCTCCCGAGAAACACGCGACTCCATCTCCATACTACTAAGTATTGAAGGATTGAAATATGATATATCGTTAAGATGGTTGCCGTTGTTTCCGAAATAACATTATCTTATTCTTAATTTTATTATGTATACTAATATTGTGTGTAAGATGTTTGAATTGCAAGCATCCTTTCATTTGATTGAAAAATGTAATCCTTATGTAATGGATGTTTAAATGATATTCTTTATTTTGCAACAAGTACAATTTTTAATTCTATATTTTTGGTTTTTTATTTTTATAATACTCTTGTATCATAAATCAATAACCTTAAATTGGGAAGAAAATAGGAATAATAAAAGCCTACCTGGTGTTTAATATGCGTAGTTAAAATTAATCCAAGATTGGTGATGCCCCGTACTCCGTTGGTGACTACTCTTCCTCTAATTTGTTTGCAGAAAATATTTAGGTTGGTTCGAGTTAAGTAAAATTAATACTTTTAATTCATTTGAAATGACTACTTTAGGTCCATTCAAACATTTTGATCGTTTTTAATTAAACATTTGTCATATTTGGTTTATCGCAAAAAATTGTATCTACTATCATATGTGTTTGTGTTGGTATTTTTAGGATCCATGGACAAAATAATGGAAGTATTTTATCACATAAATCTATTGTTAAAGTTGTAGTAAACCGGTTAGCGTCAACGCAATGCACAAATTTGACAGTGTTTCCAAAGCGTCGAACTCAATAACCAGCCGCTCTATTCACATATCTCTGCCAACGGTCAATAATCATCCTATATGTTTAACTTAACTAAAACACTAAACTCCGACCTCAATACAAATTTGGAGCATAACTAATACGGTATTTGGATTTGTTATTAAAAAAACACTTCACTCCCAGCAATTTTGTGACGTCTCAAACTCCGCATTCTTAATAAAAAGAATATTTTAGATAGAAACACTTATGAGATGGATTTATCATGACCATTTTTAGTTGTAAACATATAGTCGTCCTATTATAAACACTTTATTTCGTGATCCCAAACTTTTTAATACAACCCATATGCTTTGCAACATCCAACTTCCAAATACAAACTCTAAACTCTAATGGATTGGATAACAAGATATAAAATTGTTGCAAGTTTACTAGTTCAGATATCAACAAGCAAATACTTTTATTACAAAAGAAAATAAGTCGAGTTGAATTTCCTTCTAGGAACAGTGTGCCCTAAAATACTCTTATATATGAAAAGAGACAAAATTTACGATGAAAAAAAAACAATTAGTTTAAGAAGTCCCTTAAGCTGTGTTACTGAATCGGTCAAACAATTAGTTATCGATATTTGAAATATGCCATGAACAAATTTTTCTTAAAAAGAATTCTTATATCCTTATAGTTATGGGATATTGTTAGTACTTAATCACTTTATATGATAATCATGTATTTGGTTATAACTATACTTTTAGGTTATTATAGTTTATTTAGGGTTACAAGAGTTCTATAAATAATCTCTTGTAGCCAACTCTAGTTATTAATTCCGAGGTATCATCTGAAAAAATGATCATGAATTTGTCAATCTGAGATCAATATGATTAAAAAATTTTCTCTGTAGTCCAATCATATCAATATAATCTAAGTAGTTTAGTCAATACACTCTATTTAAGTAGTGTTCTGTCGCATCGTCTCCATGTTTTCCTGGGGGGGCTTGAAATTTCTTTTGAAAGAACTGTAGTAAATAAAGGGATCCCTTCTGAGGGATTCAATGGTGTCATTAAATGGGTCTGTAAGACTTGTCACCATATTTCTTTGGGATGCAATAGTAATTTTGTAGGCTTCCTCTGTTAGAACCCTAATTTTTCGGATCGAGATTGAACCTTAGTCGAGATTGGTCTTTTCGCACCCACGGACATGACTGCCGCCCTGCGGGTTTCCGCCCCTGCGGCACAGGGAACCGCCCCTGCGGTTTCCGGCGGCTGCAGCCGGTTTTGTTGACTCTTTTGACTCGTGCTTTACCTTTCCTTACTTCTTCCGTTTTACCTTGCTGAGGAAGGGTTTCATCACATTTCCAATCCAACTTTCACGTCCTCCTTGCTTCTCCCTTTCTTCTCCTTGATCTTGTTTTAGATTCCTTAGAGTTTGAAGAGAGTTGTGTGCTTTGTGGTTGATGATGATGCTAGTGATGTGTATGTTGAGCTTGTGAAGCCAGCTGAGTTGTGCTTGTGCTCTTGCTTGCCTAGACCTTCAGCAGTGGTAAGTCTTCTTCTCCTTCTTCTCTTCCTTCTTCCTTTGTTTCTTCCTTCCCTAGCTTAGGATTAGATGTATTGATCATAGGGTGATGTTGGAATGTGTATGTTGTGGCATGTGTGTGACTTTGGATTGGAATAGACGTGATTTGATCACGGGAAGAGCCGAAGAGAAGCCGCGGGATCACGTTCTGCACTGACGCCGCCGCCCCTGCGGAAGCCGTGCCGCAGCGCCCGCGCCAGCGCCTGCGCCGTGCCTGCGTTTGCCTGCAGCTTTGTCACCACGCCCGCGGCTGAGTTCCGCCGCGCCTGCGTTTGCCTGCAGCTTTGTCACCGCGCCCGCGGCTGAGTTCCGCCGCGCCTGCGGGTTGCTTGCTCCGCCCCTACGTCCCTTGTTTTACGCAGGTGCGTCTTGTCCCGGATCTACCTAGAGTTAGGTAGATCCTTTCCTTTCCTAGTATGAGCGGTAGTAGCATGTTAGGTAGCGGATGTTGATGAGTATGATATAGATATGCCGGTTACGGCTTTGAGGTTTACGAGTTGGATTTGATCCTTATGGATCCCTTGGGTCTAGGTGTGACCTTTTGTGTGATAGGAGTTTGATATATATGTATGCCTTGTATAGGCCGTGTTATCCTCCAGTTTGGAGTGGACTGAGTTGAGGGTTGATCCAGTTGAGACGACTACGAGGTTGAGGTAAGTCCATAGGACTTACTTAGCTGCCATCTCTAGATTGGATGTTGCATGAGTGGTGTCTGTTTATGCTTGATAGTATGTGCTATAATGTTTACCGACCTATGGTATAGTGACTTCACATTGTAGGGTTGTGACAACTTTGCCCTGTCATCCCGCGTAGAGACAAGGAGGTTCTCTGCGGACAGGCCAGATATGGAAGTGGGACGGGCACTTGCTCCACTCCCATAGGGTACACGGGAAGTGTGACCAGATCACCACTCCAGCTGGCAACCTCCCCGAGAGGCAAGGGTTATATTCCTCGTGTTCCATATGTTCATATTGATATTTATATATATATACGATTCGTGTGTTGGACCATTTATATAAAGATAATGAACCGGGTAAATGTGTGGTATCATGTTGAAGTGCTTAGTATTTCTGATATGTGATTGTGCTTATGCTCATTCTTTATATGTGTATGGTTAGCTAACGGTTTCATACCGTGTTGTAGATCTTTGCAAGTTAGGAGAACTGCAGGGTGATCCGCTGAGGGCTCCGTACACTGGGATTATTATCGTGGGATATGGGATATTTGATGTACGGTTATATGTTTCTTTTGTACTCAGCGGTACTTATGTATTACCTTTTGAGATGTATATATCAGTTTTATGTTTTGTATTTAATCTATCGGTGTCTTGTTGTAAGATTCAGTGAATTTGTTGTCAGGCTAGGGTCAGGATCCATTGTGAGATCCTAGCCCAGTAGCACCTCGAGTCCTACGGACTTGGGGTGTTACATCCTCTCCCTCATTTCAGACTTGAGGATATCTTCGTTTAGGACCTATACTTTTTTTTTTTGCATAACCACTTAAAACGCCACCTAAAACATCATCAAACCACTCAAGACGCCACATAAAATAACATTAAACTAAGAAGACGACATTGCAAAATGTGAGATCTTGACATAGAAAAGTGTGTAACTTTGATTGTTAAAAAAACCCGGGTTTATAAGGAAAAAATTGTTCATAAAAAATATTATAAAAACATTGTTAATAGAATTGTTTTTGTGTTAGATTGTTCAAATAAAGAAATCCCATAAACACTAACATTTTCTTTATTATTTTTGTTTTTTAAATGAGAAAAGTACTCTATCAAAAACACAAAGTATTCCTAAAACAAGAGCTTGTTAACATTCATATTTCCGAACATTTTCATATATTGTTATCAAAGAGTCAACTTATTCATTTTGTTATTAGCTCACTTTTACTAATTGAAATGCTTTTTTTTCTATTTTCTCCCCTCTTCATTTCACAAATAGAAAGTGGATTCCATAATAGGATTAATTGGTTTAAATTAGAAGATTTTAAGGCCATAAAATTGGTTTTTGCGTATTGTTTTTCTTTCGTTGTTTGTCTTGATTAAATAGTATTAAAAAACGGTTAAACATAAAAGACATTTTGATTTTCTTTTTTAAATTTTCTTTTGTTAGTGAACAAAGTTGTTTGTTTTGTTGATATTCTTGAATTTGCTAAGTGTTTTTAGCGTTTCTAATCCGAGGTTGCCAATTTTCAAGGGTAACAAATAAGATAATTAGGGTTTTCTCAGTGATTCTACGAATATGGATTGAGAACTTGTTCAATGTGCAAATCGTGTCGACGAGTTTTTTCCTATATGTATGGCCGATCTCACTTTTGCGGGGAAGAAGACCAGGAGTCAGCGACAAACGACTGACTTGGGTATAGATATAACTACGTGTTCTATATCAAAATGGCCAATCTGAGAGAGCTATTGAGTGTTATTATCCAATAGAAACTCACCATGTGTCTCTTCCACTAAACAAAACGCTGGTCACCAGTGTCGATTTTGAAAGAAGAGGAGAGTGTGGTGGTCAAGGTCAAACGGAATGTTGGTCACCAGAAAAGAAAAAAAAGTGATCAACAGATGATCTAAAACCAATCGGTGGAGGAAACCGAAGTCGATTTTGAAAGAAGCATAAACAGATCACGTCAAAGGATAAAAAAAATTTTAAAAAAAAACCACACCTTGAGTTGGAAAGAGAATTAGCTAAAGAAAATTGAGAAAATTGGATGGAGAGTCCACCCTCACTAATTTAATAAAGTGTTTGTCCTACCCACTAAATTTACTAAGGTTTGTCCTCTTTCTAGTTAAGTTGGAGAGAAAAATCAGGAATGGAAAGAGAGTGCAAAGGGATAAATCTTTAAAAATTTGTGAGAGGAACAAAAAATAAAACGAATTATTACAAGGGGTTACTTACCCAATTCAACAAAGAAATTTTTACTGTTATTTCATCAAAATAGAATCATGGTTGTTCTAGTAAGAGGTCATTGCCATTATTCACAAGAACAATGGATCTCATCAAAGAATGAGCAAGAAGTGCCCATGGCAAGCAAGCGGATATGGGATTGACATCCAACGTGGCTTCTAAGATCGGTTGCAGATTTGGCTCATATTAATACATATCTAGTTGATATTATAGATCTCAAACTCAGTCGAGATTTGTTGGTTATTAAAAAGAGGTTGTTTTCTTATTGTCAAGATTTTTTTTTGTAAATCCAAGTAAAGGTTTATGAATATGTTTTGATGGAGAAGAAGAACAAGAGTGAAAAATAAAATGTAAGAAGAGTTGAGATTGAAGGAGATTCCGATCAAATCTTCTAATTTTGAAAATTTTATATCAATTTTCTAATTTTGGGAGATTTTCTCAACATTTTGAAAGGGAATTCAAGTGTTCGGATATATATACAGAGGTAGAGGTTTTCTTATACGAGTAATTGAAACAAGTGTTGATACATGTAGTTAGATCTATAAAAAACAGATTTGTGAAAAAGATTGAGGAATTTCCTCTTGAATTTCCTGTCTTGATTTATGAAAAGAGTGGTTTTCTCTTAGTAGATAGAGTTTTTCTCCATGGCTCCTTTTTCCTTGATTCATTTGAAAAGAGGGGTTTCCTCTATAGTAGAGAGAATTTTTCTCCAATGGTTTAGATATATTTGTTATTCTGTTTTGATATAAATGTTTTTGTTTTAATTTAATTTGAGTTTAGTTGACGTGGCATGGTGAAATATTTTTTAAAATAAAAATGGTAAATCCGTTAATATTTTGTTGCAATATTGTAGATATATCGAAAAAAGTTGAGGTGACTAGCCTTAGCACGCGACATGTGGATAAAGTGTGTTCGGCTTTAGAAAGATATAATAGATAAAATGAAACAAGTTTATCCTCCCCTCCTCTTTAAAAGAAGTCTACTCACCGAAACTAAAGTATGTATATAGACAAACACGCGCGATTAGGGATGACAATCTCAACAACAACCAATAGTTATCTAATAAAACGAACCATACAAACGATTAAAACCTGATAAAATGAGGTTGAAATGCAAGTGATGGTTGACCGGGATGGTCCGGTTGTAGTTCCGGGTAAAGATACTAAAAACCATCACCCGACTCACCACCTGGTCCACCAACCAACACGGAATTCACCCGATGGTCACCTGAGATTCCCCGACACTTTAATAAAATAAAATAAAAAACCCCGAAATTACTACTCCTTTTCTAAATTATACCTAAGTTCTTAAACCGAAATATTCCTTCACTTTCAACCAAAATGTTCCACTATTTTCTAAAGATCACAGGTTTGAGCATTTTTTTTTCAAGTCAAATGAACTGATGGAAGTCGAATGCCGGTAAAGTTGAATATATATATATATATATATATATATATATATATATATATATATATATATATATATATATATATAAAACATAATTTGATTTCTGATTTACAAACTTAAAGGTTGTTGTTTTTTAAATTTTAAGAAGGCGTGTAATTTTGATTTGCTATGTGACTTGGAAAGTTGAATTATCATATAATGTTATATTTGGTTATTTGTTTGAAAGTCGCTTAATTTTTTAGGTGAATCCGAAGAAAAAACCGACCTACCCGATCGCTCACATTTATTGTTTAGGGTGAAGGGATCCTCGGATGAGTAATGGTTCGGGTGAACGGTTTTTTAATATTGAACAGGTGATTGATCAATCGAAAAAAATTATAGCAAAGTATGATATGTTAGTGTTAATTGGTTCCGGGTTCTTGACGGAACCGTTAGAACCGAACCTGTTTTTTACGGTTCGGTTCGGTTCCTCAAAATGATTTGTTGATTATTTTTCAAACCAAACAGTTATAAAATTATTTGGTTCAGTTCGGTACCTTAGAACAAAAATAGATAGGAATCATTTGTATTTTTAAGGTAAATTAGTAAAAGTAAATAACATAATATATAAATAACAAAAAGATTAAAAAGAAGGTTATGGTGTCTTTATTTTATTTAATGACTCTAATATTGTCTTATGTTCATCTATATCATTAATTTGTTCCTCTCTAATTGGCTTCTTAGTTTTTCAACTCCTTCTTTAAATAGGTTTGTCTTCAACCCGAAATTTCTTTCTCTATAACCCTTTTCTTGTTAGTTTTTTTAATTTAGACTATAACAATTTCAATTCTCGCGCTTATAAGACAGCGGGTGTAGTTCATTGTTTTGCTATCGACATAGGCTTGGGCTTCAACTTTATCTTCCATTGTAACAATGTTTAATTACTTATTCTGAAGTGTGCTCGAGTTATCGAGAATTAGAGAAGATTAAAACAAACCATGCAAAAGTTAGAAACATCTATTAAAGTATTTGGACTTAACTACTACAACTCATATGCAAATAAAAGTCATTAAATAGTTTTAGTTTGGTTCAAAACAGTTCATTTGTATTTCGATTCGAAACAGTTTCAGTCACTAAAAATACAGAAATCTAACCGTATGCCTAAAACGGTTCAGTTTCTTATGTGATTCAGTTCCAAACAATTCCACCATTTAAACGTACAAGAACCGAATCGCATATCTAAGATGGTTCGATTCTTGTTTTAGAAAAAAATTTATTTAAAAACTGTTTAACAATCCTATAATATGCGGTGAAAATAATTTTTTTATTTTATTATTCTTTCGTGGATTTATCAGACAAGTTAGGTCGATTAGCTAAAATCTACCTCAATCATGATGTCTTTTAAAGAGAAAAAACAACTTCGTCATCTATTTGTTGCAATGGACAAAAGGGTGTGACGCAATTACATTTGATTAGCACATGTTGTGTTTTTTAAAGTCCAAACAAAAACAATTAGTAATGACTATGCTAACCTTATATATGAAACCACATTTTATTGTTAACTGCATAAAAAAAAACTTCTCGGTTCATCAAATATGATTTATTTTTTTCTATAACCTATGTCTTGATTTGAATATAAAATACTATCAATAAATGGATGGCAAAAATTATTAAAAATAAAAATATGGATATAATTAGGATGATCTTGTTAAATGGGGTAGGCTATTAAAGTCCGATACAGACGGGTCGGGTAGAGCGGAGTCGTGTGCATACGAGCACACATGCACTTTAGGCACAAGTCTAACAGATAAGCGCGATAAGGTTCCATACTAAAATCAATTGTCAGTAGGAAGCGTATCTCACTGACCTTATATATTAGGCTCTGAATATCCCAATCTTTCGATGTGAGAACTTATTATCTCCAACATAGACATCTTTATTAAAAAAAACATATATTCTTTTTTTTTGGTGTAAAAAAAACATATATTCTTTGTACGATGCTCAATCCACTATTTGCTTTCAAAAGTCTCAGTCCGTAAACGCATGGTACCGACGCTTAGTTTATGAGCGTCATGTGCCGACGCTTAGTTTATTTTCTTGCAAAAGAAGGGAGGAAAACGTCAGCATATGACGCCGACGCAAGACGAGCATGCTCGAAATTCGAGTTTCTTTGTGCGTATCTAATTTTTGGGTATCTTTTAAAGATTTTTTTGCAATATGTGTTTTTTTTTTGCAATTTTCGTAATTATAGGTTTCAATTAGTTATCATCTAGGATATGAGAATTTAGAAGTTGAATTTAAAAAATATTTTTATAAAAATGAAAACAATGAACACTGTAATTAAATAAAAACTGTGAAGTATTATTTAAGGATTTTAGCAATATTAGCAAGACAATATTCTTAAAATACATCCATGGAAGGAGAACATGTTTGGTAATTTTACATTAACCGAGATAAAGTTTATCACAGAGATCCTAATTTTTATATGTAAGGTTGAATTCTTGATGGAGTTGTTAACTTGAACACCAATTTACATAATACATGGTGTTAGGGTTGTGCAACCGGTTCAGACCGAACCGGATCGGATCGGACCGGTGGACCGGAATTTTTAAAAATCTGGACCGGGACCGGACCGGAATTAAATAAAATAAAATAAAATATATATATTTTTATAAAAAAAAATATATATATTTAAAAATATATATAATTTTTATTAATATTTACATAATATATTATGATTTTTTGAAAATATATAAATTAAAATTAATAAAATAATAAAAATAAATAAATTCCGGTCCAAACCGGTCTTTTCCGGTCCGGACCGGAATTTCCAAAATCCTTGGACCGGACCGAAAAAAACCGGTCCGGTCCGGTCCGGTTTTCCGGTTCGGTTCATATTTGCACAGTCCTACATGGTGTGGCGAATTGTAACTGCGCCGAACACTTGAGCTTAGCATAAGATAACTTCGTATTAACTCGTTCTACCGAATGCGTCCCAAGTACAATAAAATTTTCAGAATAATCTCTTCAAATAATCCCGATAAACTCGTGCCATCGAACACGCCCATTGTACCTAAATAAAATTTAGAATAATACATAAAAATCATCAAGTATAATAAGTTGAAAGAATTTAAAGCAGTATGGAGCAAGTGAAAGTGATACATATTTACAGATTGGAAAGTGAGTGAGTGACAAAGAAAGGCAGATATTGACATGAGCATGTGAAGCTTCAGAGAGATCTTACAGATGTCCTCAGAAAAGGTATTGTAATTTTGCTCAGCAATGGCTTCCAATTTCAGGTCTTGCTTGCAATGAAGATGATATAATTTGGACGATTCTACCCTATGCTACATTCATATCTTTTTTTTCCCATCTCAAATGATTGAATTTGTTTTTCCAGTCTGATTTTTTGAGCTCTTAGTAGGAAGTAGAGGACTCGTGTGGGAGCGTAAATAATCATTTCCGGTAATAGAATGATTCTGAATCAATAAATAATCATATTTATTTAGAGATCGTTTAATACATGAAATTAATTCAATAATTTCAATTTCCCTTCCTCCCCTAAACCGATTTCATTCGCGTTTTCATTTCACCACTCCAATCAAACAGGAACTAAATGTTTGTTGCTACCATTTTTATTTCCACAATATCTGTTGTTGTTTTCCTCAAAGGGGTTGAACAAAATAGCCTTAATGAAAATATTCATTTCTTGATCAACTTATAAGTTGATTAAGAAATGAATATTTTCATTAAGGCTATAATACGAGGGTCTCGACTCGCATTCGGCTCGTCAAAAGCTTGGTTCCAACTCTTTTATCACATATAAGAGTTCGTTTGTATCTACTAAGAATCATTTTAGAAAATAAAATATTACCGAATCAACCCAAAAATGTGTTAGTTTAGTGACTAAAATTGAATCTTAAACATTTTCCGACAAATAAAAATTATAATAACCACTTCTATTTCTTCTTTTTTTTTTTCTTTCTATTTCTTCTTTTTTTTTTTCTCTTAACCGTTTTTTATGTTTCCATTTTATCATCCAACCTAACGCCTTGTAAATACTCTACGTTAACACAAGAAGGTAACACTATAACATGGCTAGTATATTATTGTATACACTATACAACAAGGTTAAAGAAGAAGTCAAATTGGATGAATGACAAGTCATTTAGATCTTCTTCCTCTTCCCCATTCACAAATGACAATGATGGAGTTTTTGCCTTTTTCTTGGTCTATCCGACCAAGTAACTCCCTACCCACCTATAATAATTGCACTTCATATGCAGCAAAGTTTGAAAAAATGGTGGGAACCCTAAATTGTACTACTCTCCTCCTCTTTCCTTCTGCTGATAATATAATGATTTGATACTCTTCAGGCCTGACATCAATATGCAGCTTAATATGGCTGGTGTTGTCAAGTAATAAAAGGTAAATCATAAGTAAATAAAGTTCACTTTTTTGAGATTTTACTTGTTTACTTTGCATGCGTACTTTGAGTAATATTTAACAACTTGGGTTAATTGCAATAGGAGGATTAGAAAAGGCAAACCCAATTATAACTTAACCTTCCTTAATAGTAGTTTTGTTGTTCAATCCTCCTCTTTTTCTTTGGAAAGGTTTTATATATTTTATTTTTTTTGGTAAAAGTCAAGGATCCAAGGTATTAGATACCTTTGGTGGTATTTCGAGAGACGTAAAAACGAATGATTGATTAACCGTCATCAAACAAAAGAAAATTTGAATCACCAAAAGAGCAACAATCAAATTATAAGAACGTGAGACATACACTAAGAATCGTCTGAAAAGACAACGGCAATTATAGTCAAAGGTTAGTTGATGAAATGGGAAGGGAAACAAGTTCTACAATAAAAGCATATTTTTATTCCAAAAACTTCCGATAAAAAGTCATTTACTTTTTATGGGTTCAAGACATTAGATGACTCGAGAAATGTAAATACAGTTAAAAGACTAACGGTCAAATTCAACCACCAAAAAAGGAAAATCATAAGAGCGCGAGACATACGCTAAAATCATCGGAAAAGATCAAAGAATTGTGGTCGCTGAAATGAAAAAAAAATTATATAAAGAAAAGGTTCTTTAGCGAAAACATAATTTTATCCCAAAACTCACAGTAAAAGGTCATTAACCTTTAAAGATTCGTTCGGAAGAAAGTCTTTTGAGAACAAGAAAATGTTACAATTCGAATATAGACCAACATATAATGGTATATAATATCGATAAACTACTACTTATATTATCAATTAGTTTTAAGATGAAAATGTATTGAATTTTTTTTGTTGACACTTGACCCAACATAATTTTACAATTTATAGTAACAATCAAGATTATGGGTTGTCTTTAGCTTACTTTGTGAAACAAAAACTTATTTATAGAGACGATGGAACACAAATTATGAAAACTTATTGAAACTTATAAAGATTATAAGCCTCTTTATTTTAAGCATGACTTCAACTTATTAAGGTTGCACAAGGTTTTATGTTCATGGCCTCTTGGGTTTTTAATTGAGCAAAATGGTTTCCCACTTGAATGCAAAAGATTAAAGTGTGATTATTGAAGTAACTTGGAGATGTTTAATTACCTTTAATGAATAGATATAATGCATGAATGTGTATAAATAATTCTATGACCACAAGGGCCCTCCAAAAGGGTGCTCTTATCAACAACTTAAAAGGTCAAAAAGTAGGAAGCAAAGCACATGCAAAAGGAAAAGGTTACTAAAGAGATGATCAAACTCAATAACAAATACAATATCATTTTCAAAATGGTGTGCTTGATTGGGAAAGCAAAGGAGGCTTCTTAGTTCTTTTCCCTATATATAAAGAGAAAAAAAAGAGATTACAAAGGGCCACAAGGAAACAACAACAACAAACCCAAATAACCCTTAACAAGTTTCAAACAACTTCTCTCATGCATTGGCCCCTCAATATTACATAATTCATGCCACACCATAAAGACTAAGGAGATCTTCTAGATTTCATCATATCATTTCACATCATCATATCTACAACTATCATTCATCATCATCATCATCATCATCATTCATGACCATAATAAAAACCCAGGAAAATTAAAAAAAGAAAAGGTTAATTAATAGACCCCCAAGATGAAAATAATTTACCAAAACACACTTCCAAGTTTCTCATACATGATGAAGTTGTAGTTGCTGCAGTCTAGAGTAAGCTCCTTCGGGTCGGCTAACCAAGTCCTTGTGGCTCCCTTGCTCTACGATGTGTCCGTCTTGCACGACGGCTATGTTGTCGACTCCTCTTATGGTTGAAAGCCGATGAGCCACGAGTACAGTTGTCCGACCCCTCATTAGTCTCTCTAATGCTTCTTGTAACACACATTCAGACTCGGCGTCTAGTGCACTAGTGGCTTCGTCTAATAGAAGAATTGCCGGATCCTTAAGAATAGCTCGTGCAATCGCAATCCTTTGTTTCTGACCACCCGAGAGCTGAACCCCTCGCTCACCAACTGCGGTCTTGTACCCTTCCGGCAATGCACTTACGAAACCGTGCATGTTAGCTAACCGAGCTGCTTCAATCACCTCAGCTTCAGTTACTTCTTCCTTTCCGTACGCAATGTTGTCGAAAATGCTAGCTGCAAACAAAGCCGGCTCTTGTTGAACTAACCCGATTTTGAGCCTTAATGACTTGAGGTTTAGCCTTCTTATGTCCTTGCCATCAATCATCACTTTCCCGGCTAATGGATCGTAGAATCTCTCGATAAGCGCTATGACCGAGCTCTTCCCTGACCCGCTTGCTCCGACTAGAGCTTGGCTTTGTCCAGCTCGGATCCGGAGATTGAAATCCTTGAACACCATTACATCAGGACGAGACGGATATGCAAAGTCGACATGTCGGAAATCAATCTCACCGCGGACTTTCTCAACCGTGTCAGCCTCCGTATCATCAGGATCAATACGAGTATGACGATCAAGGATAGAGAAAACCGAGCCAACCGCTTCCCCGCCACGTATGATTTCCGGGGCAAGACTAACGGTTTCAGCAACCGAATTTGCAGTGATGACAAGGACAACAAAGACTTTTATGACCTTTGAAAATGTAGAGAGCCCTCTGCTAACTAGGTGAGCGCCATACCAGAGGATTAAAGCCTCCGACGCATAGAGCATCAGCTGAGAGAGACCAAAGAGACTTCCGGAAGTCTGGCTACGACGTAGGCTGTGAGCCTGCGGAACCCGAAGCTCGTGACAGAAGAGTGATAGAACCTTCTCTTGAGCATTGAAAGCTGCAACTGTTCTAATGTTGCTTACTCCTTCACCTGCAATCATGCTCGTTTTCGCGTGTGCCTTAGCCGTGTCTCCGGCAAATCCTTTCAGTGAAAGTTGCTGCATAACATTTTACAAGATTCAATTTAATCTCAAAAGCTTAAGATTTCAATGTATGATCCAAATTGAGAAATCTATGTTCCAAAAGTACTGTAATGGAGTTTGTGCAAGAAACTGGAAAAAGTGTTGAATTGCATATAGAAAGGACATTTCACTGTCACTATATCACAACCAGACAAGAGCTTCTTTCTTATAACAAGAAACCTCTATGTGAACGGGTCAGAAGAACACATTCACTCCTCAGGTAAAATGACAAAAGGGTGAAACAGTAAAAATTGTTCACCTAACAAGGAGTTACAAATTATATGCAAGAAATCTTTACCCTCCAGCTCACATGACAGCACTAATTCACCCACACCTTCCCTGACACATCCTTTTACAGTGCCACAGTTCTTATCTTGTATAAAAAAAGCAATCAAAGACTTATGGATGCAGGAAAGTATTTTAATATTTTGACAAATTTGTAAAAGTAAAAATTACACACAAAAAGACCTTCAAACACTTTGTAAGATAGATTTTTATTTTAATCAACCAGTCACCCCCTCAGTTTATGGTTACTATATATAAAAAAATTGATTAACATTGTTCTTATAGGATAAACAATTTAAACAAAATGAGCAAAATCAAAAGTGATAACATTATATTTTCTTAGAAATATTTATAAGCAAAATTTGAAGGATGGATGGTTGATTTTTTTTAAAAAAAAACAACTTTACAGGTGTTTTTTCAAAAAGTATGCTATTATAAGGGTGGTTGTGAGATTCACTCAATTTATAAATACAGTTTCATTAATTGGTTATTTACCCAAAATATCATGAAAACGTGGGAAAATTACAAAAATATAGCTTCAAGGTGTAGACTGTAGCATTTATGGTATTTAGTTTTTTTTTTATAAAAAAAATTAATATGAGGAAGAAGAGTAACAGTTAACAGGGAAATGGAGCAGAATAACAGTGAAGGTAAAAGGTTAAAAACTAGGATGAAATAGTAAAAGCTTAGGATTTTTTAAACTAGTTTCAAAAGCCTTGAGAAAACACCCTCCATTGATCAGACTGACAAAATCCACCACAACCCATCAATTTACTGTTCTGCCAAACTCATCTATCTGCATTTTCATGTATTTAATGCCACAATTTAATTTTTTTTATTATTCCACCAATATTTTAAATTTTTTATATTCCCCTCAAAATTCTACAAACTTAAGTAAAAAAAATATTTTTCAAATGCTAGTGGGGAAGTTGGAGAAAGGGAGCACGTGCAATGCAGGTGTGTGGTAAGATGTTGTCTTCAGTCTTTTGTCGTTTTGCTTACTGCCCTAAATATTGGTACTTTTTTTATCATAAATTAGGTGAGACAAGATTCCCTGCCCTAGAAGCCCAAATACAAAGGGCCTTTCTTCTTACAAACAAAGTCTATAATTTGCAACATGCCCCTCAATTTTCGGAAAATTTCATTTTAGTCCTGGTTTTGTATGTTATGTTTGGATTCTTTTGGGTATCCAAAGTTACCCATCTAACTAATGTACCAAGAGAATGAAGTACCTGAGCAAAGTTTGCGAGGACGAGGAGGGGGAAAGTCGCTAAAATGAGTAGGGAAACTCTCCACTCCACAATGAAAGCAACTATGAAGGAAGTAAGAAGAGATGTCATATTCTGCAATATCACTGAAATCCTTTCAGCAATAGCTGATTTCACATCAGCTGCGTCTGTTGCGAGACGAGCTGCGAGGAGGCTTGAGTTATGCTCCTCTTCATCGAACCATCCGACTTCATTCCGAAGAATAGCTGAATGATCAAGATTTATGTGACTTAGGTTAATTTCTTGATAACATTAAAAAAATGTATGATCTTAGTGAAAATTAACGTTACCTGCAAGCATCATTCTCCTCACTCTGGTAGTGAGATTTTCGCCCATGATGCTAAAGAAGTAATGTTGAATCAAATATGCGACAACTGCGTAAAGGCCGGCTCCAATGTAGATGAATACATACTCCTTAGTCTTCCTTTCCATGGAAGCATAGTTCTTGTAGTAGAACACTTCAATCATGTTACTCATCACAATCGCGAAAGTTGGACCGATAAAACCCGAGAGAATGGACCCTACAGCACCCATGATTGAGTATGGCCATTCAGGTGCATTGAGCTTGAGAAGCCTACAGAAATAATTTTGAGGTGCAGGATTCTTCTTCTCGGTTTCAGCATTCGAGATCATCTCTATCCTACCATCAGCTCCGGTGCTGTATGAGTAACTCAAGTTTCTCAAGCTTCCGGAACGAAGACTCAGAGACTTGGTGGAAAGCGAGTGACTCAAACGTGAAGAACGAGAACGACGAGTTGAGGGATTCGAGAAGTCTCGGTTTCCCACCATTTCTTGGAACCGGATTAGCGAGGCGTATGCACCAGCTTTGGAAATTAACTCTTCATGTGTTCCGGTCTCAACCACATGGCCTTGTTGAAGCACGGCAATTTTGTCCACGTTTCGTATGGTTGACAAACGATGTGCTACAACGACGGTTGTTCTTCCCACCATGAGACGGTCAAGTGCTTCTTGAACTATGCTCTCGGAGCCTGCATCGAGGGCACTTGTGGCCTCGTCGAGAAGAAGGATTTTCGGGTCCTTTAGCATTGCCCGAGCAATAGCAATTCTCTGCTTCTGGCCACCAGACAGCTGTACACCTCGCTCTCCAACCTATTTTTACATCATCAAAAATTCAGTTTGTATACAACCATGATGATTACAACTACAAGATGTCTTGTTGTAAGTATACCTGTGTGTTATAGCCGTTAGGGAGCAAAGCGATAAAGCTGTGAGCATTAGCAGCAGAGGCAGCAGCCTCAACCTCAGCCATGGAGGCATCAGGTTTACCATAGAGTATATTCTCAAGAATGGTGGTTGCGAAAAGGGCTGGTTCTTGATTCACAAGACCAATTTGATCACGCAGCCATCTCAGCTGGACCGTCTTAATATCCACATTGTCAAGCAATACTTGACCTGTCAAATATGCATTACAAAGTTTCAATAATAAATAACGGCTAGAAATTTAAATTCAAATATCAACACTTTCATACCTTGGTTAGGATCATAGAACCTTTCAATCAGAGACACAACAGTACTTTTCCCGGACCCACTTCCACCAACAACGGCAACAGTCTTTCCGGCGGGAAAGAAGATTGAGAAATCGCGAAAGATCATCACATCAGGGCGAGACGGATAGCTAAAGGAAACATTTTTAAACTCAATGTTTCCATTAACCTCCTCCAAGCACAAGCCATCTGTGGGATCTTGGATAGAAGGCTTTTGATTGATGATCTCCAATAGCTTGTAACCAGCTGCTTTTCCCTTGCTAAATGCCCCGAGGTTCGAGAATGACTGACCCAAACTCCTGCAAATTTTTATACATCAGTTTCAGTTACATCATACTTTGATAATCTAAAACCAGTAAGTCAGTAATTTTTTTGGAAACTTACATGCCACCAACAATAGCGGAGAAAATTGCGGTAAAAGCCTTTCCACCATCACTCTGTCCATTTCTGATGAAAACACCAGCATACCAGAAAACCAGAGCCCATGACATACATGCAATTCCGTAAGTGCATCCGAGTCCCAACCCTTTGGCCATTCCGGCCTTGTATCCGAGTTTCAATGTGTTTTGAATGGCATCTGAATATGCATTCAAGGCCTTGCTTTCACCAACATAGGAATACACTGTCCGAACTTGCGCAATTGCCTATGTCAAGAACTTTATGTTACAATCATACCAGCATTTATACAGAAACATGTGAAATTTGACAGTAAAATTGCACAAATCAGGAAACATCAGTCACCTGTTCCGCAATTATACCAGCATTGGCATATGATTCACGGCTCTTGGATGTGAGTCCGGTAAGAGTGTAAGCGTACAAACCACCAGCAAAAGCAATCCCGGGAATAACTGCAATGCTGAGTAACGCCAGCCTCCATGCTGACACAAAGCCGACCACCAAACCCGCCAAGAACGTTGAAAGATAGTGTATGAAGTTTCCAACCTAAAAAAGCAAAAGCGGAAAAAGAAAATCATCATCAGCAACAATTTTAATTCATCATTTCCCAGCAAAAATAGTAAAGTTACAGTCGACGGTTACTATTACATTATTGGAATCCCAATTTCAGAATCTTATGACGAACACCAGAATCAAAATGCAAATGAGCATACATCAATTACAATCAAAATTCATCATATGTTGTGCTTGACAATATTTTTTTTACAAATCAAAAGGAGAAAGTAAAGGAAAAGAGAGTAATAAAATATGACACATTCCACTAGAAGAGCATTGATGATGATGAAAATGGCATCATACCACATGGAAGAAGCTCCTTAAATCCAGGGCAAGGCTAACATGCGCCATCACAACGGCAGAAATTCAACTTTGAAGGTAAATGAGAGTGTTGAGGGAGCAAAAAATGGGCCCCTCATTAATACATTATTATCAGACCATAATCCAAATAATTGATTATTAACATAAGAATACACTTTTCTCTTTGTTGCAAAAAAGTTGATTAAGACTCGTGACAAACCAAGACTAAGTTGAACCCACTTAGCAGACACAACAACTGATTCTGATATCCAAAATTTTCACACTAAAAGATTAGGTTAGGGAATGTGATTAATATGATAATTACCTTCTCACTAATTGCATCTTGAACAAGAAGAGTGTCAGTTGATACACTAAAAACAATATCCCCTGTTCTTGCATCTGTGTCAAAGAACCCAACATCCTGCTTAAGCACTGCCTCCAAATACTTCCTTCTCAAAGCTCCTGCTTGTCTCTCTCCAGTGTACATCCAACAAGCAATTTCTACATGACCCAAAAATAAAAATATACTTAAATCACTTTTTTCTTCTAAATATAAACCAAAAAATTAGAATTCAAATTTGATTCTGTATTTTGCATTTAGTTTATAAACAGTTAATAATTGCAAAAACTTGAGGGGTTATCACCCAGATTATGAGTACCAAATCGGAAAGTAATTTGTAGAAAACATGAGGAGATTAATGACAGGATTAACAGATTAGCACCCCAATTTTGACAAAGACAGATCATAGAAGGAAAAATGAACAAGGACAAGGGCCGGTCCACGGCCCACGTGCAAATGCAATAGGCCAAGCCGCTTTCAAGCTGTTCTTCTCATCCATCTATGATTAAAATTTTACATTATAATTTCATATAAAAAAAACTGTTGGGTAAGATCTGAGGTGGTAGTGGAAGAAGTAATGTCATTTGATTTTGATTTTTAAATTTACTTACCAGCATATGATGAAGCGCATACCACCAAGCCAAGATAGACAAAATACAGAGCATACTGTAAAACAGAAACAGAGAAATGATGAGATCTGTGATCTACAAAAACTGAGTATTAAATCATGAAGAAGAAAAAAATAGGGATAGGGGTTTGGGATTTAGACCTTGGAGACTTCATGGGTCATGGTAGGAAGATCCATTTGATTCTGACCAAAACCATTAACCATCTGACCGAAAAGGAGGAAGAAAAAAGGCATGGAGGAGCCATGGATGATAGCACCCAAGCTTCCAACAGCCATGAGAACACAATCATACTTGTCAGCAAAGGAAAAGAGCTTAAAAAACGACACCGTTTGCTCCTTCTTCTTCTCCGCTTCAGCTGGCATTGCTGGTTTCCCTTCGTTATTGTTGGTTTCCGCCATTAAAACAGAACACTAAAAAACAGAGGATGTATGAAATAGATAAAGCGGAAGGGGGGTTAGATATGAAAATAAGGGGTTTCTAATTCTTTGTATTCCGCCATTAATGGGGAGTACTGAGGTCTGTGAGATCTAGAAAACGTGAAGAGAGATAAAGAGATTTTGGGTTTTGTAAAGACCCAACTCAACACCAAAAAATTCGACAGGCTTTTTCTATATTTCTTTAATCTGGGTGCATCTCGATTAGTGCCCAGTGTCGATTTGTGTGATGAATCAGTCTGAATAAAGGGGATGCCTCTCTTGGGAGTGAAGAACAGTCAAAGGAAGAGAGGAATTGGTGAAACAGAGAGAAAGGTCAGGATGATGAAGATTGAAGAATGGGAAGAAGGAAGGAGGAGAGGTTGTTTTATAGCAGAGAGTAGGGAGTACTGATAGTCTTCCTTCACACTTTTTCTTCATGACTACCCCACTATTACACACCACTCCCCTCCCCTGTTTTTCGTTCTTTCATTTAGATATTAATAATTGGTAAATATAAACTAATTGGATCAATAATAATATTCACTTTATTTTTGTATGTATTGTTTATAATTATATCAAAAATGAAATCAGTCACATAATTGTTTTTACTTTTGTTAATGATTTCTTGGTTTTTTAATTATTTAAACTTAGTATTTTTTTTAATTTTCTAAATTTTATTTTTTATTTTTTAAAAATCACATGATCCAAAATATTATCCATATTAGTATAAAATATTACACATTAGTATAAAATAATACATTGATTGATTCAGAGTATTACATATAAGGATACAAGTAATGTATAGATTGATACAAAGTGTTGCAAATTCCAATATTGGTAAAATTAATGTGGGTATAATGTATTGTCCATATTTGTACAAAATATTACATAAATTGATCAAAGTAATGCGCATCTTGGTCAAACTAATACACATAATCCACCTGGTCAAAGTAAATTGGTACAAAAGTATTATTGGTACTAAAATGATAATTAGTTATATATTTTCTAGACACTTTTTATATGACTATATGTTACTATAAATCAATCATTTATTCGTCAATTATAAAATACGTATAGGGCTGTATTTTTTAATGTGTTTTTATTTGAATAAATTATATAAGTCACCCGCAAAAAGTGAGATTTTTATTTTGATCAAAGAAAATAATCGTAATAATTATAATTTTTTTAGCAAGTATCACAAATGGATTAGCCTTTTTAAATGATTTTTATGATTAACATAATTTTATTAGTTATTTAATGTACTTGAGCAGTAATGATTTGAGTTTTATGAATATATGTCAGTTTTATTCTAAATCGAGCCTATAAAATTATTTAACTAAAATATTAAGCAATTTTAATAAGTTATTTTAAAAACTAAAACCCTTTTAAACTAAAATTGAAACGTTAGATATTATATACATAATTTATTTAAATTTATGTAAAATGATCTTTGGTGTGACTATTATTTGAGGATAACTGATTAGAGAGTGGGTTTGAAACTGAATGTGATGAGTGCAGCAGCTGTAAAGAAAGGAAACCCCTTGTAATTTGTATACTGTCTTCTAGCTCAAGGTGTTGTTCCATGTGTTGGTCGTTTCTACTACGATTTCAGTGCAATAATTCAGATTATATAGCTGTTAATTTATTTTCTCAACAAATCATCGAATATAATTATAGAAATGCATAACAAAAAAAATGTGTTTATGTTACAATATTTTTCTATTGATTTATGGTTTAAGTTTTAACTTCAGTTTGTTTTCTTTTCTTTTTTTAAAAGAATTCTAGTTGGTTTATTTTCGAATTGAAATTAATAAAAACAACTTGTACACTTCATTTTTTATCTTAGGTGGTAAAAATTTATTAAAAAATAATAATTTTCAAATTTTCAAATATTTCAGGACAAATAACCTAAAATTATACCAACTATAAATATTGAGTTCAAAATAATATCAACATTAAAAATTACTAAGATCATTACAAAAAATAAATTTTAATTTTAATTTTAAAATTTTAAACAAAATGAAAATTTTTAATTTTAATTTTTTTATATTTTTTTAAAATAAAAAATTTGTTTAAAAATATCTTTTATCGTAATCCTTAAATATTTTTTTTTCCCGATTACGTTAAAATGAACTAATTCAATATATATATATATATATATATATATGAAAAATTTTCCAAAAAGTTTTCGAAAAACACCAAAAATTTAAATTAATTTATTTTAATATATTAAATGATATTAATCTTATTTATAAAGATAAAGTTCATATCAAACAGTTAATTCAATTTTTTGAGGACATGTAATTATGTAAAAAACAAGTCGTGTTACTTTCAAAGTTTGTATTATTTTGGATTAACGGTTGATAATGGATATTATTTGAGTTCAATGATGATAGTTGGGTATTTTTTTTTAAAAAAAATATTTTGATTATTTTTTATTTTAATTTTTTTTTAAAAAAAATATTATTTTTAACAAATAGTTGTTGTCACGTCATCGCGGAGTCAAGTTTTATGTCGGAAAAACAAGTCATGTATACATTGATAGTCAGTTTTTAAAGTTAGTATTATTATGGGTCCAATATTAATAGTTGGTATTTTTTGAGATTATATTTTTTATATTTTATGTTGTGAAGGATTTTCTCAAAAATATAACTTATTGTATTAAATTTTAATTTTGTACAAAAACTTGCATATTATTTTTGTGATGGAATTTTAAAGATATTTATTTTATATATGCACGTTCATAAAAATTCCAAAAAAAAGGGTATGTATGTGTACATTAGGCCCAAAATATAAATCAAAATACGCTCAAAAGGTCAAAGATTGAACTCCGTATCTCTTCCTACAAGAAAAGAGATGGGGAACACTCGGTTACGTAATTTGTGAACATGTTTAAAAATAATAAGTTATTACATATTGCCAACTAACTTTACGATGGAATCGCAATGGGTTTATGTGTTAGATTTGAACTTAACATATATGTACTCGTATGCACACGACCCTTGTTCTACAGTCCGTATGTGTTGAACTTTTACATGGTATTAGAGCAGTTAACCTCTAATTGGCTGACAATCATAACATGTGAATAAGTTTCAAATAGGTTTGTACCTTAGTTGAACTTGTGGGGCGTGTTATAGATGATATCATCTGACATCTAAAGTGGGGACATTTTGAGCCTAGTATATAATGTCTAGGGGCGGAGACAAGGGGGTAAGGGAGGGGACTGTGCCCCCCCTTGCCACGGAATAATTAGTATGTAGGCGGATTTAATTCATAAATCTCTGCTAGCTCATTTGGTAGATGGTGGGAAGGAAAGGCCTGGAGTGCAGGGTTCAAGTCCTTGGAATAGCAAAAATTTATCTTTTGTTTTATTATTACTTAACTCTTATTTAATACAATCAACTCAATATAATTTTTAACATACTATTTTATCAACCATTAATTAATTTTGTTTGACAATTTATTTATAAAAACAAACCAAATATATAAATTAATTTAACTATCATCTAAATAAAAAATATATATACAACGAAAAACTCTAATCTATATTAAGAAAACTTTAGTATAATTTTTTATTTTATTTTTAACATAATATGTGAATCAATATTCAAATTAATATGCAAAATGTCTTATACGAAAAAAAAATTGTCCCCCCCCCCCCCCCTCGAAAATTTCCTAGCTCCGCCACTGATAATTAATGTCGATGGGATACTTCTCATGTTGCATGTTGGTTTTAGGATGGAACTTCTGTAGCACCCCGAATTCTGAGAACCCGGAATGCTACTGGTTAGGACCTCACAGTGGATCCCTACCTTAGCTGAACAACAACTTAACTAGAATCTTACAACAAGGCACACAAAAAAACCGGTAAATCTTGAAAATACTTTTATTAATGCATGAATGTCAAGAAGAAGTATATCAGCCGACCTAGAACTAGTATCCAACACAAGTAAAAGGAAAACAATTTCAACAACCCGAAAGGACAAGATATGAAAACCCCGGCTGACCACACTCTCCGGCTCCCTCAAGGCGGCTAACCTGCAAGGTCTACAACATCGGTTTTCACCGTTAGCTAACAATAATTATATAAGGATATCTATATAGCACACACACACATAACACACATCAGAAAACACGCACAAACCAATTTTTATCTTTTCATTAAGTGATTCTCCATTATTAATTCAACTTCAATTGTGGCACGAGGATCCCATCGACCCTCGCCTCTGTCCCCGTATACCGAGCGGAATGGTTCCAATGCATATCTACCGTATACCGTACGGTCTGGTCGTAGAGAGCCTTCCCAGTCATCTTACAGTGCTGGAAAGTGATGCCACGACCCGTTATCATACACTTGGGTCTCATTAAATATAACGTCGTCTAATCAATTTCCATTAAAACAATAAACACACACCACCACATAGCATACACTCATATATTATCATCAGCTAAGCAAGTCCATAAGACTTACCTGAGTAGTACGTCTACCAGCCATCTCCAACTAATGTCCGCTCGTGCAAACACTATCCACTACCTTGCCCACGCTGCTGCAGACCCGAGAGTAAGAGGCCGCCCTGATTCGACTAAGGTAACAAGAAGGGAAAGATCAAGATCATTCAACCCCCTAGGCCAAGACTCGCACTGCTCACTGGAATCACAACGAAGATGAGTTCTTGATCTCACTAATGATCGATAATCAAGAAGAAGCAGATGTCAAGTAAAACAAGAGGGAAGGTTGCTGCTTACCACGCCAGGAAGATGACAACCGTGCAGCACAAGAAAAGGAACGAAGGCAGGAAGAGTGGAGGCAAGACTTACCCTCAGGAAGGAGGCACGACCTCGCAGACTTCAACCTGCTGTCTTGCTCCTCCGGGTATTTGAAGATGTACGGTTCTGGACATGGCAAGAGGAGTGAGAACGATTCTTTACCGCACAAGAACGAAGACAGGAGAGGAAGAATCAAGCTCCGTTCTTGCGTTATTCCTTCCATGGCTCCACTGCTCGACTGCAACCCGCACGAGAACAACATGAGTTCTTGCTTCCAGAACTGAGATTTCAAAGATGGAGAAAGGATGCAGGAAAGAGTAGACCGAACACCATGGCTACTTACCGGTCGATCGATGAAGACAAAGGTGACCTTTCCACCGCGTGGCTTCAGGTGCAGGTAGAGGAGGATGAAGGAAGAAGGTGCCGTGAGGTTGTCGCACAAAGAAGAAGACGAAGATGGAGATGAGCCCGGTTACAGCATCGATCTCGCTCCTGGAGCTCAATGGGAGTAACGTTGGCCGATTAGGATTATGGAAAGGATGAGCAAGTGGGTGTGTAGCCGTTCGTTGCAAGGCCCGTCAAGACGGTTCACGACACCAGGCCACGGTTGGAGAGATGGAGGAAAAAGTGCCTCAAATCCCGAAGAAAATCGTGTGCCGAAGATAAGGAAGCAGGTGCCGGTGGTTTCTTCACGTTAAAGAGATGGGTCGTCCAGAGAAAGAAAAGAAGGAGGTGGGCTGCTACAAGAAAAGGCAAGGAGAAGGAATAAGCTGGCCCGGAAGGAAAGAAGATCCGGCCCATCCAAGAAGTAGAGGAGAAGAAGTGGGCTGCCACATTGCCCGGCCCAAAGAAAAAGAAAGCAGTGGGCCTTGGTTATGAATAATAAAATAAGAACCAAATTACTCACTATAACCCATAAATTATGATTTGTTAGATTTAAAATCCGAAAATCTTACAATCCGGAACTTTAAATCCAGTAACGCTACCGGTATCGGAATAAAATTTCCGGTTATTACAACTTTAAATCCGGAAATCTTACAATCCGGAACTTTAAATCCAGCCCAACCAAATTTATATATGACCGGAAGTCCAAAATTATTTAAGAGCCCAAGAGTTTGATTCTCTCACCATAAAAATTGATATATATATATATATATATATATATATATATATATATATATATATATATATATATATATATATATATATAAGTCATTTTAGAGGTCAAGAAGTTGCGTCGCTACCCCTTTCTAGATAGCAAAACCGATCCTCCTAAAAACTATGTTCGAAGACTTGAGAGACACAACATTACCATGCAAGACCTGCTGCACCGTCTTGAGAATCTCGACGGCATCGGGCGCAAGAAACTCAAATGTGCCAAAAACGAACTGAAGAAACACATGTTGGTTTTCAATGCAAACATTTTCATGTTTATCCACTTTCGCAAAGACCGCGTTGAGGGCCGCTTTACCCACAATAAAAATCCCCTACCCAAACTAACCCGAGGAGAGACCCCGTCAAATCAATACAAGCATGTATTCCACCGACCCATCCAAACATTAACACATCTGCTGGCCTCAACATAGATCTTCCTTCCGACGTTGTAATTTAGGAAGTTTTTTGTAAATCTTTGTAAACCCTAGATGCCCTACCTCCCCTATATATTCACGTGTTGGGGTTAGGGTTAAATATCGCTCATCGTCTCGATCTCATTGATCATCCATCGCTTTCAAGCTTTCTTATTCTTCTCTCTTTTATTCTAGTAGGTTGTCGTTGTTAGAGTTTCTTTGTAAGGTTCTCCCTAGAACCAAACTTTGTGAGTTCTACTCTTTCTTGTTTCAATATATTGTCTTCTTTTCTTTATATCGTAGCATGTGTGGCTAGTCTACTTCCTTAATCAAAGTATTGAGATGAAATCTATAATGCTTTAATTTTGTTGATTGCATATATAATTGTGAATTGAGATCTTTGATAATCCTTCAATTCAAAGGGAATTATTCTACCTTTTGATTAACTTCGTTAATCCGGATTGACATTTTTAATTGGTTTAGATAAAACAAAGTAAAGAACCAAAAAAATTTATTTTATTGGAAAGATTTGAAAAGAGCTTGGTTGAGAGAATACTAGTCTATCAAAGCTTCGGGGAATCCTAATAATCGAAGATTTCACCAAACTTTGTACCTTTATAAATTGATGACATCAGGATAGGGTTTACCTAGGTCTTTTCCGGATTTCTAAATGCGAATTGGTTTTCCTATACTCGTCAAACCGCTAGATTGAGAGCTACGTGAGTTAGAAAGCACGGTCTTGGTTTGTCTATGCCCAAGGCTACTTTAGATGATTACTTGTTTTATCGTTTATCAATGTTCACAACCTTATATATGTATCAATAGTCTTAACACATTATAGTGGAGATTCTCTACTTCCTTAGATCATTTCTTCCTATAACTGTCTCAAATCTAGAATTGCCTTTATTTTTTTCCTTACTTTCTCATTGCTACTTGTTTTCATCGAAATAACTAATTATTAAGGTTTGCTAAATAAGACACGATCTCCGTGATTCGATAACCCGTGTACTATAACTGATCCCGTATCCTTACGGGGGATATAAATTTATTACGGTAAAACTTACTACATCATCAATAAGCTGGGTAAAGGCTAAATCGGGTTGGTACTCGGTTAGCTCAACCTGTAATCTGATCTCCCAATCCAACACCATACAAAGCAACGACCAAGGTGTTTTTAAAGAGATATGGAAGCTTAAGATACATGAACCAACCAGGGTGTTTAAAAGCTCATTAAAGGTGTTTTAACTGAGAGACTGCTCAAAGATAGAGATGGCTATTTCACCCACACCCAATGGATATCCGGCCACCCGATCCAACGAAAAAGGGTAAAAATTCGTTAAAAGACGGGTGAAAGCGGTTGGTGGATGAAGCGGGTGGTGGATCGTGTAAGATGCGGGTGAACGTTTCATCCACCCATCCATCCGACCCATATCCACCAACGGGTGGTGGTACCCTCATGGTTTATTAGTTTAAATTTTAATGATGACATAATTAGTTTTTTTTAAAAAAATTGAACTTTTTTTATTTTATAATGAACTTTTAACGTAATATATTAAGAATGGACATAAAGGAAAAACAAATTAAACTATGAGGGTACCAAGAGGAATTTTGAAACTTAGTGAATACCAAAAGAAAAAGACAAACCTTGAGGGTACCAAGAGAAAACATCCTAAAATTATATATATTTTTAATATTTTTAGCTTTTATATTATATATTTTACCTTTATTTTCTTACTATATAAACTATATTTAAGTAAACCATATATTTTCTTTCCTAATGTATTTTGGTTGTTACTATTGATTCATTATAATTTGTTTATTTTAGGTATTGCTTGATTATATGTAATTACATTATGTAAAATATAATGCTAATTTCAGTTTGATTTAAGTATTATCATGATTTTCAGTAAAATATTTGAGTTTTTACAAATTTACAAATAAGGTGTAGAACACTCTAAATCTCACCCGATCCACCCGCTTCATCCGATGGATGCGGTGAGACCCTTAACGGGTGGTGGGTCGGGTGAGGGTGAACAATTTTGAGTGATGGATCAGGTGACAGTCAAGGTCATCCACCCGTCACCCGATCCATTTCCATCCATACTCGAAGACGAAGCCCATATGGACTAAACTCGCAGCAGACATGCGCATACCTAATTTCTTCGACCTCACTATAGCTGTCTGGATTAGAGGTAATGCTACTTCTAACCTTAATTAATTTTGTTATTCGTTCTATGGAAAAACATTTTTGTAGAGTGTCTTTGGCAAGTTTGGAAAGTGGAGAAATGGAGAGATTTTTCAAAAGAAAGCAAGACCTATAGACGGAAGTCAGAGGATTATCGACATTGTTGAAAACTATAAGAGAGCTTGGAGAAATAGAGATGGTATTATGTAGAGCAATACATGTATTCCCCCGCCTTATCAGATGGACCCCTCCTTCTGTCAACTAGGGGAAGATCAATACGAATGGGGTAGCAACGAGATTGTGTCTGCTGGTGGTATAATAAATATGATAAAGGTAATCGACAACGGGGTTTGTTCATAATATTGGGATATGTACGGTACCCATGGCGGAATTATGAGGTATCTTACCTTCCCTTGAAATAACTTGGAAGAGCGGTACAAGACTTGCGATTTGGGAAACAGATTCGCAACTTGCGACCATTCTCTTAGATAAGAACATCCCTCGATGTCACCCTTCATCCAACCTAGTACACTTGTGCCAAGGCTTTTTGAAAAGGATTTGGAATATCCAAGTCTGTCATATCTAACGTGAAGTTAATTATGTCGCGGATCATCTTGCTAGGTTAGCTCTGAATTTTAACATTTGTTTGCATGTATTGTTTGACCATCTTGAGGGTATAGTGGATATTATATGTGTTGATGTTAGGGGTCGGGCTATCCCCTTTTGATAACTACTTAGCCCATTTTAACTAAATAAAAGCGCGTCTAGATACATGGAGACAACGATCCTCCCCATTTTAAAAGAAAAGGATAGGTCAATACTCCATACATTCGACTGTATATATATATATAAGAATGTAATATATTAAGATTTTTCTTCATAATAAGTATTTTTCATCATGTATTTAGTTACAAAATTGATTGATAGGAATCGGTTTGATCATTTATCACTGTCTAATTTACGTTTGAGTAGCACCAAGAGAGAATTGTATATACTAGCAATCTCCTAAGGTATGATACTATGTGAAATTTCGAAAGCCAAAACGATGCAGGGTTTGTAATAGATTTTGGTGGAGAGTATTAGAAGTTAGAATAAGAAGAGAATAATAAATATTATAATAATAAAATTGACATAATATTATTATTTTTTGAGAAAAATGGGATATTAAAGTCTTTTATTTATACTAAATACAAATTAGACTCCTCTATTTTTCTAGTAAAATTTTAATTCTAAAAACAATTAATTAGAGGGGTGTAAGGATAAAATGCAAATAAAACCTTATAAAACTCGCAGCCAAAATCACATATTACATGAAACCCTAGCCAATTCCGCAACCTTCATCTTCATCGTCTCACCCATCATGTAGCTTGTCGCCCTTGAGCTTCGCCGGAGAAGACAAGCCTCCGTCTATATCCGTCAAACCCTACCCAAATCTGGAGAAGATGAGAACTACCGAGAACGGGGCTCGAGGGAGTTTGACTACGCCGGGAAGGCCGATTGCGCTCTTTGTCCTCGACTGCGAAAAAATTTCGGACGAAACGTGGCTCGGGAACTACCGGGAACTGTCAGGAAATGCCTAGATCTGCCAAGAAGTGTCCATAGCTTCCGAGAACTGCGTTGGGAATTGCCGAGACGAGTCAGGAAGGTCGAATGCGCAAGATCGAGGCATTGTTTATGAGTTTGGATCTAGTCTTGTCATTTTAATCTAATCAAGGTAATTACGTTATTACCCCTCTATTTTCAGATATGACCTATTGCTCGGCGCAAAAGGGCTTGGCCGCCATCGTCTCCGGAGGGCTTGGCCACCATCGTCGCCAAGTTGGTTCATTGTTTGCTTCATCCATGGCAACACCGAGAAGCTTGCACGTACATACGAAGAAGATGAAATTTAGGTTAAAGTTAATTACAAAGTTTACCCACTATTTTGAGAAAATTACCAAATATCCCCCAAAGTTTAATTTTAGTAAATGACCCAACTTTATGAGATTTCTAAGTTTTCCATTGTCGGATGATTTGTAATAGGGTTTGTGTACATCGATAGAGTTTGTGTAAATCGAGACGGATTTTGTAAATCGGTAGGGTTTGTGTAAATCAATAAGACTTGTGTAACTCAACCTTGTGTATACGACGGACATTTGGGCTTCTGTAACTCCGGGCTTGTGTAACTCGGTTGTGTGTAAATAACGGACCTTTTGGCCTTGTGTAATTGGGAAATGACCTATATTTTTATAATTATATATTAAGTGTGTAACTCGATTGGGCTCATGTACTCGATTTGGGCTTGTGTAACTCTCCCTTGTGTAAGTGGAAAATCCTGTTGAGCTTGCGTAATTGAGAAATCATATTGGGCTTGTGTAATTGGACATTTGTGTATTAACATGCGGTTTTAAGCATTACTTTACAAAAAACAATAGTAGAATATATATAAGTTCAATTAGTCCAGCCGTATAACGGCAAGAGGGAATGCTTGTCATCCAAAGTTCGAAACTCACTAACTAAAAGTTTTGTACCTTGTGCCTATTGACATTACCAAATAGCCCTTTGTCACACAAGAAGCAAAAATGAGCCTTCTTGGTGCTCACTACATAAAAAGATCAACTACTCATTTCTTCCTTATTCTTTTGACAACAAATATTTTCACATATCTTCCAATAGGCCAAACTTCTATATGTGTATCATGTTAGGTTCCGAGCTCAACATATAAATCCAACGAAGATTCATCCTAAAATTAGTTGACAATTGGAACAATAACCCACGTACATTATATACTTGACCCGAATCTTCAAACTTTACATGTAGTAAGTTTATTAATCACGACAACTTTGAATCTTCAAATTTAACTTTTAATCAAGTTTGAAAATGTGTTTATATACTCGGGGTTTTTTTTTTAATTTTATTTAAGTGAATGTTACTCAAGTACCTTTTCCAATTCATGATTAGGTAGTTCAAACTCTTATGACAACCTTACTACATGTTGACTTATCTAGCAATCTTTAGCGTCGATATTTGAGTCACACTAACTAAGATTGATATACTTATGGTTCACTCGTTTATAATCAAGTCGAACCTAAATTTTTAACCAAACTTTAAAATTAGTTCACATTCAACTTGTTTAGTCCAATAAAGTGTTTAAACTAAATTTTTCTCGAGCCAAATCCAAACCGAATCTATGTAGTTTGGCTCGTTTATCCATCCTAAAATCAATCATTTGTTCAATCGCTCATAATTGAAAACCTTGGTCACGTTTAAAATGACGGAGGAAACAAGAAGATGACCTCTAAACACTATTTTCCAAATTTGTTATACAATCTTGAATTGAAGATGGATCAATCATTAACTATATACACTATAATTTTATATTTGCCGACATGTATTTTATATATGCATGTGGTAGATGCAATCCAACAAAAATATGCACACAAAAGGAAGGATAAATAGGTTGAAATGGATGAAGCAATCGTAGGATGATGTTCCTGATAAGTCATTACAAAGAAGTTTGATATCCAATGGAATTTTCGGACTATATCATTCGATGGTAATAGGTAAGCCGACTAGCATGTGCCCATAGGGTCCCTCGTGTCCAAAAGATAAAATTCTAAACAAATAAGAATTGTTTCAACTGTATTTATAGCTAAACATTGGTGTAATTGTTGCGAATTGTGTCCTACGTCGAATATAAAATTTCTTAGGTAACTACGTACGAGAATTTATTTTGGTTTTTTTTATTATCTGAGCCTACAACTAACAAGCGGTTCAGGAGGATCCAACTACAGGAGATAGATATAATGTATATTTTACTAATTTATATTGATTAATGTGTTAAGTTTGAGTTTAATATATATGTACGCTTGTAAATTCCTGATCAATTTAATGGACTTTATTTGTACTTGATAATGTATTTATAAATTGTTTTTATTTATAAAAATTATGAATCTACAAGAGTAAATAGTAAAAGGTGAAAAGTTATTAGGTTTTTTTTAATGAAATTAGTTGCACACCGTCTCTTATTATCAGATAAACTAATTGAATCGCATTGATTTGTTATGCTTTCTAAAAATTATTCCTAAATATTAATTGTAATTTTAATTTATACAAATCTATTTCGAACCCTAGTTGACAAGCTGATCTTTTCACCTTTTACCAGTTAAATTGATTGAACTTACGTATTCGGTTGTTAAGCCCCTCGAGTGCAATCGTTTGGCTCGGTTGAACAAGTCAGTTGCTGCTCTGATACCATTATATATTTCGTTGGGTCAAAATTGACGTGGGGGTCCATCGCACGTCTAAGCGCATATGCGCGTTGGGCTCAAGTCCAGCACATAAGTCTAGCAGGATTCCATCTTAAAACCAATTTGCAATAGAAGAGGTAAACCACCAACCTATTATACCAGACTTGTAATCCCAATATTGTTGATTTGTGAACCATAATCCTTCATAATTTTAAATTAATTATATTATAAATTATGAACGATTTTAATACGTATATCTATATTAGTAGAATTAGTTCGTACATAGATTTGGGCGAATTCAAACTCAGACAACTTTTTATATATTTTTTTTGTCCATATTTTCAGGCCAAAACCGGACCGATCAAGCACAAATTAATTTCCGGCCTCAAGCCTTGCTTGTACTTGCCTGAGCCGCACTTTGGGCGAGCTATCAAATCTTTTTTTTATGTTGCATGAAAAACTTCATATTAAGTATAGCAAGGCATAAATTTTAAAAAAAAATCGTAAATTTATATATACTGCTAAAATTACTTACATTTTATCTAAGTGCAAACTCTAAGCCCATTTATATCAACAATTTTTCATTTTATTTATAGCAATGTTAGTATGATATTATAAAATTATCACCACTAACAAATTACAAGATTGTCGTTTATTTATTTATTTATTTAAGTTGTTATAATTGTTTTGACAATCTAAATCTTCAATAAAAATCTTTAATAAAGTTTATATTTTAAAATGTTTAATTTTAAATATAGATGATTGTAATTAATCAAGCAATAATTTATATAAAAAAATTTATAAATTATAAATTTAGTAATAAAAAACTAAACGCTCCATAATACATATTACTTTACAGAAAAATCGCACAAGGTGCAGGTACTAAAATATTGTTATCAAAATTGTAATTTTTTCGACTTTCACATTAGGTTTCAAGTTTGAATTCTACCAATCTCCTCTATATTTGATATATATATATTTAAACAATTAATTTAAAAAATTAAGAAATACTTTCGGGCCGGACCATGCATGGGCACTTGGTTTTACCCTTCTGAACCGAGCGAAAAGGACCTAACATCTTATTCAAACATACCGTTTATCTGAACGGACGGACCTGCCCGTGTTCACTCAAGTCTACGTTAGTTTTGGACTTGGTTGTACCCCTTGAAAATAGTTATTGTAATTGAAGTTGAAAAGGCACTTCGGCTAACTCATGAAGCCCACGTTAGTTTTGGACTTCACCGGTCATTTGGTATAGCTTTCAAGGCTGTAAATTAGGTGGAGTTATGATGTACCCACTCATACGTACTAAGTAAACTGTAGATTAATATATAAGTTAAATAACATTACAAATTCCCCAAGTGTGTGTGTGTTATTTTTTAATAGAACCCATCCCACATGCTGTCTTTTGTTATTTCTTATCGACATCTACCTTTCAATGTCTTTCATTCTCCCAATGCTTTGTGTTGTGCACATGAAGCCCTTCATCCATCGATTGTTCTGTGGCAATCTGAAACCGACAATACATTGTGTGCCAAAACTCGTTATAAACCATTTTAAAAAAATTTATGTTACTTCATTTTAATTAAAGAAAACCATGAAAATGTCGAGTTATTAACGAATGCCCGTAAAGTTAGACCTTCACAATGCGTATGAAAAGTTCTGATGGGTCCGTAACGATCGATTGTCACACGTTAATGTTAACACCCATCATAATGGGATCATGTACATGCGAGCGTATACGTGCTATACGTACCTAAGTCCAACACATAAATTTATTGAGTTTTTTTTTCTTAAATCAACAGATAATAGAAATGTGGTACACCTAACTACTTAATTTATATACTTTGTAGGTACAAAATTTAGTTTATAATACCCGGCCTTTTCAATAAAGTGTAGCTAGTCATATGCAAAGTTACGGCGAATCAAATAACATAAGGAATTTTTACTTAAATAAAAACGCATTGTATGTTAGCCCAATACACAAGTCCAAGTCCAAAGAATATTCATATCCTTTAAACCAGTTGATAATATGAGAAGAAGTTCATTTACCTTATATAAATATTATTTTTATTCGATTTTACCTACACATCCCTTCAAAACGATCCAATTATTTAAGGGTATCTCTTAAGGCCGGCCAATTCAATCCCCCAATAAGGAGACGTCATTGGGGCGAATTTGTTAAATTCTATAACATATATCCTTTGTATACAATAAACTAATTTATAGTGTCCGACCTTTTCAATAAAGTGTAGTTGAATCAAATAACGTAAAAATCTTCGAATTCACACACCCCTTTAACGACCTAATTATTTGAGGGCATGTTTCAAGATCAATATATCGTCCTAATATCCGAGTCTTCAAAACCACAATAAGATATGATGGGTCAAATAATATAAAGAATTTCATACATTACTTAATTAGTATAAGCACAATATCCATCCACTTTTTTGTATTAATCGAATTCGGTCACAAAACCAATTGAAAAAGAATTAAAAAAAAAACTAATTCTTCGCACTTATTCCCCACCATATATCTAAAAATGCTCAATAATATATTGTAGAAGGATTTCATGATGAGATCGTTGGATAATCAAATCTATATGTTGTATGAATTTATAAATAATAAATGAAGAATATATGATATATTGGTGATTTTGGAACCCTAATTATAATTGAATGATTCGGGTCCACGTATGTTGGTATTAAGGGTTGGATAATTAAGTAGTAATATAGAGTAGTAGGTAGAGTAGGTCTTAGGCTTTGCATGCATGCAGATTGCAGAAGCCACATGAACGTGATAAAGAAGGATTTGAACATGCAAAACCTACCATTCTAGATTACCTATAGTGCCTATCAAAGGGGTATAGCTAAGTTTGTTATATTAATTATTTTAATTAAAGATTTGTACAACTTTCTTGGTTAATGTGATTTATTTTAAATTAAAAAAAAAAGAACACACCAATTTGTAGTATTGACTAATAGTTTATGAGTTAGAGGTCATAAACCATGTATTCATGTAATTTTGAATTAATGACCCTCAAAGAAAATGCAATAAATTATATCTTATGTCTTCATATCGACGATTTTATCGAGAATTGAATTTAAAAAGTCGAGATAGTTTAATTTGAATAGAATGCTTGTTCTAGCCACGGGTAACCGATATCATTCGAATGACATGCAAATCCTAACCAAGAGTTTGGCAATAGACATGGGCTCGGTTTGAACCGAACCGGCGGTTTAGGTTTGATCAGTTTAGGTTTGGCCGGTTCACGTTTAGGTTTAGGTTTAGGTTTGTGAAAAATAAAAAACCTAAACCGCCGGTTTAGGCATTAAATATTTTTTTTTAAAAAAAAACAGCGGCCAAAGGGTTTGAGGGTATATTTATAAAAAAAATTATAAATTAAAAATCCCACCCACAAACCCATCCTAATTTCCTCTAAATATCCAATATTTCTTCCTCTAAAACTCACACCATCTACCACTCATCTTCTCATCTCTCCTAATCTTATTCTCGTTTTCTCAGTTTATCGGTTTATCGTAATGGCAACCACAAGTGATCAAATCCCCTCTTCTCAATACTTTCCTAGCACCCAAGAGAGTGAAACACAAATGCCCAACAATCCCGAACTTACCGAAGTTCCACGAAGAAGTCTCCCCCCTCCGAAAATGCTTACATCCGAAATATTTACGAAGCATTACACCAAGGGGGATCCGGTGAACGATTATTGTCAAGTGGCATACAACTATTGCCCGAAGTTGTACAAGTGAAAGGTCAAGGGCGGCTACGGGACATTGCAAACTCACATGGCAAACGTCCATCCGGAGAAGCTCGGGATTTCACGGGGACAAACACAATTGTCCCACGGGTTTGCATCTTCTACCTCTCATTCTCCTTTATTTACATATAATCATAGTGAAGAAAGTTTAGGATTAACCGATGTTATTTGTTCTCATGCATTACCATTTTCTTATGCCGAATATGAAGAAGTTAGGGAATATACACTAGATATCTTCAACCTTCTTTGAAACCAACTTCTAGGAAAACCGTTTCAAAATTAGTATCTAAATCTTACTTACAAAAGAAAGAAAAAAAACTATCGACTTTGGCATGTTTTGTTCATCAAGTTTCTATTTGGAGTACACAATCTCCACAACATTTTTACATGGGCATTATTTTACAATTTATTGATAACGCTATGTTTTTGCATAAATATATTATTGAATTTCGGCATTTCAATCAAAGACATAATGCATCGGGCATTGCAAGCATGATTAAAACGGTTTTACATAAATATAATTTACGACATCGAGTTCTTTCATATTCTTTTGATAATGCATCCGCAAATACCGCCGCCGTAAACCATTTGGTTGAGGAGGCGGGACAATATTTGCAAACTCCTTATACTCATCAAAGATGTGCATGTCATATTTTAAACTTATGTGTTCAAGACGGACTTAAGGTTTTAGAAAATATGTTAACCCCAATCCAATATGTTATTGACCATATTTGGCGCGACTCCGATTTGAGGAAAAAATGGAGAAATTTATGTTTAAGTAAAAACGTTCATCCAATTGCTTTTTCAAAAGATGTTGGAACTCGTTTGAACTCGACTTACAAATTACTTTGTGAAGCCGTACGCTATAAAAAAATTTTACAAGAATTTGCTTCAATTCATGTACCTTGGTCAATTATTGATGATGAAAATGTTTGGCAAACTTGTACCGATATTTGTAGTGTTTTAAAAGTTTTTAGTGATGCAACTAATGTCATGAGTTGCGTTTACACTCCAACATCTTGTAGATTTTTAGAGATTGCCGTTAATGTTTCCGAAGCTTTTCTAAAATGTTTTAACATACCTTATCTTCTAGAATGTATGCTTCAAATGAAAAATAAATGGCTTAAATATTTATCAAGACATTCCCATGATTTATCTTGTAACCGCCGTTTTTGATCCTAGACGGTGTTTCCGATTTATTGACCGCTTATTATGATTGTTTGTGTTTAGACTTATCACAAGAAAACATTAATGTTTCTAACATTATGCAACAAGTTAATACCGAAATTGGAAAATTGCTTAGTACATTTGAATCAAGTGCTAGTTCTTCTTCTACCGCACCTAGTCCATCTCCCTCTTCTACTTCATCATCTTCTTCTCTTTCAATTGCACAACAAGTTTTAGCTAAAAGAACAAAAACACCTAGACATTCATCTTCAAATACGAAATATCAAGATTATCTTAACACTTGTTTTAGTTTTGATGGTGATTTTGATATTTTTGATTGGTGGAAGAGATTATATAGCTCCCAAATATCCAACCTTAGTTAAAATTGTACAACAAGTCATGGTCGTGCCCGCATCAACGGTTGCGGTGGAGCAAGTATTTAGCCAAGGCGGGAACATTCTCGGTCACAAGAGAACTCAATTGAAGTCCGAGAAGTTGGAGATGCAAGTTTGTATTCAAGATTGGATAAGGGAGGCGAAGCGGAAACAACGGAATGCACCGGTGTACGATTCCAAATCGGATTCCAACTCCGAAGACTTCGGCACTACTTCCGAGTCCGATGTCGAAAGGTAAACGGGATTAACAAAAACTCAGAAGTCCGAAAAAGGTAAGTCAAGATAAGAGAACTACGTGGGCTTTAATTTCTTTTAACCCCGAGAGGATACGTAGGCAACCGAAAAACCGGTTCAAGCCT
This sequence comes from Fagopyrum tataricum, assembly GCA_002319775.1. Lineage (NCBI taxonomy): Eukaryota > Viridiplantae > Streptophyta > Magnoliopsida > Caryophyllales > Polygonaceae > Fagopyrum > Fagopyrum tataricum. The sequence goes on along the minus strand of CM008285.1, from coordinate 8,889,169 downwards.
CTTTTTTTTTTTTTTTTTAATTTACGAGTTTTTATATACTAAGTTTTTTTTTAATATACTAAGTTTTTATATTTATACAATATTTTTTATTTATTTTTTAAAATTATGCACTGTTTTTTTTTTTAAACCGTGGCTAAACCGGCGGTTTAGTTTAAACCGAAACCGCCAATTTCCACCTTCACGGTTTGGGTTTAGGTTTCCAACCCATGTCTATTTGACAAACAACAAAACAATATTTTTCGACCTTCTTGTCAGTGTAACAAGAGCAATAGTTGGAGATATATACAAAATTCAACAAATGATGATAAATGATAGGATCTCTTAATCATAGTCCAATACTCCAAGCCTACCTACCTAAAAAATCACAAACTATTTTCATAATTTTTAGATCTCAAAAATACTTCCTTATTAGACCTGAACAAATACGGGCTCGGGTCTGGCATGGGCCTCCAATAAGACCCGTGCCCACCCATGTGTAAACACGGGCGGGCTGACGGGCCGGCCCGCAGGCTAAATCTAACCCTCAGGCATGTCCTGTGAACAAGTGGGCCTGGCCCGGCCCGAACGGGCCAAAATGCAAGCCCATGCCCGTGTTTTTTAATGGGCGGACCGGTCGACCGGTCGGGCCATCCCGGATTTGTTCAGGTCTATTCCTCATGTTCTCTTGTTATAACAACTCCTAAACTTTCAGGGTGCTCCAATATTGATAAATCCAATTCATTTTATAATTACTTTTTTTAAAAAAGAAAATATTAGTTATATTATCACGATAATGTTTATCAAACCAACCTAGAAAAAGTTTCGAGTCAAATAGCAATCAACGCCTATAAACATTATTAATGGTAACTATCAAATTAAGATTCTTTTGGTCTAAAAAGAACTAAACCGAGTATTTATTTATGATATAACTGTTGTGAATTGCAACATTAATTCTCTAATTTAATAGCCACTCATTATTAATACCACAAGAAATACTTTTGTTTGTACAATTGTACATATATGTCTTTAGTGACATCTAATTAAGTACTTTAACAACAATGCATGTCTCCTTTGTATTTTTTTTTAATTCTTTCTTGTCCCTATTATCTCAAATAATAATGTTGGTTGTAACTTGTTACCTATTAAAGTGAAACTCGTTTAATATATGTTTCGAAAATGGATTGAACTAAGACAATCGCTCGCCTGTTAAAATCCCATGCAGAATCTTGCTCATTCAAGAAGGGTCTTACTTGCTACATCTTAGTTTTAAGTCAACTACAACAAATATCCAAAGGAAAAAGTCGGGTCATTAGATAAGAATTTTGATATAAGATTAAAGTCCAATTTTAATCGTAGATTTGATGTTGTGTGGCGTAAGAACACGAGAATATTTTAGGTCCAATTTCAAAATATAAGTTCAGTGGAGTTCTTCCAAAAACCAATCGACAAAAAGAGTATTCTAGCAATCTTATATACTAGCATATGAGTTTGTTTATTATGGATACACAACTAAACACATCTATGTCAATATAACTAAAAAATTACAACTCTTTAATACTTAAACAAACACGCCTAGCATCTCATTCAATATACATGCCCACATTTTAAGATGGAATAAAATAATATTAATCATCATTTATTTCACATAATTACCCTAAAGTTATATATAAGTCCATGAACCTTGAAAATAGAAAAACAACTAACTTGCAATATTCTTGATTTATTTTTCATAAAATCAATCCTAAATGGCCCCATGGAAATGGGGTTTGTGGGTAATGTTTTGGTGCACCCACTTTGGGGAACATTAGATCCATATTAGGAAGCTAATTACTTGTTTAATTTTCTAATATCATCAACTATGCATTGCCATGTGCCGGTGGGACTATACAACTACTATTTATGGGACCCTTAAATATACTTTAAGTTCTCTAATCCCAAATTATACATTTTTTTTCTTTATCTATGTATACTTATTGATTTATTAATTTAGCGAATTTTCTATGTTGTACGAAGCTTCATTTAAAAATATTTTTATGTTCTATTATGTAACTTTTTCAAATCTATTTTCTATAGTTAATATACATCTCAATAGAATTTTGTAACTAAAGTTTTCTATATATGTTTGTAAGACAACTGATATTTTTAGGATAGTTTTCTTACATAAAATCACTCTTCCATTTTTTTTTCTCTTGCAAAATAACCTTTATATTACAACATTACATGAAATCACCCTTGAAAATACTAAGTTAGCAAAGTCAACCCCTTATGTTAGACAAAACACCCTTAAAAGTTACTCTCTTCGGTTTTCTATAGACTTAACAAAAAACACAGATTCAGAAATTTAAAAGTAAATATTATAATATTTGATGATGTATAATAAATTTAAAAATTATATAAAACGATGGTAAAACGTAGAGAGTTGTATTGGAAGAGATGAAGTAGTGCTTTGAAAATACAAAAAATAAATAAAAGGTAGTTAGAATTATATTTATAGAAAGTTTGAGTATTAATAACACTTACAAGACCAAATATTATGAACCAAAATTTTAGAGTTCATATGACAAGTATTGAGAAGTGAGGGAGTATGTGTTAAGAAAAATCACACATGTTCACCAAATATATTATTTATATTAAAGTTGAAATATTCTTTATCATGTGTCGAAACGCAAGTATTTTAAGATTTACGATAATTAATTATTAATTTCACATCATCGATATTTAAAGCTATTATTAGTTCAATTTTATATCAAATAAATTACACATCTATTACTTTCACAAAATCTTCTTTAAAATAAAATTCTTATGATTTAAATTTAATTTTTAATTGTAATATATTTAGCTAAAATTATAAAATTAAGATGTTTTGATTTTTATATTAATTTTTATTATTTTGAAAATAACTATAATAAACTCATTTTTTTTCTTAAAAACACTAACAAATATTATATCTACAGCAATTCTAATAATTATCTAATGTATTTTTATTTTTTTGATAAAATCTATATATAATACTAAAGTCTATAACCAACCACATTTTGCTTACGTGTCGCATTTTAAGGTATGCCATGTGAGATTTTTTTCGAGTTATTTGTTGATTTGCCACAATATATTTACTGATTTGCAATTTATTCTTTTATAAAAATTTTTTTATCAAAATTACTAAACAATCAACTTGCCACACCATCTTTCATCAAATACATCACAATGACATGTCATCTTATTAATTTAAAATAGATTATTATCAAAACAAAATAAATAAATAAAATTCGGTTACTTTAAATGTAACACCCAAATTCTGGGAACTCGGAATGTTACTGGTTAGGACCTCACAGTGGGTCCCAACCTTAGTTTGACAACAATAACGATGGACCTTGCAATAAGGCACAAATATTAAAAGGAAAATCTTTATAAAATAACGACAAGTTCTAAAAGACACAACGGTAGCCATATGTGGAATGGAACAAGTCTGTAGACAATAAAATAAACTGCATAAAATAAACCCCAATCCTAGTACAGATAGAAAGGGTTTTATACCTGTCTTGGATGTATACCTCAAACCCGTTATGGATTTTTAGGGTTGCGAGATGTTGATGGAACATAGAAAGGGTTTAAGACCCGTCTTGGAACTTTTTTGGGATTTTAGAAATGAGAGGGGTATTTAGGTAATTTTTTATAAAGATTGGGAATGTTATTTCTTCTTTAGGAAAATCCTTGTTGATAGTTTAAAAAACATTTAGAAGCTTCTTAAGCTTAGATATATGTTTTAAGACGTTTTCCGTCTTGATCAGGTGGTTGAGATCACATTCGAGCATATCGAGATTTTTGTTAGCTTTTATCGGGTTTTGGATATTTCCAAGTAAGTTCTATATATGGTCTTATTTAGGTAGTTTTTCGTAATATTGGTGTGCGTTATTTTGGTGGTGTATGTTTGGTGGTTTATAATTATAACTTGAGTAGAATGACTTTATTTACATTATTAACCCAAGTGTATGCAAATGGGTTGTAGTATCACTACCCAACTCTACCACGAGCTTGAGAGGTTCTTCGCGACCAGTCTAGTTAGGTATATGGTCAGATGCATTAGTGTCACTCCGATAGTTAAAGGAGACGGAGGCGAGGGTCAAGAACCCCTCGTGCCACCTGATATTATGATGTAGTGTGAATCACTTAAATAAAAGATAATAAATGGGGTGTGTGTGAAATCATGTTTGTGTGTTTATTTACCGCGTGATGTGTTTTTGTGCTTGAATAATGTGAACTGATATTAGAATTGCTAGCTAACGGTTTCCACCGTCGTGTTGTAAATACCTTGCAGGGTAGGACCACTGTAAAGTGATCTGGATAGAGTGATCAGCCGGATTTTCCATACTTGTTAGGTTGGATTGGAATTTTCTTTTATGGCAAACTCTTGTGCCAATTACACCTTTTATATAACATTATTATGACCAATTGTTTATGTTATTTTCTTCTTTTAGCATGACTATTTATGATGCATAAATGATATTCGATTTTACATTTATTTGTGCCTTGTTGAAAGATCCGGTAAAATTGTTGTGAGGCTAAGGTCGGGACCCATTGTGTGGTTCTAGCCCGTAACACCCTAAGTTTCTAGAATTCGGGGCGTTACAACTCTACTGACAATTATTAAAAACTGGAGGGATTAATAATTATATTTTTCTTCCTCAAAATATTAACTTATGAATAATAGAATGTCATATACCAAAAAATTATAAAGTTCATCATCAATTCAACACCATCCGAAAACTGGAAAAAAAACCTTAAATTTTTTTTTTATTATTATTATTTTTTTGATATAACGTAATATTTTCTCATTACTTTAAAAATTAATTACATCGAGCTAGAGGGAAGACGGGCAACCAGCTGCGCCGCCAACCCTTTCTGAATTGCAAAACCGATTCTCCTAAAAACAACATTTGATGACCTAGGAGACATAACGTTACCGGGTAAGACCCGTTGCACCCTCTTAAGAACCTCAACAACATCAGGCGCAAGAAAACCAAAAGTGTCAAAAACGAACGGAAGAAACACGTGTTGATTTTCGACACAAGCTCTCTCATGTTTAGCCACCTTAGCAGAAGCTGCATTAAGCGCCGCCTTACCCACCACAAAAGGCCCATTGCCTAAACCAACCAGTGGAGAAACCCCTGTCACATCAATACAAGCATGCTTTCCACTCATCCATCCAAACACTAAGACGTCCGCCGGCCTCAACATAGATCTTCCCTCACGTGGATCAGTCAAGAAGGTCATAGGTGCCTCCTTCTTAACCGAAACTCCCGCTCTCCTAAACACGTCGCATAAAAACTAAAATATAAATAATTTAAAAAAAACCAACCTTAAATATAATTTTAAAAAAACTAAAATATATGTGAGGTTCTATATTTGAGCCCAACAACAATTGTCTTTGGAGAAAAACAAGAATGCAACAAAGATGGGTATTTGTTTTCTTTGGTTAGTTGTTCCTACAATTTTTTTGCTTCTGTTCGGTTTTTTAGTTCTGGTTCTTTCTTTTCAATAATACACTAGTTATGCAAAGTTTTATGCTACCAAACCATACGGACGAACTAGATAAAACTTAAAAAAAATTCTTCTGGAATAAAGGAGATCAACAAAGACCTATCATTGCTTGGGACTCAATATGTAAATCAAAAAAGAATGGCGGTTTGGGACTAAGGAAATCTATGATCACAAATAAAGCGCTACAAATGAAACTTTTATGGAAAACTCTGGCAGAACCAAACAACATCTGAGTTAAAATCATAAATGAAAAATACCTGAAAAACCAAAATATTCTCCACTACCAAAAGAAATGATTAGTTTCGTGGCAATGGAACAACCTTATGAAACTTAAACCTGAATTCAAAAAAGGTATAATATGGCAGGTCGGAAATGGAAATACCATCAATTTCTAGCATGATAATTGGGTAACATCGACACCACTCATAAAAATTGTTCAAAACACCAATCAGATTAACACAAATATCAAAGTTAGTCACTTTATCAATAACTCAAAAAATTGGGATACCAACAAATTTGATAGTGAGCTACAAAATATCATCAACGAAAATTAGAGAAAAAATAAAAGAAACAATTATTCACAAAAATGATCTTCAAGACAAATTATATTGGAGATGTAGTAAAAACGGTTGTTTCACCACTAAATCTGTTTCCGAAATGATTGAAGATGAATCTGGTTTCCAACCAACTAATTCTTGTGAATGGATTCAGAAACTTGATACCCAACCCAAAATCAAAAACGTCATTTGGAAAATGTATGTAAACGAAATTTCAACAAAAGCAAAACTTGATGAAAGAAGGATTGCCGTTACAAGGCATTGCGAACTTTGTGACCATCACTTGGAGGACTTATCCCACCTGATCATTGAATGTCCTTTCACTAAACAGATTATAAACAAATTTAATAAAACAATCTTGAATGATCTTAACAAAATAAGAATCCAAAATAATAGTAAAATAAAAAAAAAGCGCATGAATTCTTACAAGAAATTAAAAACAAAATTGGAATAAACAAGTCCGCATGTCTCGCTACTATATGGTGGAGTATCTGGTTTTTCAAGAACAAAATTATCTTTAATAATGAATCTCTTGGCCCAGATAATAAGATTGTTGCATTTATTAAAAACAAAATCCACAACTGGAAAATCAAAATCATTGACGAAGAAGACTATGATGTGGTTTTTTATTATACTTTTTTCTTAATGATTTATTAGCTTTTAGTTGAGAAGATTGGGCTTGTAGGGCCTTTTTGGTTCTTTCAATACTAACTAAATTGTTATTAATTTGTATTTCTAAAAACATTCAATATGAGGGGTATAAGCAGAAATTGCCATAAAAAAGAAAAGGACATTTAGGGTTTCACGGTTCTCCTTTTCTTTCATTTTCTCCATCTCTCTTCGCGTAACCCCTTTATCGAGAGCTTGCAACCACCTACCACATCGTATCCGGTGATGTAGCCAACCGAACCGAGCCCTCGTCGCCGGAATCTTCCTTCTCCAATGTCACAGAGCCGGATTCACCACCAACTCTCTATTCTTCTCCGCCCTCTACTGTCGAGTCTCACCGGAGTTTTGTCTCCATCAATGTTGCCGGACGGCCACCTCCCCAGTGTCGTCCCTGCTCTAGCTGGCTGAAGGCAGTAATCGTAAGAGTCGAGTCAAACCGAAACAGCTACCAGCGATGAACTCCAACCAGCGACTATCACCAACAATGAATCTCCAAAGCAGCTACACCGAAAACTAACAATCCCAAGAGAAGGATTGAAAGATCGACATAAATCAATGAAATTGGCAGCGTATTCAACCTTCTGAGTAACAGCGAAAACCCTAGACAAGATGTGAATAAAAATTAATCGATAATCCAAACAAATCTTGGATTAAATTTACATAATTCAACAAAATCAGCGAAGTCGACCAAAGAATTATCAAGAAATCGATAAAAGAAGCAATTGATTACGAGACCCCAAAAATCCCCACGGCAAGTGAACGAAGTGCAAAGAAAGAAAATCCCTCAAAAATGACGAATTATCCCGTATTCAACGAAATCGTCCCTGCTTTAGCATTGATGTAGGAAGCCACTGTGAAGAAACCGCCGTTGTGAGCCTCACCGGATTCACCACCCACTTATACTTTTGGCCGTCTTCTCCTTCGCCGGGGAGTGGGAGTGTGCGATAACTCTCGGATGATTTTGTTGATCTCCTCCTCTTCTCTTGTTGAGGTTTGACGGTTCTTCTCTTCTCATTCTCTTTCTCTTCAGTTTTCATTGATTCCATTCTAGTTCGTTTTCCAAGCTTTTCTTCTTAGTATTACATATATGTACTTCTTTTTCTTGGAATTTACATCTCTAATTCTGTCTGTTTGTGTGTATCAATCCGTATACTTGTCTATGTTCTTTACTGGTTTCTGATTCCCATTTGTTTGCTAAAATTCGAGTCTTTTGTGCGTATAGAGAGACGTTATATAGGGTTGTTGCAGGAATTGACGAGTTTACCGACTGATCGAGTTTGTCAGAAAAACGGTGTCATGGATATCAACAATCTAGGTAATTAGCGAGATTAATTTTGAGCTGAAGTAAATTGTACGGGGATACATTCGTTTGGTTCCATTTTGATGTGAAAATTGAAAACGGAATCCATTTTGTGTGGAAAGGACGGTAGAAAGCCGGCCGGGAGACTTTCCTCCTAGTTGCAATCGGGCCTCCCAGTTATTGGGTACAATTACACAAAACTACCCGAGTTTTAATGTATAGTTGAGGTCACCAACTTATACATTTGGCTTGTTTCTCTAGGGACTATGCTTTATTCAGGAAATTACGGTAATTTAAGCATGGATGAGAAGTGTAAGCTTGTCCATGAGTTAACAAAGCATCCACATAGTAACCTTGAGATTCTTCTGTCATGGAGCTGTCAAGAGATTCTGCAACTCTTGTGTGCGGAAATAGGAAAAGAGAGGAAGTATACTCGATTGGGCTTGTGTAACTCGAATTGGCTTAGACTTGTGTAACTCGACCTTGTGTAAACAATGGACTTTCGATTCATGTCTAAAATCTTGCATAGATGTACCTTCTTACTTGCCAATACACAAAAATACACCTTATGTAAGCTTTTCATTGAATAATAGTGTGTATTTGAAACTGTGTACTAATATTCGGTTTTAAGTATATCGTTACAGAAAACAATAATAAAACACAGTTTAATTAATCCAATCGGTATAAGGACGGGACGGAGAGTTTCTTATCACTCATTTTTTCAACAAAAAAACCTACTTTATCCATTCACCCTTTTTAGTTTATACAACCTTTAAATTTAATAAATTTGTACGTAAATTGAATCGTTTCTATTAAAAAAAATCCGCAGCAATCATTCAAATACTTGAAAAATAAGTCTGTAATAATTGAAAATTTGATATTAATTTGAAAATAAGGTCCAGATTCAACATCCAATATGTGTCCTGTTATAAAGTACATAAACACAGACTAAAAGTTAAGAATGCAGGTCTAGCTAAGCATGGTTGCAAAAGAATTACTACTAAATTGGACCACACTAGGAAACATGGAGAGTTTCTATGCACTACTGCGCCAAAGTAATCACCTTTATCATAAATACACTTTTAATTATTATAATTGATTAGAACCATCACATTTAGGTATGCATGTCAAAGTTTAAATAACTCATTGATGAATTACTAGACGAGGGTAACTTCAAGGAGAGACTTAGGGACAGTTTGATATCGATTTTATGAATTCGGGAATGAAAACGAACGGTTTCTTGCTTGAACCCACAACCACATGTACTACCATTACACAGAAAATCAGATAAGCCATCAAACTAATGTAACTCTAAACTAAAATATTCATTAATATAACAAGTCAAGGGAGCACATTCCCTTTCCTTACCTCTCCTGATTCCAATGGCAATTCAAATGACTCGTACTAAAATTCGGGTTATGTAATTTGACATCAAATGATCCAAATTTAGAATTGAAGCCATGGTGCAAATAGCATGATCAAATATCTTAAATGGCTTCAACCTAAACCTATTCAACTCGACTTGGACCCATTTGACCGATTGAAATTGTTAATTACATTTGGACAACACTTTTGACCTAAACAACATGATTGTTTGCATTGAATCATAATTAGTAGTGATTAGGAATGAGAGGGAGAGGCCAATTTAAGAGATTGAACCCAACATGAAGTGATAATTACATACATCAAACAAGTGTTTTGGAGAAGGCTGTCATGACATGATTTCATCATTGAGAGAGTAGTCATCATCATTGGAGTAATAAGTAGTAGTAATATTGCAGTGTATATATACTATATACTATAGTTTATATTCTTACGAGTTAAATAAAACTTAATATGAGAATACAATTATGGGATTAATGGATCATACTTCATCATTAAAAATCTTTAAATGATGGTAGATCTCGTCAAGGTTAGAATATTTCAAACCGATTATTCCAGTGTTAAGCCATGTTATTTGTTAGAGATAATAATTAAAGTAGACATTCTAAGTATAGAACACAAGGTTCGTGGGATTACACTTTTTATTTTATTATCAGTGTTGATTTTATGATGCAACTTTACTAGGTAGATGTGTTGAACTTATATATAATATAATGTGGATGTGTGTTTGTATGTACATGAACCATATTAAACATGTACAGTCCGCGTTACTTATATATTTTTCTTGATAAGTAATGCGTTGAAAGTTGAAACACATCTAACGTCAACTACTAATTATTAATAAGAAAGGAAAAGGGCTAATAATTGATTATCTATGGGGTCATTCATAATAATAGATATTAAGTCTTTCGGTAACTCATCAACATATGGACACCAATCGAAAAATTGAAGGCAAGCGATGCTAAGTAGTTAGCCGTATTATTTGCTTCCCTATATGTGTGTCAAATTTGGATGCTCCAACTTCTACTGAATAAGCCTTGACAGCGATTCACCAGACTAAAAATAGGATGGCATGAGGTAATTCCGTAATTGTATGTGAAGTAGCCTCACTACTATCTCCAAATCAAACTCGACTTTCACTCTTCTACTTAAAGTCCCGTGAAAACACCCCATAGTTCGATCCACAACATGGACCATATACTACTTTTATCATCAGTATACTACTTTTATCGTCAAATAATTTTGAATAACATTAATAGGATTGAACGAAAGAGAAAGTTAAATAATTAGAGGATTGTTGGTTAACCGGATACCATGTATAATTTGATGAATAAAAGGTTTGCCTTCTTCGTTATTAATCAAAGATCCATATACACATTTTGGAGAGGATGTGATTACGTTGTAGCAAAATATATGGTTATGATAATGTACAAAGAATGTTGTTAAACTATTTCTAGTTGTTTTGTTAACATAATCTCATCTAACTTATTTGTTAGGCTTTCGAGACATTTGATGTAGTTATATGAATGTACAAAACTCCCACGGTTGTTTGACTCACCCGAATTAATCAAATATAAATGTCTGAAATTTCGTACATATTTTACATGATTTATAAAGCATCAAATCCACCTTAAAATCTCAAGTCTTATACTTTTGGTAACTCGTCAAGAAGATCCTAAATATGGACCGATTATTCATGTTTAGTCATAGACCGCGTAAAAGAAGATGTCTTTTTATGAGGTGAGTGGACTTAGACTGACCTTGAACAAATGGTCAAATGCAGATAACTTGAGTTTTCCTAATTTAGGTACAATCTTGTCCAACCGAAAAATAAACGTCATTTTTTTATGAGGTGAACGGACTTAGACTTACCGGATATTTTTAGCCGCAAGGGGTGCAACTAGATTGATCTGATCTAAGAGTATCTGAATATAAGATATTTTTAGTCGGATTGGATATCCAATTCGGATAGAATGGACATTTGACCTGGATATTCAATCTAGTTTGAGTAATTATTATCGGATCAGTTGGCTATATCAAATCCAGTTTTTTTTTTCCTTTCTCAAAACCCTTATCCATATATGATCCCGAGATCTAAAAAATCCTAACAGATCGGATTCATATCATCAATTAACAAATATTTAAAACTTTTTTTTTTTTTTTTTTGGATCAGGTCTTCGGATTAGTAGATCAGATCATCCGAATTAGATAATTTTCTCACCCTATCGAATTAACTGGAACGCCAATAGATTGGTGGTATTAAGGTTGAGCCTTGAGGTACAAGATTTGAGATTTCAAGGCTTTGATACTGTGATAACTTACGGTGGATAAAACACAATTATATCTATATCATTTTTACTCTATAGATATGGATTACAAGAAAATAATATAGATTTTCATGATAAAATCAAACCTAATTTAACCTAATTGATGTTTAACTGATTATATCCAAATCATATTTTATTAATACACCCCGCAAATGAACATATACCAAACCGAAGTCTAAACCACATGACGCAAATGAACCCATTCTTCATTTACTCGCGAGTTTCATTAATCGCTCTACTAGTTAACAAAAACGAATATCTATATCATTACGAGCGAATGTTAACGAAGATTTATTGGATAATTGAAAAATGCACAATACATCACGCCTCTTGAGAATCACCTTATTACAATTAAAGTACATTTTAATACAATTAAGTATTTATCTTGTTACAAACACATATTTTCCTTTATAACCAACTTTAATATCTTATACGCAAAATTTTATTACAAATTAATGTCTATGTTGTTATGATCTTGATGAGCATAATGTCTAATAATTCTTTTTGGGCTGTCGTTGTCTTTTGCCCAATTCTAGTATACTGTTAGGCCCGACCCATACGTACTAAAGCCCATTTAATATTTGAAGGCCCATGTGCGATGATGAATTCAGAATCAATACGAAAATCTTTTTAATAATTGCATATTTATTAAATTATTTACTTTTCACACAAAAATACCTTAACATCATTTTTTTTTAAAATCGTCTAAATTAAAGGAATCTAGGGCGAATTTTACTTCGAATATAGTAGATTATCATTAACAAAAAAATTAAATTGTAAATCATTGGCCAGAAAAAAACTATTAAGACACGTTTGATTTTCGTATCTGAATATCAATATAAAATACTCATATATAGTGTTTGGTACAAAAGTATATGAATATCATTTCTCATATACTCCTAATAATTTTCTCATTCTTTATATATTCAAAACAAATTAGTGGTAATATCTTATTTTTCTCCCACTCTTCTATTTTTCCTCATCGGAATTCTTTCACTAGAGAAAATCATTCATAAAATTCTATCTTGTGTTGTCATTCGTATATTAGTGATATGACGATATGGATAATAACCATGATTTTGTAAACTTATCGCATAGGATCCGGTTAGGTATGATTCAATATTCTACTTTGACCAATAAATAATTACTTTTAATTACGTACATGTTCACATACTCTAGAAAAAGTGAGAACTTTAAGATTAAAAATGCAACAAGTTAGATAAATCACGAGAACTGATAATCAGTTCACATAAATACACGACTATGTTTGAGGGCATTTCAAGCTAGGATTTTGCACTATTTTACGAGAAGGACTAAGAGAGTTAAAATTTATATGAGCTTGAGAATTAAAAACCTAAAACAGTAGATTCATAATTTGCCTATACATGATCCTAAAAATTTGGATCAAGGCTCTTGTTTCATACCTCGTACAACTCAACGATGAACATAAAATTTTCATATTCATCAAACTTCATACCCCAACACTAACATGTAATACATATCGAAAGTTAATAGTAACTATCATATTTTAAAGGTTTATAATGGAAAAAAATGGTATTCGTATTAACCTTTTTTAACCTGATTTTTATGTTGTTGCTGTTCAAAATCACAATACTTAACCCACTCTTTTTTTTTTTGAATATTTTTGTTGAAGGATTTTTTAAAATTATGTGCACATGATACTTTGATCATGTGATGAACATAATGTGATATAGATAGAATATAGGGCACGATCTAATTAATTATGTAAATACCTCGTCAGTCTAAAGGTGTTATGATCGATTTTGGACACGTGTCACGTGTTATTGTTGAGGTATGAAGTTCGATGAATATGAAAGTTTTCATTTCGATGTTGAGTTGGACGGGTTACGAAAACAAGAGCCCTTAACCAAATTTTTTGGAATGTATAGGCAAATTATGACTCTATCGTTTTATGTTTTTAATTCATAAATTCATACACATTTTAACTCTTGTAATCTTTAACGTAAAATAGTGCAAAATTCTAGCTTGAAATGTACCAAACATAATCGCATATATGTGACAAACTGATTACCAATTCTCGTGATTTTATCTTATTGATTGCATTTTATCCTTAACCATTATAACTTTTTAGGACCCGTGAGTCCCTTTACACTCAGGAGTAGTGGTTATTTCTTGGTTAAAGTAGAATATTTGATCATATTGAACTAGACCCTAAGAGGTAGGTTTGGTTTCTAAATTGTATTTTTACTTCTCTAGGCCCATTCCTGTCCAATATTGACGATGCATATACAAAAGAAAAAGTTCCCAAAGTCAAAACATGGTAAGATGAAAAATCCAAAAAGGCACAAATGTCAAGATTCATTATCAACCGAAAAACACTACATCGGTTCAATATCGACTTGAACCAAACCGAGACAACTGAACTAGATCTAACAACTTACAATGTTTCAATTCAAACATAAACCTATAAGCAATCTTATACACATCCATCTCCAAATCTAGATTATTTAAATCGATAATAGGATTGTTTGACAGTTTTCAGAGATTATATTTGGGGATTATTATTTTTAATAATCTCTCAAATAATCGATAATTTAAATATAAATGATTAAAAAAATTTGTCAAATAATCTTAAAAATAATCTAGGGTCTTTTGGGTTAGGTTAGGAGGCTACCCACTTTACGTCAATGACTTATTTGAATCCTTAACTAACGTCCTAACCAATTTAGTTTCCATTCGATATAAAAGTTGATCCATAACAAATCTCTTAAAGTTCAAGAACAATAGTTTCTACTATTTACAAAATCTCCCCTGCAAAATCAAAACAAAGATCAAATGTAACCTGTCACTAATTTCTTCCTTTCCTTATAATCATTCTACGAATACAAATCTGATTAGAGATCGAAATTAAGAAGCAAATCTCATCAACATCGATCATCTTAAAACAAAATAGGATCAAGATCGATTTTATACAAACAAATTCGTCTTAACAATTTTAGATGCTTAAGTCAATCTTCAATTACGCACTTCTCTACGAGGAGTCAGCGCCCCGCTTAGCGGCGAAGCAGGTAAGCTCATCGGCTTGAAAACGTCGTCGTCTGGAGATCCCGAACTTCTCCGATGAAAACCTAGCCCTTCGTCAGCAACAGATGCGAAATTCTTCTTATAATCAGCGTTGATTCCCTCATAAATGTCCTCACCGAGATGCGATTCTTCTTCCTTCAATCTCATTACCTGAATATGGAAACACTCGCCGGAATTCTTCCTCCATCTTCCTCCACCTGATTGCGATGCAGCAGCGACAACCGATTTCGGCGATTCGATCTCTTGATCGACATCTTCTTCCGATTGATCGGTAATTTTAGAAATCCTCACCGGAATCTGCTCTTTCGGCCTGATCATCTGCATTTTTCCTAAATTTTGAATTCGAAATTGAATTTGGTGTTTTTTTGGGTTAGATGAGAGGCGCTTTGTCCGATTTGGGGATTTATAGCGGGAGGTTGAGGTTGAGTTACGAAGTACGAAAGTGGACACGTGTTGGTTTGTGGAGCGGGGTTTGTATTGATTGTATTTTCGAGAAGAAGGTAACCCGTGAATTGGTGAATGGATGCGCGTTCAATACGACGCCGTTTTTGCCGTACAGAGAAAGTTACGAGTACAAGTACGAAACATAAACGGTTGCTTTAGTCAAATTAGAACGAAATTGTGTCCGGTTTAATTGGTTTTAGCTTCTATGTTGTAACAATCAAATGCTAAATTTAGATTGTTTTTTTTTTTCTCCTTTTTTTTCATCTTTAAATCCTTTACGAAACTTAATTTGAGCATGAAATGTGTTTGGATTGTTTGACGTGTTTCGGAAATTCGACTGGAATCAATAATCAAATTGAATTAAAAAAAACATAAATCACGTAAATTGTTGGGATAATGTAGAAGTTTGAATTTCGATTTTATATTTCAATTATTTATTCATGTATTGGAAAGATCTATTATATGTAAGTTTGTAACTAAGGTTTGTAAAAAACCTAGTTATTCTCTTTAATATATAAATTATACAATTTAACAAAAAATTAATTAGATTACCAAAATAATAAATTCTACATGCTAGTTCCACGCTTATTATGCTGTTAAAATCACAAAAAATTTATAATATTTTTTTACCATGAGATTCCTTGCAAAATCCATCATTTTTTTCAAAGTACAACTAGGTAAAAATTAAAAAATGGTCCTATGTAATGATACAGTTGTTTAGCTTTTTGTGGACAATTTTTTGTAATTTTGTTTCATTGCATGTATATTTGGTCAAAATTTTCAAGTAAATTCACTATAAGTTTAAATGAACCATTTTAAATTCAGATATATATATATATATATATGTTACAATTATTTATTGAATGGTTATTTAGGATTGTGATACGTTTCTGGGACAAATTTATGCAAGATTTGACTTTTGATAAAGTTCAATTAATTTGCTTTGATTTTTTTTTTTTTTGAAAATGGAAATGAATTTGCTTTGATTGGTCATGCGGAATCGTGAACTTTGATCCAGATCCATCCTTTATACACTAGCTAAAAAATAATTTATAATTTATGCAAATTAAAATTTCCAAAATTTGAACCATTTTCGCATTTTTTGGGTGTTTGTGAAATTTTGAAGATAAAATTAAATATACGCACGTTCTATTATAGGACGAATAAACTCGCATTTCGAGTATGTTCAGTGAGCATAACCGTTGACGTTTAAAATTTTCATAACCGATCCCCTTGTGATGTCGCACATCGCCAACACAAAATACAAATCTAACTAAAAATAAATAAAAAACGTATTACAATAATAATATTGTGAATACACATGATACATCCTTGTACGTGATAAATACTGACATCATGAGACAAAAAAAACTTAATATATGAATGCAATAAGTGGAAAAAAAAACATCAAATCTATTTGAGTACGTGAACCCGGATGACCACGGATCACACTTCAACTTTCTTACTATACAAGATATCTAATAACATAAAAGTAAAAAGTAAAAACCGTTAGCAATCAATCATAAATATCAGAGAATACTACAATAACACAATACACATAAATGCGAAAAATAAACACACCAACATGCTTGCACTAAAAACCTTGATATTATCTTTTAGTAAGTGATTCACTTATAAGTTCGACTTATTGTGGCACGAGGGTCTCCCGACCTTCGCCTTTGTCCCCATATATCAATATGAGTGGATCTCATGCATCTTAACGTATACCTGTATGGACTAGTCGCAGAAAGCTTTCCAGTCTCGTGGCAAAGCTAGGCAGTGATATCATAACCCGTTATACATACATTTGAGTCTCATAATATAGTAACATACTCCTATTAAAGTTTATTTTATAATTCACACATTACACACCACCACAATAGCACAAACCCATACGAGAAAACTTAGTTAAGTAAGTCCGATCCATAAGACTTACATGAACTCATCGACCATCGGTCATTATACGACACAATCCACACAAACATAGAATATCAAACACCTGGTCAGACGATGAATATGCCTATCAATGACAATAGTGTCGTATCCTCAAATCTACAAGATCCTAAATCCCATCCTTAGTCATTTTCCGACTATTTTCTATGCCAAAATATATATTCTAACCCAAAAATGGATAATTATATAAAGCTAATTTGTGTAAGTGTTTAATTAAGGTAATAATTCACAATCCTAAAAATACAGGTGATATCCTAAAAACAAAAACATGGACTACTTTATATAATTATCCATTTTTGGGAATTTTTTGCAAAATAAGAAAGTATGTTTCATTCTCGTACATATAAACTTAGTCCATTTCCTGTAATTATCCAATTATGGACATATTTGCAAATTCTGAAAGTTCGGGTCCTAAAAGTAATTTAAAAGTTGGGCATTTCGTGTAATTTCCAAATCAGTGGTAATCTGAATATATTTAAAATAAGGGTTAAAAATGAAAATTGAAAAGTTGGGTACGTTTCGTAATTAACCCCAAAGTTTGGAAACCCGATCAAAGGGTTTCTTTTTCTTGTAGCTTTGGCGGCGCCGCCTTGATGCCGGCAACTGGCAAGGACAGGCGGTGGAGGCTCCGATGGCGAACAGGGACGCGTTGGCAAGGATTTGGTGACGGCACGACGAGGCGGCGTCAACAGCGGTCCTTCCGGCAGCCACAGTCGGGGAAACAGCTACCGTCGAGCGTAGGATGGCTCGCGTCGGCTTTCAATCTGTTCAGGGTTCCGGCGAGTCTTCTCCGGCGATTTCGACATGGTGGCCAGCAATAGGTTGCGACTCAGGCCAGCGCCGAAGAGGGACGAAGGGGTGTCGGTGTATTCCGGGCTCGACGGCGGGTTGATGGTGACGGCGATGTGGGCTAGGGTTTCGGTCTGCCGGTGGCTCGCGTCGGACAAAAAAACGACAACAAAGGGGGTTCCTCCGTCGACGGCGACAACTTCTACTCCGCTGTGACTACTGGTGGCTTCCGTGGCGGCGATTGTGAGTTCTTGGTGAAGACGACTTAGGTGGTGCAGGCTTCCCGGTGGCTCGGTTTTGACTCCGGTAGAAACAATGGGAACAAAGCTTTTCCGGTGGTGCATAGTGTATCCGGGAAAAGAAACAAAAGAGAGAAGGCGTAGGGTTTGGAGGTAGGAGACGATGACTAGTGACATCTCGAAAACCGTAATTTGAGTTTTGAAACGGTTTCTAATAATCTCTCTAGTGTTTACGCATCTATCCAATTAATTCCGATATTTTTTTCTACCAAAGATTTTGCTAATCTCTTCAATTTAATCTTCGTAATCTCAAATAAAATGTATCACTAAAAATTCCCTGAAAAATAATTGTATCGGTTATCTAAGATATTACATTAATTTTTCCCTTATAATAAGTTTTGACCCGAAATTTAAGGTATAGGAGGGTCTCAAAAGTTTAACTACTCATGCAGGTTCTAATAATCACCTCTCCACAATATTGTAAGTACATAGCACATAAAAAACGTGAAAATACTCAAGCATGTAAACACATAAGCACCCAAGCACGTAAAACACACAAGTACAAAGATAGATGACTAATATGTCGGCTTTGAAGTCGAAACTAACTATGTCTAAAGCTCGGGGTAGGTACTCCTTATTATCTCCTCAATATCCCATGTAACCTCGTCATCTCTATGCCTAGACGAACAATTTGACATTGTTAGGATATGTTTCAACCAAATATGTCTTGTATCTCATTCTTAGCCAATTTGCTCAAAGGAAAAAAAACACTTGATTACGTAAACCCCAAGACCAACCCTTCGGGTGAGATCCGTATATACTCTCTCAACCGACATCATGGAACAATAAGGCGGATACTCTCGAGTGTGGGTAAGAGTGCGGACCTATTATAACTCTTCCAACCCGTTCCAAGTTCCCTAAATTGAAATATACGGATATCACACGAGCCCTTAATTAGTCAAATATATAGATTTTGTTTTAAGTGAATCCTTTCATTATTTATACTCGACATAAAATGAATTGTCTCCTCTTCCATTATCTATTTTTGACTGATATAACCAAGCTCCTCTTCCCATTTTCGATAAAATTGAGAGCGGGAGGACACCTTAGCATCCCTCCACTGAACTTTGTTTTGGTTTCGATAAGAGTTAAACCCTAGCATTCTCAATTTGAGCATTGTCAATCGGTATTGTTTTCTTACTCGTGTATCCTTCAATTTATATACATGATTTTGCATCTAGAAATTGCCAATTGGTATTGAATTTGGGTTTGCTTTATTTCAAGTTAAAGTCAAATCACAATTTACTCTAAGTTAAGTGAATCAATAAGGTGTTGACAACATCTTTGTTACCTACATGATTTGTATTAACAATGTTTTGAACTCAACTATAAAATTGTTAAGCGTTTCTTGTGTTTGAAAACATGTGACTAGATTTTGACAACAATTTAATTTTCCAAAACAAATCATGTATATACAAATTGAAGATGCTCGGTTAATAAAACGATATCAATTGACAAGGTTGAAATTAAGGGGGCTAGCTAGGTTACATTTCGGTTGAAACCCTAAACGAAGTTCAATGGAGGAGGTTAGAGTTCCTTCACGCTCGTTCTTCTCAATCCAAATACGCTTGATAATTTTAACCGATAATCTTGTCAATGTTATCGATAATGGAAGAGAAGCTTGACAACTCAGTTGAAAATACCAAAAATGGAGTATGGAAAAAGAGATTGTCAATTTCAATTGAACATGAAGAATGGAAGATGATCTTGTCAATTTCAGTAGGAGAGATTGTCAATGAGGGGAGTTTAGGTTTGTAAAATTTCAGTCGATTATGGAGAATTTTTAAAAGAGAGAAAGTTGATTTTCTGCGATAGAAAAAGTTTGGAATTCACTTAAAATAAATATTTGTATATCTAAAAACTTAAAAGGTTTTCTTTAATCAATAATAAAACTCACTTATTAATATAAATGTGCCTCGTGAATGGAAGATTTAACAGAAAGTAAATATGGTGGTGATTTGCTAACATAAATAAGATAAGAGGTGGTTTATTGAAAACTTTTTGTATAAAAGGTGGCTATGTGAAAATATAGGTAAATAAGAGGTGGTTTTGTGTAATTTACTCTAAATTTATTAATATAAATGAGCCTATATTTCTTCAAATTTGTGTCGAATTTGTAAAATGCTATGAAGACGCGCATTAGTGGGCGTGTATTTAAGTTGTTTTAGGATGAAATTTCCTCTTACAAAACTAGTGTTTGCTAGTGCACCTCCACCTGCGGCAACAAAGTCACCAAGATTAAAAGTACGTCTTCAAGATAATTGCTCGTAGCCAGAAATCCCGCACTCTTGAAGCAAGAAGTCGCCTTTTCAGCCTCAAACCAACTTTAATCTCGACCGACCTTTTAACCTGATAAAAGTAAACTATTTTGTGATCATTAATTACTCTAAAATAGTTCATGTCACTGAATCATTTTTCAGGGTCATCGGTTACCCAAATTGTTGGAAAGGCTCTCGACAGAAACCGGCTCTTCCTCCGGCAACCGAAAGGCGCCAAAAACACAGGGTGACATTGCGAGGCAGCTACAATGACCGCTCATTCCAACCATGCCGCTGGTCTGACCATCACCGCAGGATCGCCGTGACGTTGGTCGTCCATATCCGACGACCAATGGTCGACCCTACTTACCGCTCTCAATTCATACCGCAATATTGTTCCTCAAGTATTCACAATAACGCAATATGTGTCTTAAACACAAATAAATAGAAGTGTCATGTGTTATTGATTTAAATAGCACGTAACGTAAACTAGCGATAACAGTGAATCCAATGATTATATATAAGCACTCATCAATCATGTATGCGATATATATATATATATATATATATATATATATATATATATATATATATTACAGATTTTAAATTTTGATTAAGAACACAATGTATTTATACTTTTTAGATGACGAGTTATAATGCTTTTTTCTTAAAAATAATTTATTTTTTAGAATAAGTAATAAAATTAATCAACAAAAATAGTTATCTTACTCGGCATTATATCAAATATTATTGCGATCAATGTAGTTTATAGAAAATATTCTTATTTTTTTTATACTACTTTTGATTCAATATACCAATTCACATGTTTTTGTATAATATAAAAGAGTTGCCAATTTGTTTGGCAGAGAAAACCTTGGCTTGCATGTGGTCAGGTCCATTTTACGTACAAAATGCAAATTTTAGCAATAATTAATTAAATATGGAGCTGCATGCATGTTGTTTTTCTCCTTAAAAATATCCCATGGCTTTCATTGGCTTTGTTTTTTGGGGGGCCACAAAGAGAGAGATTAATGAAAAGATTATGTATATATACATGATTAGTTTGAACGTGTTAATAGACAAAAATATCTTAATCAGCTTGTTTTTGTTCTATAATCGACCAATAACTCTAATGACTTTCATTGAATTTTTCTTCGAAAATTAGTTCTTTTTAAAATGAGCTACTAGATCATTGAGTTTTTCTTTGAAAATTAGTTCTTTTTAAAACGAGCTACTAGATCATTGATAACTCGAAACGTATTAGCCCTTAAGAGAGCAATCATCAACCAAAATAACGCAAAAAAAACGAAATCAGAATTCGGATCGAAGACGATTAAGAGATCAAGAGGTCACAACACGTTGATGAAATGTCCTTCCAAAGATAACAGTGATGAGTAGGGCTTTTATATGAGTAAGTTGGACATCTCGAGTGTAAACAGAGCCAAAATTTTTAAACAATTTAGCTTTAAAATTTATTTGTATTCGACTTGTTTAAAAATTAAAAAAGTTTTTTGAGTTGAGTCAAGTTCGAGTAGCTAATTTAATACAACATTCTTATAGTTTCATTTGGACAATGAGTAAATTGAACGTACATCACGTATGTTTCAGCTGCATGCAATGCTACTTAGTCTTTGAAATTCATAATATATATCTATATAATTGATAAAGTCTCGTTGATCGAACTCTGTTAGACTCGAATTTAACGTATATGTACACTTGTACACACGATCCGGTTATAAGTCCGTTGAACTTTAACAATGCATTTACAACCTTAATCGGACGACCAAACTTTTTAAGCATATTTCATGAGAGAATCGACTTGATCCGGCCAATTTTTTTAAAATTAGTTCTATATAAAAAAATATAAAAAAATATATATATATTTGTACTAGTACGTGACGTGTTGAACGCATACGTACGTACGTACAAGTACTTAATGCATGTGTACGTACGACTTTAAATCAACTACCAACTATATATAGAGCAACTGATATAAATTTAAAAAAAATCAATTATATATGTATTGTAATAGTTTCCATCTTTTTCACTTGCCGAACATTAATATATTCCATTATCAAATATAAATATATATGATCGTTAATTTTCATTGCACATTTTTTTGCCAAATATTCCTCTAACCAATTATTGGTGTTGTTTGGCCGATATTTATGCTCAAATGGTATATTATACATCTTTCAAATATATATAATATAAGTATATTTTATATATTGTATAGAGTTTAATTCAACTCCCTTCGTTAGTGGTAGGGTTATTTATAATTCGCTCTGAATTTTAGTTATGATATAAAATTTTGTAATCAAACAACTAAATTAATATACTTCAAAGTTAACAATATTATATACATGACATTTAAAAATAATATTGAAATTAAAACACAAAAGTAACTAAAAATAATAAGGTTGTTCATCAGTCCAAATAAATTCCAAAATTCAAGTTAGATCCAAATCTGTCACAATACTTAAAGTTGTGTGCACCCTAAATACACCCTATTATATAAGTCCGGTGATATTTTATTTTTAATCGACCAACCTAAATTATATTTCGAATCGTTAAGCAAATTTCTTTATTATCGATGTAAGATACGCGTCTCAAGAAACGCCACCTTTGCAGATTTACAAATGAAAGTTAATTTTATAGATCTACTATAATTAAAAGTTTAAAAGACTTATATTAGAAATATCTTTCCGAAACAAACAAAAAACCAACATAAAAAATCTAAACATCCGCCAACCCTAAACCTCAGCCAACCCTCTTATTAATGATTATAAATACATGCAAATATCCTCAATCAATCTCCACTCATTATTACTCAACATACTCTCACAAACTTCAGTTTTCCTTCGTAAACTTCAATCCCTAAGCTAGACACAACAATGAAGCGTCAATCGGCGGCGAGAAGACGATCATCAGAGCAAAACTCAAGAACAAACCCAACAGAAGCTTCTTCATTGCAAGTGAGCTACGGAGAATGCCGTAAGAACCACGCAGCCAAACTCGGCGGTTACGCCGTTGACGGTTGTCGGGAGTTCATGCCTACGTCAAATGACGTCACTTCTCCAGCATCCTTCTTTTGCGCCGCCTGCGGCTGCCACCGTAACTTCCACCGCCCTGAGGTCGAGCCCGAGGTCGTCTCCGATTCATCCTCTCCTACGTCTTCTACTTATAACTAAATCCATAAACCCTAGATTTTATCTTATATATATATATATATATATATATATATATATATATATATATATATATATATATATATATAAGTTTTATTAATTGTATTGCTTTTGTTGACATATCTAAGGTGGCTAGATGTATGCTACATAGTATAACATTTGATTAGCTATAAATAAGGTGGGGATATTTGTCTCCCTTCATGATTGCTTTTGTTTTTGTATGAATATCACATTGAGGGATCATTTAATAGATCTGAAAATTGTCATATATTATAAATTGTTGACTTCAATCATTATATTATTTGGGGTCGGATTGTCTTACATCGATGTTATCGATACCATATGTACGTTATGTTACGAGACTAACACTTTTATGAATTAATCTTATAAAATAAATAAAAAAAAATTTAAATGGAAACATTTTTGTTGCAAACTATAAATTTGATAAATTTACTTAAATAAGTTATATATATAATATTAATAACATGTCTGAATATTTATAAATACTTATGATAAATAGTATCTATTAAATATAATAACAATAAATATTTTAAATCGGTCATTATTTATTTTACTTTTTTACATATGATATTTTAAATAGATATTATAAATATATAATATTGGTTTGTATTTGTATGAATATTTTACCATAAAATTTTATATATATATTAGTCACATGTATGAACGGTTTTGAAGGAAATCAACTTCTATATGCAATCTCAATAAAGAAAAAAAAAAAAACTATATATGTGAAAGTACAGACGTACGATTTTAAAGGAAAAGAAGCCAACTTTGATATTTGTTACTAATTAAAGATGTTTTAATTAATTATATTAATTAGTGCCCCCACAATCAAATGCATCTAATCGTGTTGGTTGTTAGGATTAAAAAAGGAAGCAAGTTATAGTAGTTAGTGCCCCCACAATTACTGCATGTTTAACTTTATTTATCGACCCACTTTTTTTTATTTTATTTTATTTGTCACTGCAAATAATTGATTAAAGTTACCCAAATTTGCACATAATGTTGGCTATCAACTTATTACTGAACATGCATGCTGGCATATATGGAGTATACTATAAATAATAAAAAAAGATTATCAAAAGATTATGATCGATATTCGGTACTAATATTATGTTGGATTAATGATAAAAAGATTATCAAAAGATTATGACCGATATTCGGTTCAATTTATTTTGGACGCTATTAATATTTATGGAGAAATAATTTAGATTGACCACATTGATGAATCAAATCGGACAAATCAAAGGTAAGACCTAAAAAATGATTCATTTTGATAAAGCTGTATAAAATTACTCATTACTTATGTTTGTTTGCACAAAACAACACATGGTTTAAAAATATAGATCTCGTATGTTTACGAGCAACGACCCCGACATAAATTCCGTTTAAAAGAATAAATTATTTAATTTATATTTTATGACTTGATAAGTTTATGAGGAATTTAATTGGACTTGGGTAATTGTCCGCAAACAAACTACTACCTCCTATCCAATTTAATTGATGTTTTGAATTAGGAATTTATGGATAAGGAATACTTTGAGAGTGTCGGGATCATACATGAGACCACGACATCTTACACACCACAATCAAAGGGTGTGACTGAACGAAAGAATCGAATGCTTAAAGAGATGGTCAATGCGATGCTCTCTTACTCGGGTTTTAAGAATACGTTTTGGGGTGAAGCTATGCTCACAACAAACTACTTGCTTAATCGTGTTCCAAACAAAAGAAGCAAGAAGACTCCTTATGAATTATGGTTCAAAAGGAAGCCAAACCTACACTACTTGCGAGTGTGGGATGTCGAGCCATAGTTAGGCTAAATGACAATAAACGTAAGACTTTAGGTGAAAGAGGTGTTGAGTGTGTGTTCATTGGTTATGCCGAACACTCCAAAGCTTATAGGTTCTATGTGATAGAACCAAATGACTTCATCTCGGTCAATACCGTTATAGAGTCTAGGGATGCCATCTTTGATGAAGATCGTTTCACCTCGGCTCCTAGGCCTAGGGAAGTGATCAACATGACCTTAGATGAGGAACACCTAAAAAAACGTCGTAGGATTCAAGTTTAATCATGACAAGCCTCACATGAGCTTGACTCGGCGGAGATTGCTCCCATGAGCACTATTTTGTCCCAAAAATCAATTTTCCAAGTGTTCTTGGTTGAAGGTTCAAGGGATAATGAAATATGAATCGTCACTCTTACTTTAATATAGATGAGGATCCAAAGACATTTGAGGAGGTCATGAAGTCTCAAGATGTTGCCTTTTGAAAGGAAGCAATCCAAGAGGAGATGGACTCCATTGTGGGCAACCACACAGTGGAGTTCATCTCCTCTTTATTGAATAACGGTGAATTAGGAATGTCTTTTATCTTCATATGTAGATAAAATATGTCATATATTTTAGGTACGTCTTTTGGACGTACATTTTCATCCGATTAGAAAAATCGCTATTTTGTATTTTTTTTTCTCTAAATCTTATCACTATTTTGAACTAATAAGAAAAAGATTTAAAACAAAAGAAAGGTTCAAGAACTTTTTTTTAGTTAATATATCTTTATTTATATGTTTTCAAAAAATTACATTGAGGTAAAAAGGTGGACGGACAACAAGTTGTCGCAATAATATTTTTTGAATAGCAAACCTGATCCTCCAAAACACTACATTTGAAAACCTAGGTGACACAACATTACAATGCAAGACCTGTTGCACCCACTTGAGAATCTCGACGACATCGGACGCAAGAAAACCAAATGTATCAAATACGAACGGAAGAAACACATGTTGGTTTTCAATACAAGCTCTCTCATGCTTAGCCACCTTCGTAGAGGTCGGACGCGTTGAGGGTCGTCTTACCCACCACAAAAGGCCCGTTACCCAAACCAACCAAAGGGGAGACTCTTGTCAAATCAATACAAGCATGTTTTCCACCCACCCATCCAAACACTACCACATATGCCGGTCTTAACGTAGATCTTCCTTCACGTGGACCAGTCAAGAAGGATACATGCGCCTCTTTCTTAGCCGAGATCTCTGCTCTCTTAGACACGCCACATAAAACATCACGAACCAAATCGTGTCTATATTTGAAGTCGGGTAGTTCCTTACAATGAACCGCATGCTCCCAAAATCATCCAAAGCCCTCCGAGAGTTAAGCATAAGACAAAACGAATTAGACGGGAACAAATGAATCATAAGGCGATACTTGAGGATCGTGCGATACTCAACAAGTGGCATACACCGTCTAAGTCATCAATAAGTATGATAAGAAGGAAATTTTGGCAATGTGCTGTCTTTAGACACTTTAAAACCGCTTTTTGTCCGAGGGTCAAAAACGATAATTAAATATGATCAAGCTCTTAATGCTAAAACGTCAATTAGGGTTTTTGATGGAGGAGCTTTTCTAGGAGTTTTGAAACGAAAATTTAAAAGCTATATAATGCTTGGTGATGTCAGGGAATAGTATCTCCAATTTTATTTTTTTTAAACCCTTTTCAATTGGATTTTTTAAAAGATTTTTCATCATCCTAGTAAATTCACCATAATTAAATACCTCTTCACCTGCAAATACTTTTTGATTTCCATTAGATTATCATATTTCACTACATCAAACTATAATAAATAAAAATTCCAACAAACTAAAACTATTACAATAAATTAAACTACCAAATAATCATGTTTTACCAAACACGTCCTATATCACCTCAAAAAAGAGTACTAAAACCGATAATTTAGTTGTCAAGAAACATTAATAATAACGGGTAATTTTGTGCAATTTTCTCTACAGCTAAATCTAGTAAGATATTTTGGATATGTGTAAAGAGAGGTATAATCCATATCAAAAGTTAGGTAATATATGGCCATGGAGAGTTGGGGATCAAAGCATTTGGCACTCATTGATGAGATTTTTGTCTAATATCTCTTAAGAGATTTGGTGAATGTCAATATCTTGATACATATTCTAAGTACGTACACTTTCACATGAATATTGGGTATGTGTTGATGAATATCTTTAGCTTGCTTCAATACATATATGAACAAAGTTTCAAGCTTTAATCAATTCTGTAACCAGACTTTGTCACTATCTCTACATATAGCTAGATCTCAATAATTAAGTTAGATTATTTTCTTATTTTCATCGTCTTCTTTGTATGGTTTAGATATTGTTTGTTTGAAAATTTAGAAATGAACTAGTGTATTTCCCGTACACTGCACGGGACGTGACTTAATAATTATTCAAAACATTGGTATGATAAAATAATCTTGTATATAACTTAATATTAATTATTCGTTACAAATTTAACTATTTTTGTATCATACATATAATACGGTAACAAATTCAAGTTATATTTATAACTATAACATATTAAATTGTACATATTGTGGTTCTAAACATATAAATCATTTAGTTTAAACCAACGATCTATTTTGTTTTTAAAATAAAATTTTATAACTAATATTAAAAAAAGACTAACTAATTGTTTCTTATAATTTGTTTGGGGATATGAAAGTTTATTTAAAACGACAATCCTGCTCATGTATACAATTTATAATTCTGATTTGAATATTTTTGAGTTGAGATAAATATGGATTTTAGATTTGATTTATAATTTTTTTACCCTAAATTATTTTTATTTAACAATATAGGCTGGGGGAAAAAACGGTTGAGAAGCCAAACGTGATAATCCGGAGATATTCTTGTTATAATAAAATTAACCTAAATAATTTTTTTAAAAAACCAATTTAAGAATGACTTTTTATAATATTTTTTGGGAGCTTCGATAAACGTGGACGCGACACGTGGCAAGGAAGGGCTCTCTTGTAATACTTATATAAGATATAAGATTGTTCAAATCTCCTTTTCTACTGTACTAGCTTAATACCCGTGCCTTGCACGGGATTTGTAAAATATTTGAATTACGAAAAAACGAATCACCCTAAAGAATGGGTAGACATCAAAATGTAAAAACATATATACATAAGAATAAAAAAATTATGTAGCTAAAATACTTTATTGTTAGTCACACTAAAAACAAAGATTTTTAGGAGATGCTTGTTATTTTTACCCTTTGAAATATTTATATCTTTAATTATGATTAAGATATTACATAAAATGTTTATAATCTATCTAAATGTATCATATATTTTTAGTAAAAATTTTGATGTGGCTTAACGTGGTAACGACAAATGGTTTTAGTCATTTCTCCTTTTGTTTTATATAGTAGATACAATTTTAGAAAAACGGTCTTATATAATTAAAAATTTTAAATTAAAAACAATCTTCATGTTCTTTTATAAAAATAAAAAATTATAAAATAATATAATAAGATCTAATTATATCAAAAACAAATTAAGATTCTTTAATAGTATTTGTATGTTAAGAATGATAGTTTTAAAAGGAAATTCTTAAACCAATAAAGTCATATACTTATAATTGGAACAATATATTATATAGTCAATTTCATATTCTAAATGGTAATAAGCTTATTACCATATCGGTAAATAAAATTAGAAAATTTATAAATGAGGTGGAATAATTTGAAGATGACACATGGAAAAATCTGAGGTGGTTAATCGTGAGGATGACAAGTGGCAAATATTGATGTGACTTAACGTGGTAACGACAAATGAATTTAATTACTTCTGCTTTAGTATTATATAGTAGATTCCAATGTATATGTTAGTGGTAACAACTTCTTTTTTGCGGTGAAAAAAAAAGCTAATGACACAAGGTTGTATAGACTATTTTAAAGATCATTGTGAAAGATTAGATTTGGAGATTGTTCAGAATATATTTTTTTATTCACTTTAGTTTGAATTATCGGATTATTGGATATTATTGTTTTGATATTATAATTTCCGAAATAATTGATCCACTTTCCACCTAAGGGAATCAATATATAATATAATATAATAGGATTATGATTAATTATGAGTGTAATAACCGAAATTTTTATTCTGATACCGATTGAATAACCGGGTTTCAAATAATCGAAGAAAATCGAGGAGAAATCGGTTTATGACGCCTGGATTCATGGACATTTCTTTACTTCATATCTTCTAGTCCACAACTGGCCCATTTGCACACATTCTAGCGAGCCACTGAAGTAAGCCGGCGGCCCATCCCTTTTCTCTGGGTTTGGATACAGAGAAGTTGATTGTTAACGGTTTTATTTTTCTTTTTTTATTGTCATTATTTCATGTATTTTTTATTAAAAAATATTTTTTAGTTTTTTTTTATTTTTTCTCTAAAAAAAACATAATTTAAATTTTTTTAAAAAATATATTGACACAGGGCTTCCCAAATTCATTGGACGGCCCTAGCTGTCAGTATCACACAACTATCCGCCGCCGCCAAAGTCGTTTTGATCCCCTTGGATGGAGCCGGCTATCGAGTGACAACCCTGGGAGATCTCACCGGAACTACTACGGAGATTTTATAAGCATGCTCCCAATCTAGCATGCATGCTCTTATTAAGGACCTCGTGTCAAGATGATCTCTCCCTGACCTAAGATAATTATAGCTCATAATTATATTTTATAAACATGAGGATTGTATAGGGAACTTATCCTAAAATTTAAGCTCATAAAATATCCAGTAAGCATTGTCTTTTTTTCAAACACACTTCAAATTTATCAAAAATAATTTAAACCACCCACTTATCTATTCGAACTATCAAATAAGCTAGGGTTGTTAACGGTTCGGTTCCCGAATTTTTTTTAAGGAACCGGAACCCGAACCGTTTAAAGTAAACGGTCCGGTTCCCTTATTTTTTTTTAAATATATATAAACGGTTCCCCTCTTTTTAAAAAACTTGGAACTGGATCGGAATCAGAAGTATTTAACCGGTCTGGTTCCAATATTTACTAACCAATAATTACAGGAACCGAACCGAACCACTAAATTCCGGTTTGGTTCCAATGGTTCCAGCAGGAACCGAACCAAATTAACAGCCTTGAAATAAGCTGCCTATATTATTATTAACCACCAAAATAAGCTTCATTTTTTATTTGAAAATGGCACATATCTTATCTTATAAGTATTAAAGGAGACACCCATATTACCACGTGTCAGCGTTAGAATTCACTCAACCTAAAATATCTTTTAAAAAGTTAATATTTTATGTTAATTAAAAAGTCATATTAATTAAGTTTAAAAAATAAAAAAGTTAGTAAATTTTTTATGTTAACAAAAAGTCCTATTAATTAAGTTTCTTAAAAATAAAAATATTAGTAAATCTTTAACGTTAATTATAGTTAAAAGTTTTTTTCTTCTTCAAAATCAAAGAATTCAAAATTTGATCTAATGTACATTTGTAAACATATGAAATCAAGTTCATATATAATTCTTTTAATTATTTATATTTTGTATGTCGATTATTTGATAACTCTAAATTTTTCATATTTCTAAAAAAATTTAGATAACCATTTTTTCGATGTATAAATATGTCATATAATGTTTGTCTAATTTTTCATTGCAATCAATTGTAATATATTTATATGTGAATTTAGAATACAAATATATATATAAAATAACATATAAATACATCTAATTTAATATTATTCAAAATTCTGCCCATTATTCAATATTATTCAAAATTTCGCATAATGTGCAGGTATTATAATACCAGTTATATAGAAAGAAGAGGATATTCATATACATGAGGAGGGTCAACACGATCAAAGTTCAAGGAGGGTAAACCTAGACAAAAATGATACCTAGTATCCTAGCCCATATGCTAGTAATCTAGTATCATTGTTACGATGATCCGAGATTTCCAGTTGGCAGAAGAGAATTGTTTAATTGAGAAGATGATACAATGGGCAATGGCGGAGCATCTTGTATTACAAAAGATAATGGATAAAGTCTGTGTTTATCAGTAGAGCTAGACCAACATAATCAATCAGGAGAGTCAACTTCAAGAATAAGCTACATGCTTTCAAAGTTCAAACCAACCCTTATTTGTCCAAATAACATTATGTGATTACAAAACTAAATCATACAAATAACATTGCTCACGCAAATGCCAATTTTGACTTCCCAATTACAAAAAAATGTCACAATGACTCTATATAGGAGGGAACTCTCCAGCAAACCTCAAATCACTCATCAAGACTCAGTAGGGCAAAAATGGAAATTTCACATCAAATTTTAGTATGGTAATTTGTGATTTTGATTATGAATAAAACACTTCGTCTTCGGGATTAAACTGGACCGAAGAATGAGAAGATAGCAGCCCTTCGAATCCCTTGGACAAGCATTGTTCGACAGAACATAGAGACATTGAGCACAGAACGGGGTTGTTGAGTTGACGGGTTTCAATTGAAGGATTCACGAGTTGGTTCTCTTTGCAAGCCACCGACTCATAATCTTGTTTCCTTCTTTTGCTGTCTAGTTCTAAACTCAAACTTTCCAAAGAAAGAGCCTCGGATTTGTCCAAATCTTTCCTTTGATTGTCGTCGCGTAACTTCCTTTTTAGCCCAGGAAAGCCTTTCAATCCTGCAACAGAAATTTTCACATTTCCGGTACTTGTGTCACTCTTACTATATAATTTGCAATAATATTTATGCAGATGAAACACTAAAGATTGTGAATGGCTGACGACGTTTTATCATGTTCAAAAACTAAAACCATAGTGTAAATTACACACAAAAAAAACTCAAATTAGTGCAAGCCAAAATCATCCATAAAATAGGAAATTTAATTAGGTTTGTGGCGTGTTTAAGAAAAAACTATTTTCTTTGGTGGTTTTGTGTAGTTTACCCAAATTCTTCACTGCTTGCAGTTCAGTGGCAAGGATGAGGTCAGAAACTCCTTTGAACATGTAAGTATGCCGTTATTAGTACACTTACCAGGGAGAGTATCATCGGATGCGAATTGCTGAGTCTCTGAATCAGCACAGTTGCACGCCATATCACGACTTACATAGCAACTCGATCCAGTAATCCTACACAGAAGAGGAAAAAAAAGAGACAACAATGGAAGGTTAATCTGATCCTCTCTAGTTTCGGACTAAATAACAGAAGCACCAAATTGGACATAGGATTTTCTAAAGGTGGCCTAACGATATTCAATCTCATAGACTTGGGGATAATGTCCGCTAGACCATTATCCATTATGAATCAACCAAGGTACAGCGAAAACAAAATTTCAACCTGAAAGATAGCAGTGACAAATATCAAACCTGTACATATGCTCTACGAAGTCATCAATTAATACTGGCCAAGCACCTGCAAAGAAAGCAAGTATAAGTCAAACATACCAAGCTTTTTCTAGCCCTATCTTTATCTCTTTTTGGTCTTAAATTTGGTAACAGGGCTAATCTACCTCTCTACACGAATCATACATGTACAATAATTGCCAAAATGAAAAGAACAGGCCTGAAAGGATGTAAAACTTTGACCAGATATTCCACTTCAGGAATCAACCACAATTTATAATCATTGTGTTTAAGTGGTAATCTCCAGATTTCTTGCTCAATGAAAAGAGCCGAGCTTAAATACCTAAAAATTTTTTTACATAGAAGAGATACGTAAAGGGGCCCACTCTTCAGATTTCTGTAATTAATAATTTAATACAAGATGGATTAACCTTCAACTTTATTATTAACCTCCTTCAGTCCAGGGATAATTCTCACACCTAACCATCACTAAAGACAAAGGAAATTCTTAAGTATCTTGAACTAAACGGCACCACTCAAAAGAATACTTTAAGAATAAAAGTAAGACATACAGGTCGCAGAAATAAAATGATGCTGGATACCATAACCAAGAAACTACAACAGTATCATGCAGATATCAATACCTTCAGGGTCATACCCTTCAAGATCTTCATGCACACAACGGCTGAAAGCTAGAACTTGAGACCATGTATCTAATGAAATATTATGTCGCTGATTTTTCTGAAAGGAATTACGGGAAGTAAGCAAAATTAGCAAGAGTGAGAACCACTAAGTACAAGAACTGAAATACTAAACCCATAGGCACTCTAAAACATTTTTGTGAAGAATGCAATAAAACCTAGCTTACTATAAAAACATTAAACTTATGGGCAAGAGGAGTTAATCACCTAGATCACACAAAAGTGGAAACGACACAGACGAACGGAAAAGACAATCCTAAAAATAAATAGGAAATGATACGCCAAGGAAACGACAATCCTGGTAATGCTGTCGCTGATTACTTGTCTAGGCTCAGACCGGATAATGGTGATGAAACTTTGTATTTCTGTAACTTCCCGCCAAGCATCAATGCTCTTGCGGAACTTGATATCCAATACATATGAATCGTTTTCCTTTCAATAAAAAAAGGAAACAAAAATCCTAAATGGAAGATGAGGAATGAACACCGGTCATTTAAATTTAGGGTAGTAAAGCTTGAAAAATTCAATGACATTCAGAAAAGGAAAAATCTAGCCCATAGATCATCAAATGAAGAAAATCCAGACCAGGACCAATTAATTGCATGTTGTAACCAATATACAGAAAAATATGTGTCTTTACCACGCGGAAGATAAGCCTGACAAACCCTATACTGCAAAATTTCCCCTTTGCAAACAGTAAAAGCTAGAAGGCATCTCGGAAGTGACTAATGAGGAGCAGAAAGGAAGCACAACTAGAACTGGAGAGGAGAGGGGGCTGGTAAGGAGCATGAAGTGGAGAGAGAGAAGCACTGACTAGAGAGACAAATGATAGGAAAAATGTGTAGAGCTTTACACGAGCACTCACAAGTGTGTCCCAGTTGTGACAGATGAACTGTGGACGGGGTTGGTGGAGTATCCCCCGTGTTTTGTCATATATTAGCATTCCACGCTTCAAAGATGGGAATGAAACTCACATGCCTTTTTCCAGGTAACATAGCATATCACATATATATGTAAAGGATAAATCAAGTTAGGCAGAAATAAAAAGCCATGGTGTTGATGGAAAGAACTTGCAAAAGCCTGCATAACTTAAATAATCCTAGTTTTACATACAACCTCAATAAAGTCACACCACTGGTTAAGCAACCGAAACCTCCCAGATAGCACTAGTTTCCATGCGGCAATAGCCCTGTTTACACCTGGAGTCATAATATTAAATAAACTATCATCAGAAACAACAGCCTCGAAATCAAGACCCTTTTTATTCAAGACTTCTTGAGTCCTCAAGTTTGAATCTTTCTACGTAAAAAATATAATGTAGAGCAGTAAGACTTACTGATATTCTTCTGACCATTTTCACGGCATAGATAGTAAACAAATTCATAGAAGTTCGAAAACTCACTGAAATCTTCCTGGAAAAGTACAAAGAAGTTTTGAAACGCACCAGTGTATAGTGTAAAAAAAAAAAAAAAAGCTTACAGATGTTCATCAAGCTTCAAGGCACAAAGAAGCCTACAGAGTACAGAGGACAGTTTCTTTTAACCAAACATAAGGGCTAAAATGTTTACCTTCAGATTTAACCGTGACATAAGAGTGGCCACTTCATCAAATACTGAATCTCTGCCACAAGAAGTACTAAGGTTTATCAGAAAAATGCTAAAAATCATTTGCAAATTGTCAAACTCCAACTTTTATCAAGTATATTTTGTAACGCCTTCTTCATATTAACTACAAGACCTTCTAGCCCCATAATACAAATCAAAAAAAAGGGGGAGGAGCATTACAAGTAACACTAAGCAAACCATTCCAATCAGTCATTTGATCATTTCATTGAATAGTCAATGGATGACATGAACTAGGAAACAGTCATTGAGTTTACAGATGCATGCTGTGATGAATAATCAGGGAAAGAAGTAAGATATATGGCATTTGACATGGCTAGAATTCACTCTTTCAAGGGTTTATAGAAGTAAGATATATGGTATTTGATACAGCTATAGCCACTGAAGAAAAATTTTGACAAGTGAAAGAAGTGCATAAGGCAATCCTTTAGATGTCGAGCAATATCAATTGGCAATTGACAATTGACAAACACTATCTACCCTTTACCAGTACAGATGCAAGCTAGACTGCAATTAAAGAAGCCTAGGCAAGGACACATTCTACCATCAAGCTCATAACCATAAAATACTGATACAGCTATAGCCACTGAAGAAAAATTTTGATAACTGAAAGAAGTGCATAAGGCAATCCTTTAGACGTCGAGCAATGACAATTGACAAACACTATCTACCTTTTCCAGTACAGATGCAAGCTATACTGCAATTAAAGAAGCCTAGGCACGGACGCGTTCTACCATCAAGCTAATAACCATAAAATACTGAGTGTGTTTGGCAAGGAATTCATTCTACCTTCAAGCTATACAAACACTATCTACCTTCAAGTTAGATGACCCCAAATGCAAACTAATTTGCTCAAGTGTATTCTAAGCGATGAAATCTAAGTGTATTTGGCAAACGAGAGCGTACCTTGAAACCATACTCTTGTCAATCAGTCTGTATAGCTCAGTCAATGCCTCTCTTGATAAATTAACCACATTCATGTCATCATTACGATGAAGTAGATTATTTGCTTTAATATCTGCAAAACAAGTCCATCTAATCATTATGTAATGAAGTAGCATATAAATCTATAATAAATTCAATCCAAATGCAGGTTTTATGATACTTTGACCGGATAATAAATTAAAACACGCAAGATTTCCCATCCATCTTGAACACTTGTATTGAGTATAAGTACATTACAAAAACATCATGCAACAAATAATTACGACAAAAGTCATATTAGAGCATGTCCAAGTAAGAATTAACAGATCAATTAAGTAATATAATTCAACACAAAATGCAGATTTTATGTAAATTGCATCTCGTTCCAGATAAAATATGATATTTTGACAGGATAATAACTTTAAAACACATAATTTCCCATCCATCTTGAACATTTTATTATGTATACCTTGAACATATTATTGAGTACAAGTACATAAAAATTACAAAAACATCATGCAACAATAAATTACGACAACAGTCATATTGGAGCAAGTCCAAGAAGGTATTAACAGATCAATTACGCAATATAATTCACTACGGCTAATGCAATTCAAAAAAAAAAGAAAAACTTCAGTAGCTGCATCGTAACAGGCATCGTAAGGCCGAAAAGAAGTTACAAAAAACTAATAAAAATTGAATACTTCGCGTAAGTTCAAAGATCTGCAAAAAGTAGAAAGAAGATATTACCGGAGTATCGTTTGTAAATTTCAAAGATAGTGAAGCGATCTGGAGCAGAGGAGGAGTCCATAGACGTAGGTAGGTCGGAGATTAATCAACTATTAAAGAATTAGGGTTTGAAATTTTGAATTCAGTCTCGATTTGTCAACTGTCTCGCTTTTGTGGCAAAGTTGATGCAACAAATTAGTAATCGTGGATATTTAAGAGGGGATTTTCGGTGGGAAGAAGATGAATATCTGCCCGTCGGTGGCTGTCTTGGAGGTGAAATTGTGCACTGTTCATATGCCCAAAAGGAAGAATATCATCATTTTATTTTTACTTTATATCTACCTATACAGGCTATGCATTACATTACTACTTACAAAATTTGAATTATTTTATTACTATAAAATTTCGAGGATTTATTTAAAATATTAGATTCTAAATATAATCAAATAAAAATCTATAAAATCATTATTTTTAGAATATAAACATAAATATCTTTTTTTAGGAAAAAAGGAGATTCGGTGATCTTTAGAGGTTTTATATAAAATATTATTTTTTAAAAAATTATTATATTTTTCGATTAATCTTTTATTGAAAATAAAATATAAATAATTAGAATAAAACATTGTCGTATAACTATTGAATTTTTTAAAAAGTATAGGTGAATCTATTTAATTGTTTGTTTAATTTGTTATTTGTGTATTTTCAACATGTATCATTAATAAATGACCTAATTTGTTTCATTTTTTTTCGACGTCTTTATGGAAGCCGGGAGGTAAGGAAGTCCTCCCCGTATACGACAAATAAAGTGAGCACAATCATTTATTTTTCGGGGCATCCAACGTCAACGCAACCCATGAATCATGCTTGCACACACCAAAGACATTTGAAATCGAGCTCAACGCTACCACTGGCTACATGTGTTAGAATATATTTGTATTATATATTCATTTAATGTGGTTTATGTGTCTAGGTTTAATAATAAAGATTAAGTTGATTATATTTTGTAGTTCTAGTATAACGATGAAACCGTGATGGGTCGGTTTCTGTAAAGGACATTAGAATTACGGAGTAATCATTCCCTCTCATTCTGCATATAAATTACTCTTTTATCTATTATAAATATATATTTAGATAAATTAAAATTAAAAGAAATAATTTCTCCTATAAAAGATGAGGAGATGGAGAAGAGTGTACCGATTCTTTTCTACACTCTACAAAGTGAAATCGTAAAGAATTCTCTAATGATGCATACTCTTTTCTATACAATATGCAATCATTGGGGCAAACATGTATTTTCTCGTACTTCAGTCCTAAGGAGCGAACAACTTTTTTTGCCTCATATGTCCGTTGTGGAAGACAATTATCATCTGGAAGAATTTCCTTTAACAGTTCCAATAGAGAAGTGAAACTCTTATCTGTCCATCCATTAGTAATTTTCAAGTTGTATAATTTCAGAAGAGCGGACAACCTAAGTAAACTTTGTACAACCAAGATACAAAGGCTTTTGAGCATCGCTTATCAAATTCTCAAAAAACTGTGGAGAATCATCTAAATGATCCACAACATCATGTAGCATATCATCAATCCGATCAGCTTCAAAGGAATGACACGTTTCATGTTGTTCTTTATCGCAACTAGTTGAATATTGACATCCTCTCCATGAAATGTCCACCTTTTGTAGCCTTGAGAAATGCCATTTATAATAAGATGGTCTCTTATTTGCTCCACACTTTAATAAGTGAATCATGTAAATCTAAACTTAGCTCTGATACATGTTAGTCTTCGATCGATATACGTATAGTTAAGTTGATTCATGTTTACGTCTATATCCATTAAAGTGTTTGATTTTAAAATAAAATCGTAAATAATCTAACAATTGGGATCAGAGCTAGGTTTAAATTTACATGATTCACTTATTTATTCGAATAGAGTTCAAATCGACATTGTATATGAATGCACGGTGTTATTTCAGTTTCTATTACTACTTGAATTTAATTTCTCAAAGCTACATGATTTAAAGTCCAGTAATGGATCGTTTCACCTTTGAATTAGAACCATGAATTTAATTGCTTATTGCTTCATGTTTTTTTGAGTACAATACATAGTTAATTGGTTTAAGTGAATGAATATCAAGATATTGATTTTGTCCATCTAAAACCAAGCATTTATTTGTATTTGACAACATGAAAAGATAACAAATATGCATACAGTGGGTTTTTTATTATTGTGTTTTATGATGCTTGATCATGTTGTTAATGGACATTAACTTAGTGTCCATCGTGTGTTAACAACCTTTAGTATTATTTTGATTTGTCATTAACGTATCGTATCATTTGGTCGAATGTTTTGCCTACGTGTATGTATATTACAATGGGTATAAGGACTTGAGTATAGATATATGAGTAATTAATTTTATATGTTTAAATTGTGTATGACTTGTTAATCGCCAAAGTAACCTAATTATATTAAATTTAAACATTTAATTTTAGTATACGATTAATTGTTCATGATTATATAGATGTTTTTAAATGTTTAGATTGAACAATTAATTTTATTGGTTATGTTCCT
The DNA here is from genome assembly GCA_002319775.1 of Fagopyrum tataricum. Lineage (NCBI taxonomy): Eukaryota > Viridiplantae > Streptophyta > Magnoliopsida > Caryophyllales > Polygonaceae > Fagopyrum > Fagopyrum tataricum. Next base: position 8,849,690 of record CM008285.1, on the reverse strand, counting down.
AGGAGATTATCCAAATGTGCGTCATTAAAATAGTCAATAACATCAAAGAGATCAATCATCATATTTAGGTGGAATAACATGTATATTCAAAGATAACATGCTTACTTAATTTATGTATGTCATGATTGTTTATTAAGTGTATAATTTTAACATTGATGATCGTGTGTGTTTAAGTATTTCTCAAAGGTTGCTTGAATGCATGCTTTAAATTTTTACATGTATGAGTTGAATATGTATTATAGTTAAAGCACTAATAGGTAAGTATGTATTAATCATTGTAGTTTCATCAAATTTCTCTACATCTACAAACTCTATTATTAAGTTCAATGGGCTTAATTATGATGATTGGTTTGAACAAGTCCGATTTACTTTGGACATTATGTCACTGGATCTTGTTATACTCATGGATAATCTATCAACAACCATTACAGAGAATAACTCTGAAGCTGAAAAGTCTCTTTATGAGAGTTGAGAGCATTCTAACGGGTTGAGTTTGAATCTCGTGAGGATGAGTATGACTGAAAGTATTAAGCCAACAATGTCTAAGATAGAGAATGCAAGTGAATTTTTTCTAAAAGCTAAGGAGTATTCACAATCGGATTTGGTAGACAAGTCAATTTTAGGAAGCATTATTAGTAGACCTGAACAAATGTAGGGTCGGGCCGGGCCAAATCTAAAATCTTGCCCGAAATGTCCGGCCTGCCTTGAACGGGCCTCCAGCAAGGCCCGTGTCCACCCACGTATAAACACGGACGGGCCGGCCCGCCTGTGTTTACACTTATTTACTTTTAGTATAATTTTAATATATATATATATAAGGGCTAGCCCGCGAGCCGGTCTACGGGCTAAATCCAACACTCAGGCACGTCCCGTGAACAAGAGGGTCGGGCCTGGCCCGGCCCGAACGGGCTAAAATGCTAGCCCGTACCCGTGTTTTTTGGCGGGCGGGCGGGCAGGCCAGACGGCCCAGCCCGGATTTGTTCAGGTCTAATTATGAGTGAGTTGACTACGAAAAAGTTTGATTGGTCTCAACCTATCCATGATCATGTGACTTGCATGTCAAATTTGGCGACAAAGTTAAAGACCTTGAGAATGGATGTTAATGAAACGATCTTGGTTCAGTTTATCATTAACTCTTTGTCTTATGAGTTTGGTCAGTTCTAGGTGAACTACAACACCATTAAAGACAAATGAAACATTTAGGAATTGAAGGTCGTGCTTGTATATGAGGAACGGAGATTAAGGAAGATAAATGATCAAGTTGTCCGTTTTACAAGTCATGATGGTGCCAACAACAGTTAGGGTAAATCGGGTAAAAAGGACAAGAGGAACAAGAACCCTTTGAAAGTCAATTAGGGTCATGTTAAGAAGGAATTGAAGTGTTTTTTTTTGCAAGAAAATGGGACACTTTAAGAAGGATTGTCCTAAAAGGAAGGCTTGGTTTGAGAAAAAAAGGTATACATTATAGTTATGTTTCTTATAAATCAAATCTTATAGAAGTGCCTAACAATACTTGGTGGATAGGTTTTGGTGCTACTACTCACGTGTCTCATATTAAACAGGGATTCAGTTTGATTCGGCTCACAAGAGGAGTTGGACGGTATTTGTTCGTGTGAAACAAGATGAAGGCGAATATAGAGGGCATATGGACTTACACATTAATCTTGGACACTGGTTGTCATATAGATCTTGAAGGATATCTTTATGTACCTGAATGTGCTAGAAATCTTGTTTTCATTAGTAGTTTGGACAATTTAGGTTTCATTAATAAGTTTGGACATGATGAATTTTCATTGTACAAACATAATAACTTTAATGGTAGTGGTACATTGATTAATTCACTTTACAGGTTTAATCTTGATATTAAATTTTCCGAATCTTTTCTTTATGTTGAAATTAATGTGGACATCAAACGTAGTGCATCTTATGAAAATTTAGTTTTCTTGTGGCATCAAAGATTATGTCACATATCTAAGAAAAGGTTAATGAGGTTGTTGAAAAATGATATCCTACCTCTCTTGGATTTTAGTGACTGAGATGTGTGTATATAATACATTAAAGGAAAGCAAACTAAACACACTACAAAGAAAGTCGCCACAAGAAGCACTCAACTTCTCGAGTTAATTCACACCGATATTTGTGGTCCTTTTGACATTCCATCTTGTTCCATCTTGGAGTAGTGAGATTTATTTCATCACTTTCATTGATGATTTCTCACACGTACTTTGGATATATTTATCTATTGCATGAAAAGTCTCATTCTATAAATGCCTCAGAGGTATTTGTTATTGAGGTGGAAAGACAATTAAATAGAAAAATAAAAGTTGTGAGATCCAATAGAGGTGGTGAACTTTATGGAAAATATAATGAAAGTGGACAATGTACAAGTCCATTTGCAAAGTTCTTTGAAAGTAGATTCATTTGTGCACAATATACAATGCTCAGTACAGCTCGGCAAAATGGTGTAACTGAGAGGCGGAACCGTACATTAATTAATATGGTTAGGAGCATGTTAAGTAATTGCTTTCCCTTATCATTGTGGATACACGCATTAAAGACCTCAACATACTTATTGAACCGGGTTCCTAGTAAGGCAGTTCCTAAGACGCCTTATGAAATGTGGACGGGAAGGACACTTGGTTTGAGACACCTCCGTGTTTAACGTTGTCCTACAAAAGTGAGGGTGTATAATCCACATGAAAAGAAAATTGATCCAAGATTAGTTAGTGGATTCTTCATTGGTTATCCTAATAAGTAAAAGGGGTATAAATTTTATTGTCCTAACCATAGTACGAGAATCATAGAACTAACAATGTTAGGTTCATTGAGAATGGTCAAACTAGTGGGGGTGGCAATCCACGAAACGTGGACATTCAAGAAATTCAGGTTGAAGATCCTTCACATATGGTTTCTTCTAAGATTGTTGTATCAATTGTTGTATCAAAATTACATGCCACATTGTAACAACAAGATGATGTCCAAAATCCATTAGTTGAAAATAAAATAGATGAACCAGTCATAGTACAAGAAGAGATAAATGAACCACATGAATAATTAAGGCCATCTGTAAGAAAAAGAAGATATGTCATTCTAGATGATTATGTGGTTTATACTCTTGAAAATGAATGTGACTAAATATTGTTGAAGATTCATTCTCATTTAAGAAAGTCATGCAAAGTGATAATTCTGAAAATTGGTTTATTGCCATGAAAAAATAAATGCAATCTATGAGTGACAACCAAGTATGGGGTCTAGTTGAGTTGCGTGAGGGTTCCAAGACAGTTGGGTCTAAGTGGGTATCTAAGACCAAGTGGATATCTAAGACCAAACGGGACTCTAAGGCCAACGACCAAAAGGGCCGTTGGAGGCAAAGGCGCCAACGGCTAGTTTTATAGCCATTGGCGCCAGCGGCCAAACGGCTATTTTTATAGCCGTTTGGCCCTTTTAAAAAAAATAAATAAAAAATAGCCGTTTGGCCTCAAACCGCCGGTTTGGGCCGGTTCAAACCGGCGGTTTAGGTCTTTTATTTTCACAAACCTAAACCTTGAACCGGCCTAAACCTAAACCAAACCGGCGGTTTGGGCCGGTTTGAAAACCGCCGGTTCAGTTTGAACCGGCCCCATCTCTAATGGACTAGATTCGTTTTATTCCGTTTTCGAAAGTAAAACCAAACTGGCCTTAAAAGTCCAACTAAGAGCCAAAAAACTAGAAGGAAAAAATCAATTCATACTCGTTCGAATCGTAACGAAGACTACTACAGGTACATATTAGTCTTCGATCGATATACGTATAATTCAGTTGATTCATGTTAAAGTATAGATCCATTAAGGTGTTTAAAGAATCTAACATGTCTTTACAAAGTTTATGAATCAAACTCAAACAATCACTTTGCACCATAATAACGTGATGACGAGGAAGAGTTGTCAAGATCGATAAGTCCCACCTGTTTGCAGCTGCCACCTCCGGTAAAGAACCCTTCTTAATTTTTTCCATAACTAAAGTTATATATATATATATATATATATAAAGGGGGTCGGGATCCGATAAGAATATGTTTTTCGGTAAGAAATAAAAGGATCGTAGGATTGATGCACGGATGGCTAAGATTTGACGTCTAAATAAGGCATTGTTATATTCTAATTTATTACAGGACAATGCATATGGTAGTTACAATATACAATATCTTTTTTATGGAAATAAAAAATTTTATTCTCTAATGCACATGCATGGATAATAAATATCTTGTCATTGTTCATAGATTAATTGCTACTCCTGCTGCCGGAATTTAAAACAAGTAATGCACGTATAGTTAATAACCCATAAATACAATAACGTTATGCTCTAATGCACGTGGATCATGAAGTACGTACACTTGTTAGCATGCACGTTTGGTGCCAATTTTAACAACATGCACGATTGGTGCCAAATTTTGATAGCATGTTGGAACATGACACGTATAGATTAATTATACTATAAGGCATGTACGAGTAGTGAGATGTTTCGTTCTAGTATAGCTTAGTGTAATCGTGCTAGTATATATATACATGCAAGCTTCAGTGTGTTATGATATAATATATGCAATCATGCTAGTACCAAACATGCTATCAAAATTGGCACGAATCATCTCACTACTCGTGCATCAATTAAAAATATTTAATACTTGAGTTTACACATGTTTGATAATGAGATTTGAGTTGACCATTAATCCTCTCGGATGGTAAAATTTTGTGTTGAAATATTCTTGTATATATTAATTCTTGCATGTTATTGGTAACAGTCGTGCTTATTAGAAATGCTATTAGTATATATATACATTGTCGTGCTTACATATTCTTTCTTGCATGATATTATAATATTGAATCGTGCATGTTTAATCAGTGATCATAATTAATATGCTAATCGTGTCAAGTTAATAGGGTTGTAAATACGTTTGCAATATAAAAGGTAACAATATATAACTACCCTAAAATACAAAGTATCTAATTAGTATTCAAAAATAAAACTGAATCAGGAACGTTGAGTTTAGTTAATCATGTGGCCGATATTTGTTTTTATTTCTTACCGTAAGTTATGTTCTTACCTGATCTTATTCCTATATAAATGTATATATATATATATATATATATATATATATATATATATATATATATATACGTATATTTATATATATACATGTATGTATATGTATATATGTGTATATATGTATATAAGTAAGAACCATAGTTACGGTAAGAAATAAGAACCAATTAAGACCACACTATTAAACATATGAACGATGACGATGAAGTTTTATTTTAGTATATTAATAACATCCTTACATATATAAGGAGAGTAATACTATTACCTTAAATATTGGCATTATTACTACCAAATTTAAATTACACGTTTGAGCTGATAATATTATATACCATTCCTCCGCGCCGGCGTCCCACACTAATTTGTTGACTTGTGCATGACACGTTTGCTGTACTCGTGCACGACACATTTGCTGGACTCGTGCATGACACGTTGTATATAGCATGCACGTTTACTAGACTAGATGCATTGTTGCATAACACGTGTCATATAGATTGTTGGATACACATTCTTATTTTGCATCATTCGTGCATCCTATGTACATAACACATGTACATTTCAATTATGTTAGACATACACCACATTGCCATGTCATATTTACCTATAGCTTTCTTGCAAAATTGGTGTAAGCAATATAAGTATGTAATAAAATAATTTAATAGAATAATAATTGTCACTAACAATACTTTCTAACACATGCATGATTAATTATCATTAGTGCACATTTTAATTATACACTACACGACTAGTGCAATCCCATTACACTTTTTCACAAAGAGCCTAGAGCCTATACGTATTACTTTACACAATTACTTCACCATATGCACGAACAATAAAGGAATGAACGAACGATTTCAATACATTCGATAAAACGTATAAACCAAGACCCGACTAATCTAGCATTCAATAAATCGTACACAATTAATTAACATATCGCATTAATAGTTTCCATATAAGCAAATGAGTATATAATGTTACCATAAGAATGACTATGGTAATAAATTGTATAGGACGATTTCCTTATATAGTTGATCAATCTGAACCCTTTGTGTTTTGATCCGATGATCTTTAACTGTTCTTATTTCTTACCGTAATAATGGTTCTCACCTAATCCTAACCCCTCTCTCTCTATATATATATATATAGAGAGAGAGTTAGGATCATGTAGGAACCTCTCTTAGAGTAGGAAATAGGGACTTATAATAGCCGTTGGATTAATATAGATGAACGTCCAAGATTTAACATTGTTTATGGTAATAATTAATGAGAATATTATATTGCCTCTAATAGAATTATGATAAAAATATTTTAACGACCAAAATTTTTCTATAAAATATAATAACGACCAAATTATGGTAATACATTATTTTCATATTGGGTCGTTATTATATTTTATAGAGAAAATTTGGTCGTTAAAATATTTTTTTATATAATTAATATAGTCATCGTTAAAATTTTGTGGGTCGTTAAAATTTTATAGAGAAAAATTGGTGGTTAAAATGTCTTTTTCATATTTTAACTACCAAAACAAATTTTAACGACCAATCTAACAAATTTAACGATCAAATTTCTTATAAAATTTATTAACGATCAAATATAAGAGTGATCGTTAATATGTATTTTTAAGATCGTTAATTTAGATACAAGCCTACCAAATATAAGAGTGATCGTTAAAATAAGTATTTATAAAAATTAACGATCAAATACCAATTTCAAGTATAAAAAATAACGATCAAATATACCACATTACAGTAATAAAAATAACGATCAAAAATTTTAACGAGTGAAAGTCAAAAAATTTATGAATCTAACGACTACACCAAAAGTCATATTTTAAGACCCTTAGAATTTTAACTAGTGAAAATCATTGTTCAATTTTAACGACTGAAAATAAATAACGACTAATATTATTAAACAAAAATTAACGATTGAAATTGAGAATAAATATAACGAATAAAAATAACGATCAAATATACCACATTACAGTAATAAAAATAACGATCATAAACAGCAAAACAAATAGTCGACAGTATTTCAGAAAATAAAACATACAAATTGTTTCTTAATGATGTAAACAAGCCTAACCTTGATATTGTTCAAAAAAACCTCAATAATTTTTCGTTCTCCAGAAGAAGATGACAGAGAGAGTTTCTTAATGATGTAAATGTTCAACAAATTGTTTTACTGGTCAATGGGAATCAATTCATTCAACGTTTATTTTTGGGATAGCCCAAAAATAGGATATTTGTTTTCCTAATATGTATATTATTTAATGATTTATTTGTGAAAATTGAACAATCATATGAATCTCACCTATGGAAGTTTATTATGTACCTTCCATCATGAACGTTTAAATTTTAATCCAACGGATCTTAGGGGTTCCTATTCCCTACTCTATGGGTGGTTCCTACCGGATCCTGACCCAATATATATATATTTGATACTTGTTCATAAATATGCTTAAACCGTAATCATTAGCGGGCAAGTTGTCAACCAAAATACAATTGACCTTATGTTCGTAAGAACCGTGATTGGACCTGAAGGTTGGTACAAACATAGGAAGAAGCCCGACATTGCCGAAAAAGCCTGGGTTGCATCCAAACCGACATTGGCCTGAAGTGTTGCTCCACCCACAATCCAGGTTCGGTTCGGCCCGGATCCGGATGAACAGGTAAATTTTTTATAAAGCCCCGACGGACAGGACGAGCAACACTCCAGTCCCACTCAACTTTTAAGAAGTAATCCTTGAACTCGAGTCCTGCAAACATAGCACCTTACAAGCTATGAACTTCTTTAGATCAACGCAAATATTTTCAATAGTTTAATTTCAAAAATATTATCACAAGGGTATATAGTCTCTCTATATATACACATATATTCGTGGTAATTAGTATAAGAAAATAGTGAAAACTTTATTCAAATTTTCTTTCTACTTAAATCACAACATTATTGATGTTCTTATTGGATATATACAAGCTTGCACTATCGTAACAAAACTACACAAGTACATACTGGTTGAACTGCAACAAAGGGGGGTAAAGGTTGCTTTGTTGATCTAAATCCCAAAAACCTATCCTCCCTCCCAATATATTGTACCTCCATGATTGAACTGAAGCCGAAAATTTATCTCCATACATGCTTTCTCACAATTCGTTTTGACAAACCCCGAGGCACGAGGAAGAGGAGTTACGGGTTTAGAGATCTGGTCGTTGTTGGTTTGAGCTCGATTCTGCTTCTAAGAAGCTGATGGGTCTAAGGTAAGGTGGCCGATAGGCATTGGTGGCGTTCTCGGAGTTCTGTTTCAATTTACCATCCCTCTCATCAAGATCATCCTTTTCTTTTGCGCTCTGGTAAGAAGAGACATTTTAGCAAATATATGATCAAGAGTCCAAGAAATGTGCATGAGGAGATATCATAATATAGGAAGAAACCGGATTTATTTTGATGTCTCACCTGGATTGGATGGTGTTGGAAGGAAGGAAGAAAACGGAGCTTGCAGTACTCGTTGAACATCAACGTAAAAATGAGGAGCGGTATAGTGGCAATAGATGCCTGTGGTTTTAGTTTTAGACCGAAAAGACCCATCATAGTGATTTGCATGAATACTATTGCAAAAAGAATGTAATGATGAACGTAAGGCCAATACTGCCCACAAGTTTCGTAATTAGTGCAATATACATCCTCAATCTGCAAGAAAGTAAACAGATTAACCGTGTTAATTTCCGATATCTAGATAAGAATCATCTGAATGAAACGAAAACTAATGATTTACAAGAAATTGAAGGTTAGTGCAAGGGTGCAATGAGAATAATGTAACTCCTAATAGAAATGTCAATAATCACAGAAGGATCCTCGTCATGAGAAGAGGGTATGATCTGCTACTCCTAAGGGTTGTCACTCGTGAAGGCATTTTCCAATAATCAAGAATACTACTCAAAATGCAATCCAAAATACTACGAATTTCTGCTACTCCGAATTTCTGTTACATATTTTGGATTGCTACTCCCAAGGGTTGTGACTCGTGAAGGCATTTTACAAGAATCAAGAATACTACTCAAAATGCAATCCAAAATAAGTAACAGAAATTTTGAAGATTGTATATGAAATTAGAGAGAGCAGTAAGACAGTAACCCATGACTAATAACACAGGCTGCAGAAATTTGAAGACCATATATGAAAGTTGATGAGTAGAAAAAATGAGGGAATAAATCAAAAAGTGAGGAAAACAAACCTGATTCATGTAAACAGCATAACCAAGATATAAGTAACCAACAAGAAACGGAAGGACCAAAGGAGCAACAACCGCATATACCATGCCTATCAATATGGAGAGTGATACATAAGGAATAACCCTGAAATAAGGTAGTGAGAAAAGCAAAGGAGGTAGTTCCTTCCCGCGACCATATGTATATGAGCGTATGACATTCCAAACAAGCAAACCAGCCTGGAGTATCTCAAGAGAAAATCCAGACAACCCATCTGTCAGGATGTATGTTGTAAAAAAATCGGCCTGCAACAAACACACCAAATGAGATCTTGAGCAAAGTAGTGATATGATGAAATTTCTCTTTAATAGTTGCCATTTAGCTTCTCCACGTGTAAGGAGATTCCACATGGCAAAAAAAGAAGTCTTCTGCCATTCATTAACACTCTGTTTGCCTGTGGTGCTATCATGAAATTTTACTATTGAAAAATGTACTTATAATAGTGAACCAAGTACCAAGGCAATGAAATGAGGGCTTGTTTGACAGAATATACAAACAATTTATAATTGCAAAACTGTATTTATAAACTAGAAATAAACAGTGTATAAATCCAGAACTGCATTTATAAATTATCTGCCAAACAAACCCAAAATGTACTAATATAAGTACCCTCCAAAGCACCACCTTAGTAAATATTGGAGGTATCTAGAAGAAGAATTATAAAAAAAGTTTCAACAGATGGAGCTTACTTGAGCTGCAACAGCATGTGCGAGATGGCTAGGAATATTCCTAGGATGAGATATAGATTCTCCAAGTTCATCAAGCAGAGAGCCTGATAGCAAACTCAACAAGAATACATTCCCTACTAGAAAATAGAAAACCATGTGGCACACTTTAATCTCCATCTCGCTTTGTGTGAAATAGCCAGCCAAATGAGCCATTCCGAGAAACGAGAACGGGACAACATAGATGAATCCATTGAGGATGACACTGGGAATATACCCAGTCACAATAGATTTTAACCCGGGTCTGCAGAGTAATTCACATGTCAGATTAAACATTGCAAGTTCTTACCAGGGAACACTTTCTATATTATTTAACCATTCATGGAATACAGGGGAAAAGGTACACTTTCAGATGGTGGGTTATAATGGGGGGGGGGGGGGAAATACTAACCTGTAATATCAGACAGAATAGATGCTCATAACCCTAAGGTCATGTTCCAAAAAAAGGCATATTTCACCTATGAGTTTGTTCAAAATGAGTACAATGTCATACAAAAATTAAGCATCCACCGAGATTAGCATTAATAGATGCTAATTGCTAAGGATGCATCACTTATTTGCATAGGACACAAAAGAGTAATAATGATTTCACACCTACAAACCTGACGGATGTTATAGAGATTATTAGTGTTTTTAAATACGGGTCAGTGCATCCAAGAAACCATGCAAAATAAGAGTATTTATATGCCTGAATGAATAAACAATTAAGTAATAGCAATTTCAGCTGGAAATCTAACAGAAACTTGCACTTACATCATCTGTATAGCTATTGCTGGTGGAAACCACTTCTTCAACTTTTCAAATTTTGCTATTCCTTGAACTGCAGCAACTGGTAGAGCAAAGAAAAGCGTAAGGAGTGAAGCGGCGACAAAGAAGCCAATTTTATATAGCAGCAATTTCCGGGAACGGATGGACAAATTCTTCCACAACACATCCCTGGGTTCTGGAGCCTCCTCAGTGATCCACAAGAATGCATGTAGGTGTTGCTGGGATTGAGCAGTAAGTGCGGCACCTACCCGCGACTTAAAAGTAACAAATGCCACAGGCAATTCCTAAGGCCCGACATAAAGAATGATATAACTTATAAGTACAAGCTCCACATGAATTCAACACAGTTAATACTTAACTACAGTATTTGCCATTGCCAATTCAATGAATCTTCCACCTATTTGCTGTTCAAGTCAATCTCTTAATCCTCCTAAAGGAGAAAAAGAGTCATTGGTCATATGGGCAGGTGGAAGGAGAGAAGTTTCCCAAGTCCATCTGAATTATAGTTGGGAATGAAAAGGATTGCATGATACCAACCAATAAGCAACATTTATCCTATAAAAATATCTAGACTTAAGTGTCAAAAATTAGTGTTGTTTTTTTCCCACAACAAAAGAGTCGTCGAGCCAATACGAAAGAAAGTCCCAATCTCTAGTAGCAACAGAAAGCTACAAATTCTAAATACGAAGATTGACCTTTTCTTGAAGCACACTTTCAGACTGCATGCTATGTATCTCCTCATATATCTTCTGGAATTTCCTTTCATGTTCTGATACGTTTGGAGCATCACCTAGTAATGCTTTTAAAAGTGAGGGCCTCCCATGACTTTCCGTAGTCAAGGACTTCTTTCTTAGATGCTTTATCTTTGTTGCAAGAGCATTGGCTTTACTCTACAAATAATGTTAAAGTTAAAAACAGAAAAAAATAGTGCTTTGACAAATCAGAAAACATTAGCGAGATATAAGACACATAAAATGTCCTAATAGTACAAGATAGTTATACACTCAGAAGTGGTAGTGGTAAAAGAGAAAGGAAGAGAATTACAACTGAAAAATGAGGACATCACTTTCTTGCTATCCTCAGGACGGAGGCATTGCCACTGAAAGATCAAATTCCTCAATAGAATACACTAAGGGCCCGTTTGGTTCAAACTCCGGAAACGGAAACGGAATGGAAACGAATCTAGTCCTCAATAGAATACACTAAGGGCCTTGTTCATGAAGTTGTTGGGAATCATTCCTTGTGGTTTGAACTAATTGTAGTAGAATTTGATTAGTTTGTATACCCTATAGGGTAACAAAGTAGGGGGAAGCAAGTGCATTTTACATGAAACCAACCGGAATGATTCCATGAACAAGGTACATATGTGGACTACATTCGTTTCCATTCCGTTTCCGTTTCCGGAGTTACAACCAAACGGGGGGTAAAATTGCATCATAATCATTCACAAGTGGGTTAATCATTTGTTCTTCTAACCCCCATATCTCCCATGCCAAAATAAATAAAGCAACGCTTTCAGTTTAAGACATGATATATCAGCAACATAAAAAGGCTACTAATATATTTTGTAACATTTTGCTCTTACTGAGATAATGGGCAAATAGTATTCATCCTCAACTTCAGAGGAGTTTTTTTAATGCTATATTTTGTTCTTTCCTGATACAATAGGCCACTATCAATTAGCTTGCACCATTTTTTTATGTCATGCAGTTTAAACTATACACAAACAGCATATAGTAAAGTGGGAGCAGATCAGACAAAGAACACAACCGCAGCTTAAACACGTGTAAAAGATAGTTTGAAATCTTCAATTGATTAATTCCATTTAAAAGATGAGACAATCAAGTATAATTAGCACTATGATTACCAGTAGAGAATCAAGATCTTTTTCCTCATACAGCATCTGATATGACTGATATGTATCTGGATAATGCTTACTGAAGAAGTGCTCAACATTGCATCCATGCCGTGCATGCTCAGTACACAGTGGAATTTCATGAACTAAAATAGCAAACTGATCAGGTCGGTGTCTTAAGCAACAAAGCTGTCGAGTCCTTCTGTCCAGAATCTCTTTGTTCTCCTGAAAGTCATTGTGCCAAACTTCCTCAAATAAGAAGAAATATTATAACCACTTTCATTGTATATTCGTATATAATCCTGATAATTAGCTGAAATTCTGAAACTGATGCTCTCATCACCAATAGAAATTGTAGCTGAGAAATCTGAAAGGATCTAATGTCAACTTTACATAAATATCATGCAAAGGTGATTACTGACGATTGTTGAAATTAAGTACTCTCTCTTTCCCTCTATTCATCCTGATGATATCACAACTCAACCAAAACAAAAGAAAAGATTTCTTGGAGAGCAAAATGTTATACTGTTTTCGGGAAATGCTAGGTACAAGATAGAGGACTAGCCAGGGCAGTGATGGTACTGCCCATAGGACATAAGAGACAGTACAGGCAAGATATGATTATGTGATGCTCATATTCATATTGACCTTCAGAGTGGTGGTAGTTTTGGGCTATAGAGTCGAAGAGGGAGTAAAAAGGGCAACTCAATGAAAAAGGAGAGTCATAATGGGAGGTGCAATTTGTTTGGGCATGTCAGGATCTTGAAAATATTATGTTTAAGATATTGAAAAGCTCACTGCCTTCTTAGAAGGTAATATTCCATTGTAATCAATGGGGATGTTTCAATGAGAAATTCCTAACAATATTGGGAGTAATTAGAATAAAGCACTCCTCACTTGTTTTTTGTTAAACTAGATCAAAGCTTACACTAAAACAGATTTCTTGCTTAAGATAGAGACCTATATTGGAACTGTAAACCAAAATGGTCCAAAAAGAGGGAAACTATATTCATTTTGTAATGACTGCAATGATCTACGTTACTCAATGTGATAGCATGATATAACAATCCTACAAAATCTCAGTAACATCAGTCATGAAAGTTCTAATACAAGGCAGCAAAGTAAGAGCAGTGGGCTCACAAGATAAGTAACCTTTATGAATTGATGCAAAAAATGATCTCAAATGTATCTGTCTACTGGCATAGAAAAAGGAAAAAATTATTCAACAATGTATACATATATTGATTTTTTAAAAACGTTTTGACTAATTCACTGGTGGTAAATTTTCAACTATCATGTCCTGCAAAGAGCTATGTGTATGTTGAAGGGGAAAATGGTAGGAATCACCATAGTGAATTTATGACAAATAAGATGAGAACAAATACTTGGGTGCGACATAGTATATTTCATGCGTGACCTAATAACCCTTTCAAACTTATTCATTGATATTTATGCATGTCAAACAAAGAAGAAGGTTTCAGATCCATTTATCTGAGTTCTCAAACCAACTTAGTGTGTTTTCATCAATAGATTTGCTACACCTACAGTAAAAATCACATGGTCTCCTTGCTCTTACAAGTTATAATAAGTGCATCTTCAGTAATACGCTAGTACACATTGTAATGACAGAAAAAGGGAAAAAAAAAAAAAAATACAGACACGATTTAAATTTTATGTTGTCTTGTTAGTTGGCACAGTAAATGAGAAACCCAAGATAAGCCATCGTGTTCAGCAAATTTACTTGCAGATATCAGAAAATTTGTAACTCAGTTGCCAGTGTATTATCCCAAAATTTCAAGCCGGCAAAAGGACTCTTCCACACAACTAACTAAAGAAGCAATATTGAGGCAGCACTACACTCGAAGCGTATCAGGATGTCACTCGAAACCACGAACAATGCAAAATAATTAGATTGGAGCTGTAGCAATCACATCTCTTAAGTAGCTCCAGCCATGATATGTTCAAGGGCAATTATCTGATCTGGTTCATCAAATTAGATATCTAGAAAAGAATGTTTCTACGAACGCAGTCCTACACATATGTCATCTTATGGGAAATCCAAACTTATTATTTCGATTCTGATACCCAGGAGTGAAATTTCACACATGTACATGTGGACTGTGATTGAAAATAGCCAGATTTCCAAACCAATTTTCTCGAACTGGATATCCAAATATTTCCGGACAGAAATAGATCACTGATTAATTGATTTTCTTGCTAGGATATCCAAGTCCAACATTATCAGATTCGTCCAAATCTTAATATGCATCTTAATTATCTACTGACATTAAAAACATAAATTTGGAGGTACTGTGCAAATGTATTGCTTTGGACAATGCAATAGAAACTGGTAGCAAAATCACCTTGTATAATAGGTACAATCCATAAGCGGACACAAGCCATAAGCAAGAAAAGTGCACCCAAAGCCTGTAAATAGGGGAGAAATTGTTGTGAATGCTTGACTTGTGGCTCTTAGCACTTGTAATGTATGAAAGAACCTTAACCTAGAAATACAGATGTACAAAAACAGTACAAAGATGAAGAGTAAAATGAGCATAACACAATTATTCAAATCACAGCCATAACACTCAAAACAAAGGATAAACTTCCTATAGAATTCCTCACTAAAGCAACAAGAAGCTTCTTGTTTTTCTAGTATTAATCCTCCACCATAGTGAAATTGACATGATCACTTAAGTTACTTCTGGAAAATGGAAATATGATCTTATATTACTATTGAATACAAACCTTGTCAAATGTTGTTCTTATATGCAAAAGAATTCAAGCAATCATCATGTGAAGTGTACAGACAAAGATTTGTAGCTGTCACAACTTGGCTCATGCTTCTACAATGTGCCCTGTTTCTTAGTGTTTCTTACTCAGTTTTGCTTCACAAAAAAAGGAACTCGGACAAATCTAAGCTAAATAAGTGGAGTTAGTCTCCCATAAAGAAACACATCAACTCCAGCAAGACGCAGAGCTTTTGCCTTCACAAACAGCTATGTAAATACTTGAAGTGGATCGCAAAACATCCAAATTGCACTATGTTAAGCTTAAATGAACAACTATTTACTTCATAATAACTCTCGAAAGCTATGTCGAGAAGTTATACTTGAAGTGGGTTGATATACATCATCGGTTGCACGGAAATAATCAAAATAGTATTTAGAACTTGATTGCTTACCATCTAGATCCGCTAGGGACATTGGATATAGTAAAAGCATTCATGGACTTTGTAGGATCGACTGGGCCATCATGGCAGGAGTAATTGAGGGGAATGAGAATCACCAGACCAACCAAAGAGGTAACCACAAAGAAATTGATACTGCAAATTAAGACTAACGAACATCAATAACTATGCAAAACACTAAACTCCAACCCATATCAAAAATCGAGTTCTAAGACCTGATCAATCTAATATGAATAGGATGACTTCTGCATGCATAATTGCATACCAAAAGAGAAGTAATCAAATTCATCGCATCAGTTTCATATAAAAACCGCAATATTGATGATTCCACCAATAATACCTCTGACTTATAACTAAGTTCAGAGAAATAGATTGAATACCCGAATTTAAAGAGGCGAAACACAACGAGAGTATCGAGTCCATATGAGAGGAGGATATCATCTTCCGATACGCGAAGAGCGCGAGATATCCAGGATATGGAAGGGAGAAGACGGTGAAAGCAGAAGGATTCGAAGGAGATATGGCGATTATCGGAGAGAGGGCGAGGGTAGTAAACTCCGGCATTGGTAGGTTGCTTCTTGAGGATGGAGAAGAGTGATAGAACCACTAAAGCTAAGCCGAAATTTATGGCCGCCGACGCAAGTAGGCTCTGCGGTGTCATCTTCTCTGATCATGGAGGTCGGAGATAACCAGAAGGGAGAAGAGGCAGAGCGGAATAGTGACAAATTTGGATGTCATTCAAGGTTAAGGCAACCATTGTATTAAGAAACTAATTTCTGTTAAATTTAAACATAGATTTACACAAAAACACCCTTAAATAAGTGAATTTTCACCAGATTGCCTGTAAAAATGAAAATTACAGACAATTGCCCATATTAAGGTTTTTTTTTTTTGTTTTAAACAGACTCACCTCTCTTTTTACGTTTAAATAATAATAAATATACTAAACCATTAGTTTATTCTTATTCATGTAATTATAGTTGAATTATATATAGTAAAATTTTAACATTTTCAAAAAAAATCATAATAGTGGCAAGTATTAAATTTATTAATTAATTTTTTGGAATTAACTTAATTTAGCGGGGGAGGAGGATTCGATAAATTAAACACGTTTAGTAGTGGAGATGTTGTATAATACGGTAAACCGAGATGTTGTAGGAAAAATTAAAATAAAAAATGATGTTGTGAATTGTGATATATTCGTATACTTGTGAATTGGTGATAAACGATAACCTTCTTTAAACTTGTATTCACTTAAATAATTATTTAATTACTCAACATTCTATTAATAAGAACTTACAAGACGGACTAAATTTTTTGCTACAGCTATTTATAAAATATGAAGTGTTAGTTGATAATATATATTACCTAAAAAAACTTAATAATATTAAATAAACTAAAATGATTAAGAAAAATCTATATAATAAAAGTTAGATATAATCTTTTATGTTACTTAGTTTAATTTTAAAAAATTGACGTTATTTAATAAATAGATGTTTTTAAACTGACAATAAAAAATTTTATAAATGCAAACTAACGGTTTATATTTTCTTAACAACGTCAAACGATTCATATTTTACAAGCATTCGGTTCAATCCATACAACAAGAACCTTTGGTATTAATAAATAGATGTTGTACTCCGGGATCCATGTCACATTTGCACGTATCTTTGCACATGTTGGTGTTTGGGATTGGATTGACGTTGTAAATTTGCTTTTTGTAAGCAAATCTAATAAGTCCAGAATGAGTTAAAAATATATTATAGAATTAATCTCGATACGTCAATAAAACGGTCCATAGACCGTTTCGTACAAAAATGAAACGGTCCGGTTCAGTTGAACAGTCCTAAACCAAGGTCTTACACAATAAGACACTAGAAATTCTGCACATGATTCCACCCTCCTTGAACATCTTCGAGTCCTAGGTTGTCTTTTGTTACTCCTCCACAATTCCTCGTACTAAACTCAAATTTCAAATACATGGCCGCAATTAAACATAGCTTGCGTCCGACCAAATCATCTACTTAATCAAGTCATCGGTATCAACTAATCAAGTCCGTTTCAAAAGACACTCATCCGGTTCAGTCATTGGGTACAATCAACTAATCAAGTCCTTGGTCTCAGATAACCGTATAAAAAAGGCATTGACTTTTTCAAAACTTTTGCTTTCATAGGAAAACTAGGTGGTCATAGGGCTAGTAAGAATCAGAAACTACATCAAACGAATCTCCACACAATGCGTTTTTTTATGGTAATATGAATGGACTGTACATGACTCTTGGCCGGAGTTATCAGACAACCATCCTCAACAGATTGTCGATTCAGTAAATCAAGTACCAGTACCACCTTTGTAGTTTATGTATGCATTGAATGTGAATGAATGAAGCATGCTCTTCAACTTATCCTACAATGCCAAGAGCAATTATGCCCTTAAATCAATTGAGAAGTTCATATCAAGACAGTGAATTATGAGCTCAAACTTCTTATTCTCTTTTCGGTAACTTATTTCAGGTTACTTATTATCTTGGAGGTCCAAAATAACCCGGGAATTCCATTCAAGGTTTAGGAATAAGATCTTTATCTTTAGCAATGTGCTAGTTAAAAATTTGTACAGGAAGAAGGTCAGTCTCCATACCTTATTCAGGAATCAGTGTCTTGCCAAATGTACTTACTGAAGAAGAAGAAGAAGAAGAATCTCTGTATTACCACCTGAGGTCCAAGACAGTAAAAATATTGGATTAGCACATAGAAAAGGGTTCAAGAACAAAATTGTCCTTTGTGTTACCACAATAGCGCGCATCAGCAAACATAACAGTTGATCAATCTAAGTAACCTAACCAGGACTTCTCTGTATCACCACCAGTGCCCCAGTGTTCTAAAAGACGCGTCTTGCCAACCCCTGGCCCCTACATGTACATCCCTTGACCCCCTTCCCCTCCCATATAAATTCAAGTCCTCTGCTGCAGTGCTGCTGCATTTCCAGTAGAAGATAAAAAATATAGTGACTAACTAACTCTCTAACCTATTGCATTAGCATTATGAACTATATTTTTATACTTCCTAGTCCTATTTCTTGCATCAGTGAGCAAAGAGCAACATAATATTAAGGAGATATTTGACTAAACCTAAATGAATAACACTATTTTAACTAGTGATAAGCAATTGCAGTTTGAAACTCAAGGAAATGTAAAAACAGATAGGCTTCAGGCAGCAAAACTGGATTTCAGGGCCTTCTACAGAAATAGAGGTAATCTGTGAAGAAATTTCAAATGCAAATAAGGAGACTAGAACTAGTACAAGAACAATCATTAAACTTGACAACAGGAAATCAAACAAAAAATAAGGTATTGAAAATACAGAACGTTCCTCAATCCTCAACCTCAGCTTTAAAGAGGCAAAAATCAGTCTACAAGGATGCTGTATAAAACTGATACCTTGTTTCAGCTACACAATTTCAAGGATACACTACAAGCCTGTAAGAGCAACCTGCAGCAGAAACATAAAGGACTTCCTGTATATAGCAAAAAGACATAAGGTAGCCAATTGAGACTTTGCTGAACACAGACAATGATCCTTAATCATACAGATCCTGAGCAAATTCATAATTGAAATCAGGCAAAGTAAATCATGATAGCTCATTTCTTGATCAAATAGTGGCCAATAAGAAATAACATCATGCCTCAATAGAAAACATTATAAACTATAAACCAACTTTCACAAGAGAATAATGTTCAGTGATTCACAGAATAGGATAATGAAACCCTATTAAGAACTAGCATGAGAGTTTTAAGCAATAAACAATATAAACCAAATGAATAATCCTCATCCTGCACAAAAATAAACAAAGGAAAGGATTCTATATTCCTAATATAACCAACTGTATGTAGTTCTCACAGAATTTTTATTCCCATTAAAATTATTTAAAAACAAGAATACTTCAAAGCAAGATCCTCCCCCTTCTTGATTCGTACTATTCCTGTCTATTTCTGTACTAAAGTAAACTAAAAAATTTCACTTGATCACTTCTTGATCTTTTGGAGCCTCCTAGGTCCAGGAACCTCCATTCTACCAACAGAACAGCCACATCTCGCTTTAAACACAAGCACCGCCCTTCCATTAATAGGAGCCATCTTCTTAAGCTCAGCTTCAAGCTCGCGATGATGATCACGAGGCAATTCAAATAAACCCCTCTTCACAGCATTCTTCACCAATGGATCAGAATTCTTCACACATTCCTCAGTCTCTAGCTGTATATCAAACTCAGCCGCCTTCTTAAGCCCGCGGCAACGCGGATTCCCACACTTTCTGCTGGTACAGATCACAATTGTCCAGGCTGCAACCGTCACACATATCATACTAATCCCCAAGGATCCATAGATGACTGGATTCTCAACAACTTCGTCCATCAAAACAGACATGGCCAAACCCCAAAATTCCCTAACTTTCACATATGTAAACATAACATAAGGGTATAACAGGAATCCAAAAGCCCCGATTACAGCTATTAAGATCACAATATCAATGGCGGCTGATCTAGGTTGGCTACAAGTGGGTTGAATTGTTGAATTTACTCCCGCCCTCTTATTCTTCTGCAATTGATTGATCCGCCTTGATTTCATAGATTGGTCAGCAGAGCCAATCGAACCAGACATCGCTGGTGCTCTGATCGTGGGTTGCTCAGTTGACTTGCAAGCAGCAATTGAACTATGAAAATAGACCATTTGGGGAATCCAAAATATAAAAGAAACAATTCAATCAAATAAACGATTAAAAGTTTCAAACCCAGCAATCAGAACTCCAAATCAGATCGACCCAGATGAAGAAAGTACTTAAATCAGAGATTTTGATCCTCAGTTGGGCGATCCAACAGTAGCCGCTCCTCCGTATACTCAAAACCCTAGGCTTTCTAATAACTTAAAAGGCGATTGAATTAGAAGGAACGAGAAGAGATGAAGAAGAAGATGAATGGAAGAAGATGAATGGAAGAAGAGGGAATCAAATCAAAGGGTGATTAAATTAGTGATTACTGCCTACCACATCTTATGGTTGAGGCTATGGCTAAAGTCATCTAAAACGCTTGATTGGGAGCGTGTCAATTTATTGGGGGTCATGAAGGGGAAAACGAAAGAGTCATACACGCTAAGTTGCCATTTGGGCTTTGTTCCCCTATTTTTCAAATGGGATGACGCAGAATGACATGAAGGCCATGGCCGTCTCTATCAGATTGTCGCATGGGGTTTGTTGGTGAAAACCTAAATTGTGAAAAGAACAAACTTTGGTCAAGCTCGCCTTTGGTGTGAATTTTACCGGAAATTTGGAGCTTTCGCATAAAGCCATAAACTGTACAAAAATGCAGTAAATAAAGTGTCCCTCGTTGAGCCTTAGTATATAACATCAGTCGATCACTCCTTATATTGAATTTCGATATAGTGTGTAGGTGCGAACATATGTAACAAAACCCCAAATTATAATTAAATCACTGAAATTTCACAAAATAAAAAATAAAATGGGTGAACAAATATCACCTGTCACCATACAAACTTTGAATATTTTGGTTTTTGTGTGAATTTTTATTGATATTTAAACTTTAACACTGTAAATCAACATAGAGTATATATAAATCACATCGTAAAAAATATACATTCTCTAATTTATCTAAATATTTACTTTCAAGCGATCAGTTTCATATATTTATAGCTTGATTGTGAATGGACTTTCTGGTGAGTCATCGAACATCTAACAATTATTTTGTAAATTAGTTCTCATTGTGATATACGTGTGAACCGACTTTTAAATTAACAAATAACTTATTTTTGGAGTTTATTACTATAAAAGTGTATTAAGGCTATATTTGTATACAAAATTATTTCTTATATAAATCGATTTACAAAAAAGTATGAATCATTTTTTACGGACTTTAACGTAAACTATTTTCAATATATAGAGGATTTATAGATGAAATTCTAAACGTGAAAAAATAAATTTTTGAGATGCTTGCCTCGTTGGTATTGTTTACAGATGGAGTAATAGTTTAACTTTCGTGTGTCATACACGAAATTAGTTTAAATTAATATATTAAAGTTATGATTAAATCTATAAATATATTGTTGTAAAAAAAAAAAACTTAACTATAAATATAAAAATAATAACTATTTGAGTAATATGCTCGCGCATCCGACCATATATATATATATAACAATATTAAATTTTCATAAAGATAATAGTATATTATTATTAGTGTTTTTTATAAATATCATATGTAACTATTAGTAGTAAATAGGGTACATATATGGTATCTATATAATATAATTATTTTCCTTACCAACAAAAATAATATGATTCTTCTATTTTCATCTTTTGTTTATTATATTTTTTTAATTTCATTTATTGTAATATTGTCTTTTAAAATATATAAGATCCTAATATCTCAAATTACGATAGTATATATTCATATCTTCACCCACTTAATTACTACTTTTATCATTTTTATAAAATCAAAAATATATTTTATATTTTTATGATAATATAAATCGATTTTCTTTTAATATTAATTTCCATTTCAATTTATTTATTGACTATATTGTGCTTACAAATCAGATATTTTATTAGTCTTCATTTGCTTCCTTGACTATGGAATGTATCGGTTCAAATCATGTTAGGTCTAGTTTCAGTTGTAAGTCATAAATATCGCAATTTCGCATCATCCCTAATTGTCTACTATTTGGGGCAATATGATCTTTTGACTAAAGAACAACTTTCAGTTTCTAAATTATAGCATCAAGGATGATAAAAAAAAAATGTTTTTTTTTATTTGATATCCTAATATTTAAATTTTTTCTCTTGATATTCACTAAGTTATAAAATTTATCTTGGTACTTCATGATTTTATTTGTTTTCACTTTATACTCATTCTTAATATATTACAATAAAAAATGTATAAAATAAAAAAAAATAAAAAAGTTATTTTAAATTAATTATAACATCGTTAAAATTTTAAACTAATGAATTTATAATAGAAGTATTTTTATTTTATTTTTAATTAAAAAATGAAATAAAAGTAAACTAAAGATTATTTTTATTTTTAAATTAAAAAAATGTTATTTTTTTTATTTTCAATATAAAATAAAATATATTAAATTAATTTATAATAAATTTGTTTAAGAGTCATGAAATTTAAAAAAATATAGTTAATTTTTAGTTTTCTGAAGTTAATTTTTTATAAATTATTTTAATTCAAAAATTTTTAAAAAAAATAAAAAATTATTGTTTAGTTTATAATATACTTTTCCACACTCTTAAATTTTTTAAAAAAAACATAATGTTTTTAAAATTTTGAAGTAAAATAGATTATATATTTATACACTCTTAAAAAAATTGTAATTTAATTTTATATATTTTATTTATTTTAAATCTAAAATAATTTAAAAATTATTTCGATTCAAAATTTTATTTTTTTTAATTTAAAAATAAAATTATTACAAAAACTAATTATATTATAAATTTATTAGTTTTAAAGTTAATGAGGTCATAATTAGTTTTAAAATTTTTAAAATTATTTTATTATTTTATTATTTTATAATAATTTTTAATGTAGTATATTAAAAATGGGTATAAAGAGAAAATAAATAAATTTATGAGGGTATCAAAAGAAATTTTAAAACTTGGTGGATACCAAAAAAAAAGTGTAAACTTTGAGGACATCGAGAGAACCTAAAAAAAACTACGCTATTAGTAAGAATAAGAAAATCAAATCAAATCATTAAGAAATGGAACATTAAAGGAAGATAATTTTATTGTGTGATGAGGACAAATAATTTATCATTTTAACTTAATTGAGTTTCTGTGAAGTTAGAATTTTAAGTGAATTTGATTTTTAACAGAATTAAATTTTATGAAAAATTAATTTTTAAGTAGTTGTATGTATGTATATAAAAACTGAGAAACCATATTGAGGTTGAATAATTTTGTTGTTAACATGTAACTAAAGACATATTGTAATAACTGGGAATTTTTAAGAATTTATTTAATTAATTTATTGTAGAAGTACGAAGTTAATTCGAGAACCGACTCGAAGGTATAAAGCTAAGATCAAACTGAACCGGGCCAGCAGAGATTTCTTGTCAATTTAAAATAAACCGGTCCGGTCTTCCCACTTTACTCCACGCCAGCCTTGTAAATGCTATTGTTGGGCCTCTCCTTCCTCTAATCTGGCATTGACCCGACCCAATTTAAAGATCGTGTGTGTTGGGATAACTGTGAGGACGGCTGCCATTTTCCCTGGACAAGGAAGCCACGCTACGATGTCGTTTCGGCAACTGAGTTCCATGCAAGCAGCTTTGTCTTCTCCATTGTGAACCGGCGAGAGGGTAACGGCCGAATAAATGAGAGAATGAAACGGCTGGTGTGAATGCAGTCATTGATGCACGTATTGAAGACGACCGCACCTCGACCGCAATTCTTCAGTCGACAGTGATACACGCACCACTCCCGTCCCTCACCGAGTTCTACCCCTAACTCTCTCTAAACCAAACATGTTGCGCCTTTTGTTCTACCCGCCCCCTTCCCGGACTGGTGCGCCTCTGATCCTGATCGAGATCGCCGTCATTACCAGCACCAACGATAACCCTCCTCTCCTCCACAATTTCTCTGTTGCCGTACCTTCAACCTCACTCTATCGCTCGACTCAGACTTGCTAAAACTCGACCCCTCCTCTGCACTCGAGCCTTTGACCATCTCCCCCTCGATCGAGCAGCCCTGTTAGCCTCTGCACCCCGACGTCTTCCATTCTGTCTCTCCATCGAATTCCGTTCTTCTGCAATTCTACGCCGGTGATCACGAACGGTTCCTGCTGCAGAATTCAAACTCGTAACTCTATACCCTCGTCCTCCCCGCCACCACGCTGTAACCGCAGAAGAACGCACCTCGCCTCCCCATCGCTCAGGTTGGTAGAATCTTGAACTGGACGTGGATCTTGAATGGTGTGTGTGAATCTAAGTTGAATACGTTTACATAAAAGCGTCGACTGCGGATACAGACTGACTGGAACATTTACACTTGTTGCTCTTCTTGAGGTTTGAACGGGGAACTAGGTGATTCTTTTGATTCAACACTTTACGCCGTGGCTGGGAACCGAACCCGAGACCACCGGTTTCCTGGACTGAGACTCTAATTCGTTAATTGTTTTATCAGGGATCTAAACCGAGACGTACTGAAATTTAAGTGCATAGCTGAGTTGTAGTGGTGAGTCGCGATTCGAGCGTCCAACCTTCCGCACCATTTAACCCGTTAACTTGCTACCAATCCAATTCCGGTTAGACCCAAATCTGAGCCTTTTCGATAAATTATTTGTAAGAGCCTTAGTTTTGGGAGCTAGTTTTGGCCTTAGCCGCCCCCGCGGGTCTGTGAGGCTGCCCCTGCGGCTCCCCTGTCGTTCCGCCCCTGCGGCCAGGAAACCCGCCCCTGCGGTTTCCGGCGGCTGCAGCCGGTTTTGTTGACCCTTTGACCGTGCTTTACCTTACCTTACTTCTCTCGTTTCACCTTGCTGAGCAAGGGTTTCTTCACTTTTCCAATCCAGTTTCACGTCCTTCTTGCTTCTCCTTCTTCTTCCCTTGAATTTGATCTTGTGTTTGAGTCCTCTTGAAGTTTACAAGAGAGTTTGAGATGACTTTGATGTTTTGGATGCTGATGGTTGTTGGTTCTGGGCTTGAGGCCAACTAGTGTGTGTGTGATCTTCCCCTGCAGCCTGAGACCACAAGTGTGGTAAGGATCTTCTTGCTTTCTTTCTTCTTCCTTTCTTGTTCTTCTTCTTCCTTAGCTTAGGATTAGATGATTGAATGTAGGATTGATGTTTGTATGTGTATGTTGTGGCATGTGTATGGATCTGGAAGAAAGTAGACGTGTTTGATCACGTGAAGAGCTAAAGAGAAGCCGCGAGGTTTCATTCTGCACTGTCGCCGCCCCCGCGGCCAGAAGTCACCGCCCCTGCGGAAGACGTGTCACAACGCCTGCGTCGTGCCAGCGGCGTGCCTGCGTTTACCAGCGTTCCTTGTCACCGCCCCTGCGGATTTTACCTGCCGCGCCTGCGGGTGATCTCCTCCGCCCCTGCGTCCTTAGTTCACACAGGTGCGTCTTGTTCCGGGACTACCTATAGTTAGGTAGTTCCTTTCCTTTCTAATATGAGGAACTTAGTACCATGCTAGGATTCAGATGTTGACGAGTATGATATGGAATTGCCGGTTAGGGCTTTGAGGCTTACGAGTTGGATATGATCCCTTATGGATCCCTTGGGTCTAGGTGTGACCCTTTGTGTGATAAGAGTTTGATATTTATGTATGCCTTGTATAGGCCGTGTTATCCTCCAGTTTGGAGTGGACTGAGTTCATGTTGATCCAATGAGACGACTACGAGGTTGAGGTAAGTCCGTGAGACTTACTTAGTTTCCATTCCTTTATAGGATGTTGTGCATGAGTGGTGTGTGTTATATATGTTTATAGCATGTGTTATGATGGTCACCGACCTATGATGTATTGATTGCCCATTGTAGGGCTGTGACAACTTTTCCATTCATCCCGCTGGGAGTTGGGGGTTCTCTGTGGTCAGGCCAGACCTGGTAAACGGTTCGGGCACTCTCCATTCCCTACACGGGGAGGTGTTCCAAGCACCATTCTAGCTGGTTATAGTACCCAAAGGTGAGAGTTATATTCCTCGTGTCACTTATGTTTATATGGATATTTATATATGAGTTAATTGCTGGACTTTATAAAGATAATGAATCGGGTAAATGTGTGAAAGCATGATGATGTGTTAAGATTTCCGATGTGTGTTTGTGCTCTAACATATTCCTATATTTGTGTATGGTTAGCTAACAGTTTCATACCGTGTTGTAGACACTTTGCAGGATATGAGAGCTGCAGAGTGATTCAGAGTGGGTGATCCGCTGAGGGCTCCGTACACTGGGGCGTTATCGGGGATATGGGTTCTTTTGTTGTACAGTATGGTTTTGGTTGTACTCAACGGTACATTGTATTACCTTTTTGATATAGATATATATATATATATATATATATATATATATATATATATATATATATATATATATATATATATATATATATATATATATATATAAGTTCCATGTTTTGTTTTAATCTATCGGCGCCTTGTTGTAAGATCAGTGAAATTGTTGTCAGGCTAGGGTCAGGATCCATTGTGAGATCCTAGCCCAGTAGCACTCCGAGTCCTACGAATTTGGGGTGTTACATTATTTTCTGTTGAATTAATAATAAATTATTCGATAAGTAATCGATGATGCTGATAAGGTAGTTGTATCTAATTAAACGGAAATAGTGAAATATTTAAAGATACGGAATTAAGTAGTAGAATCGGAATGAAATTGTGGATTGGATAGTTAGAGTGACGACGCGCCGGAATAGAGAAAAGTGGAAATTAACCGGAGTACGGAACTATACAAAAGAAACGGAAAAGTGAGAATTGTAACAAGTAGGGAGAATGCTACTTTAGTTGACCCGACTTGAGAAATTATAAGTGGTAATGAAGTTGAATAAAGATGGGGTTGTATAGCATTGAGACCCGGAACCTAAGCTAGTGAAATCGAGCGAGAGTGTTGTAGAGACAAGAATAAGATTAGAGAATTGTTGAGTTATTCTTGTGACAGAATATTAACGCTTCCGGGTAGTTAAGATCTTGGAACGAGAGTGTGTTGTGTTTAAGAAAACGCGAAGGGACGTGTAGGTCCCCAAACCGTCATGTTAAGAAAATTCAGGGTATTGAGTCTAAACGTCATACCCTGATTATGAGAATGATAAGTGAGTAGAATTAATATTTGAAATATTCTAAGAATGAATAATTTAATGACCAGGATAATCGGATCTTTTGCTGGCAAGATCGCGAGACTCTGAGACCAGCACATATAAGGTGAGTTCGTAGGACTCACTTAGTTACCGTTTTATACTGAGTGTGCATTTGAGTGGTGTGTGCTATATTATGAGAAATAAAATGAACGGATTAGATCACCGTATTTTATTGTTAAGTAAGGCACAAGTGTATGATAACGTGCCGTAACTGTCGGTACGGGCCGATGGTGCCGGAGGATTTCCCCGCGACCAGTCCAGTAGGTATACGGGAAGAGGTATATACACCAGCCCTACTGGTTTACGGGGACGGGGGCAGGAGTCGGGAGACTCTTGTGTTACAAGATAAGATGGAAACTAGACTGGATCAAGTCACGTAATGAAGAGATAATAAAACGGGATATGTGTGTGTGCATGCTGAGTGATTTATTGTATATGACCTTGTGTGTGTTTGTGCTCTAGTGACACTTTAGTATTAGAATTGTAGCTAACGGTTTATACCGTGTTGTTAGATGATGCAGGTTAGATATCTACCGAGAGATCGAGAGTGAAGTGGCCAGCCGGGGTTTCCGTACTAGGATTGGGTGTTCGGTTATTTATTTCAGTTACTTATTTCTGTAGTTGACTTTTACTGTTAGACTTACTCGTCCTAGAGATTGGTTGTGTTATGTTGGTCACGTCTTTATACATTGAGTACTTTATTAAGGATTTACTGTTTTAATATTTGTGCCTTGTTGCAAGGTCCGTAGTGAAATTGTTGTCAAACTAAGGCCGGAACCCACTGTGAGGTCCTAGCTAGTAACACTCTGGATTCCCAGAATTCGGGGTGTTACACATATAAGTGAAATGTAATGAAATGGGTAAAAACTAAACTTGTTCAAATTCGGATTCGGACGGAGTTTGACTAAAAGGTAGTTTGGTTGTTGAAGGTCCAGCCTAAGGTGCGTTCATTTTTTTGCAGGACGTGTATGGATCTGCTTTCTTGCGGTTTAATTTAGTTGGTAAGAGAGTAGATTTGGATCCCTCTTGTAACTTATGTGGAAGGGTGAAAACTATTATGCACATGATTTTTGGTCGTCCGGTAGCGGGAGATTTAGTCTAACAAGAGTGTTATCTTCAGGTAGGATAGGAGATGTAACTTGTTACTTTCATGGGCCGACTTTGTATTTCTTTTATATGATATATGTACGCAACAAAAATGAATTAACCTATTTGGAACATGTGAAGAGCTCTGAATGAGCAGATTTTTGTAGGATTACATGGTGATCATCTTAAGAATATGAGCTAGGTCTAGAGGACTTGAATCAATATAAATATGCAAGGGTGATTGTGGATGGATCGGTAATATTGTGCAAATGGGAGAGAGATGAAATATTTAGTAGGGTGAGGTAAAAGGGACGGTAGAGATCAACTGTGATGTTATAGTGGGTGAAGATGAAACGATGAGAGTGGGGTACGTGGGGCAAGACCATAGGGGATATGTGTGTTTAGTTGCCTTTAGGAGGGCTCGATGGGGATATATGTGGACGTAGTTGATAGATTGTGGTGGAAAAGACCACATTTTTTTGATTGAAATTATGGTAACCTTTATTACAAACTCCATATTATCACAATCTCAATCTCAATCTTATCACGCCTCCTCAAGCCGGTGGTGGGTGATGCACAACACCGAGCTTGGACTTGAAAAATTGATACTTGGACCTAAACCTTCGTAAACCGATCCATCAGTTGGTCGATTGAACGTGTAAAGCAAGTGTGAGCCATGTGTTTATCCGACATTCCTTTTGGACTTGCATTTGCATATATTTTATTCAATATGAGGCAATGTGTCTTGAACGAAAGTAGTTGGGGTTGCCCTTTGTTTTGTTTGGTGACAACAAAGACGACGTTTTGGTTTGTTTGACGACAATAGGATGTCGGCTGGTTGGTGACTTAGAGCGCCTGTAGATTGACATTTTAGGACGCCGGTATGTTAAGGATCGTTGTTCTGATACCATGATAGATTATGGTGGAGAAGACCACTCAAATGGTGGAAATGATAACCACGATTATAAAACATCATTATGACTCTTTATATGAAATTACGAGAATCAAAAATAAGTAATAAAGATACTAAGGATAAAATAAAATATAAACTAACCTAAAAGTAGTTGAGGAGGAGACATTCTTGGAAGTTATGAAAAATGACTTTCCGATTTAAGATTCGTAGAGTGGTGATGGTGTTGGATTGCCGAACGATGATCTTTAAGTTAAAGAAGGAATGCCCTGGAATATGTCGGGACAAATTGTGGAGGAAATTATTTATTTTGTCATTGGGTTTGAGAGTTGATTGTACATCCATGTTGGACGTGATGGAAATAAATCGGTCGACTTCTTTGCTCATCTTCAACCAGCTATTCCTTTTATTATTGTATCAATTCTTTGGCCTTCTATTCATTTTGTTTTGTAAGAGGATATTTTTAAATAGTCAATCTCAATGTTCTTTCAATCCAAAAAAAATGTGTCTCGTTTGTCTAGGTTGAGACCAAATATAACCGGTAGTCGGGAGGGTATTCGGTCCGGACTAAAAGACAAATTAAGATTTTTAAGACTACTTAGACGTAGCCCTATCAGGCTTCATCTCGATCTTTCTCATACTGCCTTTTTTTGGACAAGAAAAATTGTTCGACGTCGAACAAGTCTAATGAAAACCTACGAGGTATTGAAATACACATGTAGTCTTTTTTTCAACATATATATATATATATATATATATATTTTATCTCAACAAAGATAAATACACACAAACTTCAAATAATTCAGATACTTTCACTAACATGAGAACAATGTTATTTGGTTTGGATTGGGCGGCCAACCTTGGGATCTCTTCCCTCTTGATTGAAACGGAGGACGGAGAAATCATTGATCTCATCATTGGTTCGGCTGGTGGCTCATCGTAATTTATCAATTATCAACCAACCACTGTAGAAGACTTATTTCACTTTTTCCCTGGACAGTTCAAGTCAAGAAATGCTTGCCTAGGGAAAACGTGAATGCAAATATTTTGACTGATAATGCTCTTTCAATGTTCCCTCCTTTTAGTGAATTTTTTGAACCCCCTTTCTGTATTAAAGACAAGATCCTTTACACCATGTAATTTTTATATTTATATCTAAGGGTTCTACCCTCCTTTTTTTTTAAAAATAATAATAATTCAAAGACTAAAATAATGTGGCCTAAGACAAACTACACAATCTATATACTAGACTTGATCATATCCGGGCAACCCGCCCGGGCCGGGCCGGGTATGAACACCACTACAGGCCCGGCCGGGCTTTTCAGCCCGGCCCGTCGGCCCGTATAAAAAAATAAAATAAAAAATATAAATATTGTATTGTATATATTTAAAATATTAAGTATAATTATAGAATATTTAACATAATTATCATAGATTTAATGTATATTACATATAATATCTTAAATATATTGTATTTTTAAATAAAATTTAGATTTAAAATAGTTTTTTAAATTATTTTTAAAAAAGAAAAAATAAAACGGCTACCCGGAGGCCCGCCCGGCAGCCCGGCCGGGCTGGGTACGGCACGCATTTTAGGCCCGCCAGCCGGGCTTAGCCCGGCCCGGGTCCGGCTAAACGGGCCGAAAACTCAAAAAAGCCCGGCCCGAGTCCGGCCCGAGCCCGGATATGAACAAGTCTACTATATACTCTAATAAAATAGCCGTCATAATGTTGACGTTGCGCTCTTAGAGTTTTTCTTCCAATAAATCTTTTTACTAAATCATTAATCAAACCAAAATTTTTTTTAACTAAAACAATATATAAATTTCTCATATACGTTAAAACAATATCTAAATTTTAACCATTGATTTATTTCTTTCAAATCAAAATTTAAAAGATTTCGTTAGATACAGTGTCTCAATTTTTTAACCTAAATAACTAATTGCACGATAATATATTTTCAAAACTTCTCAAATGAGGGGGAAAAAAGATTTGATGTTATACATTAAAAAGATTCTATCTGTTAAATCTTCGTGAGTAAGCAATACACAATTGGGCTTTACTTTCTCTATATAAACATAGTCAAAATGATCATCTTTCGTCATCAAGTTTTGTTTGTTGATTGTACATCCGTCGTCACCCCTGTTTTTTCCGCCCTTACACCAGGTAAACTATGCTTCATAACCCAATTTATATTGCTTAATATTTTTCATTAGTTTTGTTGTGCGGAATCATTGAGAAAGAACATAATTCACCAAACAAGAAAGACAACCCACATGTTTATAGTGGTTCACCCAATAAAGTCTACCTCCACTTTCCATATAAATTTTATTGAAGAGTTTCATAGTACAAATGAGATGGTAAACAGATGATAACTAAGTTATCCAGATGAACAGATGATCAGATGATAGTTGACATACCAGATGCATCAGGTTGCATTAGTCAATGCCCGAATCCTCACAGACATACCAAATGTAGACATACCAGATGCATTAGTCAATTTCCACACCAGATGCATTAATTAATACCCATACCAACTTCTAACGTTTAGCAAGTCCAGACAATGTTGGAAGTTGCTGCGAGGTACCAGCTTGGTGAACATATCAACAGGATTATCAACAGTTCCTATTTTCTTCACCTTGATCCTCTTCACAACTTGCCACTGTTGTTTTCCTGGTTGCCCCATGAACCTGCCGACGACACTAACAACTTGTGCCAGGTATGGTCTTTTACAGACCATAACATACATAAAACTCCCTACCGCACCAACATAAGGATCTCGTGACATATACCTCTTCTCCTCATCCGACTGAGGTGAAAACAAAGTGGTAAGATAAATGTTAGCAGCACTAGGTGTATCAATAGGCTTGGCCGATGATATTCTGAACCTTGACAACACCTTTTCAATGTAACCTTTATGTGATAAGAAAATCTTATTATCATCCCCGTCTCTAAGAATCCTCATTCCTAGAATTTTCCGAGCTGCTCCCAGATCCTACATCTCATCTCCTGTTGCTGCAAACCACTGTGCAGCTTCAGACTCAGATACAACTTCTCTATAGGTGGATGGTTCATGAATATCCACCTCTTCAGCAACTTGTAGAGCATAATCAACCTTATCTTTAAAGTCGTACATCTGTGGAGGTCTTACTCCAACTCCTCTTGAGTGTCCCTCGTCTAAGCTTTGTTGAATAACTCTTGATGGATGATTTTTCTTTGCCAGAGTTTGCATTCTTTTTTACCCATATGACCAAGTCCCATATGCCATAACTT
Source organism: Fagopyrum tataricum (assembly GCA_002319775.1). NCBI lineage: Eukaryota > Viridiplantae > Streptophyta > Magnoliopsida > Caryophyllales > Polygonaceae > Fagopyrum > Fagopyrum tataricum. The sequence continues at coordinate 8,816,672 of CM008285.1, read as the reverse complement.
AGTCATATCATCTTTGTGAACCTCTGAAGATGCAACAAAAACAAAAACAAATCCAGTAACAGTAGAACCTTGCAGGAAATATAAAGTGTTCCTTTTGACACCTCTCATAATAACATTAGAACCCTTACAAACATTTAGAACTCCATTTTCACCTTTGAAACAAATTCCCTTACTATCCAACATACTCAAGGATATTAGATTACTAGTAATAAGTGGAACATGTCTGACCTCGTTCAATGTACATAATCTTCCCTCACTTTGTCTTGATTTTAATCGAGCCAATTCCAACCGCCTTGCAAACAGAACTGTTGGCCATGGAAATATTGTCACCATCTACCTACTTGTAAGTTTCAAACCACTCTTTGTTAGGACTTATGTGATAGGAAGCTCCGGAATCAAGAACCCACATATCGTTCTGATAAGTGTGTCCACCAGCAACCAAAGCTATATCCTCATATGATTTAAAATCATCTTCTACAACAGTTGCAGAACCAAAATACTGCGGTTTCTTCTTCTTAGGACATTCGTTCTTCCAATGCTCTTTCTCCTTACAGTAGTTGTAGACGTCATCAGACTTAGGACCTTTTGAAAAATACGGCTTATTGTCCTTTTTCCCTGATTTTCCTCGTCCCTTGCTTCTGCTTGTGTATAGACCATATGCCTTAACGTCCCTACCTACACCACTTTCATTCACCTTATGGCGTAGTTCCCTTGTATGAAGGACATGCTTGACGTCTTCTAGAGTAACAATATAATTTCCAACAACAAATTACTAAACAAAGTTTTCATATGATGACGGTAAAGGTACCAACAAAATCAACGCAACATCCTCGTCCTCAATCTTAACATCAATATTACACAAATCTAGAAGAATTGTATTCAATTCATCTAAGTGCTCATGAAGTTGCGTACCTTCCTGCATTCGCAGGTTGAACAAACGTTGCTTCAAAAACAACTTGTTGGTGAGAGCTAGACTTCGTCATGTATATGCTCTCCAACTTCAACCACAGTTTGGTTGCGGTATCTTGATTTGAATCCTCACATAAGACATCATCTACGAGACACAACATGATGATCAAATGCACCTTATCATCCTTAGTTGTCATCTCAGCAGCATTACCCTTTTCTTTATCGGATTCCTTCCTTGACAACACCCCCTATAAGACATGTTGTTTCAACAACGTTCGCATCTTGATTTCCCACATGATGAAACTGTTCCTCCTTGTGAACTTGTCGATCGACATGTTGAAATTAAAGAAGACATATTTCTCTTTGATAACAAAATAACAAAGAACCCAAAGCTCTGATACCAATTTGTTGTGCGGAATCACTGAGAAAGAACAGAATTAAACAAACAAGAAAGACAACACACATGTTTATAGTGGTTCACCGAATAAAGGCTAACTCCACTTTTTAGAAAGATTTTATTGAGGAGTTTCAGAGTAAAAATGAGAGGATAAACATATGATAACTAAGTTATCGAGATGAACAAATGATAAGATGATAAAAGACTAAGGGAACCCTATAATATATATATAGGAACAACCCTAGATTTATACTTGGACAAATTTATACTTGCTAGGTTCAAACTTGACAGGTTTATACTTTGTAGGTTTAAACTTGACATGTTTATAATTGGAAACCAAATATAAGACTGGACCAAACAGAAAAAACTCAAACAGAAATAAGCCCAATTCAAGTCATATTCAACAAGTTTTTCCATTTTTAGTTTGATTATTTTGCGTCATAACTAATTATGTATTGCTTATTTTTTTCATTAGTATCTTCATTTTTTATTTTATTTATACGAAGTGCTCTTCTTTTTACTTATTAGTTTTGATCTGAACGATTCTTGGACTCATCCCTAATATCTTACAACTAATATTTTTTGAGCGAGATGCATGGATATTACTCAACTGAAATAGAGCTGTGGGAGAGTTGCGGACTTACGAGAGGGAGATGGGGAGTCTTCGGATGGAGTCAGAGAGACAATGTCTTGGCCGGCCGATGTCTTCCCAAGACAAGAGAGTTAGATGAAATTGCCAAAGCCATGACCGACACATATTCAAATCAACAACATCGATGAAGGTGAATATACCGTAGCCATGTGTTATCATCTTTCTTTAATTAGCTCTAGTTTTAGGCCAAGTTGACTTTTGCTTTTCAGATTACATATTATTGCTCTCATCGGTATCGGTTACAAGAAACTCTAAAATGTTTTTAGAGCAGGAGTATGCTTTTGCTCATATATTCTTTATACAATCTTTTGTGTGACTTTGCTTCTTGAAGCTTCGCTCCTTGGAAAAGGACAACCATTGAGTTTTCCCGCCTCCCTTTTCATTTAGAACTTTTAATTTGGTAGGTACAGATTTTGGGTACCTGCCAAATCAAAAGTTCTAATATGTTACCTAGTTTTACTTATTTGATTTTACTTGTCCATTTCAGTTATCCAATTTTATTTGAGAAGTTCTAAATGAAAAGGGAGGTAGGAAAACTCAAAGGGAGGCCTTTTTCAGGGACTAAAGCATCAAGAAGCAAAGTCAAATCGGATAAGTAAAATTGGGTAACATATTAGGAATGAAGCTTACGTATTAACATAGTGAATGTTATGTTGGATATTAACATATCGAGTATTAAAATATTGGGTATTACGGTTGATTATTAACGTATTGAGTATTACGGTTAAATATTAACATACAGGTACCACAATTGCATATTAAGATATTGAATCTAAAATAAGTTATTGTTTTCTCTTTATTTTTTATTTTTTCTAGGATTATTAGGATATGAGTCTAATAATATAAACTAATTTTTTTCTTTATTTTCTCTTTTTTCTAGTATTATTAAGATAAGGGTCTTAAATATATACTCACTAATTAATTATTTAAATAAATATAATGCTCTATTAAAAAATACATATTTATCAGAATCACCCTATTATATATTTGACAATAAACATATAACACGATATCAATATAATTATCTTTTGATTTCGTTCATCTAGTAAATTTTAAAAAAATTAAAAAACCATAATTTATATTGTACTCGTAAATTATCAAAGTTCATTTAACTTTCTAAAATTTGACAAAATAACTATTTTCTGAGCTGGATACTTGTAAGATACACCTTATTTCAACCTTATCTTGTTGGCTACAAGCCTACAGGCTACAGCTAGTAATATGCAGGTAAAATGAATATTTCATTAATTACATAAGATATTCATACATCTTATTAGGTTAAATATTGTTTATAAAAGACTACATTCGGTTATTCTTTATTTAATTGAATATCTACCGAATAAAATTATACTCCGTGATATATATTGATGTGTATATATATATATATACGTCACAAAATTCGAATTGAACCGTATTACTATTACACCATTACGGTATCACCCAATTTTGACGTCCTTCTTCCCCGTTCGAATCATTCATCTTCACGCCCAAATTTCTTGTCAACTATGGAGGCCGTACTATCGAAACCTTCCTCATCCTCCGTTTCTTGTTCTTCAAATTTGTTGGCTTGTCGTAGAAATTCATCAAGAGTACCAGTTACCCAGTTCGCCACCGGCAAAAATTTCAGGATCAAGGGTTTTTCATTTCCCAATTCGAGCTCCTCGTCGTCGTTCAACAACTGCCGGACGCTAAAAGTTGCAGCTGCTGCTACCAAGTATCAATTTTCTCTTTTAAAAATTGGGCATTTTGTTTGCTTCATGAGTTAGTTGTTAATTTTTCTGATTAAATGATTACATGACAGGGTTGGTGTTTGTGGGTCATGGATTAATTGTTGAATGTCAGTTTGATTGTGTATAAATAATATGATATTATGAGGTGTAGTAACTAATAGGTGGAAAATATGTGTTATGTATGTGACTATGTTTACACTTGAAGGCTGATGTGATATGCACTTAGTTGATGATAAGGAAGTGAGATGGGGAAGGCAAAGAAGAAGATGGAATTGATATGAATGATGTTTAGAGAGATGGAAAGCTAGATGAAAAGACATTCATAATCTTTTATTGTTGTATGGATGGGTGAGGTAGACAACTTTGTGTCAAGTAGGTTGGGGTAAGACACACCTTATAGGTTTTAAAGGTACTCTAATCCCATGTTTGAACTCAAGATCTTTGATCAACCTGGAATAGACCTTACCGTCCCAGCTTACTACTGTGCAGGTTATTGTTTTGTTTGTTAAGACACTGTTTGCTTGAGAGGATCTGATGAGGTTCAAGAAGAAAGAAAGCATAAAAACTGTTTCTGCTATATGGTTAGGAGGATTTCACTTTATTCACTGGTATATAGAAGGAAAAAAGCATTATCAGCTAATAGAAATTGTTTCTGCTCATAAGTGGTGTATTTGGGAGGAAAAATGTTACTTATTTTTCATATTTGGTTAGGAGGATTTTGGTACAAACCCAACTATAAATCATGATAGGTTTTATTGGTTATGTTTATTATTCCCCAGTTTCATTACTTCCTTCAACTCCCCTCCATATCCATGTTATCCATTACTTGTTTAGTAGCTTAGGGTCAAGTCTTTTATTTAATCGCAGGAGTAAGTTCTTTGTTTTCCCATTGTAAAACGAGGAGATGCAGGCTGTGTTATTCAGGCTTGAACATTGAATTGAATACAAAATTGAGGAGGATTCCTCAAATTTCATGTGTTAGAAATTCTGCAGCATAAATTTTGCGTTTTGTGGAACATTCTTCTTATGCTTTCCTAGGAGTGAGACCCTTGCTTCTTTTGGGGTTCTTACAGGATAAGATGGCTTTAACTTTTGTTCTTATGCCCGCGATAAAGGTAACGCACGCAATAATTGAAATTAATAGTTTAATATGAATACCCTTAGTGCTTATAGGAACACTAGGAGAGAAATGTGATCATATCTGGAAACTCGGAAATACCGCCCACCATTATTTCTTCCTACTTTTTGCAATTTTTCCTGATAATTCAACGCAGAACCGACTTATCTCTAAGGCATTTTCATGTGTTACTTACCTAATATACCCTCATTACCACATTCATCATGTTCCTTTCTTGAAACCACACACCCGCCACGTTTCACCACAACAATAGATGGACGCCCATTGTTTCACAGAATACCACAGGCTTACATATTATAAATGGATTCACACTCCAATCCAACACCACATACTCACCCTCCCAAACCTCACTTGTACCTTCTGCAACCACCGCCATCAACAACATCCCCATTCCTATCCTTTGAAAAATGTCAATTAGCTTAGTAATCACAACACAAACCCTGCCTTCCCGACGTCGTTTTCATCAGCCCTGGAATTGTTTTCATCATCTGGGTTTGAAGGTTTTGAAATTTGGGGAGAAGAGACATAAAGTGGAAGGATGCAAAGCGGGATTTGTGAGAAGGTAAGTTTTATGATTTGTTGTCATCCCGAGTTCGCCAAATTTAGATGGATACAATTTTCTGTCAATGAAATTGATCACTTTTCTTTCTTTTCCATCCAATCATTTGGTCTCCTGAATGATATTCAAATCCTTCCTAAATGTGTACTTGTTGGATTGTAGTTTTAGCAAATAAAATCAGTGGAGAAAGCATGCAAGTTGTGGAATTTTAATGCATATAGTTGCTCTGAAGCCTTGTACATGTCGCTGATATCTGTTCCATTGATTAGATGTTTCTGTCTCTGTATAAATATTTACAAGCTTCGTACTTTCACATCGCTTCAGTTTTCCTTTTTTAAAAGCTTGGTCCTTAGATTTTGTTGTTTAATGAACGATTTATTCACTTTATTTTACCTAATCAATTTCACTTCTTGTGTTCTTCTTTTCTCTTCACATGATGTTTATTAGAGAGACCTTTGGTCGCTTCAATTATTGTTGTACTTATGAGTGTTTTGTCATCTGCATTAAATTGGCTTGACTGGGTATTTGTGTGTCACTTATCTTGTTTGTGTAAATTGTTGCTTGCCTTGGTTTGATATATTTTGGATAAAGATTGAGTGACTTGGAGCATTATGTCTGACAGAAATATACCTATTGAGGGTCAGCCTTTGTTAGTTCCTAGCTGATAGGGGTGTAGTTATTCCTTGTTTTGTATGTGGGGGTTCCATTCTTCAACAAATCTGTCTGTGTAGAAAATTGTAGAAACTCTAATTTCCTTTCTGCTTGAAGTTTTTACTCAGACATGATAAAGTTTTGTTGTATTGATGATTGACGGTTGCAAGAAGCTCCCTTGTTATATATGGTATTGTTAATTGTAGCTCCAAGTTTCCCCAACTAGAAAAGTCAGTACTGAACAAGGAAAATCCTATTATATACATTTTTAAGAGTTAGGACTTTAAGCGAAATGTGAGGGACAGTGTAGACATTTGAGGTTAAAGGACTTATTGGGAAGACGTTCCTTTAGTTTTGAGGGTCTTAGGGAAAATGAATATGGAACCTAAGACACAAAATACATGATTCGGGGAAAATGGTAAGAAGGGATTCCAATTCATAGATCAAATAATGGAGTTTTTCATGATCAGGCTGCTATGTATGTTTCCTGGGATATTTTTGTGGCCTTCCTTTTTTCTTAACAACTTTTCCCCCCCGGTCTCCCCACCATTCTGTTAAGCACTGTGAATTTACAATGTGAATGCATTCTGTTCAATCTGCTCATTTTGTGTAGTGTCATCAAGTTTTGTTCTACTCTTCTGCCAGTATTCTGGACCATTTCTCTTATCGATTTTCAGTGGTGATCAACAATATGATATGTCAAAAATTGTTAATATCCATTAAAAACTCGTTTACTAGTCAAGATTGTTATAAAATTTTGAAAGAAAAGAAAAAACTATGTTTTCCTCGTCTTGTTTTCTTTTCATCATGTCTAATCAGAAACTCTCCAATATTGGCCTTTGTTGTTTTTGTAGTACATATGTGAAAAAAAGGGTGGATGCGAGTGACAGCTTGACCCTGGACGCTATTCGCTACTCCTTAATCCGACAGGAAGATAGTATCATATTCGCTCTCTTAGAGCGGTCTCAATACTGTTACAATCCTGAAACATATGCTGCTGATGCATTTTCATTTGCTGGATTCTATGGTTCCTTAGCTGAGTATATGCTTAGGGAAACTGAAAAGCTTAATGCTCAGGTATCTTTTGACTTGCAAGAAGTACGCGTAAATAAGGTTCTCGAGGTAGAATATTGCTTTCTGACTCGTTGTTATATTGCATTTAGTTGGGTAGATACAACAGCCCTGATGAGCATCCTTTTTTCTCTGACAACTTACCCGAACCAGTGCTGCCACCATTGCAGTACCCAAAGGTATTGTTCAAAATTGAAATGTCCTATATTCCATGGTATGCAGCCTTATATTTTCTCAATTTGCAACATTGCCAGAAAATTCTGAAAGTGAGTAAACTACAAACAAGAAAACTGCATCATTGAGTTACATATCACAATATGTATCTTGTTTTCTTTCTGGAAATGTTATAAGATCTCAAGGATTATATTTTGACTGATAACATCATTGAGGGCAGCTATTTTTAAATAATTCTTCTACTGAATGAATCAACTAAACATAAGAATGAAATGGAGATGTGATAAATTTAAATGTTGTAATGTTTTGTTTGTGTACAGGTTCTGCATCCCGTTGCTGAATGTATTAACATAAACAAAAAAGTTTGGGATATGTACTTCACAAACCTGCTTCCCAGATTGGTTAAAGATGATGATGACGGTAACGTCGGTTCTGCTGCTGTATGTGACACAATCTGCCTACAGGTATTAGCGTTTGTTTTAATCACATAAACATATTCTGCATATTGCAGTTTATGAACAGAATTCAGTAGCTGCAGCCTGCAAGTGAATGTCATTACGCAGCGTTTTGTGTTCTAATTTTTCCTCTTTTATACCTCAAGGTTTCATGCTTCATCCTCATCATAATAAGATATGGGTCTGACTTTATCTTGAAGGACCTTTTTTCTGTTAAAAAATCCTTGTTCTCTTGAATCTGTGTACAGTGTACCTAAATAAGTCTTTCATCTGTATATGAACTATGAAGTATACACCTTGATATTCGGCGCTCGTGGATAAATCATGGTCTTTTTTTCTTTACAAGATTCTTGATCCGCAATTTCTTATAGAAACTATTTTACATGTAGGCTCTATCCAAGCGCATTCATTATGGCAAATTTGTGGCAGAAGCAAAGTTTCAGGCCTCACCTGCAGTTTACAAGGCTGCTATAATACGACAGGTATGTGTATTTCTCCAGACAAAACTTTGTTAAATCGTTTGTTAAACCAGTGTGCAGGCAGATATTTATCATTGAATATCTTTCTTTTGTCATGGTATTGGAATTCAATTTTGCAGGATCCGTATCTGTTGATGAACTTGTTGACATGCGAGGATGTAGAAGATGCAGTGAAGACCAGGGTTGAGACGAAAGCCAAAACGTTCGGGCAAGAAATACCAATCAACCCAATCATGGACCTAACGGAGCCAGTTTACAAAATCAAGCCTGTAGTTATTGCTGATCTTTATAGTGACTGGATCATGCCTTTGACAAAGGAGGTTCAAGTTCAGTATCTGCTTAAGAGGCTTGATTAAGTAAAGCCTTTATATCCATGTCTGACTGTTTTCAGTGATTTATCCTTTAGACTATGCTATTTTAAATATTGCTGTTGAACAATTATATAAAAATATTAAGTAAAATTAGTTTCAAAAATTGCAAAACTGGCCTTTAGTTCTCATTACCCCACATTTCATTCTGTTCGGCAAAAAAACAGAAAATAAAAAAACATAATTTCGGCCATTTTGACCCCGATTCGAGCTCAAACACCATGATTTGAAGCCTTTTTCGTCACAGATTTTCTTTTTCAGGATTTGTGATTCTCAAATTTGATTCATAAGTCCTGTACAAATTTTATTGTTTTGTTGAAATTGATATTAGAAAAATAATTGATGTTATTATGTATTAGATCTGGTATCTAATTATACTACTATAGTAGACCTTGACATGAGGTTGTCGTCCTTATAAAGATTGTTGATTTTACACCCCACACTTGCAAGCATGTATGGAGTGATCGGCTGATCGCAAGTGGACTTTGGGTGTGGGATTATTTTAAATTCCACGCCAAGTATACGATTCATTGTAACACCCCGAATTATGAGAACCCGGAATGCTACTGGTTAAGACCTCACAGTGGGTCCCGACCTTAGTTGAACAATAACTTGACTAGAATCTTACAACAAGGTACATAAATAAACCGATAAAAATTGAAAGATCTTTTATTATGCATGACTCAAAAAGGGAGAACATCATCAGCCGTCCAAAATAAACAAAGGATTAAATGGGTAAGTAGGTTCATTTTGGAAATTTGTGTATTATTAAGACTTATAATTAAATTGCTTGACAAAGTAGGCTTATCCTATCCTTTAAATAACTGCCTTTTAAAATTAAAAACTAATCTAAAATTAAGAGAGGCCTAGTTAGTATTTAGTTTACAAAAAGGATGTACATCAAGGATAGTAAACACATCACATAAAACACACATAAACCGATTCTTATCTTTTCATTAAGTGATTCACTTTTATTAGTTCAACTTCATTTGTGGCACGAGAATCCCATCGACCTCGCCTCTGTCCCCGTAAACCAACCGAAATGGTTCCAATGCATATCTACCGTATACCGTATGGACTGCTCGCAGAGAACCTCCCAACATCTTACAATGCTGGGCAGCGATGCCACGACCCATTATCATACACTTGGGTCTTAATTAAATTATATCGTCGTTATAATCAATTTTCATTAAAACAATAAACACACACCACCACATAGCATACACTCATATAGCATCATTAGCTAAGCAAGTCCATAAGACTTACCTGAACAGCACGTCTAGCAGGCATCACCCTTTTCGTCCGCTCGGTTAATTACTATCCACTACCTGATCAAGAAAGATCGACTTGGAATCATCATTCTAAGTCCTACAAGATTCCTATAAGGCTTCTATACTAATGAGAAAGCTCTCAGATTCACAAGAACGAGAAAACCTAACTTTAGTGGAAATTACCAAAACGCCCCTCACTTTTCGGAATTCTCACTTTTCGGAAAATTCCGAAAAGTGCCCAACTAATTCCAAGTCTACACTCACTAAACCTCAAAACTCTAAAACAAGTTTGAGGGTTTGCTCAAACTTATATTCTAAGTCCAAACTCGCTTTCCAAAATTATACCAAGTACCCTTCTTTGACCTATCGGAAGTACCTCGTACTAAACTCCAAAATTCCCAAAGAATATATCTACACACTCTCGGTTATACCCACTCTAGACTGGTTCAAACGATATCCATAAACAACCTTCCACAAATTCTGCACAAATTCCCAAAGGTGTCATCAAACACACTTAACTCCCAAAACTAGGTTCCGAGTCAACTTTGGAAGCTTATAGCTCTATATCCGACCGTTGGATCTTCCCCAAATTTTAATATTATAAACTAGGTAAATTCCTCTATAACATACTAAAAATTCAACGGTAGATGATCATCCTAAGTTCACGAAACTTAGTCCTCAAGTGAGCTGCTCAATCCAGATTTTCCTAAGCAACAAATTGTACAAGTCATGGGTTCGACTCTCACAAGCAACACTCTCAGAGATTTAACTTAACCTCACGTCAAGAGATCAATTCCTATGAACAACACAAGTGTAAAGGTCCTAGATCCTTAGTTTCTGAGTTCAAACCTGTAAACTACACCCCTAGGCCTACTATTCTATGTACAAGATCGTTAAAGAACCAACAAGAAGAGGCAAGACTTACCTCCTAGAGTTCCTGCAGTCTCCAGCCACAATTGAACGAGGAAACTGCCTCCACCTGGTTGTTGCACTTCGACCGTGAACAGCCGAAGAGGAGAAGAGGGTCTGCAATTGTCCATAAACGAGGGGAGAGGACTTGGTATCTTCCACACGCCGCTGCAGAGGAGAGTAGCGAACCATATCAACCCAGTCTCGTTGCAAGGTCCTAGGCTCCACTGCAGTTACACCAAGGCCAGGTAGAGTTGATCACCGCAGTACGAACCAAATTGAAAGAGCGAAAGAAAGAGAGAGAAGAGCAAGGAAGAGGAAGAAACGGGGAAGAAGAAACTCACCCACCTCACAGACCACGGCTGCAGTCCGAAAGATCGAGAAGATTAAGGTTGGAGTAGCAGTCGAGTAGTTGTGCCCGAGCCCCGGTTTCGAACGCTGCTGTGTGGTCAAGATTTAAGATCGTCACAAGAGTCATATATAAGAACCCCATCCAGATCGATAACAGATGAACCAAGAAGGAAAGAAAGAAGAAAAGCAAGAGCTTACCTTGTTGTCGATCTGCTGTGAACCGAGATCAACGTAGGGCGGTACCGGCGAAGAACGAGGAAACAAGGAGATTGTCTGGGAGGAAGAAGAACTGAGCCAAGACGGTTATGATCTCGTTCCTAGAATCACGAGGGAAAGGATAAGAAGAGGAGAACAAGGCGCTGCCTCTTGCCCAACAAAAGAACGAGCCAGCCGGCCCAAAAGAATAAAGAAGGGAAGATGCTCCCGGCCCAAGAGAAAACAAGGAGCAACAAGGCCCAAGGCCTGGAAAGAATGTAAGAATGGCCCAAAACGTATTCGGCCTAACAACACTGATTCGTTAAATTCGATTTAAAAATCCCGGTAACACTACTGGTATCGGAAATAAAATTTCGGTTATCACATTCATTGTATTGATAAAGATGTCCATTAATCACTAGAGGAGAAAGACCGGAACTTTTGACAAAATGAGGCCGAAATTCTTCACTTTTACAACCATTTTTTCCCAAAGCAACTCAACTGTATTTACAGTAGGTTTGACAATTATAAAGGCAAAATATTGTTAAATAACACTAACTTTAGGATGGTCATGTTCGATGACATAAATTTCAAAATACTCAAATAAAACATCAAATTTAAAGATGATTGTAAATTATATATTAATTTAATTATTCTACCACACGTTGCCAGAAAAATATGAGTTGACAATTTTTTGTTGTTTATTTGTCACTTATTTTTGTTAATTTTTTTGAACTAAATAAATGTAATACATTGAAAGTTAAAGATTGCTAAAAATATTATCAACTCATAAATATTATGAGTAGTTTATATGATAAATTTGAAAATGGTAGACTTTTTTTTAATCGAATAAAGTACTCAAAGTTCTAAATAAATACACAAAATTTCAACTTTTCAAAACACTTATTTCATTTATATGATTTGGTATTTTTTTTGATTATTTACTACCTTGTGTTAAATTCATTTAGTTAAAAAAGATTAATAAAAATACCTGGAAAATAGGAAGGAAAACAAAATCCGGTTTATATTTTATCAGTGATACGTCAGCAAAATAATCGAAATATTTCATGGACCTATGCTCCCTCTCCGTCCTTTTGTATGTGGAATCAATACTTGTATTACAAAACACAATTATCCCCTAAAACCGGTGCTTTATTTAGTGATTTTAATGTCATTTATCACAACCACCCTTAAAGTTTATCACCAAAATTTTGTCAAATTAGGTCGAAAATTATCCGCTTTAAAATAAGCCGATTAAGCCCAATGGGTATAATTTTAAAGGCCGTTTGATTGGCCCAATAAAGAATTCACTTCCTTCGTGTATCTCCCTTATCTATTTTCAGTTTCCACTTCATCCTTCCGCTGAGGGATAACTGATAAACCAGGCCCCGTTGAAATCGGAACTAGATAGTATAAACCATGGCGATTTCTCCCGCCATGGCAGCCACTTCAAGCTCCATTTCACTCCCTTTCTCTCGCAATAAAATCTTCTCAAGTAAACCTCAACTTACTGCCTTCAAGTTCTCAGAAACCGGAGCTACAAACCTCCAATTCCAGGCTCTGAAGAGGCGAGCCAAGAGATCGTCGTCGTCTACGGATACTGCTCAAGATGAAGAGCCTATGAGCGTCGAAAACCTTCAGCGCTTCGTCAAGATCAATCTGGGAATTTGGAACGGCTCTTTCTATGTACTGTTTGCTTTTCATCCATCCTTCATTTAATTTCTCTCGCTATTTGTTTCTGTGCTTATGACATTGATTGGTAATAACGTCTGTTTGGTTTTGGTTTTTGTTGATTGAAGCAATTTGATGCCAACGGGAAATTATTGCACAAAATAAGCACGAGGCTAGCCGCTGGATCTTATGGTGAAGCTGAACTGCTAAGTCTTATCCAAACGTAATAATCTTTCCCTTTCCTCTCAGGTGCAATTCACTTGAGGTCTTTGTTAGTATCTATCTTCATATAAGTTCCGTTTTCTGTGTACTTGCGATTTAAGACAAATAGGAAACTGAGTAGCAGCAATGATGCCGTGAACACTAATTTATCTGTTTAGTGCTTATGTGATGGCCTTGCCAAAGTTAAAATGAAACCAACACTATATATTTTTTTTTGGTAAAGGGAACCGACTCTATCTGACTTAAACGTTGCTGTATAACTATTGGGATCCAATTGAATTCGAATTGGAACTTGTTCTTTTATCAATATTTGTGATCTAGATATTGTTGCTGAGATAATCGGTGCTTGAATTGACTCTATATCCGTTATTACACTTTGACTTTAAATTTCTGCAAACTTAATTTTGGTATATGTAAAGTAGTCTGTATTTGATACTACTACTCCTTTTTAGACATGTGCTCAAGCGTACATTGTTATATTTGCACTTTCCACTTAGTAGTTATCTTGTTTGATATTCATGCTCATGTTTGTATTGACAATTTGGCATTACATTCACCTTTGTTCAGGTTATACATAAAACAAGCCCGATCAAGCACTTCCTTCTCTGGATATGACGAAGAACCAGAATGGGCCGAGTACAAAATTAAAGAGAGCAACATGTTTACAGTGGATAAGTATCAACAGGTGCCTTCTGCAGACCCTTTTATTAGTGTACCAATGACAAGAGTGGCTTATTTTTATTTGTTTCTCATTTTGCTTTGGTCTATATTTGTTAATATCATGTTCTTTGTGTTCTAAATTCCATCTCAATTAGTCTGCAGATTAGCTTCTTTCCGGAAGAGAGGGCATTTGCTTTGCGGTATCAAACTGCTGGGATGTTGGAAACTGTCTTACGAGAGGGGGTACTGGGGGAAGATGACATCGGCGAAGAATCACCCAGGTTTTTTCATTTTCCTATATAAATTATTGTTAAATTGCTTCTATTGTAATTTCCTGCTAAATACATTCCATTTAAGCTCAATTCCATTGTGAAGATTTAGAAATAACTTGTAATCCTGCTTTTAGTGGATGCCACTTCTCAGAATATTGTGTTTTTTTCCCTAGTAATTGCAGTGTTCTTGAATTGATGCATAAATTGCCAACAAATGCCATAGAGCCGACTCTAGTTATTTTTTATAAGGCGGAAATCCTTACAGCTAGTTATTTCAGTTTTCCAATTACATGGCTAATATAGCATATTTCACTCTGAAGGACTAGATAGCACTAGTAGTTGATATTATCAAGAAGATGTTGCCTTTTTTTCTGTCTAAGCACAGGCTACCCAGGAAATCTGGGCCTTAGCATACAGTATGGGCCTTGAATTCTGGGGCAAATGCTGCAAAGAATATTGCATGTATTAGCAATAAAAACAGGCTACAGCATTGTTCTTAACTGTAACCTGAAAGCACCTTTGGAAATGCATATTTAGTGTCACCAACAAATTAAAATCTATATGCAAGAATCTTCAGGACAAATCTGTTCTCATTTAAGTACAATTGTTACTTAGACTCGATAAATTAAAAAGATCTTTATCAGGAGACTGATATAGAGGTCTGAGAGGCATATTTGGAGAGAAATGTTCGAACTTGAGAAGATATTTGGTTAACTCTGCAGCTGTGAAACAGGAACCTAAAGTTACCTTCTCGTCGGCCTGCTCTTGTATGTGAAAACTGCTTGTATTCACTAGAGAAGGATGTGAGAGCAAGAGCATTTCACATCATGGATCCACAGGGGTTTGTAGATATGCTCCTTATCTTTCTTGAAGAAAGAGGAAGCAATTTAGAAGTTCCTCCTTCATTGGAAACCCATGAGGTGAATTATTCTCTCCCCATTTTGCACTATGAAGAGTATGGACGGTGCATGATTAATTCAAAATCACCATCTGAGTTCTTGTGCAGGATAATGTAAACAGAATAGTACCATTTCTGGGCCGGTGGGAAGGCTATTCCACTACAAAGCGCAGTGGTGTTTATAATGCCACTATAGCTGAACACAACACTGTTGCTTTACTTGAAATCAATGAGAGTGGTCAGCTGATCCAGGTTTGTGAACATCTAATCTCAATATACTTTTAGTTTTGTGACAAATCCTCCCATAGCTGGAGGTTGAAGGAAACCATAAAAACATTAGATCACGCGTATATACAAAGTAAAAGTGATGACTTGTACCTTATGGCTTGTTTCGATACACAACACAAGTTTTAGTCTACATTTTTGTATGGCATGTAAATCATTTCAGCAGCAGTGATGGTTGGATTTTAAAGCCTGATACTACACAATTGCTCAGTTTAATTTTAAAGCCTGAGACCACACGATTGCATTCTGATAATTTTATCAAGTAAATAAAGATTGCTCTGTATAATTGTGCTGTATTTCTAAGGATATCACTTCAACTGTGAAAGGAGGAGACGTCACAACCAACATTCACTGGGTAGGTTCACAATCAGATAATTTAGTCAAATTTGACAAAGGCTATCAATTCACCTTATTGCCTGGGGGCATGTACATGGGATACCCATGTGATATAGCCAAAACTGTAGCAGAATCCATGTGTTTCCATTTAGAGTTCTGTTGGACCGAGTCACCAGGAAAGCGACAGAGACTGGTACGCACATACGACGCGCAGGGCTTGGCCGTGTCCTCAACTTATTTTTCCGAGACCATGGTTTAGGCTCCATATAATAATTGGATGCATCCATAATCCAATCAGGTACATGATCTTATAATCCTCTATGAACTACACTAAGGTTATCAAAGTTTCCTTTTTATATATTTATTTATTTGCCATCTTGGTTTCTTGTTTTGAAGGGTGAAATTCAGTCTCTGTCTCGGAAATGTGTGTACATTCTTTACCAGAAACAACTGGGATCTTCAACTTGCCAAGTTGATATGAAATCTTGATGCAACTAAGACGGTATCCCTGTTTGAATATACTTGCTTATCACGTATTAATATTTGATTATTGAAAACGTCAAACGACATAAAATCATTCTTATTTGTTGATTTTTTTTTGTTTATAGAAACATATTTTTGCAGCTGATTGCGTGAAACTATTTCTTTATTAAAAAAAATTCACAAAACCTCCAATCTTTCATCATATATTCAAAAATCTACAAATCTCAGTTTGTATATAGGTCTAAACCTGATAGACTAGTTTGACTTAAAACCAAAATTCTCTCAACCTGAACCATATACAAAATAAAAATAATCTAGGTTAGTCTCGACTCTTGAATATCCAATTCTCAATTCTAAGGGTTTAATAGTTTTTAGTTTCTAGTTGAGTAGTTGTCATCTTAATTAGTTTTCATTTTTATGTGAATTAAATGTTTGGATGTGGTTTCATGCAAATAATTTACAAAGAGTGTTTTTTGTGCAAATATATAAAAATAAGAGATGACTTTGTGCAAACTTTTTTTTAAATTTTTTTATAAAGGTGTTTGTTTTTCAAACAAGTGAAAATCAGGGAGGTTTTAAGCTTTCCACTATTTAAAATGTCAAAGATATAAAAAAACTACGCAAAATGACCGATCCTTACCCTTAGTATCACTGGAAAGGCTTGTATTCTTTGGATATTTTCAAAGTCTGACTTTCAAGTTTCATTATCAGGGGGAGAAGGCTAGTGGTAATAATCTAGCATTTAATATTAACTGTATGTTGCAATTGAAGTGGTGATTGGTAAACATACTCATTTGAAGTGGCGTTTGAACAAGAAGGGTTAATAAAGCAAAACGATTAGGGGTTCCTTAATGACTAATTGGGATTTTGAGATTGCATTTTTTTCAAGGTTATAGACGTAAATAATTTTCTAGTCAAATATGTTTTTCTTTATTTAAAGGAGGTTTTTGGATAAAGTAGATCATAAAAATAAAATTCAATTTCATAGATGCTTTTAAAAATTATAGTATGAGGGCGATAGACGGGAAGACACATTTGTAACTCTTGTACAATTATAAACTTTACTCCGTATATGTTAAATGCATAAATAGCATTTTCTCATTTGTGTATCTTACTCGGAGGCAAAAGACAATTAACCGCATTTTCTCATTCGTGTATCTTACTCGGAGGCAAAAGACAATTAACCACTCAAAGCTTAGTACTATAAATATCGTGTGATTACGATAGGTTCCTATTTTCTACACAGGAATAAGTTTATATATATATATAAGCCATTTTAATTTAAATCATGCTTCCGTGATGATTGCAAATCTATGAAAACATTCTTGTGTCGTTAAGTCTTTCAACCGAAACAAAAGATATCGTCACATTGGTTTAAATTAATTGGTAGATAACATTATCCAATGAACAGAAGTCAATGTCCCTTGGCCCCTATCCGCCTTTGATTACAAGTCCAAAAATAATCCCAAATTTTGCCAAACATTATCCAATGAACTTGAGACAAGGTAATGATAGGTTCATTATCTTATTGCAAAAACTTGAATTTACTTCTCCAACACGCTACAAAAGAAAAGTTAAAATTTGTACGCATCTGACCTCGATCAACTCTATAAAAGCAAGCAAGGCAAGTAAATGAATACAAAGAAACAAAAAAGAAAATCCAAATCCTCCCAAAACAAATCCAAAAAAACAAACAAAACAATCATCTTCCTGAGATCAAAATGAGAGACTCTCAACACCCAGAATTAGGGTTCTTCTACACCGACAACAACCTTGGAGATTTCACCGTCGATGGTTATCAAGTTTCGTTTACTGAACTCCTCGCCATGGATTCCTCCCCTTCCACGGATGATGATGTGGCAGCAGAAGTCGCTGGAGCATTTGGTGGAGAGAGTTCTTTATCTCCCCCTGATGACCTCACATGGAACCAACTTCATCATTTCACTGCTCCGATCTGTACTTCTGGATACTTCAACTCGCCGGCCGTTTTCCTCTCTTCGCCGCCGGTAATTGAATTGTTCTTGAGTTTACTATCTTTATTTTGTTTGACTTTATTGGGTTATTCAACTTTTTCATCCAAATTGCACATATTCAGTTTATTTGTTCAGATTCAACCATTCAAGTCATTTTTATTAGGATAACTATACTTCAGATAAGTTTGAATCATCATATAATATTCTGGTCGGCTATGTGTTTATATTCGGTTACTTTATAAACAAAGTAGCTTGAACTGATTTTTTATAAGTCGAAAACGAACCAAGTTCGAGTTGCTTGTATTATATAGAAATCCTACTTACTATGTAACGAGAACCTCACAAACTAAGATTGAAGCCACACTCAAAAATACATTTGATTGTGGAGCATAATAGGATAAAATTGATAATGTTAGAAATTTAAGATAAGTTAGAATCATCATTTAGATTTGATTTATTTAAATTTATTGTAATTATTATGAATACTTGTGAAAAAACAAGTCAAAATAATAGCTTGTGTACTAAGTTTACGATCTACAAATGCAGATTTCTTTTGTCATCCCCCATCAACATAATCCCTATTCTTCATCAATGGTTACTACTAACTACTATGATCAACCCACAACAAGCGATCAACTATCCACCATAGACAGCAACGTAAGGTTTGGAATCTCTGAAAGTCGCAACGAAAGAAGATTGGGTAAGCCCGATGATGATGGCTACAACTGGAGGAAGTATGGCCAAAAGCCGATCAAGGATGGCAGATTCTCCCGGAGTTACTACAAGTGTACGTTTTCGGGTTGTCCAGTGAAAAAGAAGGTGGAACACACAATGGCTGGCCATATAACTTTGATCATCTATAAGAACAAACATAGCCATGGACTACCTCAACCCGAAAAAAGAGAGAATGAGAGCAATAATTGTACATCGAGTCAATCACATCATGAGATAATCGATTCGGTTGATGCTTATATGAAATTTGAGGAGGATGAAGAAGAGGAGGTTGCTTATTCGCAAGGAAGGTAAATGAAACTCTATGAACTTATGTGTTTATTAGACGTTCATAAATATACTTTATATGTCACATGTTAGAACCGCGAGCCTCAAAGTCCGATACAGACGAACCGTAGAGTGGGGGTCGTATTAGAGATAATAAGTTCTCACATCGAAAGTTTGGATATTTCAAACCTGTATATAAAGGGAACTATTATTACTAATTGGTTTTATGATTGAACTCTGTCGGGTTTGGATATTTTAGGATTGAACTCTGTTGGATTTGGATTTAACATGCATATGAGCTCGTATGCACACAATACCATCTGTCTATATCGGACTTTGACAATATCTTCTAAAAAAAGCCCGGTAAAAGAAAATTATTGTAAAATTTCGGGTTTTTAAATCCGGATGTGATTGCAGAAAAGGAGGAGGTGCGATGTCTGAGGCAATGATGTCCAATGATCTAACGGTGACGGAGCCCAAAATCATCGTGCAAACGAGAAGTAAAATTGATCTTTTGGATGACGGGTATAGATGGCGAAAATATGGACAAAAAGTGGTCAAGGGAAACATTAATCCTAGGTAAGCATAAACTTGAGGACTTTTGGTATTACTAAAAATATATGTTGGATGATTAAGTTTTTTTTTGATGTTTTATACATTTAAAGGAGTTACTACAAGTGTACAAGCCACGGATGTCGAGTTCGAAAACAAGTTGAGAGATCTTCAAAGGAACCGGAAGATGTGGTAACTACTTATGACGGAAAGCACGATCATAGAGCTCCTCCGGGTAGGAATAACAACGGTAGCATTGCTCAACAAGTAACGTTGCGTGATACGAAAACCGTTTTTTATTCACTTCCAAGGCTCAAAGAGGAGGAAGTTTTTGTGTAAATTATTGTCTATAAGCTAGATGTAGATTGAAGAGTGGTAGCTAAGGCTTGTCTTTGAGAAAGGAAAGAATGGATGGATGTGTATGTAAGTTGAAGGAAGCTAACTTTTGGTGGATTGTATAGTGGTTGTGCTACAATGACCTTGGTTTGTCTTTGTGTTGAAAGTTTGGTTCTTTATAGTTGAGATTCATTTTGTGTGCATTCATTGAGGTTGCATGGTGCTTATAAACCAAATACATAAAGTTAGAGAGCTTAATTAGCTACTTTTGCACGATTGGTGAACATCTTTTCTCAATCTCAATTGATTTTACAATAAAATATATCTCAGAAGATCATCTATTGGGATTCACGAGTTTATATTCACGTACATATATGTTGGGTTTGAGTCAGAATTTTAGTTACGTTTCGTCCTAAAATTATCGAACAAATCGAGCAAAACTATATATAGCTGAAAAGAACTAAACAGAAGAGCGACGAAGGTCAATAGTATTATTCACGCCATAAAGAATTTCATAGGTCAAACACAGTAGTCAAACAAATTGAGAACTCGCAAATTTCCTTGTCTACATGAGTTGAAATGTAAGGCCGAGAGGAGGAATCTATCCTACATCGATAATAAAGTAGTAATGAGCCTAATATATAATAAGTAAGTGGGTTAGTCATATTGCCACCTGATTTACATAAACTATGATCATTACGGTTGATGAACTATCTAGTCTTATGATGTGTCATCAAGTATTAAGTGCATGTACAAGGCGTTTAAACTTAATTGATTGGCAATATAAAAATAATGATAGTCCATGTCGATGAACCTAAGGTAAATTTTGTTAGGATTCGACCACAGTCATATCAATGAGACAAAACGACCATGACGTTGCTAACGATCCATTCATTGCGAGCTCGTCAAGTATAATGCACGATAGCTATAATAACTACCCAATGAAGAAATTGAAGGTAGTGACACCCATTTTTATTTTCTTGCTCTAATATTTTTTAAAACTAATTGTTCTCTTTAATCTTACACTTTTTAGACAAACTTATTTGTAGATTCTTGAACAAAAACTTTGTGTTTCTCAATGTATCTTGCATCTCCTATGAAATTCAATTTCTTGTAAAAATAACATATATTATTATCATAAAGTCATTGAAATAGGTAAACACTAAACACTAACATCATATTACCATTAAAAAAAAACTATTTACCCAAATCTTCCATTTTTTTGTGCTATCTTGGTTGTTGTTTAATTTAAAGGATGAATGCAATTTATGTGACTCGGATGTGTTTGTACCTACATTACCGGAAATAACCGAGATTCTCAAGTAGCAAACTGATGTGAAGTTTGATTGCTACTAAGCCATGTCCTTGTTTGAATACTTGTTTATCACGTAATAAAGTTTAATTATTTTAAAATTGTCAACCACGTTTAAATCTATAAAAAAAAATATAAAAGAAAATAAAAAGAAAACCCTTTGTGATCTCAAAGGCTTTTTTTGGATAATTTTCAAACTAGATTTAAAAATTCTTATAATATCAAAGTGGTCCATGAGATGAGATAGTTATATTGGAAGCTAAATTGTCTTATTATGATCTTTAAAAAACACCACAATCTTATTAAAATTCTTAACTTTAGTTATCTTATCATAACTAAAGTTAAGATTCTGGGACTTTCTAAAATGATTTATGTAAATATATTAAAACATTAGTTATTTTATCATAACTAAAAGTAAAAATGAAAAAAAAAATACATAAAAAAAACTAATATATATTTTAAATTTTATTTCATTTATATAATTCGTATTATATTATTTATAATAACTCTACCAAATTACAATCAATGTAACTTATGTGTTTCCAAGTCACGCCGACAAAGATGTAAATCGTTACAAACATTCTTGTGTCGCTTAGGCTTTAAAAGAGGGAGAAAAAGACAATATATTATACGTCATTAAGTCTTAATTTGTAAATATGAAACTTTTAGAGGTTAGGTACCAATTATTATTTTAAGCATCAACTATGATTAAATTATGTAATTGGAAGGTAGTTGATTGATTGACATTCATTCTGAAAGCTCAAGTTTAAATATTTATTTAGTTACTAGTAGATACTTTCAAATATAAATATGAGGGTTAAGTTAACGTAAGCATTTTGTTTGCATGATGTTGCATATGTAGGCCATTTTTGTTGTTGACTTTTTTTTTTTCTGGTAAGAAATATTAGTAAAAGTCCATGGTCCTATAATTTTAGACTAATTCATATTTTTAAATATAAATATTATGATAATGGGTTACTCTGGAAGGTAGAAGAAGATTCTGAAAGAAGACGGAATCTTTTTTCCAGAACGATGTGGATCTACCCGGAAGATGTCGGGGACATCTAAAAACTCGATGGAACTTTATAGACTAGACTAGAAATCTAGCTAGTAAGAGTTTTAGACTTGTATAGGATTGAGTGAGAAGGCTCCAGAATGATCTAGGAGAATCGAGTTCCGGAACCTTCCCTTAGAGGAGGTAGAGATGACTATAAATAGGGGAGGTCACCCCTCATTTGTGTAACTCCATCGAGAAGAGAGTAATAAGGCTTCTAATAGAGCTTGTAAGTGAGGTTGTATTTGAGTGTGCGAGTGTGCAATAAATTACCCATTTATATAAAAACTCGGAGTGAGCCGGGAACGCGGATTTTCCCCAACAACTAGTATCAGAGCCGAGGTTACGGTGGTGGTGTTCGGGTAAACTTTGTTGCTTAAAGAATCTCGTATTGGCGTGATGACGGCCGAGGCGATGAAGGCGTTCGAGATTCCACTCTTCGATGGGAAGATCAACTTCATTTTGTGGCAGAGTACGATTCAAGACTTCTTGGTGCAACAGGGTGATCTCGATCAAGTTCTGGAAGAGGAGAAACCTATATCGATGAGCGAGGAGAAGTGTTGAAGCATCCAAAGGAAGACGGTAAGCACAATTCGGTTGGCGTTGGCTCCCGAGATTAAGTATGGTGTGTTGAAGGAGACTACACCGAAGGCGTTGTGGGAGAAGCTCGGGAGCATCTACGAGTCGAAGTGGTTAACCAACCGGTTGTGCTTGAAGATGGAGCTTTACTCGCTCAGGATGGAGGAAGGAGGTAATCTTCATGACCACATTAACTCGTTTAATCAACTAGTATGTCAATTATTGAACGTAGATGATAAGATCGGAGAAGAAGAGCAGGCGTTGTTGTTGCTAGCATCATTGCCCAAGTCCTACAAGTCCTTGGTGCAGACGTTACTTGTAGGAAGGAAGTCTCTCACTCTAGATGAGGTGACCGCTGCTTTGCGGGGGAGTGAGAGAATGATGCTACCGACAAAGGTCAAGACCATATACTAGTTGCAGGGGAGAGAGAACGAGGGAGGAGTCAATAGAGGAGGCATGATGACCCGAGACAAAGAGGCTCGCGACGAGATTTAAGTGAGGTCGAGTGCTTCTACTGCGGGCAGAAGGGTCATATGCAAGCCCAATGTCCTCAAATGAGGGAGGACTTGAGAAAGTTGAGAGAGATGTCGCCGGGAAAGAAGAGAGGGGACTCCCACACCAATGTGGTTAGTGAAGTCGATGAAGTTGATTATGGTGATATTTACTTGGCGATGGGCGAGGAGGTTGCCAAGAAAGAGTGGGTGATGGATAGTGCCGCCTCTATGCATGTATGTCGGGACCAAGCAATGTTTGACACCTTGAAGACTCGTGGAGAGTTTGGTCACTTCAACTCAGTTGGAGGTGAAAAGTTGAAGGTTGAAGGTACCAGAAGCGTGACGTTGAGGCTTCACAACGGTGCAAGTCATACTCTACACAATGTGAGGTACGTGCCATCGGCGAACGTTAATGTCATCTCGTTGGGTGCGATGACGATGGAGGGGTACAAGTTCGTCGGCACGAGGAGATGGTGCAAGGTGTTTAAGGGGAGACGCTTGGTGATGCGAGGCCGCAAGGATGAGAAGAATATATGCTTCTTAGATGGAAGGGCAGTGCAAAAGGGATGCAGTGACACCGGAGCTAAGAAGTAGATGATGGTGAGATTTTCAGATGATGTGGAGATATTTGGAAATATGAATTAAGGGAGGAATTGTTAGACTAATTCATATTTTCAAATATAAATATTATGATAATGGGTCGCTCTAGCTAGAAGTTAGAAGAAGATTCCGGAAGAAGACGGAACCTTCCTTCCGGAACGATGCGGATCTACCCGGAAGATGCCGGGGACATCTAGAACTCGATGGAACTTTGTAGACTATACTAGAAATCTAGGAAGAGTTCTAGACTTGTATAGGATTGAGTGAGAAGGCTCCGGAATGATCTAGGAGAATCGAGTTCCGGAACCTTTCCGTAGAGGAGGTGGAGATGACTATAAATAGGGGAGGTCGCCCCTCATTTCTGTAACTCCATCGAGAAGAGAGTAATAAGGCTCCTAATAGAGCTTGTAAGTGAGGCTGTATTTGAGTGTGCGAGTGTGCAATAAATTACCCATTTATATAAATACTCAGAGTGAGCCGGGAACGCGGATTTCCCCCAACATATAATTAGGTGACGAGTATACGCCAAACTCTGGTGACCGTAAATAGGAGGTCGGGCATGGGATGAGATGGAATTAAAGTCCTTTTGCGTCTTATTTTGATTATTATATGAGACGGGGAGACATGCTTTGTAGTTTTTAGATTGTATCTCGTCGGGTCTTATTCCATCTGGGATCGGAACGGATGGATGTGATAAATCTCGGATAATATATACAATTGTGAAGTTTGAAGCTTAAATTATAAAATCGCTACAACCTTGTTTGAGAAGTCAAGCGAACACTGAGAGCAGTGAACACGATGAAGAAACATGAAATTGTGAGACCTGTAATTCAACTGTAAAAAAGACAAATAAGTTGAGTATACGAGTGAGAATGATAAAGTAGACGTTGTGACAAAATTTGACAAAAATGACAACAAAAATCATGGAATATTGGCCTAAAGACGAGCAATATTACAAGTCAAAGAGTTGATCATTTGATTTCTAACAATATTCTTAATTTATTGGTTGAGATTATTGATTATGATTAATTTAGATCTTAAATAAAATTTGAAGTAAAGGTAAGAAGGAGCATACCCAGTGGACTAAGAAATTAATGTCCGCATCTCGTCGCGATATTTTATTGTGGAATTAGATGAGATTGTAATTTTTGTATGAAATTTCGCAATGTTTGGGCCGGAATTTAAATGAGACCGAGAAATAAGACATGATTTTTGTCCGCTCCTAAAATATAATATAGGGTTTTGACACAAGCTTCGATATAGTTGCGTATTAGTCCAACACAATTTTTTTTCCACTTAGATCTTATCAATTTGATGTAACCTTATATACTGATCCATTATTCTTTTATTATCAAAAAAAAAATATTTCTCCACTAAATTTAATTAATTCGTAATGGCTGCGGAATGAAGTCTTGAAATCATTCTTTTTCGGACTCATCGGCCGAGAAGTAAAACACACAAATGTGTTTAAATTATTTTAAGTATTTTGTTAGCATGTTGCATATAGACTATATAGTACGTGTTGGCCATTTTTGTAATTGACTTTCTTCTTGTCAAATGTTATTTAAGAATTATCATGTCGTGCTCCTTTTGCCTCCATAACTATTAATAATAAAAAATCAACGCCCTTTTTATATAGGCTTCACATAAATACGGCATTAAATTTCATTTTAATATTGACAAATCTAACTATTGATTGATAATAAAATTTTACCTATTTTTTTCTTTCTATATTTTTGGTTATTTTTAACTTACCTTTTTCACAATTCCCTTCAAAAAATCAAAAGTCAGCGCTTTTATCCATCTACCAAAAATGCGTATTACGATTGATTTGGAAGATGGTTTTGTAATACTGCTAGGAATGTTTCGGTTGTAATTTTTTTATTATATTAATAAATAAATTTTCATTAAAATAAGAGGAAAAAAAAAAAAACTTTTGTTTGGCAATGTTGGTATCTATGTATACAGTTGGACTGAAAGCTATGCCGAAAATAGAATTAGAATACATGAGACAACAAAACAAATTATTGACTTTCATTTTGAAATAATTAAATAATCGACATGTGTGATTTTTTTTTATAATAATAATGTAACCATTACATCTGTAGTTTACATTTTTAAAAATTATTTGCTTACAAATTTTGGTCAAATAAATTTAAATATTTTGTAGCTTAAATCATACATTTTGTTATAAAAAACTATACTCGGTCTTCTTTAAATTAGTTTGATTTTGTTTGTATAATTCATACAAAATTTATATACTATTAGCCATATATTTTGTGTTATTGGTTTGTACATTTTTTTTTCCAATTTATTAGGTACACTTATATAATATATTGTTAGTAGATGTTTAAACTAATAAAAATTACTATTTGAATCAATGAAACATTGGACGAATAATATAAAATCTCAACAAACGTAAAGCATAAATGATATGAATAATGTTTTTAGCAACTAATACAAGAAATTGGTGAACTAATAATATGAAATCTTTATTTTAACAATGATATTTGAGCTAATAGTATAAAATTTTGAACTAACTTGATGAACAATATGCGTAAATGTTATAGCAAAATAGTTCAAAACACACGAATAGCAACAACTATGATTTTTTTTTCAAATCATTCAAAACAAAAAAAGTTATTAAAACAGAAACTTTAAAAATGTAAAATTATTCATATTTATTAATTATTGGCTCCTATTTTACAAACTTTTATTTCATTGGAAGGATATCCCTTTCGTAAATTAACCGCTCCTAATTAAGTGATGTCAAAATCCCGTATAAACGAAACACACATAGGATTATGTTTTACCAAGATGGAATTATGTTTATTGTAAATTTAAGTTTTTCGAAGAAAAATAAACCCCTTTTACAAAATGTAATTAAGTAAAATCACCTTATATGGAAAAAGACTAAAATTTATGAAATCGAACCATCAATAACCAATTATAGTGAAAATTTATAATATTTTGACGAAATTACTCTAACTAATATATCAATTATAAGATAATTTTCTATTATTATTAAAATATTTTGCATGATTATAATTACATTCCGTAAAGAATTTTATTTATTTTTACTTGCATAAACACTCCATTTATAATTTGTTCTTCTAATATAATTAGTTTTTTTGTTTGTTCATGTTAGATTACTTTTAAAATTTTAAATAAAAATAAGGCAATTTTATTATCAGAATTATTAAGGATATTTTGTGACAATGTTAAAGTTTTTATTATAATAGGCGTATTTTAAATAATAATATAATTTATCAATAAGGCTTTACAAATAAATAACTAAAACTAAGAAATGAATTTTAGTCATCTAATGTAAGTTATATCAAATGGTTAAATTTAGTGAAACGTATTACATTAGATGGTTTTTCTATAAAAACAAATATAGAAAGTGATTTGTTAAAAAGAAGAATTTAAAATGTTTTTTTAAAATCCTGATTTTAAAATATATTATATATTATATAATACTAATGTATTAACAAAA
Source organism: Fagopyrum tataricum (assembly GCA_002319775.1). Lineage (NCBI taxonomy): Eukaryota > Viridiplantae > Streptophyta > Magnoliopsida > Caryophyllales > Polygonaceae > Fagopyrum > Fagopyrum tataricum. Next base: position 8,789,141 of record CM008285.1, on the reverse strand, counting down.
TCATAAGTAATTTAAATAGTTTAGCATAAGTACTACGTTTATAATAAGAAATCATGTATTAACAATAAACAATCTAAAATAAAATTTTGAAGAATTTTATTTTAATTAAACCGTAATATAGAACAATATAGAATTTATTATTTAAATGATAAATATTGATAATCATTTACACAATTTAATGTGTTTTATTTGTATCACTCATCCGATTGTTATCCAAATGAAACTTCCAAGAAATGAACTCAATACTGTAATGTAAAACGGTGGGCTTACAACACCTTACTTCTCAAACACGCTACCGAAGATAACGATAATATTTGGACGCATTTTTGCCCACGAAGCTCTTATAAATGAAGGGAGAAGACAAAGGAAATCCAAACCACTCCAAAATATTAACAAAAAAAAAAAAGCAGATTCGTAAATGAGCCATTCTCAATACCCTGAAGCAGAAGTGGCCGGAAACTTGTACACCGGCGGCGATTACAACTTCTCCGACGACCTTGGAGAATTCACAGGCGATGATTTTCAAGCTTGGTTGACTCAGTTCGTCGACGTTGACTCTTCTCATGAGACGGCGGCGGCAGAGATAGCTATAGCATCTGACGCCGTTAACAGCTTGAACGATCTCCCGAATTTGACGGTGCCGGTGTCTCCTCCCGCCGGCTTCCTCACCTCTCCCTCCGATAAGCTTTCTTTTCTTCCGGTAATTGAATTGCTTTTAATTTTTACGTTACCTTCTTGTACGTTTGCCTCTATATAACATCAAATTTCTATCTTGAAATGAGAAGATAAAGAAGGAGATTAGAGGAAGTTCAGGGGATCGAGGAATAAGATAGATACAATAGCCGGGAAGAGGAGAAGTTTTTCATTATTTGCAAAAAATAACCCACAATTGCATTACCCTATTCTATTTGCATCAAAATTTTGTAATAGCCTAATATGCCCTTAGATGACCACATTGTGAACTCATGATATCGATATCAAAAGGATCCTTGTTAACTTGTAAAGGTGAGAAATTCCAAGCCTTATATATATATATATGATTAGTGAGCTATTCCTCAAATTGCCAACTGAATTTAGGATAACACTTGTTGAAATTATATGTTGGGCTTGAAATTAACACGTTTGTGAGTTCGTACAATATATCTATATGGGACTTTTTGTCAACTGAATTTAGGATAAAACTTGTTGAAATTATATGTTGGGTTTGAAATTAACACGTTTGTGAGTTCGTACAATATATCTATATCGGACTTTAACAATACCTGTAAAAAAAACCTTGAGTTTATATCTTTGATTTTCCTAGAGTCAATAAGCATGTGTTATAGCATGATCTCATTAGTTTGTTATCATAATTGACCTTTGCCCTAATATTTAATAAGCAATTTAAGGTCAAATATCTTATAACTCGGACTAATGTTTTATTCCATTCAAGACCAAGATTCAAGTTTAAGTATTTCATCTACAGATGCAAATTTCCTTTGACATGCCTCATCAGGGTTCTTCATCAACGTGGGCTAACCATGACCAACATACTTCAAACTTTGAACTCTCTCAAGCTCGAAAGGAGGTTAAACTAGACAAGCCTAAGGATGATGGTCACAACTGGAGGAAGTATGGGCAAAAGCCAACCAAGGATGGCATTTACTCGCGGAGTTATTACAAGTGTACTCATCGAGATTGTCACCCCGTAAGAAAGAGAGTGCAGCACGCAGTGGCTGGACACATAACCGAGGTCATCTATACGGGTCATCACAATCATCCACCATCTCGGCTAGGTATGTCCCATATCGATTATAAACAGAAACAAAATCTAGTACGTAAGGTCAGTGAGTTACTCGACCTATTTACTCACACTATTTGATCATTTTGTAGTGCAAAGAGACACATCTACTCAAAAGCGTGAGATAATTGATTCGGTTGACACTTATACGACATTTGAGAAGGAGGAAGAAGAGAATGTGGCTTCTGCTCAAGGAACATTCGAGGTAGTCATGTCGAATGGGAGAGTGATGGAGGCTAAAATCGTTGTGCAGACGAAAAGTGACATCAATGTCTTAGATGATGGATATAGATGGCATAAGTATGGACAGAAAGCGGTCAAGGGAAACCCTAATCCGAGGTGATTGATCGATAACTTATAGCTAATCGTAGTTGTAAATTTCTAGGATCATATGTTGAATGAGTGAGTTTTTTGTTATTCTTATCTGCAGGAGTTACTACAAGTGTACGACTAATGGATGTGAAGTTCGCAAGCAAGTAGAAAGATCTTCAAAGGAACCGAGTGATGTGATAACTACTTATGAAGGAAAGCATAATCACGACGTTTCTATGGTTAAGCACAACAATGGTAGAATTGCTCGAAGTCAACTTTAAGTGAGAAATCAAAATCATCAAACAACCGAGTCGGATAGTCGAATGCTTAGATCGGTTCAGGAAATCGAGATCAAAGACCTATGGGATTTATAGTCGGAACACTCAAGGATGATCAATCGAGCAAATTCTTGTGTAAATATTGTCGATAATATATATGTACATTGATCAAGATTGATAACTTAGGTTAATTTGTCTTTGAAACCGGTAAAAAAAAAAAAAAGTGGATGTATATAGTAGGATGTGTACCTAGTACAAATGTACAAAGATCTCAGTTTGTTCGTAGTTGTATTGGAAGTTTGGTTACTTATAATTAAGATTGATTTTGGTGTGCTACATTGAGGTTGCATTTCGCTATTGCTACTGAAAGAATTTGCATTGAATCGTTAGGCTTAATTAGTTAATAATTTTAGTTTATAAGATGGCATCATCATTCAACGGACAATGAAATACTACCATTATGACTACTTTGGTTATTCCGAGATTATTTGAAGGTAAATGAATTTGGGGTTTTTTTTTTGAGGATTTGATCTTTGTGACTTAAAATTATGGACTATTTGAGGATTATAAATCATAAAACGTGTTAAGTATATTGTATTTGTCGTAATTAATTAGAGGATAAGTATGTAGTCGGTTTCAAATGTACGTGGATAAGTATCGGCTTGTGTTTCAAAGATGGGTAAGACGGTCGATATATGTGCATTGTATGATGGTTTGGTCATTAATTTATTCTCTTTCTAAGGGACGAGACGAGACTTTTACGTCCCAATGAAGAATCAAAACCACATTTCCAAGAAACACCCACGGATCCTTGTCCGGGAGTCAGTGGTGGGGATGTGGTTTCGTCGACTCTTGGGAACAAAAATTGTGGTTCCGAAATTTCGATAGACGGCTCATCGACTTGGAGAGAACATTCAAACAAAGGCCTCTAATTATAATTCCATTTAGTAGACCATTATTTGACCATTTGTAATCCCACGATAATTCATTGATCCAAATTTAAGACTTCATTAAAAATATCAAACTTTCGTTCCCAATTTAATCTTATCACAATAATCCCAATAACCCCATAATAATCTCTTCAACAAAGACAATTTGTCAAGATCCAAGATCATAAAACACTATTTATCAAGATCAAAACATGATTAAAACTCACAAAATACAACAATAAGCTATTTGTAAGCGAAAGTTTGATATTTTTAAGCGGCTTTGAAGCCGCTTGTATTTACAATGTACATCGAAGAGTGATTGGTGTGAATTGTGCAGTGATTGTTCGATGATCAGTTATTTTTAGCCTGATATCTCCTTTTCCCATTACTTTCACAAAAGATTCATCCCTAAATTTCAGAGCGCAGTAAAATCATCATCTAAATAAGAGAAAAAAAATACTTAATTTCGGTCATGTGGTTACTACAACCTGTATCCACATACCAAACATTTGCAGCAAAATACTTAAAAGAAAGAGCAGCAAGATGATCCGCAGCGGCGTTTGCTTCTCTAAAAACATGACGGAATCGGATGATCCAATCCCTACGAAGGAAGCCTTGGCAACGAGAAACCAGATTAAAAAGAGGATGAGTGTTGGAGACCTCTTGATTCACCAGGTTGAAAGCAATAAGCGAGTCAACCTCCACTTCAATGTGTTGAATACCTTTATTCCATGCAAGATGTAAGCCCATGCATAGACCCCATAATTCGGCAGCCAAAACCGAGCCCGCGCCAATATTAAACATAAACCCAACAATGAATTAATATGCAAAATGTCTTATACGAAAAAAAAATTGTACCCCCTTCGAAAATTTTCTGGCTCCGCCACTGGTCTCTCCTATGATGTCGTCAATCATCTTCTCACCATAATTTCTCATCTTGTTGATTTACGTCGTTCGCCCAAAGTAACTTGTGACAAACTCTTTATCCTTCAACTTCGGTAGCTCAAATCGCCTCTCAATTTGAAGTTGTGCACGTTTCACTCTTTTTGAACCATCATACTTCTTTATACAATTCCATATATCCTTGGAAGTATCTTTGCAAAAAATAATTTTCAGAATGAGACGATATATGTCTTGGAAGAGGAAATCTCCCCTTTGAGATCCATCATACTCCTAGTTTCTAGATCAACTTTATGAGCAACCGTTAACTTTGTTGTTGTCGGTTCTTGCATTCCACTATTAACAACACCCCTATACTCTTTAGAACGTAAAAAAAAATTCCGTTAGCATACTCCAATGATCGTAATGACCATCAAAGCATGAATAGAGGCTTGCACGAAATTCAATTCTTCAACCATTGATAAAAAGAAGATATAAAAGAGAGGATGATAGGAAAACTTCACTTTGATACCATTGATATAAAACAATAGAAAAAAAACAGTAAAGAGAATGAACCATTGACAGAATAATGCTTGATATTTCTTCATAGCTTCAAACAACCTTTTCTAAGCTAAATTATAACTGACTCAACACTAAATTAGCACTCTTAACTAGGGGTGGGCAAAAATCCTACAAATCTCGGTCTCAATCCCGATCCCGGCGGTATTTTATGCCAAAATAGCAATATTAGACAGTCAAAAAAAAATAGCCGGGACGGGTGGAAGGTTGATATTTTAAGAACTTGTATAGATAGAGGGCCGATGATTAAATAAATTTATATAATCTACTAAAGCAGATACATTGACGTTGACGTGACGCACAGTGAAAGAAATATTTCGAAATGAAGCTCTCATAATTAACGTCATAAATTTTTTTGTTTTTAATTACTTATTGATTTTGTAATGATCTAAAATTCAATTTTTTGAACGAGGTACTTTAGTTTTTGCTATCCATATCGCTGGAAGCTCGGAAAGAGAGCGTTGCCGGAGGCCTATAGAGGGAGGGAAGCAGTGTCGTCGGAGGCTTGGACAGAGGGGAGAAGCACAAGCGTCGCTGTAGGCTTGGAAAGGGAGCGCCGTCGGCGTCGACGGCCTGAAGAGGAAGGGAGCAACATCGCTGGTGGCCTTGAGAGAGAGGAGAGTTGCATTCACCGGAGGCTTGGAGAGAGGGGATTGGGGGCAGCGTAATCTGTCTCTCCTTTCTCAACTTTATAAATAAAAAACACACACAAGCGCCAGTTGGTGGTTCTGGAGCCAAAAAAATAAGAATAAATAAAGCAAACGCTACCGCCGGCCATCCCAACTCATTTGAGCGCTTTCGGATGATTTAGTTCTTAGTAATTTTAAATTCGTGCATCTAGCTTTTTTCATTTAGTTTTTTTTGAAATGAACCTTCACAAAATATAAAGTCAACGTTATTATCCATCTAGAAATTTTGTGTATTAGCGTCGATTGGAAGATGGTTTTCTAAGGAATGTTTCGGTTGTAATTATTTTTATTATATGAATATTAATGAATAAAACTTTCACTAAAAAATATATAGGAGTAAACTCATTGCCAGTGCTAAGATCTATTGACTTTCATTTTTAAATGAAATAGTTTATATATTTTATTGGTTCTTGTTCAGATACGGACAATCGACACCTCTTCACGATACAAACATATGAAGTTTGGGTAACTCTTTTGTTTTACAAAAATAAATTATCATTTTTTTAGTATTGCTATTCATTCCAAATATAAACCAACATAATAAACAGTATCTACTAACAAATTGTATAATAAATTTAATAACAGATAGTTCAAAAGATAGTAGGATTTATTTTGAAAGGAGCAGCTCGGGTTCGTCAAAAGCTAGTATTCGGTTCGGGTTTGCCGAATACGAGTCTGAACACCAAGTGTTCCGCTCGAAGAACTCGAATTACAATGCTCTATACAAAAAGTAGTTACAACATTGACTTAGAATTTGTTTTAAAAGAAAAGGGTAGTAAAAAATACATCAATGTTATTAAAATATAATTTTAAAAAATTTGAACAAATCATTTATAAAAATATAAATGTTTAGTACCGGAAGATTATTCCTTTCCTCATCCGCTCCCTTATTTAGCTGATGACTTGATGTCAAAATTATACAAACGAAAACATAAATCAAAATTATATTTACAAAAATAGAACAAAATTTTATTGTAAATTTGAAATATATGCAATCAATATAATTGTAATTTAACTATTATAGTATAAGTAATTCACGTTTATAATAAGGAAAATCTGCATTGAATAAAAAATATTTTTAACTATAAAAAAAAAAATTGAAGAAAAATTTTATGGTGAAATTGTAATGCAAGTATAACAATATAGAGTTTTAATTTCGTTTTAAAAAAAATAAATAATACCAATTGATGGCCACTTTCGATGATCATCTATACAAGTAATACAACTTATACAATATATGTCTTATTTGTATGACTCATCCAATTGATATCCAAATGAAACTTCCAAGAAATAAATTCGATACTGTAACAATGTAAAACGGTGGTCGGTAGATATACAAAACAACTTACTTCTCAAACACGGTATCAAAAATAAAAATAAAGATAATTTTTGGACGCATTTGCCCAGAAACTCTATAAAAGGAATGAAAACCTGAGCAAAAGAGCAAAAGGAAATCCAAACCCTTCCAAAGAATTAAAAGAAAAAAAAAGCAAATCAATTAACTTTCCTCGTAAATGAGCCAATCTCAAGACCCTGAAGTGGCCGGAGACTTGTACACCGGCGGCGATCACAACTTGGCCGACAACCTTGGAGGATTCACAGTTGATGGATTTGAAGCTTGGTTCACTCAGCTCGTCTCCGTTGACTCCTCTCATGAGACGGCGGCGGGAGAGATGGCTAGAGCCTATGAAGACGTTAACAGCTGGAACGATCTCCCGAATTTGACGGTGCCGGTGTCTCCTTTCGCCGGCTTCCTCAACTCTCCCTCTCATAAGCTTTCTTTTCTTCCGGTAGCTGAATTGCTTTTGACTTTACCTTTTTCTACGTTTGCCTCTATATAACATCAAATTTCTATTTTGGATTGAGAAGATAAAGAAGGAGACTGGAGGAAGTTTAGGGGAGGAAGAAGATAGATACAATAGCCGGGCAGAGGAGAAGTTTTTCATTATTTGCAAAAATGACCCACAATTACAATACCCTATTCTATTTGCATTAAACTCTTGTAATAGCCTAATATGCCCTTATTTAATATAAGGATCCTTATCGTAGATAATAAGTTTTTACATCTAAAGTGAGAACATTCAAATGCTAGTATATAAGGTCAGTAGCTAATCCTCCTATAATGCAACCCGTTAGACTTATGTGTTGGGTTTAAACCTAACATATGTGTGTTCATACGGTCCGTCTGTATCGAACTCTAACAATCTTTGTAGGAAAACTTGAGTTTATCTCTCTTTGAGGCTCCTCGAGTCAATAATCATGTATTATAGCCTGATCTCATGAGTTTGTTATCATAGTTGACCTTTGCCCTAATATTTATTAAGCAAATTAAGGTCAAATGTCTTATAAGTCGGACTAATGTTTTATTCCATTCAAAACCAAGATTCAAGTTTAAGTATTTCATATGCAGATGCAAATCCCCTTTGACATGCCTCATCAGGGTTCTTCGTCAACGTGGGCTAACCATAACCAACATACTACAAACTTTGAACTCTCTCAAGCTCGAAAGGAGGTTAAACTAGACAAGCCTAAGGATGATGGTCACAACTGGAGGAAGTATGGGCAAAAGCTAATTACCAAGGATGGCGTATACTCACGGAGTTACTACAGGTGTACTCGTCGAGATTGTCATCCCGTAAGAAAGAGAGTTCAGCACGCAGTGGCTGGCCACATAACCGAGGTCATCTATTCGGGTCATCACAATCATCCAACATCTCGGCTAGGTATGTCCTTACAAAACTTAAGATATAAGGTTGGTGAGTTACTCAACCTATTTTACCACGTTATTTGATCATTTTGTAGTGCAAAGAGACACATCTACTCAAAAGCATGAGATACTTGATTCGGTTGACACTTTTACGGCATTCGAGGAGGAAGAAGAGGAGAAGGTGGCTTGTGCTCAAGGAACAATCGAGGCAGTCATGTCGAATGGGAGAGTGATGGAGGCTAAAATCGCCGTGCATACGAGAAGTGACATGCATGTCTTAGATGATGGATTTAGATGGCGTAAGTATGGACGGAAAGTGGTCAAGGGAAACCCTAATCAGAGGTGATTGATCGAGAACTTATAGTTAATCGTGAATGAATAATGTTTCCGCATCGATAATAAAAGGATAACGGGTCTAGTATATAAGGTCGGTGAACTATTTTTCTTGTTGCTAATTGGTTTTGGATAGAACTACTTGACCTTATGTGCTGGACTCAGACCCAACATGCGATGAACCCCATATCATATTTAATATTTTGTAGCAAATTCATAAATCATATGTTATATAAGTGAGTTTTTGGTATTCTTATCTGCAGGAGTTACTACAAGTGTACGACTAATGGATGTGGAGTTCGCAAGCAAGTCGAAAGATCTTCAAAGGAACCAAATGATCTGATCACTACTTATGAAGGAAAGCATAATCACCCCGTTCCTCAGTTTAAGAACAACAATGGTAGAGTTGCTCGAAGTCAACTTTAAGTGAGAGATCAAAGTCATCAAACAACCGACTCGGAAAGTCAAATGCTTAGATCGGTTTGGAAAATCGAGATTAAAGACCTATGGGATTCATAGTCCGAACGCTCAAGGAAGACCGATCGAGCAAGTTCTTGTGTAAATATTGTTGATAATATGTACATTGATCAATAGTGGTAACTTAGGTTAATTTGTCTTTGAAACCGAAAAAAGAAGAAGAGGTGGATGTATATATATGATACATATGTGTATGTAAGTTGGAGGAAGAAGCTCACATTGTTGTTTAGGGTAGGACGTGTACCTAGTACAAATGTACAAAGATCTCGGTTTGGCCGTAATTGTACTGGATGTTTGGTTACTTATAATTAAGACTGATTTTGGTGTGTTACCTTGAGGTTGCATTTCACTATTGCTACTCAAATGCAAATGAATTTGCATTGAGTCACTAGGCTTAATCAGTATAATGCATTCGTCGTATTTGGATTTAGAGGGTAAGTTTTTAGTCAGTTTTAAATATAGGCGGGTAAGTACCGGCTTGTATTTCAAAGATGGGTTAGACGATCGATATACGTGCACTTGTATGGATGGTCCGGTCGTTTAGTATCTTTCTAAGAGACATACTCTTACGGCCAAATGAAGAATCAAAACCACATTTCCAAGCAACGCCCATGGCTGCTTGCCCGGGAGTCGGTGGTGGGAATGTGGTTTCATGACTCTTGGGAGCAAAAATTGTGGTTCCGGAATATCCATAGATGGCTCGTCGACTTGGAGGGACACTCAAACATAGGCATCTAATTATGGTTCCGTTTGGTAGACAATCAAGATTATTTAGGAATTATAATCCCACAATTATTCCATGATTCAAATTTAAAACTTCTTTAAAAATACCAACTTTAATTCCCAATTTACTTTTATCACAACAATCCCAATAGCCGCATAATAATCTCTTCAACACCCAATATCCCATAAAATATCTCTTCAACAGACAATTTATCAAGATCCAAGATTATAAGACACAATTCATCAAGATCATAGATCATAAAACCCGATTAAAACTCACAAAATACAACAATAAGCTCTTTGTGAAATAAAATTCTTAAAGACTTGTTATATGTTATAATCTATGAGCTATTTCCCCTGGATTTTGTCTTTTGAAATGCTTGTGTTTGCTGAAGAGCCATGACTGACAAAGAGGCAGTGATGCACAAGGAAACAGTGATTTAGTCCAAAATCGTAGTGCATACAAGAAATGAAGTTATCTTCTTGACGACACATATAGATGACACAATTTCGGGTATGAATTAGTAAAGGGGGCGCAATAACAACAAGCAATTGTAAGTAAGCGACATCAAAGCCGCTTGTATTTACAGAAGAGTGGTTGGTGTGAATTATCCAGTGGTTGTTCAATGATAAGTCGTTTGTGAATTTTAAGAATAAGTAACTATGATAAACTATGTAGCACAGAAACTCTAAAGCCATAGAATCTCCGATTTCCATTTCCTACGGAAACTCGGAAACACAGCCGGGCAGAAATATGAATCTTCATGTAAATCTATGTCAACTATGACGATTCCCATTTTCATGACTTAATAATATGTATGATTAGAGTTAAAAAATTTGGCAACCGTAAAAACTAAGTACTTGGCAAAAGAATATCAAAGACAGACAGCATTTTTCATTTCATTACAAAAAAGGAAACAAGAATATTCATAAGAGAAACAAAGCAATCAAGCAAATTCAGAACTCACAAAACCACAACACACAAGCCGAAAATAACCAAAAAAACAAAAATTACGGAGATAGATGAAAGAGTTTACTCATCTCTTGTTATCACGATGCTCGTCCATGAATTGCACATTTCCTTGCCTATCTTAGCTTGAAATATAAGATCACGGCAATGACAATTAGTAGGAGCAAGACAATGGCACCAATGATATATTTGTTCTTGCTCATTCTCCTAGACATGTTGGTCATAATCTTCTTACTTCGGCTAACGTTGTCATCAACTGTATGAAGCTGTACAAAGACAAGAGTAAAAATTTCCGAGAATGCACATTCATTATATCCCCATGGTTCAATGATAATGACAATATTCCAAAACCCTATAGCAATGAAAAGATAATGTCATACAATAGAACCTGAGACCATTACCGTGTTATGAGCGTGTAACAGAGCCTGTCGCTGCCCGTGTAAATCTTGAAGAATTGAAACTCCAAGCTCTTCTGTCTCGAGCATGGTTCTTCTGCTGTCCTTGATCCTGTCACTGGTCTGGTTCTGTCTCTCTGTTGACATTATCAATCTCGCTCTTTGATCAGCTGAAACCTATCCAAGCAAAACTGAAAGTAAGTTACCATAGCAAGATTAACACGTATATATTCCTTCAGAAACGATCCGATGACAGAATTTAGCTAGTGAAATATGGCACATGACTATGGTCAACTCATTCTACAAGTATGCAGCAATACTCGATCAAGATCTTGTAAGCTCCAAAACAATACAAAATCCAACAAAACCATTCTTTTACAAAAAATATTCAGGAAGAAGGTTAATTGACATACAGCCAATGTGTCTGCCATTCCAGACTCTAACAATTCATCCCGGGCTGTCTGATTGGGGTTCGCTGATGAGAGTCTTTTTACTTCGCTTTTCAAGTTGTTCAAATCAGACTTATATTCTCTCAGTTTTGCAAGAAGCATTCCCCTAACATTGGGCTGCAAACTTCTTGCCTCAAGGTCCATTTTTCGGATCTGAGCTACAAAATTCACCAGGAAAAGAAACAGGGAAAACCAACAACATAAGAACATAAGATAAAGCTTGAGAATATAAAATAAAGCAATAGAAGGAACTGTGACACTGAAAAACTGTACCAGGGTTTCTGCTTCTTCAATACCAGCTTTAATTTCTAAGACCTTTTGCTTCTTTTGTTCTGCAAAAAAGCATCATATAATCATGTGCCATATTAATGAATTTAATAGCCATTTTTGTTCCTTAGCTCGTTCAATTGTTTCACTGGAAACATCAATGAATATGCTAAATTTCAACCTCTTGGTTAGCGTGAATCTGGGATAGTTGTGGTGTTAAGGAGGCTGAAAAAGAACATCTTGTGATCAAGAAACAAAACCTGTTAAATTCCCATCACAATAAGTACTACTTCTTTATTTCATTTAAGTTAAGAGTTTTAATACAATCATGCCAAGAACCTCGATTCTGAATATATAATTCAAATCACAGGTTTACTATTTACACATCTTGTGATCAGGATCTCACATTTTTGACATCCACCCAAAGGGCCAAATCAGATAGGTATTTTTTAGGGGTTCCAGAGACCATGATGAAGCTCAAGCTCCAATGCCTATGAACCATATCTTTCCATTGACAACTTACAAACTTCTCAATTGCAACCAAACTCTATAAAATCAGCTACTTTCTCAACATAGATGGCACAAGTAGAGTATGAAGTCTATGTCCTTGTCTCCTTGATCCATTTCACTATGGGGATAAAATTCGTTTTGTGTAATTCTTTCATACTTTCAAATCAGATTTATCTTCTTCATTATCCGATAACCCCTCTCAACTTATTTTCTTAGTTTAATTGCAGTTACAAACACATTGCCAATCATGAATAATTCAGCTTTATCACTATCAACATCACAATTCTTGCTTTGGCGTAAATGGATATTTAATACAATTATAGTAGTTTCCCTTTAAAAACTTGAGAAACCATCCATGAAATTTCTGACTGAAGCCAACAGGCATTCATCCAACCGCTAACCTAGAAAAAATAAAAATCAAGCAATCATGAAATCAACTAAAATCGAAGAAAGCAGTCATCTCAATCATCTTACCCCCATCAATAAGAGCAGCAGAACTGCACTTTTTGGACAAACTTGCGGAAATCTGACAGTACTGGCGCTCATATCCATCGAAGACCTCACTCATTGTGCCTAATTTCTTCCAAGCTCTCGATCTGTCCAAAATCAGGGATATCCAACTCAGTAATCGAGCGATTCCGTTGATTCGATTATGCGCAAGCAAAAAACAACAAAATCAGGAGAGATCAAGAGGAACAAACCTTGATCGGTAGTCCGATTGGTATGATTAATGGCCAGCTAGCGATCAAAATGGCTCTACAGAGGAAGAATTTGAGAATATTCTCGAGTTTTTCTTTCGAAATGTAACCTTTCTGAGGGGGAAAAGCATGAATGTGCGAATGTGCAATAGTCGTGCGTGCGAGCTGTATTCTTTGTTGCCTAATTGCCTTTCCCTTTCAGGCTGACCATATAACGACATAAAATAAGAAATTTTGGTTTTTTTTTTTTTCCTTCCCAAAACTAACGGTATATCAACTTTTACAAAATTAGAAAGGAAAAAAAAAATCCATTTTTGAGGTATATGAAATTATAAAAAATATTTGTTTAATATTTTTTAAATAAGAAATTTGGTTTAATACTTTTTTTTAAAAAAAACTAATGCTATATAAAAATTTTGAAAATTAGAAGAAAAAAATCCGTTTTTGAGACTCTTAGCGGAAACATTATCCATTTTAGAATGAGTTGTGAATTGTGATCACTAGTTTAGACTCCATCACAAACAAACATGAAATTTCAATGGTCACATATTAAAATGATGGTATATGAAATAATAAAAAGAAAGTTATTTATTATTTTTGTATAAATGATCATAACTAACTCAATATAAAAATTTAAACGAATTAGAAAAAAAAAAATTGTAGAAATAAATGCATTTTTGGACTCTTACCGAAACATCATCAATTTTAGAATGCATCATGAACATAAGTTTAGAGTCATAAACGAAAATTTATTTCAGTGATAACATGACATTTAAAATTGATGATATCCAAGCTACAAATAATAATACATGTTAAAACTAACAACAAAACCAAGCTACAATTTTTTAAAAGTTTAAAAAAAAGGTTACGAAGTAAAATGAAAAAAGAATGCGTTTGCCGGGAGTCGAACCCGGGTCTATTGCTTGGAAGGCAATTATCCTAACCGTTGGACTACAAACGCAATTGATGACTAATTAATTACCCTATATAAAATTATAGCTAACTAATCCAAAATTATAATTTGTAATGTTAAAAAGTTCAGCCTCTAAATTGTTTCTTTCATGATATACAACCTATAATCTTTAAATGAAGCTTTTGTTGGCTTAAATTTCCTTTTCTGGATTATACAGCCTTAATTTGTTACATTTTTGCCTTAATTTACACTGGGATATCCTTGTGATTTTCCTGTTTCTATCTTGGAAATTAAATGTCTATCAGTAAGTTCTTATCTTCTCTACTTCTTAATGTCATTCTCCTCCCATGGTCAAGGTCTACTTTATGGTGTTTTGATTGATTGTAGACTTGTAGTATATCATTAAGATGTGAATCTGGATATAATGAATGAATTCTTAATACAAGTTGCAGTTCATTGTGCATTTTCAGAATTTTTTTCCCAGATTTCCCTTGACGAATTCATATCTCAAAACAATCTAATCTCATTATATGACTTTCATACACATGCAGAATGTGTTTGACCCTTCCTTTGTCACAGTGTGCTTATCTGGGCTGTTAATCTTTATCTTGCTATTCGTATGTGCTATTGTTGAAAGGGTAAGACAAGAAGAAATCTAGAGGATCGCGAGCGTTATGTTTAGATGTCGTGTTAATGTTTTCCTGTAAGTAGTCGATTTATTAAACTGTCAACTTTGCTGCCATAAACGGGGAAGCGTATTGTAGCTCAGCAAGGATGCCTTACAAACTTCTATGACTGAACCTTCTATATGTCGTGTTTGCGGAGACCATCTCAGCTCGCTTACTAGCTGACATAGCTCTTTTTATATCAGCAATTACGGATCTCAGCTCGCTTAGTCTGGCTGACATAGCTCTTTTTATTATAGCAATATACGGAGTTGTGGTTTGGGTCAACACAATGGGGTGACTGCAGCATATTTGTACTTGGTTGCAGCTACGGATGGTATTGCTGCCAGTCGTTCTGGGTTTCTTTGTCCATGCGCTTGATCAACCAATATTGCAGGCATCAACATCACATTCTTCTCAGTGTCCTTATTGTTTGGTTTTATACGAGTACCACTGCTAATGTAACTAATACACAAACTGTGATTTATATTGATAAGCTGTGTTAGGCCCATCCTCGTAGAGTCATAGTTTATATCTTAACCATGAGCTCGGTTATTAATAATCATGAACGATTGAACGGTACGATTTTGCAATTCACCTGAAAGGTAATACGACAATATTCTCCAAAATTTTAACATTTATTATTGCCCAGAAAGTCCAGGATGAAGTGAAGACTCAACTCCAAATTCCCACAAATATCACACTGAGGTGCGAAATTGCAGTAAACCAATACAACAGAAGATGCCAGATAACAATAACATGAGACGATGTGAAAGGTTCATTCGACGGACAACATACGGAAAGCAAACCCGAAACTAACTCAAGCTGTTCTCAAGGAGAAGGTAGCTGCATGCTTTACACAGCCTCCAAAGCTTGAAGAACATCTGTCTTCAAATCATCAAAGTCCTCAACCCCGAAGCTAAACCTAACCAAGTTGTCCTTGATCCCGTACTTGAGCCTCTCTGCCTGCGGTAGATCCCTAAAGCCAATGAAGAATAAAATCAGAATTTTTTTATTTATGGGAAATGATAGTATTTACTAATTTTGAAGGTTTATTTTACCAGTAGGACATGATTGCAGGCTGATCAACAATGCTTTCACAGCCACCAAATGATGGGGCAATGTAAGGAATCTTCAATGAATCAATGAACCTTATAGTATCATGCAGATCTCCGTCAACCTGAATAGAATGAGTTTTAGCATAAGGAAATATTTTCATAATCTTTCAAACTAACCTAAAAGATTGAAAAGATTACTTGCCTCGAAACTGACAACGCCACCAAAACCAGTCATCTGCTTCTTAGCAAGCTCGTGTTCAGGATGACTTGGCAGGCCAGGATAGTAGACTCGCTTCACCTGGAGATTGATTTTTTTTCAATAACATTTTTAATATACTCACTTTTGAAAAATGGAAATAGAGGCTAAAGAATGCCAAAATTATCTAACACAGGTCTCCAAATATAAAACCAAAATTGTTTTAATCCAGTAGATTAATATTTCATCATTTCGAAGTACCAAAATAAAATTCAGAAAGTCAAGATGTTCTCAGTTACCTTAGGATGTGCCTCTAAAAGTTTGGCCATCCTCATAGCTGTTGTATTGTGTTGCTGTACACGGAGATGCAGTGTCTTCATCCCTCGGATGATCAAATATGCAGCATTCTGTTTACAGAAGTAAACAAAAGTCAACAAATTGTAGTAATAATCATTTTAAAGGACGACGATGCAATTTATTTATCAACCCTGCGAATTCCTTATCACAGTTCACAACACTCACCGGGTTAAGAGTGCCACCTAGAATGTGATGCATAGTTCGAACTGGAGTGATCACCTCTTTTGATCCACTGATGCACCCAGCAATGACCTGAGATAAGAATACACATATAGGCTTAGTTAGTGAACTGACAGATATACATAGCTGCAGCTTCTTCATGAGATTAGTATACGTACATCATTGTGCCCCCCTATGAATTTCGTAGCAGAGTGCAAAACAATATCAGCCCCTAAAGCAAGGGCTTTCTGATTGAGGGGTGTAGCAAATGTTCCATCAATGCAGACCAGTGCTCCTTTGCTGTGGCAAAGTTCTGAAACTAGCTTAATATCAACACATCTAAGAAATGGGTTCGTTGGAGACTCTGTGAAGAACAGATTAACCTGAAAGAAGTATTTTCATTTTGGGGTCAAAAAGACATATTTTGTAGGACAAATTACACTGCAAAATAGAGATTCAGAGAAAGGGGCAAAAAAGGAAGAAGAAAACAGAAGGGTTTTTTGCTTGAATGCCAATAGTACTAACATTGTTCTTATCTAGTGCAGTCTTCAGGCCTTCAACGTCAGCAGGGTCAATAACTGTGACCTGCAATGACGGTATAAGTGTTACAACATGATCGTATAAGTAAATCCACGTTAATTACATCTTCTCGACAGACCTTGAATGCCAACTTAGAGAGAACAAAACAAAATGAACACATGAAACAGCTGAAAGCATGAAAGGAACTAAAAAACAAAGAAAAACAGCTTATTCAGCAACCATACCTGTATTCCCATTCTGGGTAGAAAATTCTCAATGAAAATTCTGGTCTTACGGTAGCAATCAGTAGTTGTAACAATATGACCACCAGCGGGAACCAAGGCCAACAGCATAACAGTACTAGCACACATTCCAGATGCCAAGAACAGAGTTGTCTCAGCTCCTTCAAGAGCGCTGCAAGTACCAAATCACATTACATCAATAGATTAGATGTCAAATCAAGATATTCACTGAGGTACATAGCTAAACACATACCTAATCTTTGCTTCAGCTGCCTCAGTAGTATAGTTTCCGTATCGTCCATATTCATAACTGACATGTCGTCCCTCCTGGAAGATTTATGAATCAGTAAGTTAGCACAGATTTACAAGGCACCAAATCAGAAAAACATCACAATCAAACACAGCACTCAGCACAATATAAAAGGATCTTTTTTGTGGGGATACCATTTTACATTCCAAAGGACTTTTTATTTAGACAATTAGCTCATTACTTCATCATATCAGCTAATGACGCAAACTGAATGAAACAGTCAAATCACTACAAATAATTGATACCTTGAAATCAATGAGATCAGCAGTTTTCTTGAAGAAGTATGCAGTAGTGTTGACCACAGGTGTAGTTATCGCATCAGTAGCAATGAGACGACCTACTCTTTCACCTATGAAAACCCAAAAACAGAACCATTGGTTGTTAGTTAGCAGTAAAGTAACCGCTCGGATAATAAATATCAACTAAAGCCAAAGACAAAAAGAAACATGATAGTGATTAAGACCTTCACAAATAACCGTGTTATTACATAAGCAAAATGATCTTAGAGGTCCTGCAGATAATTACAGGTTTCCTCTTACTTTTGCCACATTACAAAAGTGAATATCCCTCAAATGATCATCCCAGGAGCACAGCATAAGAATTTTTTTTTAAAAAAAAGTACAAAACCGCAAGATGCGAGCTTTAAATGCAAATCCATGATTGGAGGTCTCATAACACGAAAACAAATTAATAACAGTGTGATACCACAAAAAAGCAAACGAGTGTCCTAGGAGAATAAAAATGTCCACAACAGATCAGATGTAAATTCAACACCATGACTAGACGTGGCAATAAATAATTCATTGGTACTTGTAGTTCAAGAGAAATATGGGGAAATCATACCAGCATGAATCGCAATGCTCCCGTCCGAGTTCAAAAATGGTGGTCTAAAAGAAGAATTAGTGGAAGAAGAAGAAATTTTTACAGAGCCGTTAGTATTGGAATCAAGAACGGTCTCCTTCACATCATTGCCGGCAGGCAGATCTACAGCCGGCTCAGTGGAGGAAGCCGAGGCAGCACATCGAATGGAGGCATTGTTGGACCAAGAAGCAGCAACGACCTGCGCAACACCGATGTTGCTACAGTTACGACGAGCTTTGATACTCAGTTGTCTGACGAAATTGGGCGGAAAACGAAGGATCAAAGAAGAAAATCCGCCCGAGAAGGAAGAAGATCCGTCAGGACGATTGAGGCGGCAGGAGAAGCGGCTGCTACGACCACCGGAGAAGTCGGATTTGGATTGAGAAGAGAAATCGGGATCGGATCTGCACTCGAAAGAGGCGAAAACCCTAGGGCAGCTAGAGACGGCCATTTGTGTTTCTCTTGGGTTTCGAGTTGTATGTGGTAGAAATGATGAGGGACTGCGAATCAGTGAATGAGGTCAATATATATCACTATAAGTCTTGTTGGCTATGAATAGCACGGTAGGTCTTGCCACTTGCTTTGTTGCCAGCTGTGAATAGCACTTTAGGTGTTGTTTGGATATGAATGGCCCATTATACTATTATAGCATATATATGCAGACTTTATTTTTATGTTACGGGTCCCCGCGTGCTTGGCACATAAAAAAGAAATACTTATTATGAATATCAAGCAATGCTAAACTTGCTGCCATTTTTATAATTAGGCTTTAATTAAGAAAGGTATCTTGTATAAGATGATACAGTAAATCTCAATTGAAATTATATGTCTGTTGTACTAACAGGAAGGCAAGTATTTGTGAATAACTATCATTGAGCTTTCTGTTTCTAATTTCAAATACAACTACTTACAAGTTACAAATGTCCCTGCTTTCTACGATATACTTTTTCAAAAGCTTTGTTTATGAAAGATTTATTTTTATTTTTTTTGAATACACGGTTAAGTGGATTGGAATGATACTCTTCTGATGGTAGACCATCCGATGATATCTTTTCGGATGAGAACTTCAAAATCTTGTGGGATCACTCCTCCAGCTGCAGAGTTGTCCTGACCTAGTGTCGCGAACTTCAACATCTTATGAAAAATTCATTGTTTCAACTGTTTGACAGTTTTTCCGCTATTGCTTATATATGATTTTACTTCATTGTTTGAACCATTCCATCCCAAGATATGGGTATAAATTTAAGTTTAATAGGTAAATATTTTATTATTTTTTGAATTGTTTAACCTGGTTTTGTTCCAATTGATTTTTTTTAGAATGTAGTGAATTTCGGAATTAGATATTGATTAAATTGCGGCGATATTTTATATTTACAAGGTTTTTAATTACGATAGTTATAAGAATAGTTTTTAAAATTATTCTTAGTACGTATTTTACGATAAAACATTCACTCATTCACCGAAATTTGGTGATAAAATAATGGTTGTTTAATACATTTTTTTTTATAATTGTGTCGATGGTTAAAACAACATTTTTTTGATCGGGAAAAATGGAAAATTAGTTTATCAAGGCATGTTTAAAATATCATTTGTTTTATTTAAATAAAGAGTTTTAGTGTTCATATGAAATATTTTGAATGATGAAGATATGTTTGAATAAACTAGTGGTTTTTATATAAACAAAAATATTGACTTACTCTTTCATTTTTGTACTAACTAGTAGGGCAGCTGCGCAAGCGCGCCGTGGATTCGATTGGTGAATTTATACAGTCGGTTAAATCAATACGAGTAAATGGTAGAGAATCGATACACATTATATATATTTGTTAATCCTAGAAAGGAAATTACATATGAGAATAAAAATACATAAGAATGTTCTGAAATTACATATGAGAATAAAAATACATAAGAATGTTCTGAACTTCTGAACTATAGCATATATCTCGTGTGTATGCAAGTAATCGTTTATTAGTCCTGCTCCATGCGCTACTCATAGTAGATGATTTACAACTTCGATCACTTTGTTGCAAGGGGTAACCACCTGTCTGGTTCCTTATAGATACATCTTCTCCATCCATATATAGCTAGTGATACACCTGTATACATGAAAAAGGGGGAAATCACTTATCTCAAATCAAAACACGAGGAAGAAGATCACTAACTGCTGCTAACGACTGCACACAAGTTGGATGCACATCGAACTCACAATTCGACACATCTTATATCAGCACCGCAAATCAAAGTCTAAAATCAAGTGTTGCACAGCTAAAAAAATTCAATAACTAAATGTGAAAAGCCATATTGTGGATCTAAGATGCTAATGACTAAACCTGACTAACTTGATTCATATCTCTACATCCTTAGATCCCTGTATTAAAATCATGTATTTTTAAGGCATTTCATAAATCTATCTCAATGACAAATTTATAGGCTTCAATCCAACTTTATTCGATTACCTTAAAGGTAGACAAACTTGATTGACTTGTATACAGTAGTTAGTTACCCACGGCTACTGCAAAAAAAATTAAACAAATAGAAGGTGACATCTATTAATGACACTTAATTCCAAAGCTCACAAAATTTTGGAACATAGGACCATAAACAATACTTTTCGGCCGTTAGGATATACGTCTTCTTGAATATGGTTGTGATTGCTATAAGAAGCTCCTCTAGGCTACATGGATAGATTGGGAACATAGGATGGTGGCATGTAATTATTGGATATTCATTATCATTTGATCATCACATAAACCATTAGTACAAAATCCAAATTAAGCAACAATTTCAACATAACAGTATAAACACAACACTGAAAAAAGAATAAAAAAAAGACATTTTAAAGAGATTCAAGGTCAAACACAAAACAAAAAATGTCAAACAAATGAGCATCTCTGAACTTGATTTAATTAAGCATTTTCTCAAGCAAGTGGGTACATTTTCAAGTGATTATGTTAATCTTTAGCCTAAATAGTGTTTATTCAAAAGCTCATAGCCTAATTCAAACAAAAAAACAAGATCACGATTAAGTGTAAGAAATAATAAACAAGGAATCCAACAAGCAATTTCGTGTAAAGTCGGATTTAGACCAGACAAAATGTAGTAAGGCCAAATTCTTTCATTTGATGTGCTAGAAATATTGAAAATCTGCAACAATTGAAGATAGAAGATGACTAATTTCTTCAATCAAACAATGCTAGCTAAAAAACTGGACTTGAAGAAGAGAAAGGGAAAAAAATCAAAGAAGTAGGAACTGAAGTACCAATCCCTTATTTTGCTCTAATCGTCTACCAAACATCAATTAGGTTAAGATAAGTTGATGTGCTTTCGGACTACTGGGAGGATAGCATATGGTATCGTGGGGTCTGATCTAGGGCTTGGGGAGCAAGTCGAGAATTCAGGTTTACGATGCAAAAACCTCGCGCCGCTCATCTTACACTATAAGCTGTAATCATAGCAAATTGGAGGCTCCTCAATCAATCAACAAACAACAAGTAACAAGCAAAAAGCAACAATCAACAATCAACAATCGACAGTGGAATTGAAGAGGAAAACAGCCCACCAGAAATATTAATACACCAATCAACAATTATCAAAAAAAAATTCAAACACTCACCAATTTATTTAAGATTCTTCGTTGCCATAGCCAACGATGTCGGTTCGGATGATAGCATGTCGCAATCCACACCTCCATCGTCGTCTCCGGTATGATAGACCCGTTTTCAGTTGGGTATGAGATGTGGGTCGTCGCCGACAAAGAGATGGGGGATATCACATGTGAGATTTAACCGGCTGCTGCTTCTAAGGAGAAGAGGAGAAAGGTCATCGATTATGTGCAGAGGCTCCTCAAGAATCAGATTCTATGTGAGGGGAGATTGAAACCTTAATATGAAATGAAAAGAAGAGCAAAGGCCATAGAAGAGGCCGACCGAAATGTTGAGCGAAGAATAAAGCGAACGCCGTTGGCAAGCAGAGGAAATACTTACAATCAAATGAAAACCAGTTTTCTTTCCCTCACTCGATAGATGTCGAACTATGAAATCCCCTCCTGCAAAATGAATGTTAAAAATTAGCAATCAAATAAAAACCCAGTTTGAAAATCCAAAACTCTGAAATACCCATCGATTAGCAAAAGCTAAAAAGGCAAACCTTGTAGAAGAAGACACAGTCGAAGGAGAGAAAGGAAAAGGGAATGTATTGTTCTCTTTAATTAGATAGATGAAATATTGAAATCCTGCCGGAAGATTTAAAAGAAGACACCGATGAAGACACGCGGCGTATCTCCATTCTGAAAGATATGTTCTGGGCAACACGTTGATATCCCACTCTAAAGGAAAAATAAATTTAAAAGTAAAAAATAGAGGATTTAGGCTTCCATATGTTAATGTTCCACTCAAGGAAAACTAAAAGTAAAATTAAAAAAAAACAATAATGAAAAACATTAAAGGATAATTAAGGATTAAAAGTATAAAAAAAAAAAAGAAAAGAGAATTTAGACTTTTATATGTTAATGTTCTATTCAAGAAAAACTAAAAGTAAAATAAAACAAAAATAAAGTGAATGGCAAAAAAGCAATAATAAGGAACATTTAAAGGTAATTAAAAAATGACACTATTTATTTGAGAAAGTGTCACTTTTATAATAGTAAGGATAACAAACTAAAAATAATATTTAATTAAATAACTGATGCAAAACGCGGACATTTAAACTAACTTCCTACAACCAAATATAATCTCTGATATTTTCTTTTTGGACTACAACTAATATTTTATCACCTTTTAAAATCCAATATAAAATGATTAGTTTATAATAATGTGCAACAAACACATCCTAATAAAGTAGTGGATGTTCAAATGATAAAATTTGAATTGCGTAAACACTATAAAGTGTAGTTTGAGTCTTCAAAACTACTTCAAATAATAACTATATTAACTATTTTGCAATAAACTTTGTTATTTCCAAAAAAAAATTAATTTGAAAATAAGACATTATCTTAAAATTACCTTTTAAATTTTATTATAAATCAAATAACCTTTGAAAACAATTTCCTTCTTGTACTTAATATAATCAAATTTCATATTACTACGGGTGTTATATTTAGAGATGTTTGGATAAAGTCGTTTTAAAGTGGGTATTCGAATGAATTATTTCCGGGTACACTCCTTTTGCTCAATTCGAATTCGTGGATTAAAGGTTAGGTCAAGTCATTTTAGAGTCTGGTTATTCGAATTCGGGTTGAGTTAGATTTCAAATTACTAGGGCTTTTACTCGTATGTTTAAATGCTCATATGTACCTTAAAAATAAAATAAAATATCTGCGACGCACTTATAAACGAGTTTATTCGAACTGAGTCTAATATTTAACCGAACCTAGAAATTAAGATCATACTCGACTGTTTATAAAGTGAACAACGTCAAACTGGAGTCGAGTAGCTCGTCTCATACAACACAATCGAAGTACAAATCATGTGTCTTAGCCTATCCAGCTTCCAAACGCAACTTAAGGGGAGCAGAGAAACGGCGTCGTTCTGCGAGTGGGGGGTTGGTGGAATCCGATGTGGATGGCGGAAGTTACGTACGCCTGACACTTCTTGCCTATTGGACTCACAACTTGCCTACTTGGTCCGCCTTCTACTTTCGGTATTTCCCTTTTCACGAAAATGACAAATAAACATTACTCGTATCAAATTAATAAAATGACAAAGGAAAACATTAATTACCACCAAATTTTACAGCCCAAAATAAAACATTTGATAATGACAGAGGAAAATGCTTATTTCATTGGTCGACTAGACATTCTATGTTATCACCATAAAAATAATTCATCATTTTGAGCAATCATGTAAAAATATCTTTTATTTTACTAAAAATATATTAGAAAATGAATTAGTATTAAAATAGTTTAGAGATTTCCTCTTGATATCCTGATGTATTGTCACAAGTTTTAAAAATTTATGTTGGTGCTTTCCAACTTTTAAAATATTTATTTTCTTACTCATTTTTAATTTTTCTGCTAGTTAATACATATTATGGTAAGAATAAATAAATTTTTTTTAAAAAGGGTAAATTTAGTTTTATAAATAAACAAAACAACTAAAATTTAAGTTTTGTATGAACTAAACAAAGAAAAATACGTCTTTCTAATTTATAAAAATAAGTTGATTTTTTATTTACTTTATAAAAATTTAAAATTACCGTTTTAATCGTGTAATCGGGTTAAAATATTTTTTTTAAAATAAAAGAATTTTAACTTGTTTTGTTTATTTACTTTATAAAAAAACTAGTTCTTAGCCCGCATTTTGTACGAGTTTGTCAATAAAAAATTTATTGTATTACATATCGGGTGATTTTTAAGTGTGTATAGTCACAGTGATTAATATTTTATGCATGGGTGAATAGTTTGCTAAATAATTTTTCATTTGTATTATTTTATAAGTGTAGCATTTACTCCTAAATCATTAGTCACGGTCCATTATTCTCATTCTATACTTGTTATGAAATAAGTTTGTAATTAGTTTTATATTATGAATTTATGATACAAAAGATTTGGACATTACCGTGTGTGTTAACTATTTATTTACTAATTATCTAATGCTAGTTATCAATGTGAAGGTATAATTTTTAGAGGAAAATGCATAGAACCATCCTTAATGTTTAGTTGATTGCAATGAACTACCTGTAATATTTTTTTTTTCTCAAAAAACCACCCTTAATGCTAGTCTGTTTGCATTAGACCACATAACTCTCAAATCTGTTAAAAGTAACGTTAAGTTAAGTGAAACAAAAAAGATAAAATCCAATTCATATCTTAATTAAATTAAAAGGAAACTTCCAACAAATATATTCTGCTAATAGAATATCTCCCCTTCATAATCTACAACCAGTAGAACTGCAAACACCGAATGACCATCAAATAACAAACCCTGTCGCCGCTTCGTATATTGGTGGTGAATGCCAGATAATCAAACTTTTTGAAGAGAGGTAAACTGGATCTTATATCTCCTTATAATCTGTAAGGAAAGAAGGTAACGACAATTAAATATTTGTGTGCTATTCAAATAAATTAGGGTTTTAGGTTAAAACTCAAACATTCAACCTCTTTTTATGATTGACACATAACAAAACACAAGAATCAAATAAATTATATATGTAGTCAAACATTCAACAATCAACGTTTTATTTCATGTCCTCTGTCAAAATTCTCAATGTTAAACATTTGGATATTGTACATCATTTATTCTTTAATAGATACTGCATTTGTGGTCATACATGAGACATCTCCTTATTGCCACACGTATAATTAGTATAACGAGAAGTAACAAAAAGTGGTTGAGCATGATCAACATTCAAAGAAAATGAATACACGTTCATACCTATATATACATATGCAAACAAAGATGATTTCCTTCTTCATATAACAATTTTTATGTATTTATTTTTAAAAGTTTGCATATGCAGGTATCAACATGAATATAACAGTTAGATTTTTACACAGTGGCCAGTTTCAGCTTATAGATGATCGAATGATATATACAAAAGGACTAGTGCATATTAAAAAGGATGTTGATCCCGATAGGCTTTCTACACTCGATTTTGAGGATTATATGAATAATGAAGTTAGTGTGACCAACATTAAAGAGTTTTGGTACCTTGAGGCAGGAAAAAATATCAGCAATGGTTTGAAACAACTATTGGTTGATAATGACATAATGAACATGGTAAGATTGGTTGGAGGTGATAGAGTTGCACATGTTTATGTTGTCAGAGACAACGAGCTCAGTCCGTCAATTATAAGGAGGACGGAAAATATTTCTCAATCCCATTCATCACAAGTCCAAGCTTCTCACAACCAACCATGCCAAAATTTTGAGATGGATGATAACCATCTAGTTGACGACGGTATAGTTGTGGGTTCAGATTCATCTTCTTCAGATAGTGATTTCAGCTTCAAGGATAGTGAAGACGAAGATGAGGATATATTTGCAAAGTTTGTGGATACCACTATAGTTGATGATTTCAACAAAATCGTGGTACACGGAGGGAAAAAGGATGTCATTGATCTTGATGTGGTTCTTTCAGAGTGTGATGTCGATTGTTTAAGAAGCGGTAGTGACTCAAATGAAAGGAAAAAAACTAGGTAATCTAAATTTGCCTAATGCATTAAAAATGAATTAATCATTTGTTTTAATTTGTGTGTCTTGAATTTTGATAGGTACCCTGAGTTCAACCCACACGTGGTCTTCAAGAAACCTATCTCTTTTAAAGTCGGTATGGTGCTTGGTTCAAATGATATATTCAGAAGGGCTTTGAGACAATTTTCAATCGAAATAAAACGTGACTACTACTATTTGCACAATGACAAGCTTAAGGTGTCAACTTATTGCAAGTACAAATGTGAATGTAGCATGAAGCATGCGAGGAAAAACTGTAAGTGTAAGGAAGTTTTATGTGAGTTCAAGGCTTGCGCAAGAAGAATGAGGTCAGACGGTAACTTTCAATTAAAAATCTTTAATCCTGAGCATAAATGTGGATGGCGCATGCAAAATAGGAAGGTCACATCAGTTTGGTTGGCAGAAAAATATTTGGAAAATTATAGAGATGATCCATGTTGGCGTTTGAAAGCTTTTCAGAATGCAGTCGGAAGAGACTATGATGTGGAGATTACTCTTACTCAAGCATGTAGAGCTAGAATTCGAGCCTATATCATATGTCAAGGTGATGCTAGTTCACAATATGGAAAGGTGTAGAACTATGCTGCAACCATCATAAAATGGAACCCTGGTACCTCAGCATACGTGAAGATCAATTTAGATTATCCAGAGAGACCAATCTTTCAAAGATTGTACATTTGTTTGGATGCATGTAAGAAAGGTTTCCTAGAGGGATGTAGGCCGATCCTTGGTCTAGATGGATGCCATTTGAAAGGGGCATATACTGGACGAATTCTAACTGCGGTCGGAAATGATGGAAATGATAATATTTTTCCTGTGACATACGCAATAGTAGAAGCTGAGAGAAAGGAAACTTGGATTTGGTTTTTGAAAAATCTAATGAGAGATTTAGGCTATGCAAGCATCACTTTCATGTCAGATAGACAAAAGGTAACTTCATTTCTAATTGTTTTTAATTTGAAGTTAGTTTATAAAATATTTTTATTTCACTTAGATTATGTTTTACATCTTAATAGGGATTCCTCGAAGCATTACATTATGTAGTGCCCATGGCTGAGACAAGAGTTTGTGTGAGACATTTACATAACAATTTTAAAGTCAAGTGCCCTGGAAAAACATATAAGGATGCATTGTGGGCAGCAGCCAGGGCAACTACTAAGTATGATTTTGATGTGACGATGAATTTCATCAAAAGCTTAGAAGAAGGGGCATTTACCTATTTGATGAGAGCTGAATCACGAACATGGTCCAACCATGCATTTAAACACAATTGCAAGTCAGACATGTTATTGAACAATGTGTGCGAGAGTTTTAACAGTTATATACTAGAAGCTAGAGAGTTGCCGATATTGACTATGTGTGAGTGGATTAGAAAAAAGTTGATGAAACGGTTTGTATCAAAGAGGGAAGGTATGAAGAATGTTACATCCTCTGTAACTCCCAAAGCCTTAAAAAGGTTAGAGTCTCTACAAAAAAGATGGTTTTAAAACGTGCAAGGTTGTGTGGGCAGGAGAACAAAGATATGAGGTTGATCGTCTAGATCGTAGGTATGTGGTTGACTTGAGCTTAATGAGGTGTGGATGTGTCAAATGGGAGTTAACTGGGATTCCATGTGTTCATGCCATGACTTGCATCTTGTTGAGAAGTTTTAAGCCAGAGGATTACATCGACAAATATTATAGCAAAGAAACATACTTGAAGGCATATGGCCAAGTTGTTCAACCATTACCTGGAGAGATTGAATGGGAAAAAATTGACATGCCACCTCCGGAACCACCTCAGCTTATCGTTGAGCCCGGAAGACCAAAAAAGACTAGGAGACGAGAACAAGGAGAAGTTGTGCCTAAAAAGAAACATCGATTTAGAGTCGGAAAAAATAAATGTTCTCATTGCGGCATAGAAGGGCATACAAGGCGAAAGTGTGTTAACCCTCCCAAGCCACCAGAACCGCCTAAAGCCAACAAAGTGGGAGGGAGACCAAGAAATGCAAACACTGTGCAAGCTACATTACAAAAGAAAAATAAAAAAATAAAAAAGGTATGCAAAATATTGTGTTTTACTGTTTTGATCCTCCATGTGCTTAAATAATTTTTTTTCTTCTTTTCAGGTTCAAGGTTACATGTATGATAATTCTACTCATAGTTTACAAAATGTAGTTGATCATTCATATGTTCAAAGTAGTGAGTTTCATCCTCAACAAGTATATATACTTATGTGTATCAATATGATATTTATATATTTGAAAAACTGCAAGTAATAAACAAGCCATTTTTCTTGTATTAGGTTGCTTCAAGTTCTTAACTCACTGATGCTGCAAGGATGTTTGATGATGCTCCACATATACATGACATTTAACTTCTTAAGTAGTAAAATAATTTTTTTCTTACTGTTATCTTCAACTTTGGCAAAATTGGGTACTCCTCATACGATATTTCCACTACTTGACTTATTATGTTTCTTTTGATGTTATTTAAGTTTTACCCAACTGAGCTCTAATTTATAATCCTCGTTGGTTTTTGTTTGAGCTCTAATTGCACACCGGATAACTAACACAAAATCTATATATTATCAATCCATTACTCAAATGATCAAATGATCACGTTTATATGTATGCTCGGTTAATAAGCAAGTAACAACGTACCTTTCTCTATGAATGATAGTTGGTTGATATTCTTTCTCGCCTACTCGATCCATGTGAGCGCATGACCAAGATAGGTAAACTTTTGACTCTGTGCTACACTCATTCCTTGTATTAGCACAAATAGTTCCACATATATTAATAAGAATTTTACATTAGAATCTTGAAATTAAAGGATAAGGAAGGATAAAATCATAGCAGCTAAATAAACTACTTACTTATAAGACAAATAGTGACAAGGTCAGATCCTAAGCAATTGTTTGAACTTGTAGACGAAATGTACTCAGTACACAAGTTGGCTTTTCAATCGTCGACCATGTAGCCGCTCAACCATGAACACAAAATGTACTCAATACACAATCTCTATATATTCCCAATCTAAATACATCACTCGTTCGCCTTCCAAATCTCAACCGTTGAACTGCTTGAGTCGCCCTAGGTCGACCTTTCAACGAGTTGGGTTTTCAATGATTCACCTCCAAAACCTGTACTCCCTCTCAGTTGAAAATGAATATCAAATTACCAATAAACTCAACGCCAATGACTTATAATTATCAATTGAATCTCGAGTATAAAACTCAGGTAATATCATGAAGGAAAACTTGAAGTTAACTATGGCCATACATCGATGTTTCTGCTTTCGATCAAACAAACATCAAACCGCTCGCGTCGTCGGAGGTTGACCTTCCAGCGATTCGTTCTCAGTTAACTCCTACATCACCCATGACTTTTGGGCTAGAGAGCTTGTTCGCCATTTTTGGTGTGGAGAGCTTGTTCGTCATTTTTGTGAGCCATGACTACTGTGTAAGCATGAGCAGCAATGTGGTGTTGTGCCCACTTTACTTTTTTCTTCTTTTTTTTTCTTCCTTTTCTCCACTTACTTTTCCCTCTTTACCGATGAATCTCTGATTCTCTGTACTCCCTCTTTAATTTTCTCTTTCCTCTTTTTAATGTTAAATGTTTTCATTTATTACCTGTATGGATTTTTAATTAACGTTACTCTTAACGGGATTTCAAAGGAGGTGGTATAAAGCATACGGAATGAGATTAAGGATGGTTTTTTGTAAAATAAATTATTAAGGGTGGTTCATTGCAAACACATGAATTTTAAGGGTGGTTTTACGCAATTTTCTCTAATTTTTAATCATTTTAAATAAAATTTATAATTTTAATTAAATGAAATCGTTGACTTTACCATAAATGATGTACTACCATTAAAAATAAAGAAAAGATTATTACTAAAAATATTTTACTTGCAGAAATATAAAATAAAATTGATGGAAGGCGTTTTCTAACTCTCAAATTTATTTAACTGTTCAAAATTATATAGATGATATATTAATACAGGAATGCTTTATTAGATTAGATCTTATTTTCTTTAATTAAGTTGATTCGATAAGATAAAAAATAAACTAATTTACAAAAAGAAGATTCGCGATCGGTTGTTTTAATTTACTAACAGGAAATAAATATAATAAATGTGTGGAAGGTAAAAAAAAAGAAAAAGTAAATGTTGAGAACCAAAATTATGTAGGGAAGGTAAGAAGGTGAATCAATATCTATCTATATACTAAAGCAGCCCGTGAACTTACACGTGGCTCAGTCTGATTAATCCACGTCGTTAAATTTACACGTGTCAACTTTTTATTAATTCAGGTACCATCATGTTAAAATAAATTATTTTAAATATTTTATTTATAAAATTATTTTAAATATTTTACTAACTAATTTTTTTTATTCCCTCATATTATTACTATCCTTTAATTATTTGTTATTTAAAAATCTAAATATTTAGAATTTGCAATCTAATTTTAAATATCATAATATATTGTCAACTTTTATTTTTTAATTTTCAATTGAAATTTATATTTTCTAAAACTTATAAATTTATTTTAAATTTAGTTTTATTCTCAATATAACGTTACTTTTTTTATAACTTAAAAACTTTACTTATTTATTTAACCTAATATTTTTTAATTATATTTTTATTATTTACTTGAACTTGATTTTTTCCAAAAAATTATAAACTTGATTTTTTTCTAAAAGCAGTTTTTTTAAACGATTAACAAAAATATTTTTTCATTTTTATAGAATAAATATATTTTAAAAATTAAAATAAGTTTGTTTTTTTTAGAATAAGTGTTTTTTCATTTTTTAAAAAAATCGGTTTTAAAATTCAATTTTTCAAATGAACGTTTTTTTGAAAAAAATCGAATTTAAAAATTATATGAAGAAAATGATTTTTTTTATACCATAATAATAAAATTCAATTTTTTTAAAACAAAAATCAACTTTTTAAAAATAAATCAAATATTTTTAGTAATTTTTTTTGCAATCTACGCAAAATTTTTTTGAAAAAAAAATTCTGGAAAAAAATTTAAAAAAATTTCGATTTTTTTTATAAAAATAAAAAGTTTTTACTTAATTTATGACTTTTAACATAAAAATTTATTTTTTTAAAAAAACAAATCCATTTTAAAATTTTAATTTAAGAATTTATTTCAAATATTTTACTAACTAATTTCTCTAGTAGTTCTTCATACTATTAATTGAACTTTAATTATGATAATTTTAAAATTAAAATAGTTAAGATTTACAATCTAATTTTAAAAATTCTTAATATTTTTTCAACTTATATTATGTTATTTCGGTTCAACTTTTTTATTTCTAAAACTTATAATTTTTAATTTAAATTTAATCTTATTTTATTTACTTATATATTTCAATTGAACATTTTTTAAATGGACGTTATTTCTTTTTTAGAACTTATAAAATTTATTTTATGTTTAAACTTTCAAAGATCTTAACATTTTTTAACTTATAATTTTAATTTTTAATTAAACTTTTTTTTTTATGAAACTTATAACTTTTATTTTCTAAATTTAGATTTTTTTAAACGGTTAACAAAAAATATTTTTTTATTTGTTTATAATAAAGAAAATTTTAGAATAATTTTTTTTAGTAATAAGGATTTTTTCTTTTAAAAAAATTTGATATTAAAATTTTTTCGAAAATTTTCAAATATTTTCGAATGATTTTGTATAAAAAAAAATCATAAATTATATTACAAATATATGAAAAAAATCGAAAAAATTTTCAAAAATATATTAATTTATATTTTTTTAAAAAAGGTTTTTTAAACATAAATCAGATATTTTTAATAATTTTCTGCATTCATACAAAAGTAATTAAAAAATCAAAGGAAAAAAATATGGAAAAAATTTATGAAAAAGTTTCTATATTTTATAAAAATTAATAATATTTTACTAATTTTATACCTTTGTAAATTTTACTTTATTTTAAAAAAAGAATCCACATTACACTCATAATCCTACATTTGTTAACGATATGCGAAAAAATCTATTGTCAAATCATCACCAAAGTTTGAATGTTTTCTAAAAAAATAAGTTATTATTTTTTTTATAAATACGTTGATAGTATGTATCATTTTCAATAATTTCAAAGTTATTATTATTTTGAGTTAATTGATAATTTTTATTATTTTGACTTTTTTAAAAAAAACTTTTTAGGAATATTTATTATTTTATTAATTTGACATATGCTATTAGTCTTATTAACTATTAGATAATTTACTATTTAAATTTAACTATTTGATATTGTAATTTTTAACTTAGACATGTTACTTATATTATATAAATCTCAATCATTTACATTTTAATATATTATTATTTAATATTGTTAATTTAAATTTTATGCTTTGTTTTATCCTTCTTTTTTGTTAGTATATGTTTTACACATGACTTCTTATCTATCTTATATATTAAAACAACCCGTGAATTGATACTTAGTGCAGTTTTGTGTTGTCACTTCTTCAATTTTACAGTATCGTCTATTCATTAATCCACATCAAACACTGTAACATTTAATTTAATAAAGTCTAATCCTTTATGGGATTGATACTAACTTTGACATTCGAGTATCTAATATTGTCCTGAATTCCTCTTTCCCGATTGTTATTGCAAGATTTGGATTATTCCTTGATTTCCATTCATATTGTGAAAAATACAACATTACAACAAGTATCACATAACAATTAAGTCAGTTCTCAACATAATGAATTATCAAATATTTTTTATGATACGCAATTATTGTCTAACCTGTGCAGGGCACGGGTAAATATTGTCCTGGATTCCTATTTTCCGATTGTTATTGCAGGGTTTGAATTCTTTCTTGATTTTCATTCATATTGTGAAAAATACACCCTTACAACAAATATCACATAACAATGAAGTCAATTCTCATCATAATGAATTATCAAACATTTTTATGACACGCAATTATTGTCTAATCCGTGCAAGGCACGAGTATTAAAACTAGTACTCTACTAAAGTAGAGAACATTGACGTGGCGCGCTGTGGGAGCAGTATTTCAAAATGGAGTTCCCACAATTTTTCTCCATAATATTTTTTTAATCGGTATATAATTTCAGTTTTTTCAATTATTTTTGTTCAAATTTTTATATAAATATATTAATAAATCTATTAATTTTAACGCCACAAAATCCTTTTTATTTATTCCGTTAATTTTTTTAAAAACTAATTCTTAAATATATTGATATATTGATTTCGTATTTTTTTTAACTAATTCTTCAATATTTTTATTTATTCCGTTAATTTTTAATCCATTTTATTTATTCCGTTAATTTTTTAAAAACTAATTCTTAAATATATTTTATCAATTTTTAAATACATGAGATCTACATTTTTTAAAACGCCATCTATTTACATTTACATTTTAAAAAAATCCTTATCAATAAATCAATTTTTTTAGCAGTAATTTAAATATGCTTGTAAAATTTATGTATATTATTTGAACATATATATTTCGTATTATTTTGAGTCAAAGAAGTAAATTTATATATATACCTCATTATGAAAAGAAACTTATGGAACACGATTAAAATATTAGTTAACAATCAGTTAAAATTTAAGCGTTTTTAGTTATTTTTGATATTTTTTTAAATCAATAAAATTTTCAACTCCCTTAATTATATTTATAACTATAAATCTTCTATATACCTATACTAGAAAACTGTCAGCCGTCACTAAAGCTGACATCAATTTAAAATATATTTTATTTTCAAATTTTAATTCGACACTAATCTTTTTTTTACGTCGAAATCTATTTACTTTATTTCTAACTTATGTAAATATTGTAGTCAGAAAGCTAAAAAGATTTGTTTTGATTTCAAACAAACAAAATCATTAATCTCGGGATATTGATAAATCAATTTTGTTAAAAACATTTTTTTAGAATATAAAGATATCAGTTATACTAACAAAATCTTTTCCACGAAAATTGTTCTACACGCTTAAATTGATTTAGTTATATTGTTATATATAACACACCGCTTCCTAAACCCTGCAATCAAATTAATCAAGTTTCTTACTGCTCAAAGGTAAACCTTTATTCTTTTCATTGCCTCATATATTTATAATTAACCACTGTTTCACCTCGTACCCTTACCATATACGCTGCTTTTGATCTTAATACTTCGAATTCTATATTATCGTTCAGTCATACTAATCGAATATGTAAGTATTGCAGGTTTCTAAGGCTTCCAGTTTCCCTCTCACTGTTTCATGATCCGCTTACAAGATACGATGTTTTAGATCGAAATCGGAACACTTCTATTTCGATATTATCGTTACATTGTACTGATCGAATTTGTAAGTATTGCAGGTTTCTAAGGCTTGAAGTTTCCCTCTCATTGTTTCATGATCCTCTTACCAGTTACGATGTTTTTGATCGAAATCGTAACACTTCTATTTCGATATTATTGTGACATTGTAGTGATCGAAATCGGTGCGTTTGTTATAGTGGCATATCCCATAGTCTATTTGAGGGCCAAATATGTGTATGGCGTCTTATTCCTCATCACAAATCTTCTAAATTTATGTTAGGATATGTATGATATGAATTATGCTGCATTTTTGTTTTTTTACATTACTAAAGTTAAATGGATGTGCAGAAAGTTTAGAATGTCTGGGTATAGCAGGAATTTTACGCGTGAGCTTGGGATGATTAGTATCCTTACTATAACATTGCAGGTAATCTTTGTTTGTTTGTCTGGGTATAGCAGGAGTTCGATTGGGTATATACAAATCTAATGGATGTGGAGAAGCAATTTAGTTTTGCCTTCAAATAGTCAGTGTTTGTTTGCCGTAGGTGGTAATTTTCTGTTTTATCTAAATCATCATTGCAAGTAATCTTTTTTTTGTTTTGTTTTGTTTTGGTCTTTGAATCATTCTTTGTATTTCACCAATTGAAGTTAATGGCACTTTACCAATTGACGTGAAGAAGTCGAGGTGAGAGTTATCGAGACATTCTGCATCACATCTCTTGATACAGACATCGAGTTTCAAGTTTACCATTCAGAGCCTCGCTGGAGCCGGAGAGGAGAAACATATGATGTGATGAAGATGGTTTTTGTAAATAAGAGAGAGGTTGAGATTGTCGGAAAGAGATGCCATTTAGGATAAGGGGAGTTCCTGTGGTTTTATTTTGATGATGTCGGAGCTTCGTAGTCGTTGAGGGAGACTCTTTCAAGGACGATGTTGGTGCGGAATTATGCCCCTCGTGGGTAATAGTGGAAGTAGCTAAAAACCAATAAAAAAGAAAGTCTAATAGGAACAGGGAAACAATTGTTTTAATTTTTAATAACCACTCTTTTCCTATTGTAATTTCTTGGTATTGTAATTTTAAATTTTTAATCAAGGAAGAAAGTAAACTCCCGATCTTTGTTTTTACATATTCGTCCTTCTAGACTACAAGTAGTCAAAGCAAAAAATGTATCGTAATCATGAGTCTAATACGATCACCATTGTGATTGGGATTGCAAACTAGGTGGTAATCATGAGTCTAATATGTGTAATAAAGTGATTAGATTTTAACACGTCCAAATTTTTAATAATTTTTAATAAGGTATTTTAATGCATAAACAAATTTTATTATCAATTTAGTTTAAAAAAGATATATATGTAATATATCTATTTGAATTGGTTGCAAAATTTCGATTTTAACGTTTACTTTTTCATAAGACTTTTTTATAAATTCATTTTACAAAAAGCCTTTTAAATTGCAAGTTTTAGTTATTCAATAAAATATATTACTAACTTAATTGGTTAATTTTCCTCAAATAAATTGGCGGAATATAGTTTTCTTTAAATTATCATCTAACATAGTTTTCGTAATAAATTTACGTTAAAAGTTTGTATATCAATATTAGGCAATTTGTTGAAAAGTTATTAGAAACAATTTTTGTAATTTACAACATATTATATATAATTTATAAGGTCTTTCTCTTAGTATCCTAAAGGTTTGTACTTAATGAAAACTATAAAAAAAAAAGTCCAAATCTTGAAGATAACAAACGTAGAAATCCTAATTTATATGAGTAAGTAAAAAAAATTAGTTAAGAACTTAACCAAAGTATACTTTATGAAATTTATTTGATTAATCATAGTATAAAAATGTTACAAGGATTTCATTATATCTAATTAACAATATATTATATATATAATTTATTTGCTCAATTCATATTAGTTCATATAATATGTACTTACTTCTTCTTCTTCTTTTTTTTTTTTTTTTTTTTTCTTCTTTATGTATGAACAACAAATGAAGTATGTTAAATGGATATCATTTTAGTTATGTCTTACGAATCTTACCTTGATAGTTAAGGCTAATTTCTTCTTATTAGTTATCATTTATTATCAAAATAACTTTTTACTAATTATATTTACAAACATTTCATCAAATAAAAAGACTACTTGATGAAAATAATGAGAAGGTTTAAAAAAATATTCCGAATAATTTTTTTTAAAATATATTAATATAAATAATTTAAAAACACAAAATATATATATAAATATAATGTATAATTATACTTTATAAAAATACCCGCACACGGTGCGGGCACTAAACTAGTTGTTTCATAAAAATGCAAAAAAAAAATAATTAAATTGATACGGGAGCATCAGATCATATGACTAATAATTCTGATTTCTTACGCTCTCTGATAAGTCTATCAAGATTTGCCTTCTTGATGGCTCTATTAAAGAATTATTTGAAGTGGGAGACATTCCTTTCCAAACTGGTCTCAAGTTATATCAAGTGTTTCTGGTACTAGGATTTAAACACAATCTTCTCTCTGTTGGTAAAAGATCCCTTCCCAA
This sequence comes from Fagopyrum tataricum, assembly GCA_002319775.1. Lineage (NCBI taxonomy): Eukaryota > Viridiplantae > Streptophyta > Magnoliopsida > Caryophyllales > Polygonaceae > Fagopyrum > Fagopyrum tataricum. The sequence continues at coordinate 8,751,882 of CM008285.1, read as the reverse complement.
TTCTACAATATCTTGTAAGGCTTGCATTATGACTAAACAACATTCTAGTCCTTTTTTTTATAAGTGATTCTATTGCTCATGCATGTTTTGACCTCTTACACATTGATTTATGAGGTCCTTATATATCATGCATCACTGGTGCAAAACATTTCTGCTGACTAAATTCCTTCTCAGTCTTGGTTTTCTGCAGTCTTAGTATGATATTGAGGTCTCATTCTGATAATCTTCAAAACATTTCTGCTGTCAAAGATTCTTTACATGATGTTTTCACTATTAAAGATTTGGGAGAAATTAGATATTTCTTGGGCTTAGAGAGTCAGGTATCCGGGCTATATAATCGCGCTTTTTATTTCATGAAAAAGATACGCTAAGTAGTCATCAAACGGGATAGTCCGACTCCTCGATCTTCGGCTGATTTTACGTCAACAAGATCAGCAACAACTCCGATCTTCTTCTCTCCCCTGCAACATCACCTCACCACGATCTACACAGCCGACATCTTCTTCCTCCCATAACCGATCACTGCAACGAACGGCTTGGGTCTTCTTCTCCGCACCCACTGGAACCCGGACGAGCAGATTGACTTCCCTCTCCCTCTTTGTTACAGCAGTAGTCAGTTAGTCGCACAGAAGTAACCGGTGAGGCCATAGGGACTCTTTTGCTCGTTTGCAGTGAGGACTTGAGCGGCAGCGTGATCTTTCTACGGCACTGCAGCATCAAAGGTGAGTGGAATGGCCTTCTTTCTCCTCTTGCTTTTTCCTGTCATCTTCTTTCTTCTTGTTTCTGAGGGTGATAGAGTTTCCGGGCATGTACCTGCAGCAGAGCCTTCGTCCTTTCCTTCTCTTCGGCATATCAGCAACACACCGGCGAAGTTACATCGCTCGTCTCCATCTGCAGCAGTCTTTGTTCTCCCTTCTTCTGCACGTAGGTGGCAACAACCTTCTGCTTCGTCTCAGCAACGCACAGTGAGGGTATCGTCTTCATCGATCAGACTACGGGAGCAGTGAAGAGCCGGCAAGCTTTCATCTCTCCTTCCGTAATGCAGTAGGGAGACTAGGTGCGTAAGGATCCCTCTTCTTGTTTCTAATTCAGTCACTGTGCACATGTAACCATAGGTGTATATTTTGATGTTCTAGAGTTTCGAGCTAGGGATCTAGTGTGTTGTTGGTAGTGTACAATTTCGAGCCCGGTGGGTTTCGAACTGAAGACTTGTGGGTTACTTAATTCCGGTTTTCTGTATCTTGTGGGTATCGAACTTATGATCTGTTTATAGGTTATAAGAGCCCAGAAAATCAGTGAGGAATAGCCAACTTTGGGAGTCTGTTTCGATACTCTATAATTATATTTTACCGTTGAATTTTTAGTATGTTGTTGATAGAAGTATGTCATTTAGTGTATCAAAATTAGAAAAAGATCCAACGGTCGGATTTAAAGTTACGAGCTTACAAAGTATGGTACTAAGGCAGTTTTCGAAAACTGAAGAAAAATGACTAAGTATGGAAATTAGAGTGTGCATGAGGGCACCTTTGGAAATTTGTGTATAACCTATGAAATGATATTTGAGGATTTCGATCGTTCTAGTCAGAAGTAGGTAAGACATAGTACGTTTAGGATTTTTTCTCGGAATTTTTGGGATTTAAGAAGAAGTATTTTTGATAGGTCAAAGTAGGGCACTCGAGGTATTTTAAAAAAATAGCTTTCTAAGGTTTTGGTCAAAAAGTGTAAAGTTTGAGCAAACCCCCAAACATGATATGGATATTTGAGGATTATAAAGTGTTATTGGTTTTAGAGAAAGACTTGGAACCGTTTGGGCACTTTTTTGTAATTTTAGAAAAGTTAGGGATATTTTGGTAATTTTAACAAAAGTGAGGGTTTCTTTATTCTTTCGTTATAAGAACCTCCTAGAACCTTCTAGAAACTTCACATATGAGTATACTATATTGTTAAGACGTTTTCCGTCTTTATCAGGTTGTTGAGATTGTTTACGCGCGGATCATAACTTTAGCGAGTTTGTATATATATCGGACCAGTTGAGGTAAGTTCTATGGACTTACTTAGCTAGTTTTTTCGAAATGTTGGCGTGCGTTATTTTAGTTGTGAGTGTTGGATGGTTATTAATTATAACTTGAGTAGGATGACCTTGTTACGTTATAGACCCAAGTGTATGAAAACGGGTCGTGGCATTACTACTCAGCGCTTATAGGTGCTTGGAGGGTTCTCTGCGACCAGACCACTCGGTAAACGGGGTATGCATGGCTCCAGTCCGCTTGGTTAACGGGGACAGAGGAGAAGGTCGGGTGACCTTCGTGCCACACAACAAAGTTGAACAATTAGATTGAATCACTTAAAGAAAATTTAATAATCTGGATGTGTGTGAAATTATGCTTGTGTGTTTATATCCGCTTTGATGTGTGTTTGTGCTAGATTAGTGCTGCCAATATTAGAATTGCTAGCTAACGGTTTTTACCGTTGTAGATGATTTGCAGGATAGGACCGTTGTGGAGTGATCTGAAGATAGTGGTCAGCCGGGTTTTCCGTATTTGTTAGTTTTGTTGGGATTTCCTCTTGGGCAGACTTTCATGCCATTTCCGTTATAGATTTCATGGTTACCGGTTGTTCTTTTTTATTTTCCTTATTTTGTCATGACTCTTTGATGCATAACAACGTATTTCGGTTTCCCTTTATTTGTGTCTTGTTGTAAGATCCGGTAAAGTTGTTGTCAAACTAGGGTCGGGACCCATTGTGAGGTCTTAAGCCGTAACATCCCGAGTTCCTAGAATTTGGGGTGTTACAAGCTTTCTATTGATCAAGGGGCTTTACTTGATGACCCTGAGAAATACAAGATATTGGTTGGGAGGTTAGTCAGGTTACTCTAGCTTTCTCAACATGATCATGCCTGACATTTCCTTTTCAGTTCAACACTTGAGTCAATTCATGACCTCTTCTCGCTCGCTTACCTCACTGACAAGATGCTCATCACGTGCTTAGGTATCTCAAAGGCACACCTAATCTTGGTGTTTATCATCCAATTTCATTCATTTTGACTTAATTTTGTGATGTTGATTCCGGTCTCATTCTGGATATTGCGTGTTTTTGGGTACAACTCTTGTCTCATGGAAAACGAAAAAACCAACAAATTGTTTCCATATCTTCTACAAAATCCGAATGTAGATGCATGTCTAAAGCTACAAGTGAGCTGGCGTGTATTGATAACCTATCTAATGACCTTCAATGTCAAATTTGTATGCCTATTCCTCTGTATTGTGATAGCAAGTCAGCTATTCATATTGTAGAAAATCCTATTTTTCATAAACGGACAAATCACCTCAACCTTGATTGCAACTATGTTATTGAGAAATTAAAGGAACGTTTTGTTCTACCATCTTTTGTCCGTTTCTAGAGTCAGATTGCATATATTCTTACCAAGCCTTTGGGGGAAGCACAACACACTTTTTTTATTGTCCAAAATGGGCCTTGTTACTTCATCATCACCAAGTTCATCTTGAGAAGGGATATAGAAATATAGTATAGATAAAGGACTTTTGTGTATATAAATAAATAGAAGATAAGTGAGCTGTAGAGTAAGAGAAGGTAAATGCACGCATGCCTTATCTACACTTTAAAGCTTGAAGAACATCGGCCTTCAAATCATCAAAGTCCTCTACCCCGAAGCTAAACCTAACCAAGTTGTCCTTGAACCCATACTTATTAATCCTCTCTGACTGGGGCAAATCCCTAATTCAAACAAGCCAATTAAGAACAATACGTTGAGAAAATAACAGTAATTAGTTAACTAAGTTTGAAGGTTAATTTATTTACCAGTAGGACATGATTGTAGGCTGAACAACAATGCTTTCACATCCTCCATATGATGTTGCAATGTAAGGAATTTTCAACGAATCAATGAACCTTATAGTTCTATGAAGATCTCCATCAACCTGAATAAAGATATTTATTTACATGCTTTTAGAATGATGTCAAAGTCCGATACAAGCGGGATTATGTGCACATGCGCATTAAACTCAAGTCCAACACATAAATCCGACGACGAGCTAGTTTCCATCCAAACCAAATGTTCCTACTTTATGTGAGAACTTTATTAAGTTAAGTTCCATATTATAAACTCAATTGATCATAGTAGTCCATCAGGCTCAATAACTGTGACCTGCAATGAAACGAAGGGACATATATGTGTAAGGGCCTGATTGATATCCATATCAGAATATCAACATATGAGTATAAGATATCATATACCTATATAATTTTTGATATACCTTAAAAATATATTAGTATATCAACTATATAGCTCATACAAATATACTCCGATATCACTCATACGGTATAAGGGCCTGTTTGGTATGCATGCTTTCATTCTGGGTAGAAAATTGATAGTCTCATGTACCTGTATTTTCAATCTGGGTAGAAAATCCTTAATGAAAATTCTGGTTTTCCGGTAGCAATCAGTAGTTGTAACAATATGACCACCAGCAGGAACCAAGCCCAATAACATAACAGTAGTAGCACACATCCCAGGTGACAGGAACATAGTTGTCTCAGCGCCTTCAAGAGCACTGCAAGTAAGTACCATATCACCTTACATCAATTAAGAGATTGACAGAGGTACATAAAGCTTAACACAGACCTAATATTTGCTTCAGCTGCCTCAGTCGTATAGTTTCCGTATCTTCCATATTCATAACTTACATTTCGTCCCTCCTGGAAGATTTATAAGCAGTAAGGAACTAAATCAGAAAAACATAAGTATAAAACCGCAATCAAACACGACTAACTATTAGAAAAAAATAATTATATTATAAATTAGTGATAATATAATTATATTTTAATTAATTTTTGATTTTACACTATCTTTTTACATTATTTTTTTTATTATCCTTTTATATGTTTGTAATTCCCTATATAAAGGGTCAATGATAATAATAATAGGAGCGTGTTATATACACGGACTTCAAATTACTTGTTGTCAAAACCAGGCGCATGGCGCCGGCGTCTTGCTTGAGCGCTGTCTAATGGCGCCGGCGTCCATGTATATATATATATATTTTTTTCAGATTCAGGCGCCGGCGCCCAGTTTTTTTTTTTTTTTTTTAGAAAAAAAAAACAAAAAACTTAGTGTTGGTTGATGATGTCCGATGTTTATGGGGCGTGTTATATACATGGACTTCAAATTACTTGCTGTCAAAAACAGGCGCATGGCGCCGGCGCCTAGCTTGAGCGCTGTCTAATGGCGCCGGCGTCCATGTATATATTTTTTTTTCCAGATTCGGGCGCCCGCTAAGCGCTATCGCATTGCGCCCGAATTTTACGTTAGTAAAACGAGCTTCGTGTATATAGCTTTTTCGTTATAAATTTCTCTTTCTCCATACAGTACGACTTAAACCGTGATAGAGGGAATTTATGGGGTTGAAAACGATCACTGTGGATGAACATTGAGCTTTACACAAAAGATAAAATTGAATTGAAATAGATTATGGCGCCGGAGCCAAACATTTTTTCCATCCGGGTGCCGGCGCTCAATTATTTTATTTTTTTCTAGAATTTTTTTAAATAAAAAAAAGAGGGTGTCGGACTATACAAAATAATATAAGTAACTTTGGATTCATTCAATTCATATATTTTTCTTTTTCCTGTAAAAAATAATATAAGTCACTTTGGATTCATTCGGTAGAGGAAATTTATAGGGTTGATGAGTATTATTGGGATGAAATTTTTTTAACAAAATGGAGATAAAATTTGGTTATTAAGTTTACTATAAGACTTTAATTAAAAAATAAATATGGAGAAAAAACTCACTAAGGGTGCCGGCGCCATCAGCCGGCGCCCGTTTTTTTTTTTTTCCCCCAAAAAAAAAAAAAAAGTTGAGTGCCGGCGCCCGCTAAGAGCTATCGCATTGCGCCTGAATTTTACGTTAGTAAAACGAGCTTCGCGTATATAGCTTTTTCGTAATAATATGTGTGGTCTTTTCCATCAATATTTATGGATTTATCAAACCTAATAAGTCCCTGACAATTTTATTTTTTTTAATCGTGGGCACAACGTTTTACATTCCAAAGGACTACTTATTTAGACTGTAAGCATACTAAATGAAACAGTAAAATCACTACAGATAATTGATACCTTGAAATCAATGAGATCAGCAGTTTTTTTTGAAAAAGTATGCAGTAGTGTTGACTACAGGTGTAGTTATTGCATCAGTAGCAATGAGACGGCCTACTCTTTCACCTAAAATCAGAACCATTGGCAAAATGATCATCCCAGAAGTACAAGTACAGTATAAAAAATTAAAAAAAAAAGTTCCAAAATCGCAAGAGGCGAGATTTAAATACAAATCCATGATTAAAGGTCGCCATAATACCAAAATAAATTGATAACAGTGTGATACCACAAATAACTTATTGGTGCTTGATAGTTGAAGAGGAACAAGGGAAATAATACCAGCATGAATCGCAATGCTCCCGTCCGAGTTAAAAAATGAGGGTCAACAAGAAGAAGTTTTTAAATAGCCGTTAGTCTTGGAATCATTCTCCTTCACATTATTGGAGGAGGATGAGGCAGCACAGCGGGTGGCAACATTGTTGGACGAAGAAGCAGCACCGACCTGTGCAACACCGATGTTGCAACAGTGACGGCGAGCTTTGATGCTTAGTAGGCAGGAGAAGTCGGATTTGGATTGAGAAGAGAAATTCGGATAGGAACTGCACTCGAAAGAAACTCTAGGACAGACAGACATGGCCACTTTCGTCCTCTTGTGTGGAGAGGGACTGCGATCAAGTATATATTAAATATTAAAAAAATAGGAATATGTTTTTTTTTTTTTTGGTAATAACAGAGGAATATGTTTATTTCATTGGTCGGGCTACACAAATTTCTATATTATCACCATAAACTAGCCCATAAAAGAAATCATTATTTTGGGCAATAATATAAAATTCATTTATTTTACTAAAAAAAATATAGGTGAGAATGGTAAGAGTGTATTTTTTATGTAAGGAAATAAAGTGTGTAGACAAAATTTTATAGAAACATTAACTATGCACTTTCTATTTGTGAAGGACTTTCTATTTGTAGGGATGTCAATGAGTCGGGGATTCCCCGAAATTCGTGGGTATTATCCGTCATGGGATGGGGATGGGGAATTCAAATGGGGATGGGGACAGAGACGGGATAAAAAATGATTCCCCGCTTGGGTATGGGGACGGGGACGAAGATAGGGTATTCGCCCCGCTCCCCGATACAAATTCGAATCCGACGAGGAAACCGACGGGGAAACTGACGGGGAACCCCGACGGGAATTCCGCGAAGAATACATAAATAAACAAATTGTATACTTTCATTGTAGTTTTAAGTTTAATCGAAATTTATTTCAGAAATTGTGCTTAAATTCAAAAATTATCGATGATTACTAAAATTTCAAACTATATACACTTTTGAATTTTAAGGATTAAGAGTATCATACTATGATTACTATCATACTCATTCCTACTTACACAATGTATTTTTTAAAATGTGATTTAAGTTTAAATATTTTTTTGATAATTATATGTGTGTAAATCATGCTAAAGCTAACCTATATTAATTTGGTTTTCGATCATACGAGGATAACAACACATTCGCGAAAATTTTGAATACGTTATAATTCGTAAACATCAAATTGTGATGATCAAATGCATCGCACACTATATGTTGTGTTTTTATCTTATGTGTCATAGTTTGTCAAATACATATTTTGACGGTGCAACCTAAATCCTAATATTAAAATGTTAGAATAATATAGAAACTTTATCTTGATACCGTAATCAAAATGTTATTAAGATATAATTATTTTAGTTTATACTAGTTTGTATTTCGAATCTCGATCCTACATTCCTACTTGAACGAACAAACTCTTGAAAGTTAAACGGGGATGGGTACGAGTAATTATACGGGGAAAACCCAACAAGTTTTTAAATGGGGAAATTAAACGGGGACGGGTATTCCCCGATGGGGACGAATATCCGAAGGGGACGGGGACGGGGACAATTTTTAATATCCGAACGGGTATGGGGATGGGGATGAAGGGCGTTATACTAAACGGGGATGGGGATGAATAGGGTACTCCCCGACTCAAACCCGACTCATTGACATCCCTATTTATTTGTAAAGGGACCCAACGTTATACTCTGTTACCCAACTCTGTTACCCAACTCTGTTACCCAACCCTGATACCCAACCCTGTTACTCAACCTTGTTACCCAACCTTGTTACCCAACGTTGTTACCCAACCTTGTTACCCAACGTTATACTCTGTTACCCAACTTTGTTACCCAACTTCGTTGTTACTCGATTTTAATACCCAACGTTCTACATCCAAATTCACTTATGTTACCCAACTTCGTTGTTACCCGATTTTAATACCCAACATTCTACATCCAAATTCACTTATGTTACCCAACTTCTTTGTTACCCGATTTTAATACCCAACATTCTATATCCAACTTCACTTCGGTTACCCAACTTCGTTATTATCCGATTTTAATACCCAACGTTCTATATCCAAATTCACTTCGGTTACCCAACTTCGTTGTTACCCGATTTTAATACCCAACGTTCCATATCCAACTTCACTTCGGTTACCCAACTTCGTAGTAACCCGATTTTAATACCCAACGTTCCATATTTAACTTCACTTCGGTTACCCAACTTCGTAGTAACCTGATTTTAATACCCAATGTTCCATATCCAACCGAATCCGCTTGGTTCTTCGTATCAATTTCGTCTCTCTTTTTTTTTTAATCCTCCTTTGCAAATCTCTCGGCTTCTTTTACCATCCTGTCAAGTTCCCTTATCAATTTTATTTCAATTTTACTTCAATTTGTGGGACCCCACGAGGAGCAGGGGGAATGCCATCAAGACGGAAGCTACCAAGAGATTTCCTCATATGTGAATTTCAGAATATAATAGCTTATGCTGCCATCGTTTTCTTTTCTCATCAGCCAATTAGTATTATTATTTTTTGACATAATAACAACGTATTATTTATATAGCACACAAACTCATGTCTGTATCTGACCAGAGAAACAAATTTAAAAAAGTCTAGACTTTAAACTAGATATCTTCTTACATTTTTGTTACCTCAACAAAACAAAAGAAAGGAAATCAAGCATCTCTGCAAAAGCCAAACTCCAACTTCGGTCAGGCAGTGGATTCAATTGCTATAGCACCACACTCGGTCAACATCGGCACAAGCTTTCCATCTCTGTGCTTCTCCATGACCGCTGCAAATAACCATAAGTAGAGATCAGAACAAAGAAGCTATTTTCCGTATGTTATTGAAGAAGATCACAAAGACAACCACACACAAAAGGAAAGCCACAATAATGTACTGGTTCGGTAATCTAAACTGAAAAGCATGAGATGATCACATACAGCCGCATCCACCAACGTGCTTTCCTCCTATGAAGACGTTAGGAACAGTTCTCTGCCCAGTCCATTGCAGAAGTGCTGCTTGGATGGCGTCTCCATCACCTGTCGAAGAAACAATTCCATTAAGAAGTCTTCAGGAGAATGCTAAGTTGCAACTGGTGATTAACAAGTTAGTTGTGTACTTACTCTCCTGGTCAAGTTCGATTGTCTAGTAACGCGCCCCTAGCTGATCAAATAACTTTTTCACCCTACTGCAGTACCCACAATATGTCTTGCTGCAGCATGACATGACAGGAGCAAATAAAATAATCCATTTTGGAACTGAAAAAAAATCAAACTAAAAAACTAGTGCTCCCAGTATAATGTTAGCTATTAATTAAATGATGAAGATGGATGTATGCTTTAACGGACACAGACAATGTGCAATGTCGCAGTCTGGTATCCACATTCCCTTGCAAATGAATACATTGAACATATCCATAATGATAAGAGTACCGTATAGATATAGTCATCTTGCATGTTTCTACTAAAAAACCTGATAGATTTCTCTCGGAGCAATCTACAATTTACAGGCCCATAGCATTACAGGGAAAACACAATTCAGAAGTAAGTCTCCCGGTGCATAATATAAGTTATTTCCAAAGACAAACTGTATTATATGCATCAATGAATAGAACCCAATGTATGAGAGTTTTCCACAAACCTAACGTCAATTTATCCTCTGACAACATCTTTAGTTATCTTCTAATCCCTAAGGCTGAAAACGACAATACTGATTCTGTTACCCAACGTATGAGAAAATTGATCAATACAACAAAATGGATACACAAGAATACGGGTGAGATAAAACAATAAGTTGCCATGTGCTAAAGATACATTTTTAAAATTTAACAAACCCATACTAGTATACAATAATAAACTGTATAATCCCAGGAAAAAAAAGTAGATAAGAACATAACCAAATACTCTGTACAGATATTTAAATTGTTAGCAAATGAAAAGCCAAAACAAACAGAATAGCTAATGAATCCATCTTTATATTTGTAGCAATTTTGTCTTGCTAATTAATTAGCATGAATTGGTGCAGTAATTGATGGATGATGAATGGAAATGCTAAACATGGAAGATGGTCAGAGAATCTAGAGACGATCTTTTCTCAAAAACAATTGAAAAGAACAAAAATTCACACATACATATGCTTGGCCACCGACTTGCACCTTGTGAGTGAAAATGGCTCGTAAGCCACGGCGTTTACTGTCTTCTTCTCTATCAAGCTCGCCATTGAAATCTTCCCTCAATTGAACCCTCATTTGTATTCAGACTTTCTGAATGAGCCACAAATGTGTCCTTAGGCGCGGAAGTAGAATCAATTGCCTTTGTCTTTTTCCCTGGCTTTTGCTTTAGCTTCGGCTTAAATTGACTAGCAATCTTCCCTAACAAGATAATTGGGACAACAATTGAAAGTCCGACTTGGAAACAGGGGGAAAAATTCAAGCAAATGAGAGATCTTGTCAGATATATTACCAGAAGAAGCACCAACTTCAGACATAAAATCGAACGAAGAAAGGAGACCAGCGACGAAGATGAAGAAATCGAAGCAACAACCGAAGATGAAGAAATCGAAGCAACAACCGAAGATGAAGAAATCGGAGACGAAGATGAAGAAATCGGAGACGAAGATGAAGAAATCGAAATCGAAGATGAAGAAATCGGCGACGAAGGAAGGAGACGAGCGAAGACTGAGAAAGGAATCGTCAAAATCGCAAGAGAGAGGTGAGAGGTGAGAAGAGAGAGGTGAGCGGAAAAGGTTAAAAAAATAATTAAAAATCCTATTCATACCTGCACATTTTATAACCTAGTATGTTTTTGCCTGCATACTTAAGTACCCAAATAAAAAAAAGGGCATTTATAGCTCAATTAACTCAAAACTATATTACAAAAATTATTATTATTTTGATTTAGTTATTTGAACAAAATCTATGATTGAGTTAAGACTCCCGACTGCTACATTCAAACTCTGTCATCTTCAATTTGTGTTATTGCTTTCAGTCAAATTACTTACACACAAATAATTTTGTGTTATTGCTTTCAGACCAACTAATCTATTATGCAATTTCAGTAAACTAATTAAACACAAGCAATAAACACCAGTCTTCTCTTCAATCTTCATCATCTCTTACATACAAAATTGGAACCTTATTTCAAAATCAGTAAATATCATTGAAGTTATTCAATGACCACCAGTGGCATAGAGTCGACCTCGGCATCGCAACGATCGTCGGTAGCATGCACACGATCCCCGTTCTACTATCCATCAACATAACCTCCCAAACGGGTCTTTATATGCATGATTACGATATACCTAATAGATAATTGCACTAAGGACCTTCATAAAAGAGAAATCACAAAACTGTAACTCATATACATATACAATTACCTCCATACAAATACAACAATAACATGAGACATTGTGAAATGTTCATTCAATCAAATACCCGAAAACCGAAACTAACCCAAGCTGTTAAGAAGGAGAAGCTAAGTTCATCGCTTATATCGACTCCAACGCTTGAAGAACATCAGCCTTCAAATCATCAAAGTCCTCGACCCCGAAGCTAAACCTAACCAAGTTATCCTTGATCCCATACTTAAGCCTCTCCGACTTGGATAAATCCCTAATTTCATGATATGATCCAATGAAATATTACCTTTGATGAAATAACAGTAATTATATTGATTTTAAAGGTTAATTTATTTACCAGTAGGACATGATCGCAGGCTGAACAACAATGCTTTCACATCCTCCATACGATGGAGCAATGTAAGGAATCTTCAATGAATCAATGAATCTTATAGTAGTATGCAGATCTCCATCGACCTAAATATATATTCAAAAAAATATATCCAATAATGAGTTTTAATTACCATCAAGCTTATAGTAGTATGTAAAGATTACTTGCCTCGAAACTGACAACGCCGCCGAAACCAGTCATCTGCTTCTTAGCAAGCTCGTGTTCGGGATGACTTGGCAGACCAGGATAGTAGACTCGCTTCACCTGAAGATTCATTCATTTTCTTCTTCAAGTACTAAAATCATGTACTCACTTTTGAAAAAAAGAATCCTAAAGTTATCGATCTAATACAATTCTTGGAGACATGCAATATTTCAACAACAACAACGTACAAATTGAAACATATAATATACAGTACATTATCTTTTAAGTGTTATAAGTGCAACTAGGTCAACCTTAAGGCCATGATTTGAAGAATTCAAAAGTAATGGCTTAAAAACTTAAATATGTGGATATGGGCGTATCAAATTGATATCCATGTAACTCCATATCAGATATTAGATATCATATATGTGATATCCAGTCCGGTGAGCCCACAACCATATGTGTTATCTATGTGGGACAGCTTAGCCCTATCATTTCAACATTTATCATTTCAGAAAGCCAAGATGTTCTCAGTTACCTTAAGATGTGCCTCTAAAATTTGAGCAATCCTCATAGCTGTAGTATTGTGTTGGTGTACTCGGAGATGCAATGTCTTCATGCCTCGGATGATCAGATACGCGGCATTCTATATACACAAACAAATAAAAATCAACAAAGTAGTAATGATAATTTGACAATTCACAAAACTCACCGGGTTAAGAGTTCCGCCTAAAATGTGATGCAAGGTTCGAACCGAAGTAATCAACTCTCTTGATCCACTGATGCACCCACCAATGACCTATAATCACAGTTACTCAACTATCACATATACAACACTGCAACAGCTTCTTTATAGAGGTTATTATATACACATACATCATTGTGGCCTCCTATGTATTTTGTAGCAGAATGGATAATAATGTCAGCTCCTAGGGCAAGGGCTTTTTGATTGAGAGGTGTAGCAAATGTTCCATCTATGCAGACTAGTGCTCCTTTGCTGTGGCAAAGCTTTGAAAATAGCTTTATATCAATACATCTAAGAAATGGGTTTGTTGGAGACTCTGTGTAGAACATATTAACCTGAAAGCAAATATCTTAGTTATGGTAAAAACTTAAAAAAAGTATTTTAGTTTTGGGTCAAGTACATGGAGTGATTTTGTAGAACAAATTAGACCGTCAAATAGAGGTATAGAAAAATAAATGAATTAAATATATACATAAGGGAACAAAATGATTATTTGCTTGAACGCCAATGATGTGCTGACATTGTCCTTATCTAATGCAGTTTTCAGGTCTTCAACACTGGTAGGGTCAATAACTGTGACCTGCAATGATTGTATAAGCAATATCACGTTAATTACAGAGTCTAGTATATTATAAGGTTATTGTGGACTACTTTAATCAATTGAGTTTATTATATGGAACTTAACTTAATTATATGCGTTGGATTTGAGCATAATACAAAGTAGAAATGTTCTAATTTCGATATGGAATTTTGGACCAAACTTGAATCTTGACCGGAATGCTATTATTGGACTGGACCATAACATTCACATTAAATGAGTGTTCAGGTCAGATCCAAACTTGTATGTCAAAGTTTTAAAATGTGTGATTTTAGGCAAACAAATAATAATAGAAAATCTTGGTTCAAACGGTCTTGATCCAGACCTGAATATTTGATCCAAGTCCAATTGAACGATAGATTTTCGATTCTGGACCGATGATAAATTCTAAATACGCGCATGGCCCATCGTATACACACAACCCCTAATCCGACAATCTAAAGATCTCAAATTCCGACAAACGTGTTTGTTGGGTATTAGCAGGACCAGTAATTGTATCCTTAGGTTTCTATATTTTAGTTGTTTTCGCCCTATTAATACCAACGTTAGTTATTGCAATCGTCATCACATATAGAACATAATTCAAAACCCTGGTTTGATGAATCCCTAGATGTACTCACAAATTTTTTGATACCTTTCTCTTTTTGATTGCATTATAATTAATCCCGACAACTGTGAGCTACCTTTATTCCCATTTTGGGTAGAAAATTCTCAATGAATATTCTGGTTTTCTGGTAGCAATCAGTAGTTGTAACAATATGGCCACCAGGAGGAACCAATGCCAACATCATAACAGTAATAGCACACATCCCAGATGCCAAGAACAAAGTCATCTCAGCACCCTCAAGAGCACTACAAACAATCAACAAATCACATCACATCACATCAATACACCAGATGTAAAATCAAGAAATTCACATCTAAACACAAACCTAATCTTTGCTTCAGCTGTCTCTGTCATAGTTTCCATATCGTCCATATTCCTAACTTACATGTTGGCCCTTCTGTAAGATTTACAAGGCACCAATTCAGAAAACAACTTAATCAAACACTCAGCTCATTACTTGAACATATCAGCTTAATGAGATATATGATTGATACCTTGAAATCAATTAGGTCAGCTGTTTTCTTGAAGAAGTATGCAGTAGTGTTGACCACAGGTGTAGTTATTGCATCTGTAGCAATGAGACTACTTACTCTTTCACCTATGAAATTCCAAAAACAAAATCATTGATTGTATTTCACCATATTTCTATTAAAATTATCATTATATTATTATAATTAGACCCACCCCACAAATTCACCGCTTAAATTGTATATTATTGAAGTATTTCACCATATTTCTATACAAAAAATATTATCAAATTATAATCCGTAAAATTAGTATTTGAATTATAAATTATTAGCCCATAAATCAATAATGATGACGTGGTTTACGTAGATAAAATACGTTGATGTGTTTAACTCCTTACGTAGATAAAGTACGTTGAAGAGGAATATAATAACAGAACAAGTACCAGCATGGATAGCAAAGCTCCCGTCCGAGTTAAAAAATGGTGGTCTAGAAGAAGAGATTTTCAAAGAGCCGTTAGTATTGGAATCGCCGGCAGCAGGATCCAGAACGTGATCGGCGGAGGAGGACGAGACAGCACAGCGAGCGGCGGCATTGATGCTCAGTGGTCCGACGTAATTGGGCGGAAAACGAAGGGTGAGAGAAGAAATCCCAACGGAGAAGGAAGAGGAGCCGTCCGGATGATTCTGACGGCAGGAGAAGCGGCTGCTACAGGCGCCGGAGAAGATGGATATGGATTGGGAAGAGGAATTGCGACGGGATCTGCATTCGAAAGAGGGGGAAACCTTAGGGTAGCTAGAGATGTTCATTTTAGATTTTGATTTCTTTCTTTCTCTTGGGGCTCGAGTCGTGTGTCGATGATAGGAGAAAGATGGGACTGCGATCAAGTCAATATATAGTCGAATGCAAGAGCAATCGAGATATACTTTGAGTAGCTTGACTGGCAGTGTTCGGTTTAAGATCGTTTACTTTTTATACTAGTTAAAAATGAAATTTATTTATAATTTAGTCTTCGTTTATGCTCATCTCATTCACAAACGATCGAGTTTGAGCCTATCAAAAAGCTCAACTTGACGGCTAAAAAGACAAGGTTGTGTCTTTTTAATTTACTCGCATCAAACATACCTTAAAACAAATTTTTGTCCTAAAGGGAAGGAGTTCTGGAATCACTCGGAGTCATTATCATATGTGTAACACTCCATTCCCTATAGCCCGGAAGAACTGATTACGGGGATTCTGTTAAGAGTGTAGTGATAGAGAGGAAGAGACGATTGTGAATGAGAATACTTTGCTTACCTTTATTATTTGTGAATGAATGTCTATTTATACAACATATTTCATGTAACTAATTCTGTTACATGACTACATCAAACACCCCCCCTCAAACTAGGTGGTATATACATTCCTAGTTTGGAAAGTAAATGTGTTTGTTGAGAAGAAGGTACATTTTTTGTAAGAACATCAGCCACTTGTTCATGAGTAGGAACATGATGAAGTTGAAGAAGGCCCTCCATGACTTTGTCCCTCGTAAAATGGCAATCGATCTCGATATGTTTTGTACGTTCATGGAACACCGGATTCTTGCTAATTTGAATGGCAGATTTATTGTCACAATAGAGATGAATAGGCTGTGATGATGATATACCTAGTTCTTGAATCAATCGAACAAGCCAAGTAACCTCTGCAGCAGCTTGTGCCATTGCACGATACTCAGCTTCGGCCGAGCTTATGGACACCGTTGATTGCTTTTTCGACTTCCAACTTATTGGTGATGTACCAAGTAACACAAGAAAGCCACTTACACTTCGTCGGGTATGTGGGCAAGAAGCCCAGTCTGAATCTGTGTAAGCCAATAGATTAGGATTGTCACAACTATTTAGGAGAATGCCATGGCCAATGGTACCTTGTATATAGTTCAATGTGTGATGAAGAGCTTCCATATGTGACGTGTGTGGATTCTGCATGAATTGGCTAAGGCTTTGGACGGCAAAACATAGATCTGGTCTTGTATTTGTGAGAAAATTTAATTTTCCAACAATTGAACGGTAGTAAGATGGATCTGGAATAGGTGTTCCTTCATTGGGTAGCAACTTCAAGTGAAGAGGTAAAGGGGTTAATGTATGCTTACTTGAAGGTATGTTGGCTTCATTAAAAAGCTCGAGTACAATTTTTCTCTGAGCCAAGACAATGCCTACTGGTGTATGAGCAACTTCAAGGCCGAGAAAGAAATGAAGAAGACCTAGATCTTTAATGCTGAATGTTTGATCCAAATAATGCTTGAGAGTCGTAATTGTAGCTTCACATGATCCAGTGACAAGAAGATCGTCTACATATATGGCGACAATGGTGATGTGTTCATCTGTTTTCTTGAGGAACAAAGAATAGTCGTTTTTGGACTGTTTGAATCCTTGTTCAAGTAGAGCACTAGTTAGACAATGGAACCACTGGCGGGATGCTTGTTTCAAGCCATATAAAGATTTTCGAAGCTTGCATACAAGTGACAAAGGGTTAGGTATACCAGGTGGTACTTTCATGTAGACATCTTCAGATAAATTACCATGTAAAAAGGCATTGTTCACGTCCATTTGATGAAGAATCCATCCTTTTGAAGCTGCAATGGCAATAATGGTTCTTATAGTTGTCATCTTGACAACCGGGGAGAATGTCTCATGATAATCAATACCTTCTTTTTGATTGAACCCTTTTGCAACTAGCCTCGCCTTATACCTTTCTAGAGTACATCGGCCTTGAGTTTTACTTTGAAAACCCACTTGCACCCAATTGCCTTTTTGTTGGATGGAAGAGGGGTGAGATCCCATGTGTGGTTTCTTTGTAAGGCATTGTATTCATTGTCCATAGCTTGTACCCAATTTGGATCTTTGGATGCTTCGGTGTAGGATGTGGGTTCAACAAAAGAAGTAAGTCCAAAAAGTAAGGCAATATATGAAGAGGATAAGGGAAGAGTGATGTGATTACCTGGTGATGGAGAGCATGAGCTATACGTGCATATAAAATCATTTAGGTAAGATGGATGTTTGAATAGACGAGTAGAACGTCTAATGGGTAAGGAAGAGTGTGGAGAAGTTGAATTATTGTCTGGACTTGGTGATGTACTTGATGATGAAGTAGTAGTGAGATTTGGAGAATGATCAAAGGGCTGATTGGAAGCATGATTATCAACTGGACTTGATGATGGTGTAGGATAGTTTTGTGGTGGTATGAAAATAAGGGAGTCAATAGTGGACATGTCTTGTGTTATAGGTAGAGTAGAAGGTGTAGTTGATGACATATGATGAAAAGGTAAGTATTGTTCATGGAAAACCACGTCCCGGGATATTACTATCTCTCTAGTATCAATGGTGAGAAGTTTATAGCCTTTTTGACCATAGGGGTAGCCTATAAAAACACAAGGTTTGGCACAAGGTTCAAACTTATCTCTATGAACCTTAGGTGTGTGGACAAAACATAAGCAACCAAAGGTACGTAAGTGGTCGTAAGAAGGTTGTTTGTTGAACAAGACTTCATAGGGTGTTTTGTGAGATAGAATAGGAGTAGGTCTTCTATTGATTAGATATGTAGCAGTCAAAATACACTCACCCCAATAGGTATAAGGTAGCTTGGATTGAAAGAAAAGAGACCTATCTACCTCTAGGAGATGTCTATGTTTACGTTCCACAACACCATTTTGTTGTGGTGTGTAAACACAAGATGTTTGATGGGTAATACCCTCTATAAAATAGAATAGGATGGCTTCTTTACTTGTAAATTCTTGGGCATTGTCTGAACGGATGTGTTTGATGGAAGTCTTGAAATGATTCTTGACCATTGTAGTGAAAGATTTGATAAGGGATAGGGCATTACTTTTGTGAGCCATTAAATAGGTCCATGTGCTACGTGAATGGTCATCAACTATGGTAAGAAAATAGGAGAAGCCATTGTGTGTTTGATGCTTGTATGGTCCCCATGTGTCGACATGGATAAGGTCAAAAATGTGGGATGATCGAGTGGAAGAAGTAGAGAAAGCATGTCGGTGTTGTCTAGCTTGTGGACATATGGTACATATTGCATGGTGTTTGGGTAAAGAAAGTTTGCTATTGACATAATGTAGTTGATCAAAAGGCATGTGACCTAACCGGCAATGCCAAAGTTCAATAGATTGTGTATTATAAGAAGTGTGCATAGAGAAACCATCAACACTTGGTTTATTACAAATTGTAGTATGTGTAAAATCAATGGATTTGTCAACCACGTATAGCCCCTAAATGCTCGTCCAATCACCATCTGAGTCTTCATCAAAAGGTCTTGAACAATACAAACATGGGGGGTAAATAAAATGTGAGAGTTCAAGTCATTTGATAGTTTATGTATAGAGATAAGATTGAATTGGAAATCATGGACGTGTAGGACATTTGATAGTGTACGTTGATCATTGATGATCACTGTACCATGGTGAGCAACATGAGCACGCTTTCTATTAGGCATGGTAATTGAGGAATGGTTATTGCTAGGTATATATGAGTTGAATAGGTCGAGATTGGGTGTAATGTGGTCAATAGCACCGCTGTCCAAGATCCATTTTGAGTCCAAGTTAAAAGACAAGAAGCAAGCAACCTTACTAGCAAGAAACGCAGTGGGATTATGTGTTGGATTCTTGCCTAATAGTTCCAGAATTGAAGACATTTGCTCTGGAGTGAAAGAATTGGTGACAACAGTATTGGCTAGCTTGTGACCAGCAGGATAACCAACTTTCTTCCAGCATTTATTGGTGTCGTGACCGGCAATCTTGCATTGTGTACACCAAGCGAGTCCTAGCACTGGTGATGTTGGATATCAAGTGAGCTTCCAACACCTATCAGCATTGTGACCTTTAACTTTGCAATGATCACAGTAAGGGCGTGAGTTTTGACTTGAATGAGGTCTATTATCGTTGGAAGATTGTCCTTGAGTTGAAGACCTAAAAGAACTTGATCGATGATTAGCATACATCGCGGAAGCATTGTCGTCTAATGTTGAATGATTTGTCAAATTCCTCTGACTTTCTTCTTGAAGAAGAATCTTGTAAACTTCATTGAGGCAAGGGTTAGGCTGCATCATCAAGATTTGCGAACGAGCAAGACTGAATGATTCATTAAGTCCAACCAGAAATTGGACGATTTGTTGATCGTGTATCATAGCAGTGGCGACAGAATTGGATCCACATTTACAAACAAGATTCGTCAAGGCAAGTGTGTATTCGTCCCAAATTTTCTTTAGACTGGTGAAGTATGAGGTAATAGATTGATTACCTTGCGAAATGAGAGAAAGATCTTTCTGGATTTGATAGAGATTTGTTCTATTCGATTTGCCGAACCGAATACTGAGTTTGTTCCAGATCTGGAAGGCCGTTTGCCAGAAGAGCACCGATTCCCCGATTTCTTTCTCCATTGAATGTAAAAGCCAAGAGATAAGCATACTATTGCACTGATCCCATTTGGCAGCCATTTTTGGATCTGATTCAGGTCTGATACAGGTTCCATTGATGAAGCTTAGTTTGTTCTTCGTAGAAAGAGAAACTTCGACTGCTCTTTTCCAGCGGGAGTAATTGGTGTTATTGAGAAGTGTTGTAGAAAGCTTTAGTGAAGGAGCATCTGAATGGTAGAGTTGAATTTGTAAACGAAAAGTTTCATCATCGATGAAAGCATTTTCTGGATCTGTAATGGTGGCCATGGTAGGAGACTATGGAGCCTCTGATATCATGTTAAGAGTGTAGTGATAGAGAGGAAGAGACGATTGTGAATGAGAATACTTTGCTTACCTTTATTATTTGTGAATGAATGTCTATTTATACAACATATTTCATGTAACTAATTCTGTTACATGACTACATCCAACAGATTCGATCAAGGTTCGGTGGTAAAGCACTGAAATCTGTCGTTACCAAGACCAAATAGGGAGAAATAGTGAGCCCATAAGTAGATGTTTGTGCAAATGGACTCCGCCATTGGGTGAAGTTGTAAAGGTGAACGTCGATGCATAATGTATTGAGGAGGTTGACATTGGTGTGGGAGTTGTATTCAGGAATTATGCATGAACCGTACTTGGTGTGAGCTAGAGTGAAGAGGCTCGAGGTCTCTTGGTCGGTATGGTGGGCTGAAGCATCAACTTTGCTTCTTGGATTACAAGAGGCGCTACGCAGGGGATATACTAAGGTCATGAACGAGACCAACTGTAGTATTGTGACTAGGATTTTCAATAACCGAACTCCGAATCGAACTTATGGTGGCCTGATGATTGATGATGTCAGATCTCTTTCCGCCTCCTTTGAGTCTTGTGTTGTGGGTTTCATCCCTCGTAATGCTAATAAGCTTGTTGATCGTGTTGCAAGGCTCAACCCTGTAGAATGGATTGAGATGATCTTTGATGAAGGGATACCTTCATGTGTGTATGTTGTTGTTAATGATTAATTTAAGCCTTTCACCATTCAAAAAAAGAAACTCTATCGGCTTCATTTTGTTTTTGTTTTTTTTGGTCAGGAGGGTAATACAGCAAACAAACTTGGGGTATCGAGAGGCCGAAAACCTGCAAACGGATAAACCATCATGCAAATAACGAAAAACAAAGAGAAAATCACAATAAACAAATAACCAAAAAGGTCTAAAAAACCAAAAAAGTCAAAACAAACAAACCACATGCTCATATACATATACATGTACATAACAACAATAACATGAGACATTGTGAAAGTTTCATTCAATCAAATACCCGAAAAACCGAAACTAACCCAAGCTATTGAGAAGGAGAACCTAACTGCATCGCTTATATCGACTCCAAAGCTTGAAGAACATCAGCCTTCAAATCATCAAAGTCTTCGACCCCAAAGCTAAGCGTAACCAAGTTATCCTTGATCCCAATACTTAAGCCTCTCCAAGTGGGACAAATCCCTAATTGAGATAATCCATTGAAGAATATCGATCACCTTCATAAAATAACAGTAATTAAATAGTTGATTTTGAAGGTTATTTTATTTACCAGTAGGACATGATTGCAGGCTGAACAACAATACTTTCACATCCTCCATATGATGTTGCAATGTAAGGAACTTTCAACGAGTCAACGAACCTTATAGTAGTATGTAGATCTCCATCGACCTGAATATGTATCCAAGAATGAGTTTTAGTTACCATCAAGCTTATAGCTGCAGTATGTAAAGATTACTTACCTCGAAACTGACAATGCCGCCGAAACCAGTCATCTGCTTCTTAGCAAGCTCGTGTTCAGGATGACTTGGCAGGCCAGGATAGTAGACTCGCTTCACCTGAAGAGTCATTCATTTTCTTCTTCAAAAACTAGAACAATTAATATACTCACTTTTGGAAAAAGAATGCCAAAATTATCTGATACAAGTCTTGGAGACATGCAAAATTCAACAAGAACGTACAAAATTGAAACATAATATAGTATGAACAGATACCATACGAACACGATCACATTATGGAAGAAAAGAGAGCTGAAGTGTATGAAAAATGTGAACTGAACTCATTGAACTAAAAGATGAGTGATACAGGTTGGTTATGTGGTTTGTATAATTCCACATTACAATCTATTACAACTTCTTTCTATTTACAAAAGTTACCCTTTATTCTTCATATTTACAATATAGTGTATATACTCTATTTTTTGGTGGGAATTGTATATACTCTATATATAGTACGTTATCTTTCAGGTGCAAGTAGGTCAGATAGGGTGTGTTTGGTAGTACATAGAAGTTATTTTAAAGATTAATTTAGATGGAAGTTAAAAGGGAATATATTTTATATAAGACGGATTATTTGATTTAAAATAATTTATATTAGGTTGTTTAATAGGAGATTTTTAATGGGTTTAATTAATACAAATTTATCCTTGTTTGAACCTTAAGTTTTTTTTTTGCAGGCTTCTTCGATGTCCATACGTGCTTCTGAGTCGCGGCACTTCTGTTCGACCTTCTGCGAACACCTTCTACAAATTGATCCATCTTCAGCCCTCCTTCTTGTCTTCAACATCCCAATTCGTTCTCCTCGTTGCGGGTGGCCTCGTCGGAACCAATTTTCCCGCCACCCTCCTCTCTTCTCTTGGTTTGTTGGAGAAATCATGGTGGTGAGTAGGGTTGTGCAAAACTGACCTGGACCGGAAAACCGTATCGGTACAGACTGGATCCGGTCCGGTCCGTAGTCCATGGTGTTTGGAAATTCCAGTCCCGGTCCAACGTACCCGATCTTTTTCGGTCCGGTCCCAGTCCAATCACCGGCAAAGGTTTTTGAAATTTCCGATCTGGACCAGGTGCACAACCCTAGTGGTGAGAAGAACGAATGTCAACTGGCTTCTCGTGTGTGTGTCGTGTTTTGTTTTTCTAGTAGTGGCATGAGTGGAATCGTAATTAATGAATGGAGATTACTCCACTTTAATCTTGCTGATATGATGTTATTTTTTTCCTATTTTTAATCACATTTACTCTCTTTTTATAATCTTCATTTTCAACCAAACACTTCCAGAAAATTAATCCCATAAATTTAATCTAAAATAATCTCCATTAATCCTCATCGAAACACACCCTTAAAGATAGGTTTTGTATATAAGATATCAGTATCGTTTGGTACCGATATCAAGATATTAGTATGGGAGTTATATATAAATTCTTTGTTTGGAGTATATCGATTATTAGAATGGATACTTTTGGGGTTCAAAAATGTCAAGAAATGACCTTGATTTGGAGATTTTAAAAGTATTGGCTTTTTGAAAATGATAAGAGATTCTTGACCCTAGCCTTTAGATAGATTTACTTGCTCTTAAATGTTGAGTTTTACTTTTTACCTGAAGTGTTGCGCTCCTTACATGGAATGGATGGAGGCAATGAGAAGAGATGAGAAGTGGAAATGACTCTCTAAGTGAAAAATCTTTCCATCACCAAAGAGTCTAAAAGACGGATAAGAAAAAATGCACAAGATGGAGGAAGAAAAAAAGATACGGGATACCGGTCAATTTTTAGATATATCAATATGAGCCAAAAAATTCAAATATGTGGATATGAATATATCAAATTGATATCCATACACCTTTATGTCAAATATATCCATATATTCATAACAAGCCGTAAGGTATATTTGACAGTGGGGTGCACGTCCGGTAAGCCCACAACCCTATGTGTTATATGTGACAACTTAGCCCTAACATGTCAACACACCATTAACAATTTACCATTTCAGAAAGCTGATATGTTTTCAGTTACCTTAGGATGTGGCTCTAAAAGTTGAGCCATCCTCATAGCTGTTGTATTATGTTGTTGTACTCGGAGATGCAATGTCTTCATGCCTCGGATGATCAGATACGCGGCATTCTATTTACACACACAAATAAAAATCAACAAAGTAGTAATGATCATTTTCAAAGACAGCTAGACAATTCACAAAACTCACCGGGTTAAGAGTTCCGCCTAAAATGTGATGCAAGGTTCGAACCGGAGTAATCACCTCTCTTGATCCACTGATGCACCCACCAATGACCTATAATTACAGTTACTAAAATGTCACATATACAACATTGCAACTTCTTAATGGAGATTATCAATACATACATCACTGTGGCCTCCTATGTATTTTGTAGGAGAATGCATAATAATGTCAGCTCCTAGGGCAAGGGCTTTTTGATTGAGAGGTGTTGCAAATGTTCCATCTATGGAGACCAATGCTCCTTTGTTGTGGCAAAGCTCTGAAAATAGCTTTATATCAATACATCTAAGAAATGGGTTTATTGGAGATTCTGTGTAGAACATATTAACCTGAAAGCAAAGTAGATTGATTATGTAATACAGAGAAAAAGGGAAAAGAATGGTAATTTGCTTGAATGCAAATGGTGTACTAACATTGTTCTTATTTAGTGCAGTTTTCAAGCCTTCAACACGGGTTGGGTCAATAAATGTGACCTGCAATATATGATTGTATAAGCAAATCCACCTTAATTGCCCACGTAAAAAGTTGAGAGCTTGCGAGTTTTATATATTATAAGGTTCGTGTGCTACTCTTATGTGCGGTATATATAAAATGGATATATATAAAATGGAGCTTCAATGAACTTATGTGTTGGGTTTGGACATAATACACGCATGAGCTAGCCCTCATATATATGCACACGATCCCTAGTCTCGCAGTCCGATGGATACTTTAAAACCAGTAAATCTCAAATGCTGACAAATATATTTTTTAATAAAGTAAAAAGAATTCGACTATGTTAGATACACCTTACGTATCAATATGCTAAAAATCGACACACGGACAAACCATCACGGAACCACGACCACACTAGAAAAAAAAGGCCACAAGCATTATAAAAAAAGACTAAACATTCAAAACAAAGAAGACGATGGTAAAATCTCGAAGATGACCGAAAAAGAACAAGATGACAACAAATATGTTTGTTGAGTATTAGGACAGGTAGTTATATCTATGGGTTTCTATATTTGAGATATTTTCGCCCTATTTATACCTAAGTTGATTATTGTAATTGCAGTAGCAAAACATAGTTTAAAACTCAGGCTTGATAAACTCCATGTGTATACACAACGTTACTTTCACTCTTGATTTCATTCTAACCTACAACCGTGAGATTCGATACCTGTACTCCCATTTTGGATAGAAAATTCTCGATGAAAATTCTGGTTTCCTGGTAGCAATCAGTAGTTGTAACAATATGGCCACCGGGAGGAACCAATGCCAACAACATAACAGTAGTAGCACACATCCCAGATGCCAAGAACAAAGTCGTCTCAGCACCTTCAAGAACACTACAAACAATCAACAAATCACATTACATAAGCATATCAGATGTAAAATCAAGAAACTCAGAAGTAAACACAAACCTAATCTTTGCTTCAGCTGTATCTGTCGTATAGTTTCCATATTGTCCATATTCATAACTTACATGTTGGCCCTTCTGGAATATATACAAGGCACCAAATACACAATCAGACACTCAAACTCATTTCTTCAGTAGAGATAATTGATACCTTGAAATCAATTAGATCAGCTGTTTTGTTGAAGAAGTATGCAGTAGTGTTGACCACAGGTGTAGTTATAGCATCAGTAGCAATGAGACGACCTACTCTTTCTCCTGTGAAAACCCACTTAGCCGTTAACTGTCATTAAACAGTAAAGTATATAACCACTCAAATAATATCAACTAAAGAATAAGAAAAATAGTGATTAAATTGGTTGGATTTTTTTAATTTTTTGTATTAGAACCAAAGAAATTTACATGTTTGGATTTTTAGTATTTATTGGCATATAAAATATCATCTATAAATCTATAACTCACCGTCAACTGAACGAACCCATGCTATAAAGATGTTCTAAAAACGTCACAAATACGGTGTTACTACATGCATAGTCAAAATGATGATTTTTTTTTTACCGTTTGTGTAAAGAAGTTAAAAAAAATATTGAAGGAGTGTTGAAAGTAGAGCACGATTAAAAACATTTAACGCCGAGACACTTAACCAACCGGTCACGTTCAATGTTTAATTATATTTTAGTTTTTTAATGTTTCTTTATTCTTATTTTTATAGAAAATACATTTCTTAATTAGTACTATATGAGAAAGTTTTATAAGATTAAATTACCGCTTTAATTCTATGTATTTGACTTTTTCACAATAAACAGATAATTCACACTTTGTTTTACACAATTTAAGAGGAAGAAAAGAAGTGTTGGTGTAAGATTTGAAGGATAAAAGTTTTAAAGTTGAAGTATCATTTTTAATTTATAATTTGAGAAATAAATCTTATGTTAATGCATTATGAAATATCCAAGGTAAAAATAAGTTAGGTATCATTTAAGTATCAACATATTTCTACTTGAGGTATAATTTTTATGAAGTATTATATTTTTGTTTTTATCGAATCATAACGAGAGTATTGGAAGATAGATGGTCTTTTCAAGTTCGATTGGTAAATTGTGCTTTAATTTTTTTGATCTTATGTAAATATTAATTACTTCCAGAGAATTAATATTTTATAATATTTGTGTAAATAAAAATAATAATAACCGACAGTAGTTAAGATTAATTTTGTGTAATTAAAAAATATTCACGAATAAATACTTGTACATGAATACCAATAATACACCCAAAATAAGACAATAAAATAAATGTGGATAAATTATTGATTTTTTCTTTTTTGTGAAAAGTAAATTAGAAAAAACATAATAAAATAAATCCGGACAAATTTTTTTTTAAAAAAAATTTGTTAGATGAGATCTTATACAAATTACATAAAATACTGGCTCAATGCACTAAATTTGGACATCATTTTTTATCCTTTTTATATATGAAAAGTTGATTAGAGAATTATTATAGATGCTATTGAAGTTATATAAATAAAAAATTCTAATAAATTTTTGTAGTTTATTATACTAGTATAATTAAACACACTCCCAAGTTCATCCAATTATAATCCCTACAATTATCATTTTATATTATAACTAGAGTTGTAATGATCATTACAACATTTTACAAGCACCATGAGTTGTATATGATTGAAGTATTTCACTATATTTCCATTGAAATTATCGTTATGTTTTTATCAAACTTTAGTAGACCATAAAATTAGGAAGTTGTAGACATATCGGTGATTTTATTTATTTATTACCAAAACTACACAATTGTCGTGCATAGTTGGAGACCACGAAAAAAAATTTAATGAAAATTTTAAACTACGCATCTGGAATGCAAAGTAATTAAATTTTTTATTTTTACTGCTACGCACCCCATATGTGGTTGAGTGAGTTCTCGACTACTCACGTCCCGTGCGTAGTTATTATGACCGGTAGTAATTTTTGCCGGTACGTTTAGAACCGCGTAATATTGTAATGATGACGTGGCATATAGATAAAGTACGTTGATGTGAATGACTCCCGAATAAAGCAAGAAAACCCCTTTTTAGATTAGTGAAGAGGAGTAACAGAACAAGTACCAGCATGGATTGCAAAGCTCCCGTCCGAGTTCAAAAATGGCGGTCTAGAAGCAGATATTTTCAAAGAGCCGTTAGTATTGGAATCTCCGGCAGCCGGATCCAGAACGGGATCGGAAGAGGATGAGGCAGCAGAGGGAGCGGCTACATCGATGCTCAGTGGTCTGACGAAATTGGGCGGAAAACGAAGGGTGAGAGAAGAAATCCCGACGGAGAAGGAAGATGAGCCCCCTGGACGATTCTGACGGCAGGAGATGTGGCTGCTACCGTCGCCGGAGAAGATAGATTTGGATTGGGAAGAGAAATTGTGACCAGATTTGCACTTGAAAGATGGGGAAGCCCTAGGATAGTTAGAGATGATCATTTTCGATTTTGATTTATCTCTTTCTCTTGGCTTCGAGTTGCGTGGGTGACAGGAGGATGGAATTGTGGTCAAGTCAATTTATAGTCGAACACAAGAGAAATTGAGATGTACTTCGAGTTGTGGTTCAAAATCATTTACTTTCTAAATGAGTAAATGAACATTTTAAAATTCACTTAAAATTTGTGCTTAGTTTAGATTTTTTTTTTTTCTTGTAAAAGGTTGGTGTTTGACGGTTTCGGTTTCTTTTTAAATAATTGGAGCTTGAGCTCAAAATCATTTACTTTCTAAATGAGTAGAAAATGAACATTTTGAAATTCGCTTAAAACTTATACTTAATTTAGACTTTTTTTTTTTACGAAAGGTTGGTGTTTGACGGTTTCGGTTTCTTTTTAAACAATTTGAGCTTGAGCGTATCAAAAGCTCGACTCGGCGCACAACTAAAAATTTTTGGCTTTTATATTAATGAACTATTCGGGATTAATTTGTAAAAGTTTGATTTTGTTCTCGTTCACTTTCTAAACAAATTGAATATGAATATCTTTTAAAGTTGGTTTAGATTCGACTCGTCTATAAATAAGCGAAACTTAAGCATTTTAAAGTTGAGAGGATTGACAAAGGACCTTAGTGTTGGAACCAATATTTTAATAATTATTGCGCATGATTTTTCTGGGAAAATGACTGTTCATTTTCCGGTTCGGTCCGGGTTTTGGACCGGATCAAAACAAACAGGTCCGGTCTTCGGTCCAAGAATTCCGGTCCACAACCGGTCCGGTCAGGACCGATATTTTTTTTAAAAAAAAGAAAATTTTGAAACAAAATTAAATTAATTAAAATTTTAGTAAAAAAAAATATTAAAATTAATTAATTAACTCTTGGTCCGGTCCGGTTCGCTATAGGCTTGGTGCGAAAAAATGAAAAAAATAATAAAAAATAATATAAATTTTTTTTAACACATTCCGGTCCCTCCGGTCTTGGACCGGACCTGGACCGAAAATTCAGTCCATTTCCGGTCCTATTTGTTCAGGTCCGGTCCGGTCCGGTCCAGGTCCGCACCTGTGAACAGCCCTAGGCTCCGGCCATCGTCAACACCAGAAAACGGAAGCATTGGCTTCGTCTCCACGAGAACTAAATCATGAAATATTTATTTGCTGAAATGGTATTCCGGGTAAATGAGATAATGATGTCCAAAAATATGTGTACGCAATGCAAAACTTGAGAAAAAGTAACAAAAAATGTGGGTATCCACATTGACTAAAAAGAGTAGAACCTTATCGTATATAAGGAGAAAAATGCTTAAAGGTTGTGGCCTTCGGGTCAATACTCATTTTCAATGGGAGAGGACGTAGCTAAACCGACCACACGCGCGCGTGTGCTAAGCATAGGCTTACTAGGTCATTACGAGAATGGATTGTACTGACCAATCAAGGCTATCATTTTGGGCCCAAAATCGCCTACCTTAATGCACAAATCCGGAGTTTACGATTTCGGATTTAAATTCGAGATCCGTATTCATGCAATGTGCGGATCCGGGAGTTACAATCTCGAAATCAATGTTTATGTTAACGTGCAGATCTCCTACACCTCTAAGCTCGCCTATATAAAGGAGTATCGTCCTCTCATTTAGACACACAACAAAAACATCTCTCTCTTTCTTAGTCTTACAAAACGAGAGTACAACACATAAGCAGTTCGTCATACTTCCAAAGTCATTAAGAAACTTGGATTTAGTGTGTTTTTATCCTAGGATTTCGATGAGTCTCAAAGTATCACTTTTCCCGTTTTGATGCATTTCATATCCTCTTATCCATCCCACGTACGCCTCTCTATATAAAAACTAAAATTTTATATATTTTGGTATCCACCTTGGTTATTCTATGTTTCATGCATTTTCGGTGCTAAATACACTAGAATCACATCATATCCTTCCTAAAGTAAGAGCTTAAAGATGATCAAAATGAATGAGGATCGGAAACACAAAGTCTACCCTCAACTGGTTTGAAGAAGATAATCGAGAATTATAAGACGACGCGGCTTACGACCACTATTACGGACGGATTATGGCCAGGTTACGCCCGTAAAGTAGTTTTAACGATCGTTGCAATAGCGTAAGAAGCCTAGTTCGCGGCCCAACCTAGAAGAGGGTTACGGGATCCTTACGGCCGGCGTACGTGCCCGTAAAGGTACCCAAAACAACAAAGATTTTGCTTGTGGTGCAAGCTTCGATTTTCTGATTTTATTCTTGAAAGTTATTGTAGAAATTGTGTAACCCTAGACGCCAAATATCCCCTATATAAGCACGTGTTGAGATTAAGTTTAGAATCATCCCGGATCCAACTATCCAATCTTCTCTCTTGTTCTTCTCCTCTCTCTCTTATTCTGGTAGATGTCAGTTGTTAGAGTTGCTTTGTAAGGTTCTTACTAGAACCAAACTTTGTGAGTTTTACTCTTTCATGTTTGAGTATATTGTTTTCTCTTTATATATTAGCATGTCTATCTAGTCTCCTTCCTTGATCAAAGGATTGAGATGAACGATATAATGTTTTAATTCTATTGATTTTATATATAGGGATAGGATCAAGTAAGAACCAAAGTTACGGTAAGAAATAAGAACAGCCATGTGCCATACGATTAAACAAAATCAACGTCTATGATTCAATTGTATTTTTGTATATTAAAGGTATTGTTTATATTTTTGGACTGATATTTACGGTTACCATTTTAAAATCAAAACATTTACTACCTAAAATAAATGTTATACGTTTGACCTAAAAAATCGATAATGAGTGTTTTCATCGTCCTGTACTGTCTTCTCAAAATCCAACAACCTATTGTCCACAATCATGGATGAAAATAAATGTAGGTATTTTAATATTTGTGTATGAATTTTATTGCTTACACGTTTAATATATTTTGTGATTTGGGTTAATTGTAGTCGTGCCAGCAACAACGATTTCGATTCCGACCACCGTCGATAGTGGCGATGGTGGCGGCAAAGACCGTCGATAGTGGCGATGGTGGTGTCGATGGTGGCGGTGAAGATAAACTTCATATTGTTTTAATACTAGTCGTGCAATGTTAAATTTGATTTTAATGAAATCGTGCTTTATAAAATGAGTACATTATATTATTTTTAGTCGTGCTTTGTAGAACGAGTACATTATATTATTTTTAGTCGTGCCTTTTATATTTAGTCGTGCTTTATAAAACGAGTACATTATATTATTTTTAGCACGAATATATTCACATGAAATTTATATGCATGATTTATAAATATAAAGCACGACTAGAATATAAAAATTTTAATCACGACTAAAGTCTTAAAAATTAAAATCACAAAAAATAAAAATTATAAATAAAATTTATATAATAAGCCATTTGATACAACTCTTAATATATTATGTTGCACGACTCGTATAAAAATTCATAAACACAAAATGTTTGTCCAAGCACGACTTATAATATACAACCATATAAATACAAAGCACTAACTACTTATATTATAATGCACTCAGTCATGAATATAAAGCACGACTAAAAACAATAACAAAACTTATAAGCACGACTAATAATATTCAACCTTATAAATACAAATTACTAATAAAGCACTACTAACAACAATTACAAAAGTTAGAAGCACGAGTAATAAAATGAACATACACAACTTATAAAAACAATACTATAACACTATTAAATTGAACATACACAAATAATAAATTGAATATACACGACTTATAAATACATAAGTACATGCACGAATACAAAATTGAACAAAGACTACTAATAAAAAAAATATAAACTACAAGTTTGAACTTGCACGACTAATAACAAATATATTACAGTACTGTATATTAAGCACTACTAACACTAATAATAAATCGGATGACACGAGTTAATTTTCATCCGTGCAATAACTAATAGGTATTTAATATATATTTCCATAAATGTAATATGCACAAACGTTTTGAAAGGGTGTAAAATAATTTATTTCCAAAACCACAAAACAACATGAACTATTAGCCTTATTTAGACGTAAGATCTCAACCATTCGTGCTTTAATCTAACGCTCTATAATTGTTCTTATTTCTTACCGTAACAACTGTTCTTACCGGATCCCGACCCTCTATATATATATATATATATATATATAGGGATAAGATCAAATAAGAACGTATTTTACGGTAAGAAATAATAACAACTAAGGATCGTTAGATCAAATGCACGGATGACTTTGATTTGACGGTTAAATATGGTAATTAGAACATTTAGAATTTGTTTTAATGGAAAGAAATTTTTTATGCTCTTATATGCATGTGCACAAATATTAATTATCATCATTTCATTGGACGTTAATTACTCTTGCGTCCCACTACCGGTGTGTTCATTCAAGCTTAGTAAGATGTATTTTTTGCATAAAGGATATTGACTTCACATTTGCGTATATTTGAAGATGTGTTTGATGTTTAAAAATGCTAGTGCATGCACATATAAGTTTGCTTATATTTGAAGACGTGTTTGATGCTTAAACACGCTAGTGCATGCACATGTAGATTATATTGTAATGTCACGCTTTAAATATTTAGCACAAATAGGCACTTTATATTGTAATGGCACGAATCTCAAATTATATTGTAATGCACTACACGTGCAAGTGCATAATGAAATGTTAATGGGTAATAATAACAATATGTTATCGTTCTTATGTAAGTTACTTTATATATCGGAGTCGTGCTTGTTATAGTGCATGATTAAAATACAAGACATGTAATGTTAATGGGTACTCACAATGGTTAAAATATAAGGCATGCACTTTTACAATTACCTAAAGCACATTTACATTTACAAGTCGTGCATGATTACTAGTGCATATGTTGATTAGTCGTGCATTAGACATTACTAGTGCATATTCTAATAACACATGCACATTTGTAATAGTGTGCACTTCCTACTCGTGCATATGATAGTTATTACTCTTGCATTGATTCTTTAGACATACGTACATTAGTCGTGCATGTTGATTTTATACAATAACAGTAATCGTGTAATATCTTTGAACAATTTATCCCAAAAAAGAAAAGGACATTATAACCGTCCACTAACAAAACAAATTTATTTCCATATAAACAATTATTGTATATTTTATTACCATATTGATGATCCTATATTAAATCAAAATATAATGATACCTTATTTAGACGCTAAATCTAGACCATCCGTGTATTGATCCAACGATCCTTAGTTGTTCTTATTTCTTACCGTAACTTTGGTTCTTACCTGATCCTGACCCTATATATATATATGAATTGAGATCTTCGATAATCCTTCTTTTCAAAGAGCTTAATTCTACATTTTAATTAACTTCGTTTATCTATAGTAACGTTTTTAATTGGTTTAGATAAAATAAAGTGAAGAACCAAACAGTTTTGTTTTATTGGAAAGATTTGAAAAGAGCTTGGTTTTGAGAATACTAGTTTATCAAAGCTTCGTAAATTCTTAATCATCGTTGAATTGATCGATCTTTGTACCTTTTAAACAGAATTACCTAACCGTGAAGATTTTCATGGTCTTTTCCGAGTTTTTAAATGCGTATGAGTTTTCCTATACTCGTTGAACCGCTTTAAATAGCTATGTCATTTGAAAATCACAATCTTGGTTTGTCTGTTGTTAATCATAGAAATTAGATATTCTTAGTATTCTCTATAATAGGAGAATGTATTATCTTGCTAGCAATATTAAGCTATTTCTTGTGTATAAGTAGCAAGGTCTTCTATCAATAATATTATCAATTACAATTACAATATTCTACATGGTATCAACCTCAAATTGATCTTCCAAACAAAACCCTAATTCTCCATGGTAGCCGATTCCAGTACACAACTATTAATCCCCCATGAACCCACAAAACCCTTTACCATTGTCAGCCTAACCAACATTATCAAGCTTGAAACCACAAACTACTTCACATGGAAGGTCCAGATTCAAGCAACTCTTGAAGGATATGATTTGTTTTGCTATCTCGATGGATCTAAAGAAGAACAAACAACCACCATTGGTGCAACTGAATTCACTCCCAACCCAGCTTACCTCACTCAAAAACGCCAAGATCATTTCCTCTATGGAGCCATCCTCGGCACTCTCTCTCCCACTGTTGCTACTTTGGTCACCACTGCTACCACAACAAAAGAAGCATGGGAGTTCCTTGCCAACACCTTTGGGAAGCCCTCTCATGGTCACATCAAGCTGATCAAGAAAAGGCTACGGTCGACGGTCAAAGGTACATTATCCATTGTCGAGTATATGCAGCAGATCAAGGCCTCTTCGGATCTATTAGCCTCACTCAAGTCACCAATCTCTCAGGAAGACCTCACTGACTATGTTCTATGTGGTCTTGACAAAGCGTACAAACCATTCATTCACGCCATCAATGCCCGAGAAACACCTATCACGTTTGAGGCACTTCATGAGAAACTTATTAATCATGAAATGTACCTCAAACACAACACTACAACAAAGACTGCTCCAATTGTTGCCTTCAACGCTCAGACAAAGTACACAAAGGGAAGAGGTAAGTCTTCTTATTCTCAGGCTTCTTGGCAAACTCCTTCATCTTCCGTCAATAACCAACCCTTCTGGACCACAAACAACCATAACCAGCAACACTCAGCCACTACGGGTGGTAAACCTTTCAAGGGTCGCTGTCAATGGTGTCGTGAGATTGTTTGTGTCCTTACTCACTGTCCAGTCATACGCAAACAACACCCCAACCTGCCCTTACTTGACTCGGTTGGGTTTCTAGTAGCCTTACCTCAGACCAACAATGTCACAACCAACCCTATGCAGCAACATTGGCTCATGGACAGTGGTGCATCTCATCATCTCACCAATGATCTTGACAACCTAGCCACTCACTATCCCAATGGCACTGATGAAATGCTAGTCTGCAATGGCTCAGGTCTTTAAATCAATCATTTTGGAAATATGTCTTTAAATTCTCCTTCTACTAAATTCAATCTTCACAATGTTTTATTTGTCCCCAATATGTCTCAAAACATTGTGTCAATATCTAAGTTAACACATAACTCTCCCTACTCCGTTGTTTTCTCATCCAATGCATTTTATGTGCAGGACATGAGGTCAGGAACAATACTAGCTAGAGGACCATGTGTTAATGGCATCTATGTATGGCCTTCATCAACAAAATCCACGTTCAACACTCACAAAGAAAGTTCAGCTTCTCTTCATCACAAGCTTGGACATCCATCTTCTATAGTTTTTCAGTTTTTAATTCAACATTTCAATTTAAACACAACTGCTAGTTTGCAGAATGATTGTAATTCTTATCATCTGAATAAAAGTCACAAATTGTCATTTTCACAATCAACAATTCACTCTTCTTACCCACTTGAGATCATCTACTCGGATGTGTGGAGTTCACCCGTCATGTCTTATGATGGTCACAAATACTGTGTTGTTTTCGTTGATCACTTCACTCGTTACTCATGGATCTTCCCTATTTGCAAAAAGTCATAAACAATGTCAGTTTTTATCAAGTTTAAAGCCCTTGTCGAAAACTACTTCAACTACAAAATCAAAATACATTACTCTGACAACGGGGGAGAGTATATTGCACTTCGACAATTCCTAAGTTCCGATGGCATCATGCCTTCACTACGGCGGTTTATCTAATAAATCGTCTCCCTACTCCTGTTCTTCATAACGACTCTCCTTATAGTCGTTTGCTTCGTAAATCACCTTCCTATCTTGATCTCAAAAGATTTGGATGCCTCTGCTTCCCTTGGCTCCGTCCTTACAATCGTCACAAACTATAGCCTAGGTCCAGAGCGTGTGTTTTTGTCGACTATTCAAATCATCAAAGTGGCTACATATATCTTGATCCCAACACACACAAGATCTATACGTCACGTCACGTTCGATTTCTAGAAATGGAATTTCCATATTCAAAAATATCGAACAAAAAGGATATTTCCAATCCAATATCTTCTCAACGGGCCAATCTAGATTTACCTATTTTACTACAGCCCATTAACTCACAGGGCCCCACACCTCCCTTGTCCCGCAATTCTAACCCTAATATCTCACAAATACCCGTCATACCCATCTCAACTCCTGTCACGGCTGAAGCTTCCGCTCCCATCTTTGATGCATCGTCCACTACTAATTCCTCCGACTTACCCACAACATATCACCAACCACTTGACATTTTCTCTGCTCCTATACCATCTAACATCATTACAATATCAAATAATAACATCACCAAACCCATTCAAAAACTTAACCTTCACACTTGCCTTCCTACCTCTCCACCTCAAGAACCGAAAACCATAACTCAAGCTCTCAAAAATCCTGAATGGAGACATGCCATGCAATCTGAGTTTGAAGCACTGCAGAAGAACAAAACATGGGTCTTAGTTCCTCCCTCTCCAGGTCAAAATATAATTGGGTGCAAGTGGGTGTTTCGACTCAAGCACAAAATGGATGGCTCTATAGACAGGTTCAAAGCACGTCTAGTAGCCAAGGGATTTAATCAACGCCATGGCTTGGATTACACCGACACGTTCAGTCTCGTTATCAAGCTTGTAACTGTGAGAACAATGCTTACTCTAGCCGTTGTCAATGGATAGCCTCTCCAACAGCTTGATGTCAATAATGCCTTTCTTCAAGGAAAGCTCCAGGAACGAGTATTCATGGAGCAACCTCCAGGGTTTATTGACAATGATCATCTCACTTATCGTTGCCAACTAAACAAAGCCATTTATGGGCTAAAACAAGCACCACGTGCCTGGTATACTGAATTAAAAATGCATCTGCTTAGTCATGGTTTCAACAACTCTACTGTTGATGCATCACTCTTCATCTATCGAAGAAATCAGGTTCAACTTTACTTGCTTGTTTATGTTGATGACATTATAGTCACAAGCACACCACCTACTGCAGTACAAGCCCTTGTTGCTCAACTTGGTCATAAATTCTCTCTCAAGGATCTTGGATCACTATCTTACTTCCTTGGATTTAAGTTTTACGTATACCCGCGGGTCTAATACTTACCCAAAGAAAATACATACAGGACCTCCTTCACAAGGTTGGCATGGATGACTCCCGGCCTGTTAGTACACCTATTTCCACAGACACGCTTGATCGTCACTCGGGGCAACTTTTACCTTCTCCAACAGGCTATCGAGCTCTTGTTGGAAGCCTACAATATCTTGGTCTCACACGATCTGATATCGGATATTCAGTTAGCAAACTCTCTCAGTACATGCAAGCTCCTACAATGGACCACTAGCATGCTCTTAAAGACTGCTCCACTACCTATCAGGCTCACCACATCTTGGCATCACTATCTCCTCTAGCTCCAATCTCAATCTTCATGCCTATTCGGATGCTGATTGGGATGGAGACAAGGATGACTATATATTAACCACATGCTACATCCTCTACCTAGGGAACTCACCAATATCATGGCGATCATGCAAGCAAAAATCCATAGCTCGCTCCACTACTGAAGCAGAATACAAAGTTGTTGCTGACACCACTTCTGAATTAGTGTGGGTTCGTCAACTACTAAAAGAACTTGGAGTTCCTATCCCTGTCACTCCAACCATTTACTATGACAACCTTGGTGCTACCTCTCTAAGTGCTAATCCCGTCTTTCACTCCAGGATGAAACACCTTGCCCTAGCCTACCAATTTGTCCGTGAGCAAGTCAACAACAAAGCTCTTCGAGTCGTTAATGTATCTACTCGTGATAAACTTGCAGATATTCTAACAAAACCCCTCCTTCGACCTCGTTTCAATGAACTACTATCCAAGTTGCAACTCTCCTCAAGACCGTTCAACTTGTGGGGGAATGTTAATCATATAAACTAGATATTCTTAGTATCCTCTATAATAGGAGAATGTATTATCTTGCTAGCTATATTAAGCTATTTCTTGTGTATAAGTAGCAAGGTCTTCTATCACTAATATTATCAATTACAATTATAATATTCTACAACGTAATCTACGTTCAAGGACTACTTTAGATAATTACATGTTTTATTGATTATCAATGGTCATAAACATTATATATGCATCATTAATATCTTTTTACTTAAATAAGATAAAACATTATCACACAAAGTTAAGGTGTACAAGGACCAAGGTAACAAGTATCAATTAATATAGTATAACAAACAATGCTATAACTCAAGAGGTCGTAAAACGGTGAGAATGACGAGATCTAGTCACAATGCCTTATGTTAGTGTCGATCTCCGAGTAGCATCGTTGGAGATGATAACTATAATAACACGAGGAACTCTATCACTAACGATGATAGTCTCGTGAACAAGCAAGGCAAATCATCGCCCATTATACTAACTTGTTGAAGTTAACTATTGTTAGGGTAATTTGAGTTTACAAAAAGCTTTGAAGCTTGAATTACTATCTTTGGCAAAACTAATTAATTTCATAATATGTATACAACTATAAACCGATTTTCGAAATAATCATAAATCAATTAATGAATAATAGGTGGACCATCAAATATTAATTGCTATCAATGTGGAATAATTTCATATATTAAATAAGAATATTTTCAACAGAAACTACATAACATGTGTCGTATATGGATCTCCACGAAGAAAGAAATCTTATCTCCGACGACCAAGACAATGATATGCCTTCATTGTTGTTAGGTCGATTGTACTTGTACTTTTTTTTTGGTTAAATTGCCTTCAAACCCAAACCCCACCCCTATCACTACTATCGTCTATCAACATGGAAAACAAAGAAAATAAACGTGAAGTAGGGTAGGAGATTATTAGGAAAGGCATTGTGCATGTCGTCGTCTCATTGGAAGTTTAGTCGGAGGTGAACGCAATCAAAATAATTAAATCTATGGTAAGCAAAAAAGACACAAAACGTCCTCAAATTATAACATTGAAAATAATAAAACAACGCATCAAATTATAAACATTGAAAGGCATTGTGCATGAATTCACTACTTAATTAGTAATTTTACTTTGAAGATATGAAATAAATAATATATTAATTGATATAAATCTAAATCGTATAAATACAAGTGAATCTAATCTTACTTCAATGTAGCACACAAATTAATTAAATTAAGTTTTACTTGACTAATATGATGGTTTTTGTATAACACACGATCTCTAATAAATAAAGTAGGTGGATCACTCATACATATAATTGCCATTTGATTTGATGATAAAATCTAATTAATTATATTTTTTGTGTGGGCTTAAATTTGCAACTAACGTGTATATATTTTCATCCGCACCAAACATATAAACGATTAATTAGAGTTGATCAACTAACGACATAACCTTTTTTTTTTATTTACATAAACAATCTTTATAAATTGAGTAGGGTTGATGGATTGTTAATAAATAAAATTAAAAAAAAAGTTGGTCGAATGAAAAGCTTAGTATAATTAAGTAATATATAATGAATGATTTTGTATAATTTACTCTATGATATAATCAACGTAAAATTTGTAATATAAATGTATACAATCGTGTTCTGTAAATGGAAAATGGATTGGGTTCGTTTTACAACTGCTCCATTCAATCTCTATCATCTCATGCATCTATCCATCTTCATTCTGTGTTATTGCCTTCAGTCAACTACTTACGCACACAGCCATATATATGTAATCCATGCCATTTCTGCATTGCATATATTTATAAATAATAGTAATAATAAATTAATACTGAATTATAAGTATATAATATTGACTAATATGAAATATTGTAGGGTCCGTGACCATGTCAAGTGAAAGACCAACTAATCTACTATTATAAACATTAATATCCTCTCCATTATCTCTTACGTACCAAATCGAATCCTTAATTCAACATTAGAAATATGATCAATGTTGGTTGACAAACTTCCTATTGATTAAGATGATGAAGCAAAGCTATGACACGGAAGGAGCTAGCTTTGATCATCAACCTTCAACATTGATCATCAGATGTGTTTCTTTACTTGATTTTATTCTTAGATTCGTCGCTCTTCTCGGCACCTTTGCAAGTGCAGTCGTGATGGGATCAACGGCGCAAACACTTCCGTTCTTCACCCAATCCTTCCGGTTTCGTGCCCGTTACAATGATCTTCCTACCTTCACGTAAGTCAATCCTAACTACTTCAATTGTTTGTCTTGATTAGATTTGTTGTTTTCATTTAGAAGCTAATCACAAATGCAGGTTCTTCGTATTCACAAACGCATTAGTGACGGCGTACTTAATGCTAATTCTACCACTCTCCCACTTCCACGTCACTGCAACCGCAGCTCGAAGCAGCAGAGTTATCCTCCTCATCTTTGACACTGTAAGATTAAAAATAAACAGTAAATTTAAAATAGTTACCGCCGTTAATTACTGACTTGTACCTGGATGAATGGACGTGTTGAAAGGTGATTCTGGCGTTCTTGGCGGCGGCAACGGCGGCTGCCACGGCGATAGTCTACGTGGCGCGTAATGGGAGCGCGAGGGCGAACTGGTATTCTGTTTGCCAGATGTTTGGGAGTTATTGTGATCGGATATCCGGATCGTTAATCGGATCTTTTGTAGCCGTTGGTGTACTTGTGTTACTTATCTTGTTATCTGCCCTCGCCATCTCCAGATGACCCCTTTTGAGTACTCTACTTTTGGATTTTTTGTGTTGTTTGTTAATTGATTTGATTAACTAAATCAACTGCCTGAATGGCGGTAATTGGGGGGTTTATTGTCGTACTCTTTGAACAAGTATGTCACATATGACCTGTAAAAAGTATACACCGATTATCAGTTTTTTATGTGAACCGGTTTTAGAGGATGTTAAATATAGAGCACGGAATTTACTAATGTATAACTTAATGTATAACTAACTCGCACTATGAGTGTGGGTCAGACTCGCAATGCGTGTTCAAAAAA
This sequence comes from Fagopyrum tataricum, assembly GCA_002319775.1. Taxonomy (NCBI): domain Eukaryota; kingdom Viridiplantae; phylum Streptophyta; class Magnoliopsida; order Caryophyllales; family Polygonaceae; genus Fagopyrum; species Fagopyrum tataricum. Next base: position 8,710,844 of record CM008285.1, on the reverse strand, counting down.
AAAATGACATATGAGTGTGGGTCGTTGTTTTAAAAAAAATCTGAAAAATACAAAGAAAACTCAAATCTAACACGCACTATAATTGCATAAGAGAAATTATTGATGTGTAGTTGTGGTGCGCGTAACTATGTATTAGTAAATATATTATGCGTTTAGTGGTCCAACAATTTTATATTGTTTAGTTTTTTCAAAATCAACACAACTTTTAAACCGATCTAGTGCTTTTCAACTATTAATGCTTATCTAAACGAAAAAGCTATTTGCACGATATTTTAATTATTACACGCCGAGTCTGCTGAAAATCTTAAACTTATTTTTTGCGCTAAAGACCTCCCGATAACGCGAATAGCGAGTTAAAATGTTGGATATGGGATCTTTTATTTTTGTAAGGATTGGGCACTTTTTTTTTTTTTTTTTGAAAATGGAAAGCGGTTAGATTGGTCTACCTCCTCGAGGTAGTCCAACCTAAAGCATCCTTGCGGATGAGAACACGAAGTTCGGGATCTTCAGAAAAATTGGTGTTGGGGGTCGAGATTCCCAGATGGGTCAATCGGTCAGCAACATAGTTTATCTCTCTGAAAATATGCCTAACACGGATCTCGTCAAAGAAAAGAAGATCCAGTATGGAGTCGGATATAATCATCGCGACCTCCCACAGACAACTCCACAAACCTTGGAGTGCCTTGATTACACACAGGTTATCACCTTCGATTTCGATCTTTTTAATTTGTAGTCTGATTGCCTCTTGTAACCCAGATTTGAGGGCAAATGCTTCGGCTTTTATGACCGAATTGAAATTTTTTTTTTTTGCGTCGAGGCTTACAATATCACCATTGTGGTTTCGAATAACAAATCCAATAGATGTGATTCCCGAATCGAGTTTTGATCCATCAAAGTTAAGTTTAAAGAAGCCGGGTTTTGGTTTTCCCCATTTAATATTGTGTTTTTTCTGTTTGTTTGAGCTATAACTTTTTTGTTGTTGTTTTATGTTGTAATTGTCCTCATCAATTATGTTAGTTTTCCAGTTATGTATTTGGTTTTTGATGAAAGTAATAACCTTATTATCAGGGCCCATAGGTTCATTACTAAAGATAATTTTGTTTTTGAAGAACCATATGCTCCACCAAACATTTGCGAGGCACGCAAATTTGTTTGTTCCTATTTTGTTTTTAATTTCTTGTAGAATGACATGAGATTTTTTATTTTGGAGGTTAATTTTGTTAAGTTCAATAAAGATTGTTCTATCGATTTTGCTGATAATTTGTTTAGTGTGAGAGCATTCCAAGAGCCGGTGGATCATGTCCTCCAGATGATGACTACAAAGTTCACAGTGCCTTGTGAAGGCAATCCTTCTTTCATCAAGTTTTGCTTTTGTCGGGAGTCCATTAATTGAAATTTTCCAAATAAAGTTTTTAATTTTTGGTTGGGTATCCAGTTTCCAAATCCATTCACAAAAATGGTTTGGTTGGATATTTGATTCCTCTTCAATCAAATCGGAAGCCGATTTTGTAGAGAACCGTTCATTTTTACTGCATCTCCAATATAGTTTATCCTGAATCTTGTTTTTGGGAATAATTGTTTCCTTTATCTTTCTCCTAATATCCGGGTTTATGCAATTTTGAAGCTCATTATCAATTTTGTTGGTTCCCACTCTCTTGAGTTAGTTATGAAGTGACTAACTTTAATACTTGTATCAATTTGGTTGGTATTTTGGACCATTTTTATTAGTGGTATCGTTGTTACCCAACTATCGTGCCAAAAGTTGATGGTTTTCCCATTTTCGATCTGCCAGATGATACCTCTTTTGAACTCAGATTTAAGTTTCATGAGATTGTTCCATTGCCACGAAGCTCCACCTTTCAGTTGGTAATGGAGAATGTTCTTATTTTTTAAGTATTTCTCGTTGATTAATTTAACCCATATATTGTTTGGATCTACTAGATTTTCCACAAGAGTTTCATTTGTAGCGCTTTGTTTGTGATTGCCGATTTTCTTAATCCAAGACCGCCATTCTTTTTTGATTTACATTTTGTGTCCCAACTAATGATAAATTTTCAATTTACTTGGTCATAAGCTTTTTTCATATCAATTTTAATGGCTGAGGAATGGACATTGTTAATTTTGCTTTGTTGAGGATATGCCATCAATAACGAAAAATATTATGGACTGATATCAGGAACAAGTTGGGCCTATTCCGGACTATTGGGCCTGGCCCAATATATTGGGAAGTTTGAACATTTTGAAACGGGCCATATTTCTTGTCGACTTGAGCCCTCTTTCTACCTGCATTGTGCATAACTTCGAGTCCAATTTTCTTGCTCGCTTCATCGTAATTCCCTTCCGAAACATGATAATAGTTGATGTTGAGATGCACAAGTTAACGGATAAGTGGACTTCTAACTATTTTAGAGAGATAAAGTATACTTTTTTTTTTAATAATCTCTTTGTTAAATTAGACCCTTAAACAAATTCAAATTCAAAATTTTAATTTGTTTTTATTTCAAACAAGATCGGTAAATTACTCTTATCAACTTTTTTTTAACAATAAAATGCACTAAATATGTGTTAGGCTTCAACCCTACGGTGACTTTAGGAAAATATAGGCTGTCCTGTTGTTGAAAGGCTTCTTCATTTTTGACAAAAAAATAATTAAAAAGTTGTCTCAATTTAACCCACATTCCCACTATTATATTTCACATCTAATACAACTATAAAAGTATAAGGGGACTTAACAAAGATGACGTGTGCATAAAAACATGTACGTTAGAAACTTAACAAATAATTTCATCGTCTTTATATACAAAATTTTATCTCTTTATTTAATCAATTAATATAAATTACTTATTTTTCTTGGTGGAAAAAAAAAGTCATTGATTATTTTAATGAACTATAGCTATTTATCGTAATGAATAGAAACACAACACCACAAAAGTATAAAAAGAGCTAAAACTAGACGGAATCAACAAACCACACGAGAAGACGAGGAAGACACGAGCATGGCGGTTAGTCCGTTTGCCGGTTTTCGACCTCTCGATACACCAAACTTGTTTGGTATTTGTCGAATTCCTTACCTTCTTTCATAAAAATAAAAAGAAAAACACAATACGACTGAGGCTTGATGGCGTAACGGGAATAAGCCTCCCACGCGCACTGTAATTGCGCCTTACAATCTCAATGAGACTGCGTCCCTTGCAATTTCTTTGTGGGTGGGCTGTGAAAGTAACTATGTGCCATGTAGTTCACGTTTATCCACAATACTTCTGAATATAAAAAGAATACAAAAATCGGTAAATGTTGTTGTGATTTCAGTCATATTTCAAAGATGGAATTGAGAAACACTACTTTTGAGAATTTAAATCACACCATACCAAGTTATGATTTGTATAACCGAGAAATATCCAATTCCAAACCCTAAAAACGTAAAATCAAACATTGGTTCAAGATCGAGAGAAGGTTCAAGGTGATCCGGAGCGAATGGTCAGTCGGGTTCACATACTCATATAGATTAGATTAGGGGTGTGCAAGTTCGGTTCGGTTTTACCGAACAGAACTGAAACCGACAATATCGGTCCAGACCGAACCCGAAACCGACAATTTAGGTTCGGTCTTCGGTCCGTGTTTTTTTAAGAAATCGATTTCGGTTCGGTTCGTTTAAAAACCGGAAAACCGACATTAAAACCGAAAACCTATCTTTTGTTAGAAACTACGAGAATATGAATGAGATTAGTCATAAACTTTATATATATGCTGAATTGGTGATAAGTATTATGAATAAGGAAATGAGTTTACATTATCTAATTTGTTTCTATAATTTTCTTACCATGTAGATTGGTAGATGTGAAGCATCGACATCGAATAAAGCGGTGGATTGGTGGATTTGCTTACTTGATGCTTAAATTAGATTGCTATTTTTCTAGGCTTTAAAATTGTTCGCAATTTAACTTTATCGTTTTATTGTATTCGCGAATACGAATTTTACGTTATTGGATTTGGATGATTCATATTTCTTATATTTATCTATTGATAGTTGTAGTGTTTACTTTATAGGTTTGTTTAGGTCCAAAACCTAAACCGAACCGAAACCGAGCTAATAGGTTCGGTTTTAGGTTCTAATATTTCAGAATTTAGGTTTTAGGTCCAAACCTAAACCGAACCTAATTTTTTAGCTTCGGTTTTCGGTCCAAGGTATCAGGGAAATCGGTTTTAGGTTCGATTCGCGCGGTTTATTGCGGTTCGGTTCGGTTTTGGACCTATGATCACCCCTAGATTAGATGGTTTCTTTTCAGTTGTGAATGGTCAACCGGATTCACGTACTCATATAGATTATATGGTTTCTTTTCGGTTGTTGCATTTATATATTAGGACTTTTGTCTTAGGACGTTAGTAGTTGTTGCATACAAAGTTGTCTCATGTTGCATTCCCGACATTATTATTGTAATATGTTTTCCATTGTTTTTAACTACACTTGTGTCTTGTTGTAAGATCTAGTGAAATTGATGTCAAGGTAATGTCGGGTTCCATTGTGAGCTCATAGCCCTTAGCAAGTTTAAAAAAAATAAAATAATAATAATAAAAAAAGGGGGTGTTACATCGTTAATCGTTTAAAAAAATAACGATAGTTAATCACGAAATTAATGATCATTTTTTTTAATACTTTTTTTTTTAATTGACAATCGTTAATCACAAAATTAACGATTTTTTTTCTTTTCTAATTGTTAGAAGCCGGTTAATTATCGCTAATCAATGGTTAATCATGGAAATAATGATCATAAGTCCAAAATAATGATCAAATTTGCAAATAATGATAAAGATCGAGTAAGAACGTCCAAAATATGTCCATTAAATTTGTAGTTGATATATTATCATTAGCGAACAAAATATATAAGTAACCATTAATATTGGCAATTGTCTATCATTAACGAACGTTACTAATAATATGGATCTAAGATTCAAGTTTTGCTCCTAAGTATATATCTAACGTTCAAAATATTCAAAATTATATATAGTCTATTTGTTAAGGTTGTCGATCGTTATATATAAGTAGAGTTTTTTGAATAACGATCAAATTTTGCATGATCAAAATCTAGAAATTACGTTCAAAATATATCTATTAAAGTTTAGTTAATATATAATTATTAATGAACAAAATATAAAAGTAAAGATCAAAATATTTGCAAATCTATATTAGATAATTGTCCTAAAGACCCAATGACGTTCAAAGTATTAAGTATAGTTAAAAGAATATAAGTAACGATTAAAATATTTTATCATTCTAATTCATAAAAAATTATATTTAAAATTATATCTTATTTCTATAATTAATTTTATATAAATAAAAGTGTATAATCTAATTTGTATGAAGTGAAACTCACCCAGAAACTCTTAGAGTGGTTTAAAAATTTGAACGTTCATCGAATTATTTTACAGTTGTTGAGAGTTTTTACTCCGTAAGAAAGATTTTTATTTAAATATGACCCTATATATATATATGTTATATATACGGACTCGAGTGCTAATTCAGCATAAATAATGAAACTCGTCATATTACCAATCTCTCTACGTTCATGAATCATTGATGCTAATCTACGTTCATGAATCATGATGTTAATGCCTTAACATGCAATGGATGTAGTACAAATGTACAATATTAAATTGATAATAGCTTAAAAATAACTTTGTAAACAGAATTTGTTGTTCGTCCAAATGAGGAAACCTAAAATTTGGTTCTTTTACTTTGATAATTGGTAGCTATGCCTATAGAAGTATGTACGTTCACTTGTTGATTCTTAGTTTAGGGTACAGAACGAATCAAAGATAGTATAAGGAAAACATATATTTATAAAGCTTATACAAATAAACGTTTTTATAAATTACATTCGAAACTATTAAAATAAACATCCATTGGTAAAATAAACAACTATTTGAAACTTTTAAAAATAAATAGGTTCGATCCAATGCGGTGGGTATTGTATGGAGGCGGTTGGTGTCTTATGTAGCCATGAAGAGTGTGAGTAAAGATATGAGAGTATATCTTGGAGATTTTTAATTTCGAGTTGGTATTTCAGGTGATGCAAAGGTTATTTTACATAGTGTTATCAAGGTTTTGAGTGAGTATCACGTACTCTGATGTTCTCTGACTATGTTGACAATAGATTTTTCTAATGCCTTCAACCTAGTTGATATAATTGTTTTGCTTAGGAAAGTATGGAAAATATTTGGGACGCCACCGGTGTGAAATAAAGAGACCCTTTGGGTCCGCTTCTTTTTTTCTTGTCTTGCACCCACTTTTTCATAGGATCAGAGACAGTTACAAGTCTCTTTTACATGCTTGGTATCTTGATGATGGTAATATTATTGACCGGTCAAAAGAAGTGGCTAGAGCGCTTAATATCATTCGAGAGGTTGGACCGAGTATTGGCCTCGAGATGAATGTTTGCTAGATCAAGCTTTTTTGGCCTTCGTGCGATGTTTCGAAGCTTAGAGAAAGATTATTCCCTCATGGCATTGTGAGGCCGGCTATGAGTGTTAAGTTCTTGGGTAGGCCAGTGAGTAAAGACGACGACTTTGTTAGAGAGCTAGTCACGAAAAGAATTGTTAATGCGGTTGAGTTGATGCACCTTCTTCCATGTACAATTGAGAGACTCGCATAACGATCTTAACTTTGCTTCGTTCTTGTCTGGGTGTTGCTAAGATGTTTTTTAGCTTGAGGACTTGTCTACCAAAGCATGGGAAGTGTGCAGCTGCTTTTTTTGATGTTGGGTTTTGTGGATAAGTCGAGGATATTGTGGTTTGTGGGGTCCCTTTTTTGGTGATATTCAGTGGTGACTTGCTTCTTTACCTGTTCGGTTTGGGGCCTTGGTTTATATTCAACTTTGGAGACTTCTTATTTTGCTTTTGTGGCCTCCACGGCCCAGTCTTGGACCCTTCAAGACCACATTTTGCGGGACAATGGAGTTGTTGATATGGGTTTCTAGTTTTTTGGAGTGTTGGGCAATCTTCAAGCTTTTATTTCTAGTTTTGATCTTTTTGGTTTTACTGTCAAGAACACCTTCCTCCCTAAATCCCAATAAGCTTTTGGCGAGTGCTCTTTTCGGTAAGATAATGTAGACAATGGAGCGACTTTTGATTTGACCCTTAGACAAAAAGCGGTTTTTATGTGTTTGCAGTCACTACATAACCAAGATTACCTTCTTGCCATACCTATTGATGGACTTGGACATTGTATGTCTCCTATTGAATATCGCATGATCCTCAAACATCACCTTATGATTCCTTTGTTCCCCACTACAAAAAAATAAATAATTTTGCGACGGAAAGTACTGACGCGAATGAATGTTCTACCGACGCAAAAGGTCGTTTGCGACGGCAATCCGTCGCCATCACTGCCGACACCAAATATGGTGTCGCAAAAGGGTATTGCGACGGCTATTTGCCGTAGTAAACCAATTGCTACGACATTTAGCGATGGCGTTATCCGTCGCAAATAATCTCCCCCATGCGTCGTTAGGCTGTCAATTTGTGACGGCAAATCGCCGTCGCAAAAGGTATTTGTGTCGGCACGTTACCGACGTGATCTTGCGACGTAATGTGTCGTAGTGTTATTTATGACGGCATATTGCCGTCGCTAAAGGTATTCATTACGGGTTAACTGTCGTTGCAAAAGTCATTTAAAACGGCATTTACCATCGCGAATACGTGTCGTAAATGCTTCATAGTGTTTGCGACGGCATTAACCGTCGTAGAAGCATCGAAAGCCTTTTGTGGCAGTGTCATCACAAATGATGTCGCAAATGTTTAGTTGTTAAAGTTTCGTTGGAAGTCCTCTATAAGGCTACACCGGAATTCGATATTTTCAAATAATATCTAAATAAAAACTCATACAGATGGAAACCAAACACTATCCAAATTATAAAAAATGTATATCTTAGATTTTAAATAATTAATCATTCATAGTCTATTATTCAAAATAATTCAAACCTACATCATTCAAACTAAAAAATGTCTAAGATTGTTCACTTGAAATGTTTTCTTGGTCAACTTCTTTGCTAGCGGCCTCTTTCTGAACTTCATCTCCAATGGATTCATTTTGATAATTACATGGAGCACCCTGAAAGACATGGCATTAAAAATAATTAGCCTTTGATAAAAATTCAACATGCATATAGAGGAAAGTTGCAAGAAGGTCGAGCAAATGCAATAAGAATACCGATATATCTAACATCTATAGACTAAAAAAAATTATGGTAAACAATGTAAATAATTAAACCAACCTGCACATGTGAATTTGAACTTCTTTGATCATTTCTCTCAGATAGCATGAAACGAGCAATTATTGGTTCATATTTGCTCTCAATTCGTCCGATGACTTCATCAACAACGTTTTTAGTAAACTCATCATTGATGTTTTGAGTAACCTTTGCAGTGATCCTTTCAGTAACCTCTGCAATGACCTTTTTAATAATCTCCTCAGTTAGCTTTTGGACAAGATCTGGTGTGCTTGTACATGCTAATGGGTTTGGTGGATGCACTGAAGTAGGGGATACACCTACACCATATGTCCGACAATAACCATGGCCGTCAGGTCCCAACACTAAATGAAATATTTTGTCTCTCACATCTGTAAATTCTCGTTGATCTTCAGGTTCTTGACTTAAGAGTTCGTTGAAATCATTCTACGTAAAGTTTACACAAATTAGCTCAACAAAAGAAAACACAATATATGTAATAATAAGAATGAATAACAATAGTAACAAGCATACAACAAGAAGAAGCAATAAACTTACAATGGTTTCAATGACATCACTATCATTTGGATTGCGTGCTTTTATCCAAATATCCATTTTATCAGTACGATGCCCGTCTTTATCCAACTGTCAAGTACACCAAGAAATTAAAATACAACTAGGTACCTATTAGAGCAACAAGGGGAAACAATGTTCATTAGCTCTCATTTCGGCAAAGGACTTTCGACCGGTAATATGAGGTGGTCCATGCACCTCGCGGTTGCTAGTGTTCCTCGTTGATATCGCCTGTAAAAATAAACAATAAAATAGCCAAAATAAATTTAAAATTAATGAAATTAATAGTCAAATAAAGTTATTAGTGAACCTTTGATTCAGGGGAGCGCCAATATTCAACAAGAACACGCCATTGTTCTGCTACAACTTCGGGAGGAACTCTCAAAACAAGTCCGGGATCATTTTCGTGCTTCGAAAAATATTTAGTTTTTATTCTTGACTTGTGATCCTTCCACATATGGTTGCATGTTCTTAAGCACACAGGTTTGAATTTTGCAGGGACATCCAACACGTTTGCCTACAAATTGTGAATAATAATAGTGAATTAATTTAATCAACCCATGTAGAATATGATATAATTTATTACAAATTTTTACCTCAACCTCGTCCCATATTTTCTCTTTGATTGATTCATCAACAGCCGTCCAATTAAGAAAAATCAATGGTACCCTATGACCATCGCGTACCATTATACCTAATTGAGACTTCAACTGTTGTGCTCTTTCTCCATTAGGTTGAAATTGAGCATCAAAAGAGACTTGAATTTTAACTCCTTTGTTCCATTCTGGCACACCCTTACTGTGCCCTCTAGTATTAGTCTTGTTATGTGTAGCTTCAAGAAAATTTTAAAATATATTGTTAAATGTAGTTTTTAATATAACAGTGATAAAACATATAAATAACAATCAAAATAAACGTCACGGTTAACAATACATACTTGTTTGGGGAGGAGGTTCTGGTACAACATGTTGAGGTTGTGGAGGAGGGGAATCTGGTTGAGATTGTGTCTGCAACTGTGAGGACCCATTGTAGGCAACACCTCTATCGTTTGAACCTAAAAAGGTAGAGATAGAACGTGGTCTACCACGTCCAACGTCTACAACCTTCCTTCTCTTCATTTTATCTTATAAACAATGACGCAATCAAACCGTTAAAAATTAATATAAACATCTAACATAACGGGAAAAAAAAATCATTAATATAATAATAATTTTAGCAATTGGGACATCAACTTTATTATATTGGACAACTAGAAATACAGTGAATGCATTAAAAACTAACAAAAATAAAAATAGTCAATACCAATCACAATGCAAAGATAATGATGTCAAAAATACTAAAAAACTAGCTAGCTAAAAGAACGAAAGCAAATGTCTCAAACATCTAAATTGACATCTAAATCGTCAAGACTATCATCATTGTATAAATCAGCTTCACCATCTGACACATCATCACCGTCAAGTCCATTATCATCATCCATACTCTCAATGTTCACATGCGAGTATTCCTTAGACTCTACTTCTCCAACATTGAGCCACCCTTGTCCCGAAGGGTCTTTGTTATACCACACTTGGCGTGCTTGAGATGCTAATATAAAAGGCTCATCCTCAACCCGGTCATTTGGATACAATAATCTCCGGAAATTAACCAAGGTGAAGTTAAAGGGATCTAACTTCACCCCGCTAGAAGGATGTGCCCACTCACATTTAAACAAGACGTACTTGATGTCCAATGAGTATGTAATCTTGATAATATCTGTCAATCTTCCATAATATGGTATAGAATCTCCTTCTAAATAAACACCACAATTTTTCCTCGTTCGTTTATTGTCTACACTTTTAACCCGAAAAAAGTAACCGTTAGAACTATATGAAGTGAACTTGATTGCTGAAGGGGAAGGCGGGTTACACAAAGTCATAATCTCTTGAGAAATGAAAACATCCCCAACTTGTTGCAAACTTTGAACCTATAACGGAAATATCCACAGGTTCGTCGGTTAATCACGTATACAAAATTGGCACGTCATAAGTGAACTTAGCTTACTATTTATAGTAAAGTTAAATACTCACATGTGCCCTAAACCAGTTCGGAAACTCATTGAAATGAGTTTTTGCCACAAACTCCTCATTGGCATTAGGGTTTGAATTTTGTATGGACCTGAGATATTTCCTGCCCAAATATTTGTTGTGGAAAAGTGAGAAAATTTTCATTTTTAGAAAATAAATATATAATGATATTAATTCAAAATTTTACTTTAGATAAGGGGTGACTGCGTTGATGTGAAACAACACCCATCGATGAATTTGAGTCCGAGTAACCTCTGTCATAATGAAGTCCTTTCCTTTCTTGTCATCGTCGTCTTTCCTTCTCGGGGGTCTATATAACTTGCACTCCACATCTTTGAGATATTGAGCGCAGAAATTCGTGCATTCTTCCATCAGATATCCTTTTGCAATTGATGCTTCTGGACGCATATTGTCTTACGTATTTTTTCAAAGTAAGCAAGAACCTCTCTATAGGGTACATCCAATGGAATTGCACAGCCCCGCCGATTAAAGCTTCTTCAGCTAGATGAATCGGCAAATGTTCCATAATATCAAAAAATGATTGTGGAAATATTTTTTCCAAGTCACATAAAGTTACAATAATGCGGGAATGTGCCTTCTCCAAATCAGCAACACTATTCGTTTTCGAGCACAACACTTTGAAGAACTTTCTTAAATCAATCAGACTTGAAACAACGTGCTTTGGTAAGGAACTCCATACACATAATGGAATTAGTTGTTGTAGAAGGATATGATAATCATGGCTTTTTAGCCCTCCAATGGTACGATCTTTCAAGTTAACCCTCCGTGCAATACTAGAACAGGAACCATCTGGCATTTTTGACTCGGACAAGCTCAATAGAAACTTATCTTTTCCATCATTATCCATCTCAAATTCAGCTCTCTCAAAATACTCAACACCAGAGTCTTTCACCTTCACATGATAGTGCTTTCTAATTCCCCATTCTTGAAGATTACGCCGAGAAGCTAAATTATCCTTAGTTTTGCCTTTAACTCCCATTATTGTAGAGATGACATTTTCAGCCACATTTTTCTCAACATGCATTGCATCGATACTATATTGCAACAAGTTGTCTGCCCAATAAGGAAGCTCATATAATATGCTTTTTTTCTTCCAATTGTGCTTCTTCTTTTTTGTCGGATCCCTTTCCGGTTTCTCAGGTCTCATACTATGTCTAATGACCATGTCTTCCTTTTTATATTGGGTAAGCACTTCATTAGATTCAAGTTGTGAAAGATGATCAACTCCGGTCATCTTAGGAGGAGGTAATTTGAATTCTCGTCCAGTGTGGAATGACTTTGCATCTCTTCGATACCGGTGATCATAAGGTGCGAACCTTCTACTCTTCGCATAAGACCACTTGTGCCCATGTTTCAACCATGTTGACCCTGGTCTTGTGTTACATTTTGGACATCCATATTCACCTTTAGTACTCCATCCAGATAGGTTAGCATATGCAGGAAAATCATTGATACTCCAAAGTAATGCAGCACGCATTTGAAACATTTGATTGGTTGAAGCATCAGAAGTTTCCACACCTACTTCCGATAGTTCTTTTAGTTCTTCAATTAATGGCTCCAAGTATACATCTATCTTATCACCGGGACCTTTTGGTCCATCGATAAGCACAGAAAGATATATATATATATATATATATATATATATATATATATATATATATATATATATATATATATATATATATGGTTGCTTCAAGATAAGCATTGGGGGCAAATTGTATGGAACTATCACAATAGGCCAAGTACTATGATTTAGATTTTGCGACCGAAATGGATTAAATCCATCAGAAGCAATTCCTAGTCGTACGTTCCTTATATCAGCTGCCAAACTTGGATGTTTACTGTCAAGATGCTTCCAAGCAGGAGAGTCTGCAGGATGCCTATACACTCCATATCAACACGCTTCTCCCCATGCCATTTCATGAGATTTGCTGATTGTGATGTTGCATAAAGTCGTTGCAATCTTGGAATCAAAGGAAAGTATCTTGCCTGCTTTGCAGCTCTTTGTGTTGTAGATTCATTTGAGTTTGAACCCACATTTTTCCATCGAGATGCTTTGCATATCAAACACTCATCAATGTTTGCATTTTTATTTCTAAACAACATACAATCATTAGGGCACGCATCCACTGTGGTAAAGGTAAATCCCAAATCCTCCACTAACTTTTCAGCTTGATAGTAAGATTTCAGAAGATTGACACCTTCTGGCATAACCTCACTAAATATATCCAACAAATCTTTGAAAGAATTGTTTGTCCATCCATGTAAGCTTTTTGCTTGTAAAAGATGCACAACAAAGGACAACGTAGTGTGCTTTTTTGAACCAGGATACAAAGGTGAATTTGCACCTTGCATCAACTTCAAAAATTCTTTAGTAGACTCGGTTGGACCTGGTGTGACATCCTCACTTTTCAGGAATACGATTCTCATCTTCCGTTGTTGGTACATTAGTTGTTCCTATAGCATCTTGAACTAATCTAGTCATCTCAACATCCATATAGCCTTCTCCCTCTGATTCGGGTAACACTTCCTCCATTTGCACTGGATGCTCAAATTGATTAACTGTTTCACCATGTCTTGTCCAAATCTAATAACTTTGCCAAAATCCATTAATGCGAAGATGCTCTCTCACGATTGATCGTTCAAATAAGACTCTATTCCGGCATTTTCTACACGGACAATATATGGCGGAACCAATGTCTTTGTTTTCGTATGTAAATTCTAAAAATTCATTTAACTTGGCAAAATATGGGACAGAACATCTAGTCCCCTAATCAATCCATGATTTATCTATAAGCATTGTAATATTGGTTTAAGACACCTACATATGTGTGGATATATTTAACAAAAATATAAGGGGTAAAGATATAGCATATGCAACTAAAAATTATAAAGTGATGTATACAATGCGTGGATACATTAAGATTTGTGTCATGTGGAAGAGATAAGTTCTAGAAAAGTAGATTAAAAAAAATCAGAAAAGTAAATTCATTCATAATATATTACTAATCTATGCAAAAAACGTTAATCTAAGAAAATGTCAAAATATGTTCATAAACAAAGTCAAACTAATTAAGAATTTTATCTAATTTACTTATTCATTTCATGCAAAATATGTCATTCATTTTAGTTAAGAATGACTCAAAGTGCTAGCATATAAAATATCTATAATACTAAGATAATATCCGGGTGAAGAAGGAACATGTTATTGTCCTACTTTGTGGTACTAGCAGCTGCGGGTAATCTATTGCTGGTATTAAAATTCTTAACTTCATTTTTAGCTTTTAATTTGTCATCATTTACTGTAATTAGTAATTATCATATGGTATTTGTGGATTAACATTGTGATGTTAAAGTATCCCTTATATAAGCTTTAGCAAAAAGTGTAACTTGTTTGATATATGATCACCTGACTTTCCCTATTGACATATGTATACTTTATACAACTGGAGGAATTTCAGCTGACACTTTTTAAAACAAACAAGAAGGAGAGCTTATTTGCTGATCGGATAATAATTTATTTCTTGACCGTACTTAGCAAAAGATTAATGATAAGTAAGTTCCTATTTTAGTATTCCATGGATGGACAGTTATGGAAGTATCATTATGATATAGCATGCCAGTTTTTCACTTATGTAATCACGCTATAAATTGTTCACACTATCATGAATTACATCTCACTAAGAATGTAGAGAGAAAAAAGATTCGGGGAAAATTGATGAGTTATTCTATCATTACTGAAGAATAGATGAATTTATAACAATTCTATCTAGATTATTATTCATTGCACTACCTTTCCTGAATTCTTTGTAGTCCTCCTTCCTTTATAATGGATGAATAAATAACAATTCTATCTAGAACATTACACTACTGACCACTGGATTCTTTGTAGGATGATGGTCATTAGCTGATTGGTTGAAGGGGTTATTATATGTCATAATTTGAGTAATTAAAGGTTCATTACATATTGAGCAAACTCCTAAATCACAATTAATTTGAAAAGTTAATGTCCTACGTTACTGCAAGTAAGCACGTTCCCTAAACAAAACAACTAGTCAATAAATTAAGCAAATTCATAAAGCAATTTCATATCATAAATCACAATTAGTTTGAAAAGTATGTCCAGAGGCAAAAAAAAAAAAAAAAAGAGCCAGCAACATAGTCGCTTGCTCAATCTATTGACTAGTTTAACAATCGACTTACACTATCACTATGGGAAAATACGGGACATACCTGTGTACAAGTTGCAAGCCGAAGGAACGAAGAAGACGGGAAATTCGATATTGCAAGCCAGACGAGTTACAATCGAAATCGGAAAAGTCGATATTGCAAGCAAGTCGAATCCCTTGCTTTGTCAATCGAAATCAGAAAAGTCAATATTGCCAGACAAGTTGCGAGCCAGACGAAATCAAATCCTTGCTTTGACCGTGTCGCGAAATCGGGAAAAGATTGTGAGAAGAAGAGAATCCCTTGCTCTGTGTAGAAGGAGGTCAGCCTTGCCGCTCTGAGCGGAGGACGAAGATTTGAGGAATTGGATTTAACCTAACTGCCTCTCTTTAGTTTTTATATTAAACTTAGAAAAAATTGTTTGAATTTTAAGATATTTTTATCCTTAATTAGACGAGAAGATAATGCGAGTTAAAAAATATATAAATACCCAATAATAATATGAATTCAAAAATTAAAAATTAAAAACCTATAAATAACTCATAAGGCTCCTTCCAAAAAAATCCTAATGATATTTGACATCCAAGTATTAGAATACACAAATATATATATATAATCTAAAGATAATATAAATTCAAAAAATAAAAATTAAAACCGAAAGATAACTCATAAGGTGCCTTCCAAAAATATCCTACAGATATTGGCGCCCAAATATTAGAATACACAAAGAAAATTTTTTATAAAAATCTAACGATAATATAAATTCAAAAAATAAATTAAAACATAAAGATAACTCATAAGCCTTTCGGAAGAATAATAAAGATAACATTTGACGTCCAAGTATTAGAATACACAAAAAAAAAATTATAAAACTTTAAAGATGATATAAATTCAAAAAAACCTAAAGATAACTCAAAAAGTACCTTCCAAAAAAATGTCAATAATAATATTTGACGGTCAAGTATTAGAATACACAACAAAAAATCTAAAAACAATATGAAATCGAAAAATTAAAATCTAAAGATAACTCATAAGGTGCCTTCCGAAAATAAACCCTAAAACTAATATTTAACGTCCAAGTATTAGAATACACAAAAGAAGAAAAAAAAAACCTAAAGATAACTCATAAGGTATCTTTCGAAAAAGTCCTATATTTGACGTCAAATATTATAATGCACAAAAAAAAATATAAAAATATAATATGAATTCAAATAAAAATATAAAGATAACTAATAAGGTTCATTCCGACAAAATCTTAAAGATAATATTTAACGTCCAAGTATTAGAATTCACAAAAACAAAAATATAAAAAATCTAATTAAAGTTAATAGGAATTTTCAAACCAATTTTTTTGAAAACATAACCCGTATCAAAGAAATAATTAAGGAGTTGCTTGAGAACTCATTTAAAAACTTAAACATTATCTATAAGAGCATATTTTACAAAGTAGTTGAGATACAAAGATAAATAATAGCATCATGAAATATTCCAACGATCAATATCCTATTTATTCCAAGCATCTAAAGATTTTAACTTAATTACTAACTTTCAAAATCCTAACCGCATGCTTGACAATGGAACTTTCGAGAAATAAGAGATGCGTTCTACCTAAAACACTTTCTTTTTTTTAAAATAAGGAACGTATTTAACTTAGACTAATTATAAACCCTTCGAATATTTATTGCAAAAAATTTTAAAACTAACAAAATCGTGCATAACTAGTGGAAGCAATTGTGTGAAATTACATTTAATACACTGTATCAAGAAGGTGAAGAATTTTTTTTTATGTGATGATGCAAGCTAAACGTGTTTTGGATGGGGATGCAAGTTGGCATCCAAGGGAGACAACGTGAGCTTATTTATGGACTTGTCTATCACATTCCTTTTATGAGATAATTTATCTAACAATGCAAACTGAACTCCTTTTTAAATGAGGAGTGTAATTAACTTAGTCTAAAACACTTTTACATAAGGGGCATAATTAACTTAGTCAAATTAAAAATCATTCATAAATTTTCAGCTTTCTTGTTTGCATCTCGACGATTCAACGGCGCAGACACACATTTTACGACGGCAACAATTGATGTCGTAAAAACCCACCAATAACGACGAAGAAAATTTCCGTCACACTACCGTCGCAAACCTCCCACCAATGGCGACGGTACCAAATGTTGTCGCAATGCCGTCGCAAAACCTCCAACCAATGGCGACGGCACTGAATGCCGTCGAATGCCGTCGCAAAACCTCCAACCAATGGCGGCGGCACTGAATGCCGTCATAAAACCTCCCACCAATTGCGACGACACATTCCGTCGCAACGATGTCGCAAAAAAATACCCAATGATGACGGCACCATTTGCCGCCGCAAACAACTCATACAATAGCGACGGAACCACTTGCCGCCGCAAAGTGCCGTCGCAAATCTATTTATTTTTTGTAGTGCCCGTTTGATGCAATTTGTCCTATGCGTAATTGTCGGAGGGTTTTGGATGCTTTTGGGGAGCATGTAGTTCATTGTAAAGAACTACCCGACTTCAAATATAGTCATGATTTGGTTCGTGATGTTTTATGTGATGTGTTCTAGAGAGTAGGGATTTCGGTCAAAAAGGAGGCGCATGTGTCCTTATTGACTGATCCCATGAAGGAAGGTCTATGTTGAGGCCGGAGGATGTGTTAGTGTTTGGATGGGTAGGTGGAAAACATGCTTGTATTAATTTGACGAGAGTCTCTCCTCTGACTTGTTTGGGTAACGAGCCTTTTGTGGTGGGTAAGGTGACCTCAACACGCCTTCTACGAAGGTGGCTAAGCATGAAAGGGCTTGCATCGAAAACCAACATGTGTTTCTTCCGTTTGCTTTTGATACGTTTGGTTTTCTTGCTACCGATGACGTCGAGATTCTCAAGAGAGTGCAAAGGGACTTGCATGAGAATATTGTGTCGCCTAGGTTTTCAAATGTAGTGTTTAAGAGGATCAGATTTGCTATTCAAAAAGGATTGACGGCACAACTTGCAGTCCGCCTACCATCTATCTCAATGTAAACTTTTAAATCTTCTTTAATCATTATATTAATAAAATAAAATAAAGCTTATTTCATGATTTTGAAAAAATATGCAACATTCATAAGAATTATATTGTTGTAGGTGGTTAGCTATACTTTCTGGCAATGTAGCTTTCTCATGTTATCTTTTTTGGTGAGTTTTCAATAGGATTACACTGTGAAGATATCTGATTTTGGACTTGCCAAAGCTGGACCACAAGGTGATGAGACAATGCCCCCAAGGAGCAGTTGTAAACTCTGATGAAAGAAAAGCCACAACATATGATGATACCAAGTTGATCAAGTATTTTGAGGGGTTCTCGTAAACTGATAATCGTACATTTTTAGGGAGTAATTCTAGTATCTTGATCTATTTCCTATTGTCCTCATTCAAACTATAATAACTACTTATCATAAAATTATTAGTTCTATTAAATCATTTCGTTTTAGTTGTAATTTTTTCAATCTTTTACCAAATTTTGTTTTTTAAATATAAAACATTCATTCAAATTTAAAAAATGGAAATTCATTTTTTTTGGATTTGCAAAATGACATAAAAAGTCATTTCCATGGTGAAGTGTTGTATTTGATAGTATCTATATGGCGGATGTACATCCGCCGTATATGCTAGACAATACCCCGGATATATAAATATCCGGCCAATATGCCCTTAGATACGCCGGATTTATCAGGTACTAAATACCCCGGATATATTTGGTTCCGGGATATATATATATGACCAAATACGCGGATATAACAAATAGTAAATACCCTGGTTCCACAAATATCCGGGGTATATACTACCAAATACCCCGGATCCTTAAACAACCGTAAAATGACTATGTTTTTTCCCGAAGTATATATGAAAGGGTATATACTATAGGACCAAATACATCTCTAACTATTACGGCGCCGGATCTGGTCCGGGTTATATAGTCCTAAATATCCGGCGTATTTGACCTTTTTTGTAGTAGTAAATGCTTGACTGCATTTGTAACTTCTTCATAGATAGGCGGCTGTATGAGCGCATCATTCATACTCCGAGAAACTTTGCGTTGAATATCTGTAATGTAACTTTCCATATCAGACCGTGGACAAAGGCCAACAAACAAATCAGAGTAGTAACTGACAATGTTATTATGAATAGATTGATCATCCTCAGCCCAAGAACCGTCTGCATTCAACAATTTAGTAATTTTATTGTTCTTAAAACGAGTAGAAACTTTGTTATGAAAAAAAGAGGTATTTCTATCTCCATCTTTCATCTCAACAACCCTACATCTGATAAACCAATGACTCTCCTCGTCGAGTTTGTCAAAGTGAATCTAAATATCTTTGCTTATGTTGATATTAGCAATGGTTGTAGTTTGAGCTTGAACTTGTCCAAGCATCCTCTGAAGTCTTTGTATATCCAACTTCCTTTTTGTTGAGATCAAAATTTTCCATTACAGGCATTGACAACTACTGCTTTACAACCTGTATGATTCAGCCACCTTTTTTCAAAGTGAAGCCTTTCACAACCCCGATCGATTGCTATTTATAAAGATCATAATCTAATATTTGCATCCGCAAAAATATTTTAAGGTGACTATTTCCGTAAATAACCACATCTATTTTCTTTATAAAAAAAAGTGTTCTAGGCAACAAGAGATACTTGCATCGCAAGCACATCTCCACCGTTACAAACTTAAAATATTGGCATAACGGCCGCAATTCACGCTAATCATAATTAATGGCTATAAAAAATTAGTTTGTAATTAGTTAAGACAAAACTTGAAATGCTAAGCATATTCTTTCGTAATTATATATTCACACACTCCTATCCACATTTGCAAGTGGCAAAATCAGTTGATAAAGACTTTCTTCATTAACTAAACATATTTTAATAATCTAAATCTCTTATTGCTTTATAGTGTTGTCTTCTATGTATTTTTATATAGTTAGGCTATTAATAATTATTTTTTGAAAGAATCCTTATAGTACAGATAAAATAATTTTATATATATTTACAAATTTATAGTGAAAAACATATTTTAAATCGTTTAAAATATTCGCTAGAATAATTTTGATACATAGTTTTTCATCATAAAATTAATAAATAATTGAAAATTGTTATACTTTTCATAATATTTTTGATCAACTTATATAACTAAAGGTGACATGAAAGATGGTACCAAAAAGGTAATAGATTAAAAAACAAAGGTTGTTTTGAGTTTTGACGACGAGCAACTTTGCTATACAAAAATTATGATAAGTAAAGGGATTGGACTACGTAAGATATTATTGGTGTATTAAGAGGTCGAAAATTGACGATCAGACAGGTCATTAATGGGCTGACAAAACAACAATAGGACAAAATACACCGGTACTAAAAAGACGAAAAAGGCAAAATTAAGTTTTGAAAGAGTGATGTTAACTGGGTAGACAAAAATCGCTAACGGGACAAGGTGGATGTGTATTCCGACTGCGCCATGGCTAAATTGAGGCGCATTCGGAATGCGCATCCGCCCAATAATGTCAAGGCTAAATTTGGGCGGATGCGGAATGCGCTTCCGCCCCATCCTGAAACGCAAGCAAATTCTACATTTGTAGTGCAATTGGTATTTTTTGACCGCGCGAATTAGTAACTATGTTTTGAAAAGGACATAACAGTCAAACAAAAGAAAAGTGCGAACAAAACCATGTAGAGAACACGGGATAGACGAAACTGTTGTGGCATCTAGTCGAGTAGTCTCCAATAACAAAAATACGCAACTAGGTAAAAAGACACCACATTATGTATATGTAGATCATACGACGTTTGCTCACCTAGATGTGTGATTTTTAGAGACCTCCAACACAACTATGATCAGCATGATCAAACAAGGACACATAATTGTAATCTCATTCAAAACAATCGATCACATCACACTCGAACAACGGTGTTAACACAAGTCAATAATTCAGTAATTTAGTTAGTAACTCTACATTACTTTATCATTTTACATAAGTTAATGATATTCAATAAGCCATTAACCAGCCATGTTAATCGTGAACATAAATTAGAAAAACCGTAAATAAAATCACACTTAAAAAGCTTGTTCTTAAAGATTAAGGAGATAAACACACTTAATTAGACCAATGATTAGTGCTTTGCTAATTGAATAAATAATAATATCCGGCCACAATCATACTCAAATATACAAAGAAAAAGCCTACGTTTTCTGGCTAATTCATTGTATTAAGACAGTCAGTAATCTTATTGTGTTTAATCAATTAAATTCCTCTACTTTACCTAATTATCAACAAAAACAATTGTTAATGTTGTACTATAACTAACAAAGTTGCGTTGTAAAACAATATGTTATTTAAACATAAGTTTATATTATAAGATATCTATCAATTCCAAGTTATGTCTTAGCGTTTGCAAACACCTTTTTAAGACATCATTATGGATTAAGATATTTTGTCACAACGTACTGTTTTCTGTTTTTTTTTTGTTTTTTTATATATATTTTTCCATTGCCGTGTGATATTTTCATTACGGTATATTCGTTTGTTTTTTTTTATGATTTTTATTTTTAAAAAAATTATAATATAGGCTTCTACTACATTCATGAAAGGCTCTTTTCTTTTATTGTTCATCTTTATGCAATTTACTTATTTTTAGGGCTCTAGTTTAATTTTCAAAGTAGGTAGTTAGTTTATTTAAAACTATTCTATATAGCTCACAATATTTGACATTAGGGTCTTAAAATTTAATTTATAATATATAACTTTAATATTATATTTTTTATTTTTATTTATAATATGTATAATTTATTTTCTAATACCAAATAATAAAAACCGGAGAGAATTAAAAAAACCTTACTTATCTAACCGTCTAAATAGTATTGAGAATATAAGAGTAGAGGTTGTAGAGTCCTTGTATTCGGGTGTAAAATGTATTGGAAATATAAGAGTAGCGTCTTTATATTCGGGTAATCAGATTGTTTTTTTTTTTATTTGAGTATTTTCTTTGTATTTTAGGTGTAAAAATCTTATGATTATCAATTATTTTTTTTACTTCCTAAATCACCAACTCCGTAATTTATGTTTTCTAAAAAATAAAATAAAATCTTACAATAATATATATTACGAAAATAATTATTCAACGGTTCATAATAACACTCTTCTTTAACCTATTTTCATTTTCATGAGACTTTATGTTGAAATATTGACAATTAATGCCGATTATATTTAACTTCTTAATACGCTATATAAATAAACAATTACCTCCGATCAACTTTTGGTAACAGACCGGTATCGACTCTACTTCTCTTTTACCACGAAATTCGTCGAATAAAGAAGCCTCCCGAGTCCCGACCACCAAACGTGAACAATGTCCTTAGGGAGTTTTTTTTTTAATAGTTTCTAGCTTATGAATCTGTCTCTTAAAATGAACATTTTCTATACGAGATGATAAGGGTCACACACACACAAAAAAAAAAAAAAAGTCCGAATCTTTGGAGGTTCTAAGACTTAGTAAACACAACATAAGTTAGGAATTGATCCTCTCCAAACTGCAACAAACCCCAACTTATAGGACATATTATTAAACTGACCAAGCCTAGAACTAATTAATTATATTGTATAATTATGTTTATTGTTGGAGCTAATTTGCAGGTTGATAACAGACGTTAGGTATTTTAGTGTTATTATTAATATAAAAATATGTTATCTTCAAGCATCTTAACCGTAAATTATACTTAAGTATTAATGAATCGAAGCTAAAGAATTGATAAAATGTATTTTATTTAGCTCCATGATAAAGTCTAGCTATCTTTATGACCTATGCCCTAGATTAAAAATAACTCCGTGCTGGTTTGCTACAAACTTTAATTTAACATTCTAGAAAAAAAAAAATGTTTTTAATGAACCGTAAAGTATTTTTTTAAAACATGGGACGAGGTCGAACGCATCACATTATTAAAGTGGTTGAACCTAAAATATTTTTACGGATGGGAATGTAAAGTTTAAGATCAATAAACGTGTTGTTATGGAGGTGGAGGGTTCCAATTGAGTAGATCATTAAAACATAATTAAAATTTATAGGATTCAAGCTTAGTGTGTTTTTGTTGATAGATTAAGATTATTTTGAAGATTATTTTAGATGGAAATTAAAAGAGATTAAAATTTTACATAAGATTTATTAGAGATTAATTAATTTAAGATAATTTAGTTGGGCGGTTTGGTAAGAACTTCTTGATGGAGTTAATTAATAGAAATTTACAAATTCACCCTCATGATCTTCGCACATATGAAATCGTGATCAAGCCAATGATCGGCGATTAATGGAACAAACTGATGACTTGATAAACCAGTGAGACGATCAGAGAGGACCCTTGGGGTAGACGGCTACGATTGACGGGCAGTGGAGATTGTTGAAGAATTGTGTCGGGTTTTATTTATGTGAGGGTATATGTGGAATCCATAATAACTGAAAGAAATTAATCCCCTTTAACCTTGCTAGAAGGAGGTTATTTTTTAGTCATTTTTAATTCCCAATAATCTCCCTTATAATCCCTCTTAAAATTTCCATCTTCAATCGAACATATCAATAAAATTAATCCTCTAATTATAATCTAAAATAACCTGAACTAATATTTGACAAACACACCCTTAATCTAAACTTTGTAGAAATTAAAGTACGAAGAACTAACATAAAAAGTCATATCAATCATCTCGGTTTTTAAAGGCGGCTTTTACCACCGTGAAGAGCCTTGTCATGTTCGAATTCAACCGTTCGGATGTGTGCTTTCTTGTAATCTTAGACCATCTGCACCCTCTCGACATCACATTCTTACTAACTTGCACACTCTCGACTCCGAACATTTTAATTAACTAAATTGTATTTAAGAAACCGATGTATAGTACACATCTCTAACACACTTTCATAAATGTGATATAGAGAACAAGTTCATTCGACAATTGAACTATGTTGCACTGAAACGGACACGACGAAAAACGGGGAGGTGACAATCCTAAAAATCGTAGGAAACGGGGACACGGCGAAAACAATATAAATAATATATCATTTTAAAGCTATTGCGAAAATAAATTTATATATAATAAGAATAGATGAATATATGATATAACCAATGACACATTATTGTCATTAGTTGTAGAATTATTGATAAATAAAAATATTGATTGTGCTAAGTGATATTGAGGTAGTAGTTATGGATGTCTTATTAATCTTGAATTTCAAAAAAGAAAACAAAACGTAATAGTCATGAATGTCTTATTCATCTCTTTTGTATCCTTCTTTGATCCCACATTGAGCCGTGATTCATGATCATGGTTTGGATGTGTCCGGCCCGTTTCCGATGTTGAAAATGTGTATTGACTGTGTCCTCACTATTTTGACCGTGTCTGAAAAGTTTCCTAAAACTTCCACATTTCTGACACGAAAAGACACGGAAAACGGCATTGTCTAGAGGTTTCCGTGCATCATAACAATTGAAGAAACGGGTCTACCATCTTATTCTCTTTATAGTTATATGACGTTTTATGATCAAAAGTCGAAATTGTTAGACTAACTTCTCTAATACCATGTGAAAGTCCGTTGAACAAATAATTGGGTGTGTTTTTATGAGAGTACATGCGATAAAACTCAACAAATAAGTCCCGGCCCACACTTTCTGCCTAAAATCAACCGTCAATAACTTAATTAACGTACTCATTAAATTAAATTTAATACATGACTCTTTATGTCTTATAATCGACGTGAAAATTTGATAACAAGAGAGAATCCAAAAATCAAGTGTATAAGCCCGATATATAAACCCAATAAATTTTAATTAAAAAATTAATCGAAGATCAAACATTTATTGACATTAGATACTAGACTTAGCTTGATTTCTTCTTATAATCCACTTAATATATATATATATATATATATATATATATATATATATATATATATATATATATATAAAAGAAAAACTAGTGACGATAGCAATTAAGCAAATACAATCATGACCTATCTTGATCAATCATTTGCCAACTTTTCCTAAAACTAATCTTGAGTGGCATGATCTATACAAGAATTCATCTAATATAAACAAACCCTAGTAGCTAGTTATACATATAAATATATAACTTGGTACACACCAAACCGCGTTAAACACAACTAAAAACTTTATACAAACAAATTGCATATTCAAAATTCACTCTATCTAACAAAACGAAGATAAGTTAGGATTATGCAACCGACTTATGTTTGACAAAGCCGACGACTTTATATAGGTCAATACAATAATGACGTCATATTAGCCGTCATCATACTATTTAGAGGTCATAATGGTATAATTAACCGTGTTCAAAACCCTATTTGCATTATAAAACATTTATTCAAAATTCTCGTCTTTTAGTATGTTGGGTTACCAAACATATTTGGATTATTTAGTTGATTAATTATAATATAAAAACTAAAAAAAGACGTCCACATAATTCAATATCGATACGTGTAAGACTTGTTAATGATAAGCGTAACATAAGGAGATATATATGACCATGTGTTTTGTCTCTCGTCATGGCTTCATGTTGTAACGTAGGAAACCGGGCCCCACTTTGCCAGATCAGACTGCCCTTTTCTGCTCTTTTAGGCGCAAAAGTTAAGCCATTTTTATAATTTTAATTACCAATGAAACCGGGCTCCATTTTTTATATTTCTGTTGCTCTCTCTAATATTGATTTTTACCTGATATATATACAGGGAGAGGCGTGAACACTTCTTAGGATAGGGAATAGAAATCAATAAAATTCGTTAGATTAAAATTCATGAACGTACATGATTTAAAGATATATATGATAGTATATTTTATAAAATAAAGTGGCATATCTTTTTCCTTTTATAGATTTAAAGAATTTTTAATAAATGTCTAAAATAATGAAAAATAAATGTACATTCCATACAAACATGTAATTGATCGACAAATGAAAAAATAAGAAAAATATTGGAGAAGTGTATCTAGAAATTTGGTCATAAAATCGCTTTTTGTTCATAGTTCTTGTAAGCTTTAAATTTAACTTCAAATTCTAAGGGTCGTTAATTTTTATTCTCAATTTATTGAGTCCTTCATTCGTTATTTTTATTCTCAATTTCAATCGTTAAATTTTGTTTAAGAATATTAGTCGTTATAATTCATGTTTATGTTCAGTCGTTAAAATTGAGATAAAATTCTAAGGGTCGTTAAAATATGACTTTTGATGTAGTCGTTAGATTTATACTTTTATGTAGTCGTTAATTTTCGCTCGTTAAAATTCAAAGGGTCGTTAATTTTTGTTTCATATGATTTTTCATTCAGTCGTTAATTTTAGTTTCATATGATTTTTCATTCAGTCGTTAAAACTTTTTTTTTCAGTCAGTCGTTAAAATTGACCAATAATTTTTCATTCAGTCATTAAATTTTTTTTAAGTTTTAGTCGTTAAAATTTTTGATGTACTACAACAACAAAAAAATTTTAAGTTTCAATCGTTAAAATTTTTTAAAAGTTTCAGTCGTTAAAATTTTTATAAAAGTTTCACTCGTTAAATTTTTTGATGTACTGCAAAAAAAAAAAAATTTAAGTTTCAGTCGTTAAAATTTTTTAAAAGTTTCAGTCGTTAAATTTTTTTTAAAGTTTCACTCGTTAAAATTTTTGATGTACTGCAAATTTTTTTTTTAAGTTTCAGTTGATTATTTTTTTTAAAGTTTCAGTCGTTAATTTTTTTTTTAAAGTTTCAGTCGTTAAAATTGAACAATCATATTTTTTTAAGTTTTATTCGTTAAAATATGATTTTAACGAGTTGTTAAAACTTTGATTTTAAGCCGTTGTCAATTTTTGAATTTAATTTCATTCAACATTAATTTTGATATAGCCCAAAAATAGGATATTTGTTTTCCTAATATGTATATTATTTAATGATTTATTTGTGAAAATTGAACAATCATATAAATCTCACCTATAGAAGCTTATTATATACATTCCATCATGTCCATTCAAATTTTAATCCAACGGATCTAAGAGGTTCTTATTCCCTACTCTAATGGTGGTTCATACCGAATCCTGACCCTATATATATATATATATATATATATATATATATATATATATATATATATATATATATATATATATATATATATATATAATACCGGTAATAACCGGAAAAGGCTAAAGCAGGGTATCATCCTAAATTTTTTAAAATTTATATATCTATACTATATTTGTAGATGGGAAGATCAATTTTTGCTTGTAACTATACAAAAAATTACATATTGATGGTGCTCATAAGGTTATTGATATTTTTGAGATTCATCCGGTATTTTACGAGAAGTCGAATTATCATAACATAAGTTAAAAAGATGTGTTTCTAAACTTATGTACGATAAATTTAAGTAGGTCAAATAAACATGAAATATTTATCATATATACGTTATATACGTTAGACTTGAGTCTAACTCATACAAAATTATTTAATTTAAAATCAATTGACGACTCATTAACATTATACATTTATACAATATACTCTATGTATTATCTATGTGGAACACTTTTATTTCCACACCTAAAAAACACGGAATTGATCGAAGAACATGTACTGGGCTTTGTATGTCTTCTTCATAGCCTCCCTTAAATCTCGGGAATAATATAGAATTTGTAGTTAAGCACTTGTGTGTGAGCTTAGTGTTATGCAAACACCCACGATTTAGCTAGCTAGTAAGCCTTACTTTTCAAAGTAATAATGAATGTGAAAAAAAGATAGTCTAGATCGAAAGCGATCGAAGTATGCAGTAATCAAATAGGACAATCCGGAGCTAGGTATCGAAGGCGATTTTCTTGTGATCATCGCAAATCTAGCTATATAGGGATTTGCCAAAAAAAATGTCCAAATAACAAGTTTGCCTGTTAAATTGGTGGTAGAGTTGAGCAAACGGTCTGAATAGAACCGTTGAAATGGTCCATAGACCGGACACTAACGGTTCAGTCCACCACGGTTCAGATCGTATTATTTTTTTTTTTATTTGTTTATAAATATATTTAATACGGATTAAATCCGGTCCGATCCGATTCAAACCCGGATTGGACTGTTTTCACTTCTTTTTCAAAATAATGTTAAAATTAAAAATAAACAGTTTGGATCGGAACGTTACAATTCAGGACTGGACCGTATTATCATGAACCGAATTGTAATTTATGATCCGATTATGCATAATCCTAATGCGTGATTCCTATGTTATAACCATAGATGACCGTCCTAGCTATCATAACTTTTTATACTTATAAAAAAATTACGAATACATCATACAAAATACTAAGTATATCTTTCAAATTCATGCAAAGTCAAGAAATAAAAAATCATTTAATACTTTATTAAAAATCATTTAATAACTAAAAATAAACAATTAGAATTCATTATTCTCAAACCTGTATATTACAAAAGAAAAACACTCAAGAATCAACATACTCACCGAAATTAGGTTTTCAATAACAATGAAATCATTTAGAGAAAGCAACACTTGGCCACTGTTTCTGAAAAGTCCGTGGTGTAAACGTGTCATTCATGAATAACAAATTTCATTATCATTATCTTATAAAATATTTATTTAAGTCGCTGAATAAAGATTTGATCTTGAAAAAGTCAGTGAAGGAAAATGGGTAAAGGAGAATTGGGGGAAATGAGTTTCTCCCTTTCTTGGATACAAACTTCGTGTATTTAAACCCCTCTCACATACACCTTTCAAATCATTCCTTCCCCAAACCCCAAAAACATAAACTATATCCAACCTTGCTTCGCCAATGGCGAATCTTTATGAAAACATACAAAAGCCTGAATTGCTTCCGGGTTTTCGATTCCATCCAACCGATGAAGAGCTCATCATTCACTACTTGTTTCAGAAGACTCTCGATTCGAGTTTCACCTCTTTCGCAGTTGGAGAAGCTGATTTGAAGAAGGTCGAACCATGGGAGTTACCTTGTAAGCTCAATTCTCTCCTGTTCTATCTTTTTCTGTAAAACAAAGATTAATCCTGAGTTTTTTTTGTTCTAAATCTTGATTAGGGAAAGCAAACATGGGAGAAGAAGAATGGTATTTCTTCTGTTTAAGAGAAAGGAGGTATCCAACTGGACAAAGAACAAACAGGGGCACAGCATCTG
Organism: Fagopyrum tataricum; assembly: GCA_002319775.1. Taxonomy (NCBI): domain Eukaryota; kingdom Viridiplantae; phylum Streptophyta; class Magnoliopsida; order Caryophyllales; family Polygonaceae; genus Fagopyrum; species Fagopyrum tataricum. The sequence continues at coordinate 8,681,592 of CM008285.1, read as the reverse complement.
GTTATTGGAAGGCTACTGGCAAAGATAAAGAGATTTTTGGCGCTAAATCTCTGGTGGGTATGAAGAAAACTCTCGTTTTCTACGAAGGACGAGCTCCTAAAGGTGTTAAATCGAATTGGGTGATGCACGAATTCAGATTAGATGGCATATACTCCAAAGATAATCTCCCTGACACAGCTCAGGTTGATATGCCTAAATTCCCTTGTTTTTTAGTTTATATCATATGATCTAAGAAATTTTCTGTAAAATCAACTTCAGACTTGCAACTCTGAGATTGTTGTTTGGTATACATATCAAACTGATTTTGATTTTCTGTGCTGGAAATGAGAATTTACAGCTAAACTCCATGTGGGTACTAATCAGTGACCATTATCTGTTGATTTACACAGAGTGAATGGGTGATTTCAAAAGTGTTCAATAAGAACGCATCAGGCAAGAAAACACACATTTCAGATCTTCAGAAACCAAATTCCGAAGCAGAAGACATTGATCATCAGCACCAACCTTCAACTTCATTACCTCCATTGACGGAATCTTCGCCACGAAGCATCAGTTTCGAAACGAAACCCACCTTTCCTATCAATCAACCGTCGTCTTTCGCGCCTGAAATCGATGATTCCTCATCTTTCTCTTTCAAATACTGTACAGAGTCTTTCTTTAACCATGATGATCAATCGATTTTTAAGTTTCTGATTGACGAGGATGGCGATGGAAATGATTTGCTTTCGAGCTTGAAATTGGGGATATCGGAGGATACAGGGCCAAGCGGAAGCCGCGATGGTGGTGGAGGAAGTGATTTAGGCGATGGTTTGGCAATTCGTGATCCATTTGACATCGATTATCTCATCAATTGCTGAAGTTGTAAGAATAAATTAGGGTTTCAGTATTTGACCAAGGTTGGTGATTTGTACAGAAATAGGCGTGCGAACTGCGACGTTTTAATCGCCGTATGATTCGAGAATGAGTCGGTTAGGATACATGATTTTCATATTTTTGTAATATACTTCATACAAGTACAGGTAACCAATTTAGGGAAAATTGCATAAAATTGTCACTATTTCTGTTTAAGTATTTTTGGAGACTAAAATTTTTACCGTTAATAATCACGTGAAATTAGGATTTATCTTGTCAAAATTAACTATTGGTCTCATTGGTTATAAATTCAATATCACGTGATCGTTAATGAAAATAATTTTATCTTCGATAGTACTTAAGCTAGCAATTTACAACGCCATATAAACTCTTTTATAACACCGTTGTATAAAATATGGGTTATTTGCTGCAATTTTCCTTCAATATGTTGGTTTGTTGCTATTTTTTAGTTGTTGTATCATGAAGTGATGTAATGAACTTTATTTGTTGATTGTAGAATGATTATGGGAGCTTTTTTCAGTGTAAGAACATGTATCCTCAGACTCTCAGAGGAAGCATAATTTATTTTGTTCTAGGTTGTTGATCACCTATTATTAGTTGAGATACAATCTTCAAATTAAAAAAAAAATCGCGGTATTAGATTAAAAATATATATAATCACTAATAAAGCTCTACAAATGAAACTCATATGAAAAATTCTTAAATAACCAACCAAAATATAAATTAAAATTATCAACGAAAAATACTTAAAAATCAAAACTTTCTCCATTACCAAACGAAATGTGTAGTTTCGTGGCAACGAAACAACCTTATGAACCTAAAAACTTATTTCAAAAAATGTGTTATTTGGCAGATCGGTAATGGAAAATCCATTAACTTTTGACAGTTGGGAAACAACGACACCACTAATAAAAATGGTTCAAACACCAACCAAATTTGAAATAAAAAAAATTCATACAAATAAGTTTGCATCGCTCGCAACTATATGGTGGAGTATCTGATTTTTTTTATGAACAAAACTATCTTTAACAACGAACATATAGGCCTTGTGAAGAAGGTAATTCTATTCATCAAAAATCAAATAAAAAACTTGAAAATTAATATAATCGACGAGGCCGATTACAACATAGAAAAACCTCAGAAGATCTATAACTCCTCTAACAGTAAAAGGCACAATATTAAATGGGACAAACCACAACATGTTTTCTTTGAACTTAATTTTGATGGATCAAAACTCGATTCAGGAGTCACGTCTGTTGAATTTGTGATTCGGAATCACAACATTGAAGTTATTTGCCTAAATGCAAAAAATAAAATAAAATCGGTTTTAAAAGTTGAAACTTTTACTCTTAAAATCGGTTTACAAGAAGCTATCACACTACAAATTAAAAAGATTGAAATTGAGTATGACAATCTGTATGTTATCAAGGCACTCCAAAGTTTGTAAAGTTGTCCATGGGAGGTCGAGATGATTATATCCGACTCTAGGCTGAACTTTTGCTTCTTTGACGAAGTTCATATTAGGCATGCTTTCAGATAAATCAACTGTGTTACTGACCGATTGACCCATCTAGGAATTTCGACCCCAACACCGATTTTTTTCTCATGATCCCGTATTTCGTGTTCTCATAAAATAAAGGGAATTTGAAAGTCTCGTACACAAAATTATAAATCACAAAATGTAACCTATTGTGCCAATTAGTTTCTTCAACATACTTTTTTATAAATGTGTTTTCGTGTTTTTTTGCAATCAATGGCGCTCTAAATTGATCTCTATACGAGATTTACTGTTAGATATTTTAATATTCAGTTTACATACTCCTAAAAACCATAATCCTAAAACTCTTTTATCCTAAACCTAAAACTCATACTAAACACACACACGCTCGTAACCGAAGATGATAAACTGAATCTAAAAAAACTCTCCAAACTCATTTTAATCATGCTTAAATGCTTATAAGGTAGTTTTGTAGAAAAATATTGCCGAGTTAGGCATTGAAGGTGATTTTCGTGTAATTATCGACAATCTAGTCATATAGGAATTTTTAAGAGATTCGTGATAAGACAATTTGTATAAAAATATTATCGAGTTTTGGGATATCATATTGAAGAATTGTGGTTTTCAAGTCTTTATAACGTGAGTGAGGGAGATGTGGGCAAAACTTGGATCTTAAAGCATATATTTAGAATTTAAGGAGCAAATTTTCTCTATGAAGAATTTTATGTAGATCATCATGTTGGAGATAATAAGTTTTTACGTCCAAAGTTTAAAGATTATGAGCCTAATATATAAGTTCGGTGAGTTATTTTTCTTATTGCCAATAAATTTTGGGATGAAACTCAATTGGAGTGTGTAGGGTTTGGGCCTAACGCACATACGCATTATTATGCACGTGACCTCCGCTATGCAGTTCAATGGATTGGCACCGGTGATGTTTATTAGAAATAATAAGTTCTCACATTATCCGGAAACTTCCTAATATGGTATATAATGTCATTTAACTCGTCCTCTTATTGTCAATTAATTTTAGTATGAAATTTTATTATATTTACGTGTTTTATACAAAATTTCAACTTGATCGGCACTCGGCTTCCATTAAATTCTTGGACTTGAATAAATGTTCAAGCTTGTGATTTTTTGAAAGCGAAGATATTTCGATTGAGGAATTTAGGGTGTAATGTAGAAGAAGAGTAATAATTTCGGGGGTAGGGGTTAATTAGAATCGCAGATAAACTCCGGGTCGGTTAGTAGGGTGAGTGGGTGGTGGGTCCGATGATGATTTGTAAATTGTAATATATTCACCTGAACCATTACCCGCTCAACCATCACTCGAATTCAAACTTCAATTAAACAGATTTTTAATTATATGTATGATTCGTATAATCCAGTTTATTAATAATTATTACGGTTGAGATTGTCATCCTACTCTAACATACTCACCAAAACTATTTTCAGTAACAAATGAAATCATTTAGATAACTGTTTTAAAAAAATTCGGTGGTGTAAAGTGTAAACGTGTCATTCATGAAATACTATTTCATTATCATTATCTTATAAAATATTTGTTTAAGTCGCTGAATAAAGATTTGATCCGGAAAAAGTCGGTAAGGGGAAATGGATTAGGCTTTGTAAAATTGGTTTCTTAGACACGAACTCCGTCTATTTAAACCCCTCCTTCTCACATACGCCTTTCAAATCATTCCTTCACCAAACCCCAAAAACATAAGCTATATCCAAGCTTGCTTCGGCAATGGCTGGTCTTCAAGAAAACATAATCAAAGGCGATCAAGTACAAAGGCTGGAATTGCTTCCGGGTTTTCGATTTCATCCAACCGATGAAGAGCTCATCATTCACTACTTGCTTCAGAAGACTCGATATGCAAGTTTCATATCTGTCGCAGTTGGAGAAGCTAATTTGAAGAGGGTCGAGCCATGGGAATTACCTTGTAAGCTCAATTCTCACTTCTTTTTTTTATATCTTTTTCTGTAAAATTAAGACCAATCCTGATTTTTGTTGTTCTAAATCTTGATTAGATATCGCAAACATGGGAGAAGAAGAATGGTATTTTTTCTGTCTAAGAGAAAGGAGGTATCCAACTGGACAAAGAACAAACAGAGGCACAGCATCTGGTTATTGGAAGGCTACTGGTAAAGATAAAGAGATTTTTGGCGCTAAATCTCTTGTGGGCATGAAGAAAACTCTCGTTTTCTATACAGGACGAGCTCCTAAAGGAGTTAAATCGAATTGGGTGATGCACGAGTTCAGATTAGATGGCATTTACTCCAAAGATAATCTCCCTGACACAGCTCAGGTATATACTCCATTGAAAACTCTCGTTTTGGTTGATATCATATGATCTAAGAAATTTTCTGTTAAAATCAACTTCAGATTTGCAACTCTGAAATTGCTGTTTGGTATTCATATCAAACTGATATAGATTTTCTGTACTGGAAATGAGAATTTACAGCTAAACTCCATCTGTTGATTTACACAGAGTGAATGGGTGATTTCAAAAGTGTTCAATAAGAACGCATCAGGCAAGAAAACACACATTTCAGATCTTCGGAAACCAATTTTTGAAGCAAAAGACATTGATCATCAGCACCAATCTTCTACTTCATTACCTCCATTGAAAATATCTTCGCCACGAAGCATCAGTTTCGAAACGAAACCCACCTTTCCGAATGCTCAATCGTCGTCTTTCACACCTGAAAACGATGATTCCACATCTTTCTCTTTCGATTACTGTACAGATTCTTTCTTTAACCATGATGACCAATCGTTTTTTAAGTTTCTGATTGACGAGAATGGCGATGAAAATGATCTGATTTCGAGCTTGAAATTGGGGAAATCAGAGGATACAGGGCTAAGCGGAAGCGCCGACGGTGGTGGAGGAAGTGATTTGGATGATGATTTTTCAACTCGTGATCCATTTGACATCGATTACCTCATCAATTGCTGAAGTTGTAAGAAGAAATTAGGGTTTCAGTATTCGATCAAGGTCGGTGATTTGTACAGTAATAGGGGGTTTTTTAAAAAAAAGAAAAAAAGAATCAACTTTATGATCTTTGGTGGGTGCGAACTGGAAAGTTTATACGCCGTACGATACGCGAATGAGTCGAATAGAATACATGATTTTCATATTTTGTAATATACTTTATACAAGTATTGTGGGAAATTGCAGAAAAAGTCACTATTTCTGTTTAAGTATTTTGGAGACTAAAATTTTTACCGTTAATAATCACGTGACATAAGGAGTTATCTCGTCAATATTAACTATTGGTCCCATCGATTATTATAATCGATATCACGTGATTATTAATAACAAATAATTTATCCTCCGATAGTACTTAAGCTAATGTAAATCCAATATTTTATAATACCGTTTTAAAATATGGGTTATTTGCTGCGATTTTCCTACAATATGTTTGGTTTGTTGCTGTTTTTTTAGTTGTTGTATCATGAAGTGTACGTTGTAATGAACTTTATATGTTGATTGTAGAATGATTATGGGTGCATTTCCAGTGTAGAACATGTATCCCTAGAGGAAACATAATTTAATTTATTGTAAGAACTAAGAACTTGACAATATTCAAAATTGATAGAATGCCCAAAATACGTTTTGTTAGTTTTTTCCGCACCCTTAGCAATCATGTAAAAATAAAATCATATTTTTGTCCCTTTGTTGAGTATTTTGTTGGTTATATATTGGAATGGGATAAATTATTGTAAGTTGGTACGGTTAGGTGGTCATTTTGTCAAACTACGTGAAGCTTAAATACATAAATGTAATGTCTATTTTTATTTATTTATTTGTGAATAAATTATGATTTGCCTATTATTAAGATTCGTAGTTTAGTTTAGTTTGGTTTAGCATCTAACACCAACTTCCTATTATCAAATTGTGGCAATAGATGTTTTTTTTTTAGTCTTAGGGCTTGTTTGGTATCGGATTGTAGGAAATTTTTTTAAATTGTTTTTCACGGGATTGTAGGAGATACGTTTTTTATGCTGTTTGGTATGAGATGGAGATATGAGATTGTATTCTTCATTTAGATTCTTTTTGCAACAAAATCCCCAAAAAAAAAATCTTGAAAAATGAAGATTCTAGGGGATTGTAAAAGATTGTTTACTTTTTATGCCTTTCATATCCTAACCATCTATCTCAATAAACTTATACCAAACACCCAAAAGCAACAAAATTTATCAATCCCTAATAATCTCCATCTACAAGAATCCCCAACAATCCCAACAATCTCAATCCCCAAAAATCTAAAAAAAAATCTCAAAAATCACAATCTGATACCAAACAGGCCTTAATACAACATATATATATTTTTTAGTTTGTGAATAATTCATTTTAATGCTCTAAACAATTATTTCTTTAACTTTTTATAAAATAAATGTTTATCCTTAAAAACATTTTTTTTATTATTTTGTGCATAACTAAAAACAATCACTTATTTTCAAAAATATAATGAGACCAGCATAAAAAAACTCTGCTTATGTAGCACAATAAACCGCAAAACCACATATATTGATTTTTAGGAATTAATATATTATCTATGTTAATAAATAAATAAATTTTTATTTATTATTATATTATCTATCTATATATTTTTTTCTACCTTCTAGTTAAAGTAGATTTATCTATCTGTTAAAGTCCAACACAGACGAACTGTAAAGTTGGGTCGTGTGCATACGAGCGTACACAGTGGCGGATCTAGGGGGTAACGGAGGGGACGGTGCCCCGGCTTGCTACGTCGTTTCGCCTTAGGAAGAGGAAAAATAGAGGGAAAAAAACTTCCTTAAAAATAGATATGATACATGTTGTTTTGCTAGTTCATTTGGTAGATGAAGGGAAGGGGTGCGTGGAGTTACAAGTTCCGGGAGTAGCAAAAATGTTAATTTTGTTTTATGGATTTTATTTTAAGCAAATAGAATATATTTAGACTTAGAAATTAAGGAAAATTTATTATTTAACTCTTAACTAATACAATCAAATTAATATAATTTTTAATACAGTAGTTTATCAACCACATCAAAATCTCTAATTTATAATACCAAATTTAAGTAAATTTTTTATATATTTAATATATCGATTTTAATGTTGAATTTCTAACTTTATGTGCAACATGTCATAAAAAAATTATGTCCCCTATGAAAATTTTCTGGCTCCGTCGCTGAGCGTACATGCGCGTTACGCTCCAACCTACCCGATAAAATCTGATGAGGTTCTATCCTAAAAAATTTTGTTAATAGAAGAAGTAGTCCATCGACCTTATATATTAGACTCGGAATGTCAACAACTTTAAATGTTAGAACTTATTATTTCCAACACTATTCGATATTATCTAAATAAACAATTAAGAAATGAAATAAAAGAGACTTTCCCACATATTTTATACGTAATTACACTAAAATTATCGGTACATACCTAATTCAAAACCTATTAATATTTGTTCATGGAGTTGAATGTTAGTTTTAGACAAGTCTACATCAATATATTTAGTTTTAGACAAGTCTACATCGATATACTTTATAGTTTAATGAAGTTTAGTCTTAGCCGTAATAATATTTATATTACAGTTTTTTAATGAAGTTTAGTCTTTGCCGAAATAATATTTATTGGAAGTTGGAAGGACGTAGGAAACTGTCATATATCTAGAGCTCAATCTCCTTATTACATTAATATATTATAATATACACGTTTTGTAAGACCCCTACACATGAAAATGGTTAAAAGTTTGAAGAATAATTTTATTATTTCAATTTACGTTTTAAATTTTGAACCAAATTTAGGATGGGAAATGGTTGTATGTTGAGAAAATAGAAATTAATAAATATTTTGTGTAAATTGAAAACATATATATAAGAGGTGATTAGACAATATTATCTACTTGGTTTAAATTCCTATACAGAATATCCGGTATTCATTTAGACATAAGTTACAAAAAAAAATGGAATGACATGTAATATTTTCGGGTTAATAACACATTATATAATCAACTCCTGCCAAAATATCACAATTTTAGATTTGGAAAAATTGTTAATAATAGTAATTTGTGCTTTGCACAACGAACGGTCATTTTTTAAAAATTATTTTCATTATTATTATTATTATTATTATTAGTATTTATTTTTTATAGAAATATTTTTAAAAATTAAATTTGAATCTACTAAAACTAATCCATTCCAAACGCGATGGATAGGCATATGTCACGGACCGCTCATCCGTGACGTCGCCTAAATTGGCAAGGCATGACGACTTGCGAAGATACACCACCAAGGCACCCTTTGACAAGGATAAGGAGTCGTGGCATGAAAGAAGGCCAATGTATATAAGGCTTGTCAAGATGGCACGAAAGAGACAAGGAGTCTTCCGGGAAAATCCAAGACGATCACAAAGGATCCAGAATACTCAAGAGGATTCCGGAACGCGACAGAATATTCCGGAAGACGGCGGAACATTCCGGAAGGTGGAGGAACATTCTGGAAGGTGACGGAACATTCCGGAAGGTGAGGAACATTCTGGAAGGTGGAGGAATATTCCGGAATAACGTGGAATTATGTAGACTTGTGTGGAAACCTCCGGAACATTTTGGACTACTCTAGAGAATGACGGAATTATCTAGGACTGTGTGGAATCCGTAGGCTTGGCTAGAACCCTACGGAATAATCTAGAAGTGTAGGGAAATCTAGGTTTAGTTGTAAAGAGGAAGGCTCCGGAATGATCTAGGAGAATTGACTTCCGGAACCTTCTCATAAAGGAGGTGGCCTTGGGCTATAAATAGGGAGTGCCACCCCCTCATTTGCATCATCCAAGTTCCAAGCTCTCATCCAAGCATTGTAAAGCTCTCTTATAATACAACGCTTTCTTTCCCACACACAAAGCCTTCAAAGTTCTCTTAGCCATCAATCTTAAGTTCTTTCGTTGGCAACATCGGGAATAGGCTGATCTTAGCACGACAAGGGGTCGAGACAAGCTAAGAGCCGCACGGTTTGGAGTTAGGAAAACTCAGCCCGTGACACATACACATAGTACCTTTCCTTTGCTTTTCGCCCTATCAAACAAATTGCAATTTCTTCTTAAAGAAAAATAAAATAAATTTGTTAATACAACCCGGCTCATAATTTAGATGTCAAAGCCGAAGCATTTGCCCTCAAAATTGGGTTACAAGAGGCTATCAGACTATAAATTAAAAAGATCAAAATCGAAGGTGATAATCTGTGTGTAATCAAAGCACTCCAAGGTTTGTGGAATTGTCCGTGGGAGGTCGCGATGATTATATCCGACTTCAGATTGGATCTTCGTTTTTTCGACTAGATCCGTGTTAGACATATTTTCAGAGAGATAAACTGTGTTGCTGACCGATTGACCCATCTGGGAATCTCGACCCCCAACACCAATTTTTCTGAAGATCCCGAACTTCGTGTTCTCATCCGCAAGGATGCTTTAGGTTGGGCTACCTCTAAGAGGTAGACCGATCTAACCGCTTTCCATTATCAAAAAAAAAAAAAAAAAATAGATGTCAAAGAGTAGTCCAAAATTATAAATTTTATTATAATTTATTGTCGGGCAGTTATGGACTGCGGTCCATACATAGACCCATAAATAATCCTTTTATAAGATAAAGGACTTGCGAAAAAGTTAAATACACGAACTTCAATTTAATACTCTAAAATTAAACCGCTCCGCCAACGCCTAACGGGCGACGGGGCCAAGAGCCAACGTCTAACGGGCGTCGACATTCAAGAGCCGGCACCCAATTTATTTATTTATTTATATGTAAAAAAATTTTAAAAAAAATTGCCGTAATCATAAAAACCTAATCTTCCACATTATTGTTCGTTGAGCGCCATGCCGCCGTCCTCTCAGCACAGGTGTATCGCTCCTCCCCGCCACCCTCTATGCGCGGTGTATCACACCTTTCCCGCCGCTATCCACCCCGGAGTAACTCTCTGCCGCCGCCCTCGCTTCTCCCCTCCCTATCCGGACTTCCTTCGCGAGATTGTTGCAATTATTGTAAAAGAGACGATCGCATATGGGTCGCATTTGCTTCCTATTTATCCCACATGTCATTCTGGACACCAGCAACCAGCTGCTCTGTCAAAATCTTAATACTCTCAATTTCTCGATCGATCACATTGCCAAGTTCATTGATCTCCTCTTTTTTTTCGATGCACCTCTCATCACATTCAAATCACTCTCTTTGATTCCAGATTTCTCTCGAGTTACTGTAAATCAAATGTATCTGTCAAGGTGGAGATTTTTATTTTATGTTTTTGGGAGCTGGTGCTTGGCACATGCACCCAAATAAATATTTTAAAAAACGGCGCCGGCGCAATGCAAGTGTATTTTTTACCAAGTAATTCGATGACCGTGTATATAACATGTACCATGATTTTTCAAGCAAAATCGCTAAGCCAAAGAAAATAACCTTTAGATTTTTTGTTAAAATATATAAAAACTTATCTATAAGTAGTTTATTGTCCAAACCTTTTGCGAATTTATTTATTAAAAAATTATGATATTATATTTGCAAACCTCATATCTATATTTATTAGAATACATACTATTTATTTTATGAAAAAAAAGGTTAATATATTGATTTATTTTATTAAAAATTATTAATTATTAACATTAATTGCTAAAAAAATCGGTTAAGATATTGATTCTCTAGTAGATGCGTTTTTTTAAATTTTTGTTTGATATAAATAATTTTTTAAAAATTAAATATAGAGTATATAATATTACACAAAACCACCTCTTATTTCACACTATTTTCAATTAACCACCTCTTTTAAAAAATTCAATTAACCACCCCCTGTCTTATTCCGTTAACAAACCACCACCATTTATGCTTTTATGTTAAATATTCCATCCTTGGGACCCATTGAATAAGTAAGTGATTTTAATTGTTGATTAAACTATATATTTAATTGATACAAGAGCATCTCCGGACCTAGCTCGTTTGGAGACCATGATCATGGAAGCTAGGAAGCATATAGTGAAGATCACTACAAGGAGAAGAAGATGAAAGATTAAAGACATTTCTATAAGAGAAGTGAAAGCGAAGTCAAGAAATGAATTGAAATCCATTTTTAGAAGAGATAAGAAGATCAATCGTAAAAGTGATGTGAAGACCATTTTCGAAAGTGCAATGAAAAACATTGATTGAAGATGGAAGATATCAAGAATGATCACGTACGAGATTATATGCAGCCATGCACATCCATGCATGATGATCACATATGCACGGACAAGGAGAAGACGTATGAATGAAGATAAAGGGTTGCGTGGAATTGGATCTATTTGGACAAATTTTAATGGCTACATTATCTTTTAACTAGATCTTAGTTTCAGCCTATATTTGGACATCTTTTAATTATGAGCATGTTTTTATTTGTTTTGTTTTGAGACTTTTTAGGATAGACTTGCAACCCTTATCTTTTAGTTGCTTTGTTTTTGAATTTTTAGATTAGATTGTTCGGCTCATGCTTTTAATTAGAACTCTAGCTATTAGGGTTTCGATCTCTTGCTTATATAAGGCACAAGGATCCATGTTTTTAGGGACTTCAATCATTAATCAAAACACGAATACTTTCAGTCTTTATTTTCTCGTGGAATCGAGTGTCTTCTTGAAAAGGGGAGAGTTGAATAGGTGAAATCCTATTCTTGAGTGTGTGGAATCTCGCTCGCCCAATAGCTTGAACTATTTTGAGTTGTTTCACTTGGATTGGCAAGCTGGTGTTCTCAATCAACTTCACCATGTGAGATTATTGTAGAGGGGTTCTATAATCATTCCTGGTCGTGTGTTAGGGTCTTGATTTCCCTAGTGTGCTCCACATTACTTTTAGAGTTCGACCAAATTTATCTAGATACCAATCCATCATAATCAAAGGATCATTAATCCGCCCTTCCTCAGCCATTTCGAACTTGTTATCCCTTCATCCAATCAAACTCTCTGAGTCTTTGGTTTCAAAAGATCATGATGCAACACACGGCTAATCTCCGTATCATTAATGGTTAAATATATTAATTTTGTTTCGTCTGAAATCATTTGACAGACAATAACTCCTCTTCTAATTTTTCCAACCCATTGAAGAGGAGAGTTGAAATGGTTGATTCAGTTAGAAATGATTACTTTATTTTTTTGAAAGAAAACCAACGTGTTATTGATTGATATCTAGGAGAGCCATCAAAGTTACAGAGTGTGGAAAACTCATTCCCAAGAGGAGGGCTAAGCTTAGCAACCCCAATGCTAATGTCATTGGAGACAAACTGGTGTTGATTGCGTACACTTCCTACTGAATAAAGCAGTCTTAACAGCTAAGGCCCCGTGACATAGCTTCAAGCCAAATTTTCATTGAACAACAGAGTTACAAGTAAGAAGCCAAAATGATCAAATTGAAAAGTGGAAAACAAACCACCCAAAGTTCAAATTGAAAAACAAACTCTAAATTGAAAAACAAAGCAAGATATTTCACTAGAAAACACTAATAGTCACTTATATGTCCTAATTTCTTTCTTGTATAAAAACTGATAACCAAGGTTCATAATATAAATGCTTATAAATAGTCCACACTTAGCCCATTAACCGACCCAAATAGTTTGGGCCGATGACTGGATACGGCCCATCTACCAAGAAAGTATAAATCATAAAAAATGGCCCTTTATTATTTTTTATACATTAAAAAAACTTATTCACATTTTTTTTAATATACTAAAGCTCTTGACTTTACAAAAAGTTATACAAGTTAAATTTTTTTTTGTTTCTTAAAGTTTTTAAGAAATAACTAAAACTTTAATAAGTCCATAAAATTATCCGATCTAAAGTCCAAAAATTGTTTTTGTTTTTTAAAGTCTTTAAGCAAGTTAAAATTGTTTTCATTCCTTGATTTCATATTTTTTTCACGAGTTTTAGTCATTTTGACTTGACTTTTTGACTATACAATAACGCCATTATTTTGTCATTTGATTGTTGGTTAGTGTTAAACTACCTTTGTCATCCTTTTTGAAGCATATGATCTTAGAAGCTGGATAAGCTCTCCAACTTGAAATCACGGGAGTAGAATATAAGGGTGATAATCTTATTATAATTAACTCGATTAAATAGACCTAAAAATCCTTGTGGGAAATCGCTTTGATCATATCTGATATCACCTTTATTTTATGGTTTCATGCAAATATTTTGCGTTCATATTTTCAAGAAAATGAGTGAGGTGACCGACAAACTAGTTAAGATTGTCTATATAAACCCCGATGTTGTTGCAAGTTAATAGGACGAAGTAGAAGTTTTCATCCAAAAGAATGTCCAGGTAATGCACCTCAAAAAGGTGATTACACCTAACCCTTTTTCCGTGCTGTAAAAAAATAATAGACAAGAAACTTGATTTTTCAACTGTAATATTTTAGACGATAAATTTTAATTTATAACATGTTTTAATTATCGGAATATATCGTTCTTCGTTCTATTGTATATTCATATTCCTGATTTCAGCCCAATTTTTACACGCGTATCAACCAAACAAGCCCTTAAATCAATTCACTTCTAAAGCGATGCGTTTAATTCGAAAGCTATATTGCTTGACTTTTATTTCCCTAACTAACTTTTACGCCTTTGGGGTAGAAATTACAGCGTGTATATATATTTATTTGATAACTATATATATATATTTTTAATTATATGAAATAAACTTATATAAAACCGAGTCTCATAATGTTGGACCATCAAGTCAAGGTATTAAAATTGGACAACTAGATAAATATGATAAGGATTATTTATTCACAGGTTTAAAACTTATACACGTTGGACCATTTGTGAAAGGCAATCCTTGCAACAATACAAACATTTTTATTTCCCTTTTTGTTTTCATATTTAATTCAAATCAAAATGGATTAGTATTATATATGTTTAGCTTCTTAAGATAAAATAGATTTTTCTTTTGGTCAATTAGACAAGATTAATTTTTAAGGACGTGTAAAATTGAATTTTTAACTAAATGTAAATGAATATGATTAACTAAAAATGTGCCTTTTTTTTTTTTTTTTTTAATAATAAGAACGTGTTTGACGATGATGGGAAAAAAAATTGCAAATAAAATTTACCATCTTGTTGTTTATATGGAGTTTTGTTGACTAGTGAACATGATAGAATTTAATATTTCATGTTCATGAATAATTATCATTTTGTCAAAATACGCACCGTTTAAAGAGAATATCATTTAATCAATCTATCAACCGTAATGTTATTTTCACAACGTTAGATTTACTAGAGGTTAACAAATTGCACAATTAACCCTCAAGTTTTACTTTGCTCCTATGTTGCACGGAAACGGATAATGAAAAATGGACACGGCGAGAAACGACAATCCTAAAAATCGTAGGAAATGGGGACACGGAAAACAAACTAAATCATTTTACAGCTCTTACGAAGATAAATTTATATATATTATAAGAAGATATGTATATATGATATAACCAATGACACATGAATGTGTCTTTAGTTTCTATAAATATTGATAATAAAAATATTGATTGTGTTAAGTGATATTGAGGTAGTAGTTATGAATGTCGTATTCATATTGAATTTCAAAAAAGAAAACAAAATGTAACGGCCATTGATGTCTTGTTCATATCTTTTGTATTCCCCTTTGATTCCACGTTGAGCCGTCATTAATGATCATGGTTTGGATGTGTTCGGTCCATACCCCATATTGGAAACGTGTCTTGACCGTATCCTCACTATTTTGACCGTGTCTGAGAAGCTTCCAAGTTTCCGACACAAAAACGACACTGTCTAGAGATTTCCGTGCATCGTAGCTTTGCTCTGATTAGGGCTATTATTTGATTTGAATTAATTTGTCTAAACTTTGATAATTTTATGTTCCGTTCATTTAAATCAAGATGAACCAATATTGAATCAACTTAAAATGTAATCATATTATTCAATTTGTTTACTCAAGCGAAGAAACTCAAGCTCGTCATCTTTTTTTGAGCGAATCCAATTAGCTTAACTCACAAAATAACAATACCGAAAATTAACTCATCTAGACATTTTTTTAAGTTGGTTACCCTTGTGAAACTAATTCGAGCCGATCTTAAACATGACCAACTATCATCTTGTTTAGAGCCAAGCCAAGTCAAGTTAGACCTAATTATAAACCGGTCTTAGTAAATATAAAGATAATCATGAACATAAATCAAAATTTTATCGAATCGAGCTCGAGTAACTCGACTCCACGTTACTCTCATACTATAATCAATGCCAAATTAGTAGTTGATCATGCAAGTCCTTATTTGTGAGTACCCTTTGGTCAGTTTGTGACGACTTAAGAGTACGTTTCCTCTTATCATAAACACGTACAAGTAGGTAATTAACAAGTCCAATCTTAACCACTATTTCACTCTCATATATACATATATAAATGGTCCTGAAAACATCGCATTAAGTGAGGATATTAAAAGCCGTAGGGTCATATAAGAAAAAGTATAGTAAAAGTAATGGTGGCTAGCTCGTATTCAAACACTACTGCCCGGGCTTTCGGTAATTTAATGACGATTTTATTATATGTGGAAATGGCCCCTATTCACTAAATGATACATCTCTCTAAATTATTTCACTTTTTTCCACATTTTTTTTTCCTTTAATAATATGGATGTGACAAAATTATCCTTATCTAATAATACTCGTGCTAATTAAAATAATTTATATACCGGTATAATTCCTGTACTTTGTTGTACGAGGAGTTTTCAAATTTTTTTAATCAAAATTTATATAAAAGAATTTAGGAAATACATTTTTTTATGAAATATACTTACTTTAATTTTTAACTAATTAAATTTGAGTTGTGAAGGAAATTCACTCGATCTATACACATAAATGTGAGGGTTTTTTTTAGTTATACGTCCAAATATCAATTGAATTGGATATTTGCTATTTTTTAGTTAATCATATCTTATAATGATTTATATATATATATATATATATATATATATATATATATATATATATATATATATATATATATATATATATATATATATATATATATATATATATATATATATAAAATGTGTGAGAAAATAACATGTGTCGACTAAATGAATTGTGATAGCCAAGGTTTTAGTTTGATATATTATATAGTTTTAGAGACAAGTGTAACGTTCATAGTCATATGTTTGAAGATGGATAGAGTAAACAATTTGGACAAGGTCCAGTTAAAAGAGGAGGGCCCAGCAATCGTTATCACCCCATGCATAATGTATAAATATGTGTAATGTATTGTCACAGTGTAATCAGTAAGTACGTGGCCTTCTGGCCCTTCAAAGTTACTTTGTTTCATTATTGGGTCAATAGTCAAATGCCCTCTCCTTTAGGGTGGTTCAGACTGAAGGATCAATAGGATGCCTATAAAAAAATAAGATGAAATAACGGAACTGTTAGATATACTGTAAGTAATTTATCCTCTATGTAAAGTGTTGCCTAGGCCGAGGGAGTAAATTGTTGACCGTGTAGATAACGTTTAATTCTTTATATATGGTTAAGTTTGAGTAAACTTGGTTATAGATCGAGGATCATGTGTATTATGAGGGTCAAAAGTTCGGTATACATAAAGTTCAGTGATGTATTTATCCTATATTTAGTTGATTATGAGAGGATAGTACTTTGATCTTATATACTACATAGGTTTATTTATTTTTATAATTGATATGGAATATAAATCTTAACTCACGTGATACATTTACGAGTGCAACAAAGAGAGTGACTTGACATTTTGGACAAATAGATACGTGGTTAGGTGTCGTGTGCATTACGACTCTAGATTGGAGTTAAGCCCAACAAGTTTATATTCTAAAATCATTTGACGATTAACGAAGAGAACATATAACTATAAAAAAAAATTATTAACTTGTTCCATGAAAAAAAAAGCCCAACAAAGTTATATCTCATGTAATTATTTATTGTGCTTGAAGCGTTTTATTTTGACGCAAATGTACCATGTAATAGGCTAATATAGGTTAGGGCAATATTACTTATATAGTTAAAGAAAACCCGATTACACCAAGCATTTTCAATCCGCAATGCAATTAGGTGCTCATTGCATTCCGAAATTGCTATAAATCTCTTTCTTTTTTCTTCTACTCATGTAACGTTCGAATTGTAACTTTATGACCGATGCCATTTGTATTTGGATTGCACTTGTGTTAGTTATATAAAATTTGAATTTATGGCTATTGTCACGCGTAATTGGAGTGTGTAGTGCTAATAGGCATGCAATATAGCGCGTTTGTGCACCTATTGACATACATCCAACACAATTATACTGCGTTTAATATAACTGGTTTAATTTATTATGATATAAATAACTGGTTTAATTTATTATGATATAAATAAGGTTTAGTCTGCTTCATAAATCACAAGTTAGTAGGCCTTGTGTCATGACACATATTAC
Source organism: Fagopyrum tataricum (assembly GCA_002319775.1). Taxonomy (NCBI): domain Eukaryota; kingdom Viridiplantae; phylum Streptophyta; class Magnoliopsida; order Caryophyllales; family Polygonaceae; genus Fagopyrum; species Fagopyrum tataricum. Next base: position 8,663,758 of record CM008285.1, on the reverse strand, counting down.
AAAATTTTTTGTTTGAATTCAGATTCATGTCGGATTTAAAAGAATTAAATAATATCAATTTCGTTTATCCAGATGGAGTACGTCCACCACGCATGTATTATTTTCTTTTTCCAGTAAAAAAAAGGAAACTGTGATGGATCGGTACAGAACATTCGAACTACAGAAGTCATTATTCCCTATTTTTCTGCCTATAAATCACTCTTTTTTTATTTATTAAGTTAAATAAATATATAATTAGATAAAAGAAAACTAAAATAAATAACTTCTCCTATAAAAAACGAGGAGAGATAAAAAAGTAATCGATTTCTTTTCCAAGGTACACCCTACAAAGGAAGAAGATTACATGGACTTTTTCATTAAAAGTCCAACTAAGAACAAAAGTCAAAAAGGAGAAAATTAATTCATACTCGTTTGAATCGTAATAAAGACTACTACGGATACAAGTCAGTCTTCAATCTATACACATATAATCGGTTGATTCATGTTAAAGTGTAGATCCATTTAAGTATTTGATTTCGTAACATATTCATATATAATTTAACAATTGGTATAAGAGCAGTTATAGACTTGCATAATTCATCGATTTATTCGAATGAAGTTACTACCTTGTAAATTTGTATAGGAATGTAAGATTCGGTAATTCTCAATGATTGTTCGAGCAAATTTTTATTGCGTTGAATGTCGATCAAATAGAATAGTTTCATTTTGAGTTAAAGTGTTTCTATACATTCTCTAATATTTGATTTTTTTGTATAATTCTGTTTACGGAGTGTAGAGTATATATGTTAAATGATTTATACTAGTTTACTCCAGCCTTTATTAATCCGAGTTAATTTTTGGAGTCAAAATCATTAATTAGTGATTAAGGAAAAAAGTTATAATTAATTGATACCTTGATCTTTACTATGGTTTCATGTGAATAGTTGAAAGGAGACATGTTTGAACATAGTTCACTGACAGAGTAGTTGCGGGTATAATCTTGCACATAATGACAATACGAAGATTAACCCTCTTTTTTTTTAATCATGCATTTGATTGGCACATGCATGTAAGGTATGAATTATAGATTCAATAGTATAATTCTAGTTTTGGTTTCAATTATTTAATTATTTTTAATGTTTAAATTATATGTAATGTGTTTGTCACCGAATTGGCCTAATTGTATTAAGTTTAAACAATTATTATAGTATATGATCAATTGTTTGTGATCAGATAGATGCTATTACATGTTTTGCTTCGAATGAACGATTGATTTTATTGGTTATGTTTTTAGGAGATTAATCAAATGTGGATTATTGAAAATAAGTAATAATATTAAAGATATTAATCATCGTATTTAGGTTGAATAATATGTATATCTAAAAATAGCATATTATTTAATTTACGTATGTTATGATTGTCTATTAAATGTATGATTTTAGCATCAATGATAGTGTGTGTTTAAATATTGTCCAAAGGTTGCTTGAATACATACTTTAAATTTTACATATATGATTTGAATTTGTATTATAGTCAAAACACTAATAGGTAAGCATGTATTAATTATTGCAACTTCATCAAATTTCTCTACATCTGCAAACTTTGTTGTTAAGTCAATGGGCTGAATTATGATGATTGGTTTGAACAAGTCTGATTTACATTGGACATTATGTCGTTGGGTCTTGCTACACTCATGGATAATCTACCAGCAACCATTACCGAGAATAGCTCTGAAGCTGAAAAGTCTCTTGATGAGAGGTAGGAGCGTTCTAACAAGTTGAGTTTGAATCTCATGAGGATGAGTATGACTACAAGTATTAAGCCATCAATGCCTAAGACAAAGAATGCTAGAGATGTTTTACTAAAGGTTAAGAAGTATTCACAATCGGATTTGGCGGACAAGTCAATTGTAGGAAGCATTATGAGTGAGGTGACTACGAAAAGGTTTGATTGGTCTCATTCTATCAATGATCATGTGAATTACATGTCAAATTTGACAGCAAAGTTAAAGACCGTGGGAATGGATGTTAATGAAACATTTTTGGTCCAATTTATCATTAAATCTCTACCTTATGAGTTTGATTAGTTCCATGTGAACTATAACACCATTAAAGACAAAGGGAACTTTCAAGAATTAAAGACCATACTTGTATAAGAAGAAGGGAGATTAAGGAAGATAAAAGATCAAGTTGTCCATTTTACAAGTCATGATGGTGCCAACAGCAATAAGGGTGCATCGGGTAAAAATGACAAGAGGAACAAGAACCCTTTGAAAGTCAATAAGGGTCATGATACGAAGGAAGTTAAGTGTTTCTTTTGCAAGAAAACGGGACACTTCAAGAAGGATTGTTTTAAAAGGAATGCATAGTTTGAGAAGAAAGATATACATTATAGTTATGATTCTTTTGAATCAAATCTTATAGAAGTATTTAATAATACATGGTGGATAGATTCTGGTGCTACTACTCACGTGTCTCATATTAAACAGGGATTAAGTTTAGTCTGGCCTATAAGAAGAGTTGAACAGTATTTGTTCATGGGAAACAGGATGAAGGCGAAAATAGAGGGCATTGAGACTTACAGATTGATCTTGGACATTGGTTGTCATATTGATATTGAAGGATGTCTTTATGTATCTGAATGTGTTGGAAATCTTGTTTCCATTAGTAGATTGGACAATTTAGATTTTATTAATAAGTTTGGACATGGTGAATTTTCATTGTACAAACATAACAACTTGTATGGTAGTGGTACATTGATTGATTCACTTTACAGGTTTAATCTTGATAAAAAAAAAATTTCCTGAATCTTTTCTTTATGTTGAAGCTTAGGTGGGAATCAAACGTAGTGCATCTAATGAAAATTCAGCTTTCTTATGGTATCAAAGATTGGGTCACATATCTAAGGAAAGGTTAATGAGGTTGGTGAAATTGATATCTTACCTCTCTTCGATTTTAGTGACTTAGATGTGTGTATAGATTGCATTAAAGGAAAGCAAACTAAACACACTACAAATAAAGCCACCACAAGAAGCACTCAACTTCTTGAGTTAATTCACACCGACATTTGTGGTCCTTTTGACGTTCCTTCTTGAAGCAATGAAAAGTTTTTCATCACTTTTATTGATGAATTATGATGATTGGTTTGAACAAGTCTGATTTACATTGGGCATTATGTCGTTGGGTCTTGCTATACTCATGGATAATCTCCATTACAAAGAATAACTCTGAAGCTGAAAAGTCTCTTTATGAGAGGTAAGAGCGTTCTAACAAGTTGAGTTTGAATCTCATGAGGATAAGTATGACTCAAAATATTAAGCCATCAATGTCTAAGACAAAGAATGCTAGATATTTTTTTTTTCTTCTAAAGGTTAAGGAGTATTCAAAATCGGATTTGGCGGACAAGTCAATTGTAGGAAGCATTATGAGTGAGCTGATTACGAAAAGGTTTGATTGGTCTCATCCTATCCATGATCATGTGAATTACATGTCAAATTTGGCAGCAAAGTTAAAGACCTTGAGAATGGATGTTAATGAAACATTCTTGGTCCAATTTATCATTAACTCTCTACCTTATGAGTTTGATAAGTTTCAGATGAACTATAACACCATTAAAGACAAATGGATCATTCAAGAATTAAAGACCATGCTTGTACAAGAGGAAGGGAGATTAAGGAAGATAAAAGATCAAGTTGTCCATTTTACAAGTCATGATGGTGCCAACAACAATAAGGGTGAATCGGGTAAAAAGGACAAGAGAAACAAGAACCGTTTGAAAGTCAATGAGGGTCATCTTAAAAAGGAAGTGAAGTGTTTCTTTTACAAAAAAAAACGGGACACACCAAAAAGAATTGTCCTAAAAGGAATGCATAGTTTGAGAAGAAAGATATACATTATAGTTATGATTATTTTGAATCAAATCTTATAGAAGTGCCTAATAATGCCTGGTGGATAGATTCTTGTGCTACTACTCACATGTCTCATATTAATCAAGGATTTAGTTTGATCGGTCCATAAGAGGAGTTGAATAGTATTTGTTTATTGGGAAACATGATGAAGGCAAAAATAGAGGGCAATGGGAGTTACAAATTGATCATGGACATTAGTTGTCATGTTGATATTGAAGGATGTATTTATGTACCTGAATGCGCTAGAAATCTTGTTTCCATTAGTAGATTAGACAATTTAGGTTTTATTATTAAGTTTGGACATGTTGAATTTTCATTCTACAAACGTAATAACTTTTATGGTAGTGGTATATTGCTTGATTAACTTTACAAGTTTAATCTTGATATTAAAATTTCTGAATCTTTGCTTTATGTTAAAGCTAATGTGGGCATCAAACGTAGTGCATCTAATGAAAATTCAGCTTTCTTGTGGCATCAAAAATTAGGTCACATATCTAAGGCAAGGTTAATGAGGTTGGTGAAAAATGATATTCTACCTCTCTTGGAGTTTAGTGACTTAGATGTGTGTATAGATTGCATTAAAGGAAAGCAAACTAAACAAACTACAAAGAAAGCCACCACAGAAGCATTCAACTTCTTGAGTTAATTCACATTGACATTTGTGGTCCTTTTGACGTTCCTTCTTGTAGCGGTGAAAAGTATTTCATCACTTTTATTGAGGATTTCTCACGTTATGGTTATATTTATCTATTGCATGAAAAGTCTCATTCTAAAAATGCCTGAGAGGTCTTTGTTGCTGAGGTAGAAAGGCAATTAGATAGAAAAATAAAAGTTGTGAGATCTGATATAAGTGGTGAATTTTATGGAATATATAAAGAAAGTGGACAATGTCAAGGTCCATTTACAAAGTTCCTTGAAACTAGAGGCATTTGTGCATAGTATACTGTGCCCGGTACACCTCAACAAAATGGTGTAGGTGAGAGACGAAACCATACATTAACTAATATGGTTAGGAGAATGTTAAGTAATTGCTCTTTGCCCTTATCATTGTGGATACATGCATTAAAGACTACAACATAATTATTGAACCGGGTTCCTAGTAAGGCAGTTCCTAAGATCACTCATAAATTGTGGACGGGAAGGAAACCTAGTTTGAGACACCTCTGTGTTTGGGGTTGTCCTGCAGAAGTAAGGGTGTATAATCCACATGAAAAGAAGCTTGATCCAAGAAATAATTTGTGGATTCTTCATTTTCTATCTTGATAAGTCAAAGGGGTATATATTTTATTGCCCTAACCATAGTACGAGAATCATAGAAAGTGGCAATGCTAGGTTCATCGAGAATTATCAAACTAGTGAGAGTGGTAATTCACAAAAAGTGGACATTCAAGAAACTCATGTTGAAGATCCGTCACCCGTGGTTGTTTCTAAATTTGTTGTATCAATTGTCGTATCACAATTACATGACACATTGGAATAACAAGATGATGTCCAAAATCCATTAGTTGAAAATGAAATAGATGAACCGGAGTACAAGAAGAGATAAATGAACCACATGAATCTTTAAGGCGATATGTAAGAGAAATAAGATCTTCCATATGACCTTGAAAATGAATGTGACATAAGCATTGATGAAGATCCAATTTCATTTAAGCAAGCCATGCAAATTGACAATTTTGAAAATTGGATTATTGCCATGAAAGAAGAAATGCGATCTATGAGTGACAAACCAAGAATGTAATCTAGTTGAGTTGCTTAAGTGTTCCAAGACCTTTGGGTCTAAGTGGGTCCTTAAGACCAAAGGGGACTCTAAGGGCAACATGGAAATATATAAAGCTTGATTGGTTGCTAAATGATACACTCATAAAGATGACATTGACTATAAAAAGACTTTCACTCCAATGTCAAAGAAAGACTCTTTGAGAAAAGTTTTGGCTTTGGTGGCTCCTTATGACCTTGAGCTTCATCAAATGGATGTGAAGACCACTTTTTTTCTAAATGGAGATTTAGAAGAGAAATGCACTTAAGCATTTATCCATTAAAAGTCCAACTAAGAGCAAAGGCAAGAAGGAGAAAATCAATTCATACTCGTTCGAATCGTAATGAAGACTACTACGGATACATGTTAATCTTCGATCGATACACGTATATATAATTCAGTTGCTTCATGTTCAAGTTTATATCTTTTAAAATGTTTGATTCATAACATAATCGTATATAATTTAACATTCGATATACTAGACAAACTTAGTAAATCGAGATCTCTATATGTCAAATGGAGATGGACTGATCGCCCTATTTGGCATTCAATCTGAATAGCCTGCTCCCTTCTATTTATACATTTAAAAAGTATTTATGATATATATATAACTAACGGTCTGTTCCCTTGTAATTTATTTTTGTTTTATTTAGTTTATAAACTCCTATTTAGTTTAAAAACCCCTATTTAAATTTTTGTGCGTGTTTACTTGGAGATTGGGTTAGTTCTCTATGGGTTTATAAACCACTAAAAAAATAAACTTATCCGAGCAAAGTTATTTTTGCTTGGATGAGTTTATTTTTGTTTAAAACCCGATTTTAGCCTTGTGCTTTTCCAACCCGATATTCTTTGTTCATCTCTATGTAGTCCCGCCAACCTTCGATTTTTTTAGGGGCATAAGTGTATTTTGAACAAAAATAACCCAAAAAATAAACTACAAGTAAATAACCTTATATTATTTATATATATAAATCCATTGAGAAATATACCCGAAAATAAACTATAAACCCGTATAAACTCATTGAGTTTATAAACCCGAAAATAAACCAATCTGCAAGTAAACAAACCCTAAATGATGTAGTTTTATAATTTATTTAATAAAAACACTTAAATTTTATAATAAAAAAAAAGTTTAAAAGGTGTAAAAATATTAATTATTCAAAATTTGTTTTAGAGAAAAGGACTCTCGAATTCTCGCTTTGTCCGTATTAGAATATGTCGGTAAGTAAAAATGCAGACATAAGCTCGTAAGTTTTCCTATTTGTGTCTCAACCATTAGAGTTTAGTCATTAAAACTTAAAAGCTTTAACATTTGATCGAATATTCAGAAATTTAAGATAATTCGATGGAAAAAAAATTAACGTACTTAGCTAGTGACCCTTGATTGGACGTGAATCTGATGTATATTAAATTATTAACTTTGGCAAATTGGTCAAGCCAAATAAATTGACATGCATGTACCTAAATGCTCGGACGTACTTTATAGTATATACACTAAACATACTTGCCAATAAACTTATCTTTTCTAGTTAACATTATACGAACATGTTAAAATACCTGTGATCGGATATCTCGAGAGTCAGCCGGGCGTCCCCCTCGACCCGGTACTCGGTGGAGCGGCGACATCTCCAACTCCAAGTCTGAGATAAGAGTTTTATTGGCTTGTGAGTGATCTCAGAGTTTTATTGGCTTGTGAGTGACTTTGGGATCGACGATATGACAATTCAAATACTTTGTTTGGACAATTTGTCACCTATTTGAGTAAAGATGAATGACTAGATATACTATAGTCATTTTCATCTATAACAATATAAGTATTAACAAAAATTCTTTTGAGGACTTGAGCCAGCTTCATCATAATCATTAATCACTCTCCTAACACCAACGATTCCCACGAAATAAGCACCTCGTGTCGCAATTGTTCATCGCCTTCCTCCGCAATACATTTTCCCAGTATGTCACAAGAAGAATTTCCGTTTAAACCTCCCTAGATTAGATGAAGTGCATTTTCGACAAAGATACATTAAAACATATTTCATCGAACCTCTAGACCTCATTACCAAATTCGACACACGAGTCTCCGGCCAATTTATTATTTTCGTTTGAATGTTGCAAACCCTAGTTTTATGAATGAATCCAAGGCACTATATATGTTAATTATGTACATGTACGATAGATGCGTGATGTGTGTCATATATCGCCCGACCGTATGATGAGATGGGAGAATTCTATCTTCTTTTCCTCCTAATTTGTTAATGTTTAGGATCCTCTGGTACAAATTTTGATTAACCACTCATAAATCTTCGTGTAGTTACGTTGTTCTAATCAGTTCAGTCATTTCTACCCAATCCGTTATAACTACTCCTAAAATTTATAGGGCAGTTTGTTTGAAAGTACTAAAAAATAAAAATCATTACCGGTAAATAAATTATTTCAATTAAAAATAAAAGTTAAAAATACTTAAGTTGAATAAAATTCTCGTAGACCAAAAAATGTAAAATAATTAATGAATTTGTACATATGAAAAATCAAAGTTTAATAGTTACAATGTCATGTACTATGAACCAAATTTTTAACTATTTAGTACTCCCTTCCGTTGACAATGTTTAACGGTAAAAAAAAATCTTACATATTAAGAAAACTAAAAAGTATAAGATGTAATATCTATTGATACAAAATAATTTAAAAAATTATATAAAACAATTGCACAATTTGAAAAGTTAATTATAGAGATAAAGAAATAGTGTTTTGACGATATATTAATAAATAAAAAAGATAAAAAAGATTCTATTTGTAAAATTTTTAAATATTAATAACACTTATAATTCAGTCCTAAAGTTATGACTCTTCTCCTTTTTTTGGTAATTCTCGTGCTTTGGGTTCGTTTTGATATGATATTTCCGGTGCTTGTTTCTAACTCTCTATCATTTTTTCGGTATTTGACGGTTAACTTGTTTGTCGCTTACCGCGGCATCCGGAGCCACCGGTTTTTTCCTTAGCACCTTAATTCCCTTTTCACACAAAAAAACACACATATACTGCCATAATTTTAGAACCAAGTTTTGAGCCTCATATAGTCATATACCAAGAATTATGAATCTGATGGAGTATATTTATATTGAAAACCAGAGAAATTACTATTTTTTAATCATTTTCGTTGAAAAAATTACAGTAACTTGTAACTATATTTTCACAATCATGTGAATAGTAAAAAGACGAATTTAGTTACCTTAAGAAAGTGTGACTTTCGAAAATTGTACCCTGAAAGCCTATTTATTACAGTTTATCCCATGGATGTCGCTGACTCTTCTTTTCTGTGCCCCATCTTATTTATTACTTAGTTTCTCCATCTTCCTTTTCTTCGATCTCTCTGTGTCTAACTTCACTCATGTTTTTACATTGGTAGCTTCCTAGCTTTCCTTAAAGGGACATCACACTCCCCACTTTAACCCTTTTCATATCTTCATTCTCCACTTCTCTGCATATACTCCAGCCCAATTCACCTATAAGATCGAGATCGACCTGAAAAAACGATCTCAAACAACAATGGGGAGATCGCCGTGTTGCGACAAGGTCGGCTTGAAGAAAGGTCCATGGACGCCTGAAGAAGATCAGAAGCTCTTGGCTTATGTTGAAGAACACGGCCATGGCAATTGGCGTGCTTTGCCTTCTAAAGCTGGTAATTAAGGTTTTTTTGAGGTAATTAAGGTTAATTATGAATTTTAAAATTAGTCTTTGAATTGTACTTTGTTTTGGATTCTTTAGGGTTACAAAGATGTGGAAAGAGTTGCAGATTAAGATGGACTAATTATCTTAGGCCAGATATCATTAGAGGAAAATTTAGCCTCCAAGAAGAACAAACCATCATTCAGCTTCATGCTCTATTGGGCAACAGGTTTATTTTTATTTATTTTTTTATTTTTTATGTATAGTGAAGGCATAATTATGATAATGTGACATGAAACATATATAATCTGAATAAATTGACATCTTATTTGTCTCTCAACAATGTTACATTATTGTTCAAAATTACACATTCTTAAACTAACAAAACAAAAATCTATAGATATAAGTGTATGGTTGTTGTATTTCGATTATGTTTAATTTCGGGTTTTTATTTTTTGATCGTTTAGGTGGTCGGCTATAGCGACGCATTTACCGAAGAGAACTGATAACGAGATCAAGAACTATTGGAATACGCACCTCAAGAAGAGACTAACTAAGATGGGAATTGACCCGATTACCCACAAGCCGAAAAATGACGCTCTTGTCTCGAACGACGGAGGTCAATCCAAGTGTGTTGCGAATCTTAGCCATATGGCGCAATGGGAAAGTGCCCGATTGGAAGCCGAGGCTAGACTTGCTAGGCAATCGAAACTTCGACCTATTTCGTCTCAAACCCAACTTAGTCTTCCGGAATATATTTCTCATGGTTCGGGAATTAGTACTTCCTCGCCACCTCCGCCAGTACCGCCGCCGCCACCTCTTACATCAAGGTGTCTTGATGTTCTTAGGGCTTTGCAACATGGGGCCCACCACTCCCCGACTTCCACCTTAAGCTTCTCAGAGAACGGGTCTACTATAATAGTAGGACCCACAACCGCTACCTCAACTGCTGCTACCACTACTGCTATGATAGAGTTTATGGGTAATAATTCAACCGATTTGATCAAAGAAGATCATGGAAAAATCTGTGAACAAGATCAAGATCATCATGATCATGATCAGTATGATGATGGGATAGGCATGTCATTAATGCCCACATTCACATCAGGGCTCCATGAGATTAGTAACCCTAATCAACCTGATCAAGGAAACTTCATTGAAGGGTTTACTGAGCTTTTGCTTTGTAACTTTTCTGATCGGAATTTGACATCAGAAGACGGCGGCGGCGGTGGCACAAGTGGTGGTGCTGGTGAAGGTTGTTGTACTGAAGACAATAAAAGCTACTGGAACAGCATTCTCAATCTGGTCAATTCCTCACCTTCAAGTTCAGCATTGTTTTAATACATTATTATTATTATTATTTTATAAATAATTTGTGATGTTGATTAGTTAATTTCACTTAAGCACTCTATCTTAATCACTTTGGTTATCATCTCAATCTTCTTTGGCTGAAAAAATCTCCATCTTTTAGTGACCTCTTGGCTTTCATTTCAGTGGGGCTACAGAATTGAAGATCAAAGTTAATACCCAGAAAAAAAATGAAAAAATATATTATATATATAAAGATGAAGAAGTAAAGATGAGTATATGATTGGATATGTGATGAAACAAGAGAGAGAGTAAGCATTAAAGGATATAGAATTGAATGCTGTTAGTTTCATGTCATGATCAACACAACAGGGCAAGATTAAAGTCTGTGTCTTATACTTTGGTTGTCATGAAAGTTGAATATGTGGTGATCTTAGTTGTCTCTAGCCTGTTTATAAATCTATTTATAGTAGTATTAGTGTCAATTGGGTTGGCCACGTAAGTAGGATTTTGACATTTTTATATTTAGGGTAGTTTTAAATTCACACTTTTCTTTTACAAAAAGTTAAAAATATCATCTAAACAAAAGATAGTGCGAATCGAAATAACCCTTTCAGTATATTATCGACGTGTGAAACTCAACTATTTCTTAGTAAAGAAGTCATCAACTATTGTTCATAACCTATTAATTGTAAAAATTAGAATACAACTTATGAATTAAAAAAAATACGAAAATTAGTTACTCACTTCGTCACAAATATGTAAATCGATCGACATTCCAAGATAGTGTACACCAAACACAGACTCCATTGTCCCACATTAGTCAGTAAAATTTGAAAGGTTTTTTTCATAAGTAATAATATTTGTAAAGTATAAATATTTAATTTTATTAAAATAATATTTGATAAATTATGAATGATTTTAGCCTGATATTAAAAAGAGACATGTTGGAGCTCAATAACAGAACTTTCATATTTCAGTCATGCATGATTGAGTTATTATGGGTTTACATTGACTTGAGTTGAGTTGATTGAGAATGGCTTGCCATAAAAAAATTTCTTACATTGACTTGAGCTCAATAATATGATCAGTTAGTCAGGAAATATAAACTTTAACCAAAATAATGTTAGCAGAAGATAATTTGTTATAATATATATCATAAAAATAATATTAGTTTAAATTCACACTTTTCTTTTACAAAAAAAATAAAAATATAAATGAGACAAATATATAATTAATGTCAAATAAATCTTTCGGTATTATCGACATGTGAAACTAAACTATTTCATAGTAAAGTAGTCATCAAAATATTTTTTTTATAGCCTATTAGTCGTAAGAATGAATTACCCACTTCATCACGGATATGTAGATCTACATTCCAACATGGTGTATACCAAACTCAGACTCCATTGTCCAACATTAGTCAGTAAAATTATGATTGATGTAAATTTTAAATGGTTTTTGTTCATGAGTTGTACTATTTTTACATATAAACATTTACTTTTTATGATAAATTATTTTATGAATGATTTTATATCATAAGAGTAATTTTCGAGCTCAATAATAGAACTTTAAAGTCATATTTCAATCCTGCATGATTGAATTATTATGAGTATACAATGACTTGAGTTGACTTGTCCTAAAAAAAAAATTTACATCAAAATAAGTCCATACCAAATTAGAGATGGTTTAGGTGGTATGATGAGTAAATTTAAATTATACGCTGATAAAATATAAACCGGTTAATTAGTAAATTTTCTTTTTTTAACAAAAGTGAATATTAAAAATATATTATAATATATATATATATATATATATATATATATATTAAATTTTGCACATATATTGATTTGATATATTCACATCTTATATATATTATAGGAGTAACACTTCTTGCCACGTGTCACACAGAAAAATGCTAACAGCTACGTGTCATTTTAGCATTTAACCACAACCCACAAAATATTAATTAAGTTTATTCATTAAAAAAATATTTAAAGAAATATGTATAAAAACATAGATTCTGCTGGAAAAAAAATGTATAAAAATATAGATTCTGCGGAATCCACAAGAAATTTGAACGTTTAATAAATTTCAACAACCAACAAAACAAAGATCTTCCCTAAGCAAATATTTATTGATGTATTATATAATATTATATAATAAATAAAAATATTAACATACGAACCAATATTATAAGTGATAACAAATCATATTATGAGTTATTATACAATTAGATATTTTATTAATGTATTATATAATATTATGTATAAAGTGTACAAATATTTGTTGCTTATTATCTACTCTATCTAATGATAAAAAAATAGTTTATATATAATCCCTTAAAAAAATAAATAACAAAAAAATATTTTTATCAAATCCCGTACAAGACACGGGTAATACACTAGTTATAATTTACTATAGAAATTTGGATCCTGCTTTATTGGTTTCCTAATTGTCCCCTTTTTCTTACATTGTATATTGTAGACTCTTGTAAAATGATTTAAAGTTTTTCTTGAATGTATCTTATAAATTTTTTAATTTTTGTTTTTTTTATAAATCAATGTCTTGTACAAAAATTCATAAAAGGGTAACTTTTGTTATAATTTTATTGAATGGGCTAATCCAGTTGAAAGATATGTGATATCATTTGCATTGATTAGAAGAATAAGAATATTATCTATTTATTTTAGGCTAGAATATATTGTGTTTTTGTCATTTCAATTCTATTATCTTGTAATTCCTATATAAAGGGTTATATTATCAATACATTTTGTGGTCATTGCAACACCCCGAATTTTGGGAACTCGGGGCGATACTGGCTAGGACCTCATAGTGGGTCCCGACTTTAGTTTGACAGCAATAACAACGGACATTGCAACAAGACACAAATATTAAAATCCAAAAATCCTTTAAAAGAAGAATATGTTCATTAAGACATAATCTAGACGCATACGACAACCAATAACTAGAATGAAATAAAGTCTAAGCAAGATAAAATAAACTGAATACAACCACCCACAACTCCTAGTACGGAACTCCCAGTTGGCCACTCCACTCCCGATTTCTCGGAAGAGATCTAACCTGCAAAGTCTAACAACACGGTAAAACCGATGGTTACAATTCTAATACTATGGATACTAGGGCACAATCACAGTCAAGGGAATACATTAAATCATACAACATGCGGAAAACAATGTCTTGCTGCTCTGACTGCACTGATCACTTCTCATGCCTTCCCGATGTCCCACCCTCGAAAAATTTGTAGTCGTCCCTCTGTAGAAGTGACGGTCATTGTCCTCCTTCCTATGTCAAGTATCGCCCCATACTTGACCATTTATTCCATTCCTAGGATGACATCCTAATACACCAGGTGCATCATTAGGAATTCCACTAACCATTCCCGGTTTCCCAAGCGTATCGGAAAGTTATGAATTTTCCGAGTACCACTGACCTTGTTCCCATTCGGTAACCCTACTACAAAAGGTACCCCAACTACTCTACCCAAGGACATCCTATATACACAAGCATCGGAGATAAAAGAATGGGTAGTCCCCGTATCAAACAAAACTCGGACATGTGCGTCCTAAATCCATATAGAACTTGTGGTCATAGGAGCATTCGGCTGATCTGCGCTCCTCAACTCAAATGTTTTGGCCTGAGTCCCGTTAGTCCCAATTGTACTAACACCATGGCCTCTACCACGGTCCATGCCCTATGCGGAACTATAAGGTGGAGGGTGCCCCGGGGCTCTGTACTGGTATTGGTACCCCGGTGCCCTCTACTGCCGGTAGCCTGGTGCTCTTTGTTGCTGATATCCTGGTGTGTAAGTGGTTGGGGGTCTCTGCCCACTCCCCTGAGCTCCGTGGTGGAAAGACCTCTGTGTTGGTGGAGCTACTCCCTGACATCAGAATGTAGCCATGTTTCCTAACTTGCCGCATGCCAAGCAGGTAGTCGGTGACCTCTAATATTGGGCTCGAAGGTGTCTAGGCTGGAAACAGTTGTGGCATTGACGTCTGGACCCTGGTACCTAAGTCCTCGGTGGAAATAAATCCAACTTTCCCGTAGGTCGGGACTCTACTTTGACTAGCAAAACCGCCACCAGAACTAGAGTGCCTGACCTTTTGTCTCTTATCAGACCCTCTTGACTGAACTACTCTCTGGTGAAGGGGTTGGTCTCTCTCATTGGCAGCGGCCCTATCCTGATAGTCCAGTAGGGTCTCACAACGGAATCCAGCTAAGTAGGATCGGGTATCCTCCCTCAGTCTCAGCGAAAAGAGGTAGACATGTTGCGCTTCCGGAGGAGCAGCTGGTCCCAACAAGGCCAGTGTAACACCCCAAATCCGTAGGACTCGGAGTGCTACTGAGCTAGGATCTCACAATGGATCCTGACCCTAGCCTAACAACAACTTCACTGAATCTTACAACAATGCACCAATAGATTAAAACAAAACATATATATATATATATATATATATATATATATATATATATATATATATATATACATATCAAAAAGGTGATACAAGGTACTACTGAGTACAAAAGTCAAAACATAACCCGTACAATATAAATATCCCATATCCCACGAGTACGCCCCGTGTACGGAACCCTCAGCAGATCACCCCTCCGGATCACTCTGCAGCTCTCCTAACCTACAAATGATCTACAACACGGTATAAAACCGTTAGCTAACTATACACATATATAAGATGATGCTAAAGCACAAACACACATCAATAATATTAACACATCATCATGATATCACACATTTACCCGGTTTATTATCTTTATAACGTTAATCACTCAAGAGTATATAAATCAATATATGAAAATACGTGACACGAGGAATGAATATAATCCTCGCATCTGCGTGCAATAGCTAGCTGGAGTGGTATCAACGCACTTTTCCGTATACCATATGGAGTGGTAGATGTCCTTCACGTATACCAGAACTAACTAGCTTACAGAGAACTTCCCAGACTCCACTACGGGATGAAAGGAAAGTTGTCACAGCCACTACAATGGGCGGTCAATATAACATAGGTCGGTGACCATAATAACACATGCTATAAAGCACATAACACACACCACTCAAGCATACATCAAATATAAGGATAGTAGCTAAGTAAGTCCTATGGATCATGACTTACCTCGGTCTTAGAAGTAACTCAAGTACGATCAACTCTCCAATTGGTCCACTCCAAACTGGAGGACAACAAAACCTATACAAGGCACACATACATATATATCACAATCCTATCACACAAAGGGGTCACACCTAGACCCAAGGGATCCATAAGGATCAAGTCCAACTCGTAAACCTCAAAGACGTAACCGGCATAACTATATCATACTCATCAACATCCGAATCCTAGCATGGTACTAGTTCCCTCATACTAGAAAGGAAAGGAACTACCTAACTATAGGGAGTCCCGGGACAAGACGCACCTGCGTGAACTAAGGACGCAGGGGCGGAACCCAGGCAACCGCAGGCGCGGTGGCACTCAACCGCGGGGCCGGTGACAAGAGTCGCTGGCAACGCAGGCACGGCGCGGGCGCTGCGGCACGTCTTCCGCAGGGGCGGTGACTTCTGGCCGCGGGGGCGGCGACAGTGCAGAATGAAACCTCGCGGCTTCTCTTTAGCTCTTCACGTGATCAAATCACGTCTTCTCTCCATCACAAACACACACAACATGCACATACACATACCAACCATCAACACCCTTAGCATACATCTAATCCTAAGCTAGAAAGATTGAATCAAAGAAGAAGAGAAGGAGAAGAAGCAAGACTCACCACTACTGAAGATCCTAGGTTGCAGGAAAGCTTAACACACACCAAGGCTGGCTTCCAAGCACAGCAACACACACACTAGCATCATCATCAACCATAAAGCCATAACAAAACTCTTCAAAGCCAAAGGAAACCAAGACAAGATCAAAGGAAGGTGAAGGAGAAGGAAGAAGGACGTGGGAAGCTGAAGAAAGGAATGAATATGGAACTCTTGCTCAACAAGGTAAAACGAAGAGGTAAGGTAAAGGGTAAAGCATGGTCAAAAGAGTCAACAAAACCGGCTGCAGCCGTCGGAAACCGCAGGGGCGGTCCCATAAGCCGCAGGGGCGGGAACCCGCAGGGGCGGCCAAAATGCCCGCGGGTGCGGAAAAGTCTAAACTCGGCCAAAGCCAAACTCGTCCATGGTCCGATCTCGGTCCGGAAGAGTAGGGGTCTCACAGCCAGCTCCTCTCTAAACCTCCGGATGACGTCAGATATAGGCATGTCCTCATACCGTGTCTCCAGAAAGTCCTCTAGTCGTTCCCTCATAACAACTACAAGGCAGAAGTGTCCCCTGATCAGGTCTCTCATATGGGCGAAAGTAGTCACACCTTTGCGAGCTGTCCTTCACCAGTAATGTGCCTGTTCCCGGAACAGGGTCTGTACTAGCTCCACATATTTGTCATGTTGACAGCGTATCAACTCGAGGGCAGTACTCTTTATGTGTCCCAACCAATGCTCCACCTCTAGACCCAACGTCCCATTGAAGGTAGCCACTCTCTGATGGTTGAAAGTCTTCAACCAATCATTTGGTCTTGGCGCCTGTGGTCCCTCTCTAGCTCGGACGTCCTCCACTACTCTCTCTGGTCGGGTCCTTTCCGAGGTCACTCTCAGTCACACCCCAACGGATCTAGCTGACGTGGGCAGGGCTGAAGCCGCCCTACCCCTCAAAGTTGCATCAACTGCCTCCTACATAGGTTCTCAGCTCTGTGGCGCTCATCATGATACGGCCTGACGCCGATGACCCAGTCCTGCGAGATTAGGACAATCATGTGGCTCCCCTCCTAGGCTCGGGGGTTGTCCTCTCAACGACTTCCTCTGCTGCATCGGCCCTAGCATGGGCCTCTACATTGCCCCCATATTGGCCTCTACGTTAGCCTCCACATTGGCCTCGGTATCGGCCACCCTCTCTTCTCTCGGTGGTGCAAGTAGGGCAGCTTGTCCTCGGCCTCTAGAAATTGGGAGTCTACCTCTGCGTCTTGGTGCCCCAATTGCCGGTGTTGCGGAGTAAAGAGAGGGACGACCTCTTCCCCTCCCCATAGCGGGTGTTATTCTATCGCGTTCCATCTGTACAAGACGGACGACTAAGATTAATATATTTGCATTTTTAAGGACAAAGCCAAACTAACTTACTACTACCCAACCCGACTACACAAGAACTAAACTTTGAAATTCATTTTAAAAAACTATATCCCTTTTCGGGTTCTGTTTATACTTGGCCGTTTTAGAATATTGCTAGTGCCATTTTTGTCAACCTAGAGCTTTGATATCAAGTTGTAACACCCCGAATTTTGAAAACTTGGGCGTTACTGGCTAGGACCTCACAGTGGTTCCCGGTCTTAGTTTGACAGCAATAACAACGGACTTTGCAACAATGCTTATATATTAAAAGCCAAAATTCCTTTAAAAGAAGAACATGTTCACTAACATAGAATCTAGACGCATACAACAACCAATAACTAGAATGAAATAAAGTCTAAGCAAGATTAAATAAACTGAATACTTACCTATAACTCCTAGTACGGAACTCCTGGCTGGCCACTCCACTCCCGATTTCTCGATACAGATCTAACCTGCAAAGTCTAACAACACAGTAAAACATTTAGCTACAATTCTAATACTAAGGATACTAGGGCACAATCATAGTCAAAGGAATACAGTAAATCATACAACATGCGGCAAACAATGTCCCGGTTCTTATCTTTTCTTTTGGTGAAATTTGTCATCCTATTATTCAACTTTTCATGGTAGCTTGAGAATCGCTCAACTCTCGCCCCTGTCCCTGTAAACTAATAGGATTGGTTTTGATCCATCTTCCCCATGTACGTTACTGGACTGGTCACGGGGAATCTTCCGGAACCCTCGGCCCGGAAAGAGTGCTACGGCCCGTTATAATACACTTGAGCCTTTCTTTAGAAATATAAAGGCAGTGGTCTAGTTCGTTCATTTTATTTAACACGCATAACACACACTCCTCTAATACACACTCAATATTATAAAGGTAGGTAAGTGAGTTCTACGAAATCACCTTATCCGTACTAGTCTCAGCGTTTCTCGCGATATGCCAACCAGTGATCCGAATCCTAATCAAGATATATCAACCCTTAGTATTTTTCGATTTATCATTCTAATCAATCAGGGTATGATATCTAACATCGATACCTTGACGCTTTCTACAACCTATGTTCGCGGACCTAGACATCCATTTCAGATTCGTATTATCATCAAGTCATTTCACTAATGTCCCGCTCGAAAGAGCTCTCAATAGAATCTCGAAAGAGCTCTCAATCAATCTCTCTCTCAAAAACGCTCCCTTTTTTTTGGGCGATTCCAAGGGTGACGCCAAGCTTGGCCATGGATAGATCATTTGATCCACCATTCTCCTCTTGTGTTCAATCTTTCATCCAATCTCACACCAAATCATTCTTTCCTACATCATCACGTTTCTTTTCACCCATCAGGATCCCATTTCACCTTCTCTTGAGAGATTGACGTGAGATTGAAGTTTGGACGGCCAAGTTGTTAGATTTAATTTGGTGAAGTTCAATCCAAGTTTAATCCAATTGATTGGAAGATTCATCAACTAAAGCAACCAGATTACAAGTTAATTCAAGCATTTTGATTCAAACAAGTCCAAAAGCCAAACAAAGGAGCACAAGGCCGTGGAATGAGCCGAAAGGCTAAGGGAGTGGGGGCGGCGGATCTTGATCCGGGCGGGAGAGGTGGAGGAAACAATCCAAGGGAGGACGGACAAAATGCTCAGGCGCCGGGGAGGGGAGACCAACCAAGGTTGGATGGCAAAGGAAAAATACAAAAAGGAACAACTACGTTGAAAGCCATGGAGGTGGCGGTGGTGGCTGGCGGTCCCAAGGTGGCAACGGCTCCAAACATACCTTCCAAACTAGGAAGATATGTTACCAAAAGGGAACCCACGAAAGAGGAAAGTGTGGTATACTCATACCATAATGAAGCACCCATGCAAGGAAAGTTGACCAAAGGTGACAAGGCAACTTTTCAAATGAAAGATGGACAAAAAGGGAAGCTTCTGACTGGCCCGCCGCTGGCTGCACGTGGATCACACGTCCAAGCATCCCAAGCACGTGATCAATCAAGCATGGAGGAAGAGGGAATCATTGTCATGGGCAATGTCAAGGCCGGAATGACCAAAGAAGGTAAGCTTGTCACAATCAAGCACTTGGAATCTAAACTCTCATCCATTCTGCAGGGGGCAAGACGGCTGGCAGCCACAAGCAAAGACACGGAAGGCACCAAGGAGCCGATAGCCGCCGACGGAGCCGCCCCGCCATAAAGGGGAATTTGGGGAAAATGAATGCCAAAGAGATAAAGATGGCGGGCATTGAAGCTGAAAATGGCCCGACTAAAGTGACCCTTGGGGAGCCAAATCAACTCACCAATGGCCCAGGCGGACAACTGGAAAAAGGAGCTAGGGTGGAGGTCATGGAAGACAAAAGGCTTGTCAAAGGCACGAAGATGATGGACCCAGGGGCTGAGATTGAAATTGGCCCGACTAACGCCATACCTGGGAAGCCAACGCCTCCAGCCAATACCCCAGGCGGACAGATTGGTCTGGAGGCCATTGACAAGGCCGAAAAGGAGGAAAGCAATGCCATGAACAGGAAGATGGGCGAATCTGAGTCCGTCCCTGGAATTTGCCCGACCAAAGAGGCACTTGTGGAGCCAACACTCATGCTAAAAGACCCAGGCGGACATAAAGTACATGAGGCAAATTTGAGGGGCCAATTGAGCCAATCCGGGACTAGGACGGACAAAAGTTGGAACCAGGCCCTGAGAATGAAATTTGCCCGATCATAGGTACACCTGGGAAGCCAATGCTGCAGCCAAAAGTCTCAGGCGGGCAAATTGAACAGGAAGGGTCTTTGAGCGGCAATTTTGATCATTCTAAGGATACGGGCGGGAAAATGGTGGAACCAGGCTTTGAAATGGAAATTGGCCCGACTATACCCCACATTGGGAGGCAGGTGGTGTCAACAGAAAGCCAAGGCGGACAAGTCACCGAACCAACTGAAAATGACTTCGTCAAGGAGCTTGCAAGGAAGTTGCTTAGGACGATGGAAGCAAGGAATGAGGCGCTGGACTGGACGCCTACTGGGCTGGACGTGGTGGTCGCAGAGAAGGGAGGAGGAGATGGTAATCACATGGCCATGACTATAGCGGAGTCGGTCTTGCACGAGGAAGACCGCACAGGTATGGACCTTGAGACTGTTATTGATACGAGCGATATTTTATCTGATAATGAGCATGATCTAAATACTCGTATATTACATGCACTTGCTTTGATGATTGGAAATGGAAATGAGCATGAATTAAATAACTCTGATTTACAAATCATGGATACTAGAAATATGATGGCTATTGATGATAGTATTCAACATGATAGGACTGATAATTATGGAAATACTGTCTTGCCTACTGTTATGCCCAGTAATATGCATGTGGATAATAACGTGGTTACGCATGATACTGGCAATGATAGAACTGATCTGAGTATAACCACACCTGCTACTGAGGATGTTAATAATACGGATCACACTGTGCCCCACATTATAACACATACCACACGGCCTTCTATGTTACCCCTATCTGCTAGGATCATTACTAAGCCGGGAACTAATACTAGGGGAATGGGTAGTGGAACTATTCTTAACAATAAGGACTTTCCGAATCTGCCCCGCACGGGCACTGATGACACTTCTGGTGAGGCTCCTCCAAGGCAAAATGCCTGGACTAAGCCTCTACCTAGGACTTTTATGAATAGAGGGATAGGGGGGACTCTTGAGTATACACCCCCAACGGGTGATACCATTAAGATAAAATGTGCTGAAGCTCTACCTAGGGAGCAAGTGTGGGGTAGCTGCTTACTTGGGCAGTATGTGGGGTATTATCCTGGATATCACGCTATTAGGGACCTACAACAATCTTGGGGGGTCCAATCTAAACTTAAAACGGAAGCCGGATGGCTTATTTTCATGTTTGATAATGATGGGGATAGAGACAGAGTTCTCCGGGGGGGACCGTACCAGATCCATGGTAGACCTTTAATCCTTAAGCATGTTCCGGATAAATTTGCTTTTAATAAGAGGGATGTAGCTACTATACCCCTATGGGTTAGGTTATATGGTATCCTTAATAATTACTGGTCGCATGCCATCCTTGGACGGGTGACCTCCATGTTAGGCAAACCCCTACACATGGATCCCGTCACTAGGGAGAGGAAAAGGGGCTCCTATGCGAGAGTGCTGATTGAAATGAATTTTGCTGAGGAGATTAGGAGAGAGGTCACCCTAGAGTTTGATGATGGGATTAAGGTGGTTTGTAATGTGCTTAATGAAAATGAGCCGAAATATTGTAAGGGGTGTTTTACCTTTGGGCATAATGAGGAGGAATGCTCCTTCAAAGAAAAAAGAGGCATCCCGGGATGAGACCTAGACCAGGAACTAGGGAGGACAATGTTAGAGAAGGGAATGTTAATCACAAAGAGGCCAACAAAGAGTCTGGAAGGGAAGGAAATAATGCTCAGGTACAGGGACAAACGACATATAGGATTAGAAAACGGTTTACCGTTGAGGAAAAAGGAAAAAGGAAGATAGGAGAGGAACCTAGACTCCCAGAGAAGGAGGGTGAGGTGGAGGTTGATAGGCCTAAAATTGTTAGTAGGCCTACAACTGATGCCGAAAGACCAATAAGTAAGTCTGCCATTAGGCGCCGTCGACGCCGAGAGGCGAAGAAGGTGGCCAATGACGAGAGGGTGGATGTGGAGGTCGGCCGGGTGGCTGCCATAAAGGCCACTTTGGTAGAGGGTGACCGAAGCGGACACAAAAAGGAGAGACCTTCTGGGGAAGGCAGGATCAGGATTGGCACGAAAGAGAGAGAGTTGATAGTTCGACCTAAAATGTTGTCCCCAAAAGGGACAACAAAATCCTCTTCGGGAAAGAAAAAGGAAATGGTGGTTGAGTCTAGCTCTGAGGGAGAGCTAGATAATACTAAGATGGGCTCTGATAGTGAGAGTACGGATTACACGTACACGGGAATTAGTGACACAGAGGTTGACAGGTATGAGGAGGCTACGGGAGTGGAGGAGGACTCGGAGGATAGCCAGGAGAGTGAGGATGATAGGGTGAGTGTCGAGAGGAGAAGGAAATCGTATACTACCCCTAATATCAAAACTTCGAATACATATAAGGCTTTGGAAATAGAGACCGATAATGGAAAAAGTAATGATAGGAATGGAGGATTCCAGAGAGTGTTATCTAGGTCGGACAGGCATGCACATCGTACCCAGAGAGACAGAGGTAGTACATAAAAAGTTAAAACCCCTACTATCTTAAAAGCCCCTAGGGATAGGAAGCAAGTTAGGAGAGAGGTGGTTGTTATACCTGAGCGTAGATCTACGAGACTAGCATCTAGCTCACAGGTGAGGGCGGATATTAGGGCCCAAGGGAGGACCACTAGACAGACAGTCTCCCGATGAGTGTCATCTCTTGGAATATCCAGGGGTTTACCCAACCCCAGAAACAAAAAGGGTTGACCGAGCTGCTGAGGGAGTTTGATGGATGCTTATGTGGTGTACTGGAAACCAAGTATGGGTATAGACCGTTAGATATCCACCGTGCGATGGCTTCCAGTTTTTCAAACTGGAAATATGTCACTAACTTTGAGATTGATGATAGGTGTGGCATACTTGTACTCTGGGATGATACCCGTCTTGACCTTACTGTTGGAGAGATTGGGGAGCAGTTTATCACTGTTCTAGTTACTTGTAGAGTAACTGGTGTGCAGTATGGGGTGTGTTTTGTCTATGGGAAAGGTAGCATTGTCTACAGAAGGTGAGTGTGGGAACCCATTAGACGTTGGTTTAGGGACTACTCTATACCCTGGATGGTTTTGGGGGACTTCAATAATGTCATGTATCCGACGAGAAGATCAATGGGGAGCCCGTACGGATGTACGAGTGCAGGGGTATGTTGGATGCTTGTCAGGATCTAGGTCTCACAGATGTACCTTTCACGAGTGATAACAAGTTCACCTGGACTAATGGTACCATCTGGAGTAGGATTGACAGGATTTTTGTTAATTCGGATTGGATGGACCAAGAGATGTATTGCCGCGCTAGCTTTCCGAATAAGTGGCAGTTTTCGGATCATAAGCCGGCTATAGCGCATCTTATCCGCCGTCCCCGGGCTGGAAAACCCAATTTCAAGTTCTTCAATATGTGGACAAGTCATGACCAGTTCCAGGAGATAGTAGAGGAGAACTGGAAGTGTCACCTTAGGGGGACCTATCAGTTTCGCCTCTGCAACCTCCTCAGGGGCATGAAAGGACCGCTACGTGGGTTAAATAAGAGGAATTTTGGACATATCTCTGAGAAGGCCAAATTGGCCAATGAGGAGTATGCCACATGCCTTGAGAACGTTAGGTTGGATCCGACTTCTGAGGCCTTGCGGGCCCAGCTTGAGAGTTGTAGAACAAAAGCCAAAAGGCTTTCTTCTGCAGAGAGGAGTTTCTTTGAACAACAGGCTAAGTCGAGGTACGTCCTTAACAGTGATAGGACTACATCGTACTTCCATGGTCTCATGAAGGCAAATGGACAAAGGAATTTTATTCCTGCACTCCATTTACCTAATGGCTATACTACCACTTCCCTAGTAGAAGTAGCGGATGAGTTTGTGACGTATTACCAGGGGCTGTTTGGGGCTGAGAGGCAGGTTGAGGTACCACCGAGGGATTGGTTTGCGGTGGGACCACGGGTTAAGGATCTGGACCAGGGAAAACTTATTGGACCAGTTACTAATGATGAGATAAAGCAGGCTCTCTAGTCGATTGGAGACCTCAGAGCACCAGGACCAGATGGTTTCTCTTCCAAGTTCTTTAAGCAAACTTGGGAGACGACTGGAAGTGAGGTTTGTGCTGCAGTTAGGGAATTCTTTATTAATGGAAAACTGCTCAGACAAATTAACCATACCTCGGTTTCTTTGATAGCGAAAGTTGACTCCCCAACTCGAGTAGACCAGTTTAGGCCTATCTCCTGTTGTAATGTTGTCTATAAAATCATCACCAAAGTGATTGCAAACAGATTAGGGCCGTGTCTTGGGTACCTCATTGACCCGGCACAATCTGCTTTCATCCCAGGGAGGTTGATGTCTGACAATATTTTCCTTGTCCAGGAACTCCTACGGAGATATAGTGTCAAGAGGGATACTAAGCGGTGTTTCATGAACATTGACTTAGCTAAAGCTTACGACACGATATCCTGGCAGTTCCTCCGCTATGCCATGACAGAGCTGAGTTTCCCGACTAGGTTCATTGACTGGGTGATGGAGTGTGTCACCACAGCGTCCTACTCCATCCGGGTAAACAAGACAATGCATGGGTTATTTCCGGGAAAGCGTGGGCTTAGACAGGGGTGTCCTATGTCTCCGTTGCTTTTTGTCATCTGCATGGAATTCCTTTCCAGGATGATACGCAACGAGACCTCTGGACCTGGCTTCCGTTTCCATCAGCACTATGAGGAACTCAGGATTTCTCACCTGATGTATGCGGATGATGTCGTTCTCTTTTGTAGAGGGGATGTGCAGTCAGTAAGTATCCTTATGGATTGCTTACGCAGGTTTGAAAAGATTTCGGGATTAGCAGTTAGCCTCCCGAAATCTTCAATTTTCCTAGCCTCTGTTTCTGAAACAGAGACAAACGAATTAACCTCGCTTTCGGGATTCTCTACGGGAACCTTTCCTTTCCGATACTTGGGAATCCCCATAGCACCTCATGTTTTACGGGCAGCTGATTACACCCCACTCCTGGATAAGATTGGGAGGTACATCTGCGCGTGGAACAAGAGACATTTGTCTTTTGCAGGTAGACTGGAGCTGATCAGGACGGTCCTTCAGGGCACGGAGAACTTCTGGCTGTCGATACTACCGGTCCCCGCGCTGGTGATGGATAGGCTGACAGGACTATGCAGACAGTTCCTTTGGAGCTGGCCCAGAGTAGCTTGGACACGAGTATGCATGCCCCGGAGAGAGGGTGGCTTGGGTCTTCGTAACCTCAGGTGCTGGAACTCGGCATTTATGTGTAAGTACTACTGGCATATTCATGCTAAGAGAGACAACCTCTGGGTTAGGTGGATCCACCACAGATACCTACAGGTGGTTGAGCCAGACCACTGGATGGCCCACAGACGTGACTCGCCTCTGGTGAAGGCCATAATCGGAGCCAGAGATCAGCTAGCCACGTTTGTGGATGAGGAGATGACACTAGAGGAGGTGCTGGACAGCTGCTGCCATGGGGACAAGTTCAGAGTCACAGATGCCTACGACGTGATCAAAGAGCATGGAGAGGAGATGGACTGGTCCAGGATAGTATGGGACACGGGCAACACACCCAAGCACTGCTTTATCCTTTGGATGGCGATTCTAGGACGCCTATCAACCAGAGACAGATTACACTTCCTCGACATAGATCCTACCTGCCATTGGTGTGGTCTGGAGAGTGAGTCACATGACCACTTGTTCTTTGGATGCACCTATGTCAGGGAGGTTTGGAGGCAGGTATGCTACGGATTCCGGATGTCTACAGAGATGATCTCGAGGACAGACGTCATAGCATATCTACTACACTCTGCACCAGGGAGGAGCTGGACGAGCAGGGCATGTATATACGCCTTCTCAGCGACGATCTACTATTTATGGCACTCCAGGAATGCCCTGGTATTTGACCGGAACAGGATCCCCATTGATATCCTGGTCCGGATGATTAGAGGGCATACATACAGGTTACTTTATGAGGCCTTCCCAGATAGAGTTGGAGAGAGGTTTGAGGTCTAGCACTTTGTATGATTTATTCTTTATGCCAGAGTTGTATTCTGCTCTTGGCCTGCATGTTTCATTGTTGATATTTTGTCCCGGACTTGAGACTCATTTGCTGATGGCAATGCCGAAGGTGAATGATATCATGATCCGTTGGTTAGGCACCTTGATGGTCTGTGAGTGCTCCATTCTGCTGATGGCATTGCCGAAGGTGGAAGGACCTTATAGACAGTGCCGTGAGATGTATTTTATTTATATTCATAGTCAGTTGATGGTAGATGGTACGTTCAGGGGGCTTGCATGCCTACCAGGAGTACTAGGGCCTTGTTTTAGCCCTTATGTTTGCATGATGATAAACTTTGATGCTCTGTAGGTTTGACCAGGACAACTCCGGTCCTGGTTGAGCCCTATTTCTTTTCTACTCTTTATGAATTTACCATTTACCGTTGGACTAATGTCCCGCTATCTCAGGCGTCTCGTATTTCATATGTCGTTACCCATTGTCTTAATTAGCTACTCTTAGTTTCATTCCAATTCCAATTCCATTCTAACATAGCATTCTCTAAAATTTGTTCCAACTTCCAACATTCCAGTCATCTTATACTAGTTCCGCAATTATAGTTCGTCTCAACTTTTCACTACTTAAACTTAATATCATCCACTAAATTATCACAATTAATTAAATAAATTATTATAAATTATATAATTATATAATTATTGATTAATGGGAATTCAATTTAACGGAATTAAAAAGGGGTTCGGGTCTAACCGGAAACGGGTTTGGTTGCGAGGTTAGTTGGCACCATACGTCACCAGGTGGCAAGACGGGTGGAGCAACAGGTCCTATGTTCGAGTGTCCCTGGAAGCATAATACACACAAGGATCAAACTTTAGGAAGGCTTTGGTCTCAAGTTCGACACTCAACATTGACCAACAACCAAACTTGGCGTTTTTAGGACAACCCGATGGTCTTGGGTTCGACGCCTCTAGGTGACAACAAAACAAACAGCAAGTAACAAGAGTAAGAGGTATCAAGATCGAAACTTACTGGGCACAAGTGAAGGGGAGGCGGCTTGACAACGGTTTCCTTGGCGTCCCAGGTTCAATACTCTATAGGCTCAAGATTGACGTTTTTAAAAGAAGTTGGAGAGCGGCATTCGACTCCTCTTGGCAACGCATGTAACTAGAACGTTATTCCTTTGCAACTTCGTTATATCCTGCACTACTAGGCTACTGGAGAGAACTTACCGATCGACGGGTCTTCTTGCTTCACCGGTGGAGGTCGTCGGTGGTCTTCTACTCTGCCTGAAGTTCGCGAGGGCGCCGTTGTCGAAAGGGCTAGTGTTTAATCGGCGAGGTAGGAACGGTAGGAGTGAGAAGGGAGATTAAATCATAGAAGGAGAAGAGGGGCAGGTATGTGGTGGTGAAGAGGGGAAAGAAACCTTCGTTTGTGGTTTAGCTCGTCTTCAAGTGGCGTTACTTCCCGGCCGAAAATCCCGTCATCAAGGTTGTCATTAATGGTGTCCGTTACGTCGACTAGAAGAGAAGACCGTTGTAGAAGACGACGTTGTAGTTGGCTGATTATGCTTCTTGGACCAACAAATAGAGAAGCGGGATGAGACCCAAGAGGAAAGGAAAGGTCTTGAGCCGAGACGGAAGAAAGAAGTTGTTGGGCCGAGACAAGGGAAGAAAGAAGGAGAGGTGGGCCGAGACTAGGGATGACAATCTCATCCGCATCCGATATGTCCGAAAACCCACCATGTAAAATGGATGAAACCCGTTAACATGCGGGTGAAAATCGGGTGATGGGTGCAACGGGTGATGAGGCAGGTCGGATACGGGTGAGCATCTCAAGACCCATCATCCGAACCCCACCCGGCCCGTAACCATTACCCGCATTCATCACCCATTATATATATATATATATATATATATATATATATATATATATATATATATAGATATATTGATGATATATTAAATTTCATTGCAAAAATATTTTTTAATATATATAATTTTAATACCTAATAGTATATATTTACATTAAAATTTCTTGAACTCTATAAGTCATAACCTTAGGACCTTCTTCAACCCCAGGATGTGATGAGTCGACAACGAGGTGCCAAACGACTCCGTCGATAAGAACTCTTGGGAGTCATCAGCCTGTTATCCCCGGCGTACCTTTGATCCGTTGAGCAAGAGCCCTTCCACACGAGACTCCTGGATCACTATGGCTGACTTTCGTCTCTGTTCGACCAGTCGGTCTCACAGTCAGGCAGGCTTATACCATTACGCTCACGAGCAGAATAGACGCTTGAGCCTACCTTCGCACACCTCCGTTACTCTTTAGGAGGCATCCGCCCCAGATAAACTACCCACCACGCAGTGTCCCGTCATTTATTATTTTATTTGCCTTTATTACTTTGTTGACAATATCAATTCTATGTTCCAGGAATTTTAAGGGTAAATTTATTTATGTAACATACAAAAATAATTTTACTAAAGAAGTCAAGGCAAATAGAGTGTGTCAACTTTGAGATTTTGATGAGAGTCGAAGACAATTATTTGTAAAGCTACTTGTTTTAACGATTTTGATTTTTTCAATTTTGGTTCATTCTATGTTTTGGAGGTATGTAAGATATTTCGGATTTATATTTTTGTTTCAATCATGTTAGTTATAAGGCTTAAACCCGATTAAATCGTATATTTAATTTTAGCTTGCACAATTTCACTTTGTTTAAAATTTTGGTTGAAACCTAGCTTAAAAAAGCGGGTTAAATTTCACCCGGAAAAAAAAACTGATCCACCCGTTCACTCGGCAGGTACGGGTAGGGTGACAAAGTCTACAGGTCGGGTGATGGATCGAGTGAATATTTTAGGTGACGGGTCGGGTGACGGAAGTAGTGCATTCACCCATCACCCGACCATTGTCATCCTTAGCCGAGACAAGGGAAGAAAGAAGCAGATGGGCCGGTACTGGGTCAGAAAAAGGAAACGGTTTTGTTTGGTTTAGCTATTCGATCGGGTTTAGCTCCATTTGATTTATTTCCTAGTATACGACTCGGTTTCTTGGACAAAGTTAAATAAACAAAAGAATTTTTTAAAATTTTTCCGGTTATTACCGTCTTTTCCACCAAAAATCTATCATGGTATTAGAAGCAAACTAATCTCAAACCTCAAACTCTACCACCGCCAACCTATCGGCGTCTAAATCTATCCTTGTCACCGATTTACTCCTATCGATCAACTATCTACTATTGTCACCGATCTACTAGTGTGTTGTTTTATTTCTATGTTTGTTGTTGATGAGGAGGTTTCACGTACGACTCGTTGCCGATGAGGATGTTTCAGCCTTCATCGTCGTTTGTCTAACCACGGTTGACTGCAGGAGCGTATCGGTGGATACGTGGATACGTGATATCATATTTGTATTTATTAGAAGAATAAGAATATAATTAAAAATGTTATATATGATTGTTATATATCTTTTTATCAATGATGTAGAAAAAAGAAAATTAATTATAATCTAATGTACAATTAGGTGTAAACCACTTTTTCTTGTTCAAAAAATGCAACCACTTTTTTGGTTGCAAGTGACAGGGGCGAAATGCACTTAAGCAAGAATATGTCTGTAAAATTTAAATTTCATCAAACTATTTCTTATAAAAAAAAAAAATTTTAGTTTATGGAAAATCATACAAAAATACTCCCTCCAATAGTTAAAATAGGGTATTCTAGCCTTTAAATTTTAATCAAGTGTATAAAGCGTTTCCATTTTTTAGATTGTGAGTTCCGAGTATTATTGTACTTTTAGACTTTTTCTTGATTGTGAAGGATAATGTTAATTGATAAGTGATAACATAATGGAAAAAATAAATGTAAAAGTATATATTCTTTTGTTATTTAATATTTTTAAAAGTTGTGTTGTATGTTAGAATGCGTTATATGGTGATCAGAGCAAGTATTTGGAAAAGACTTAGAATTTACTCTAACATTGTCATTAAGCTTTAACGTCATATTCATAAATAGATTATGATACCGTCATCATAAACGATAAGCAAGTAAAATAGACTTATCGTCAAAATTAACAAAAAATTTAAAGTAAATTTATAACCGCTCTTTGACTCATATAATTTTGGTTATATGTGTATTGAATTTTTAGAGAAAAATTACAAAATTAAAGATTTTAAAAAAAATAAAATCCCCACATGCCCAATTTTAATTGGGCCAATGGAATATATGTTCATATAAAAAGCTCATTTATATCTCACCCCATTTAGATGTACACCATCCAATCCATTAGTATTTAAGAGATTAATGGTTTGTTCGTTATAGATTATTGTATAGATTTTTTTTTTATAGTGTTTTGAATACGAGCAAAATTTGATGATAGTAATTTATATTTTAATAGATTCAAAAATTTTAAAGATTTTTGAGTTGCGACTCGAGTAGGGTTATAATATAAGACAAGTTATTCGGACTCAACTCGAGTTCGGCTCGTCAAAAGTTCGGTTCGAGTTTGTTCATTTTCTAAACAAGTCTAATATTAACACATTTTAAAGCTTGTATAAAGTTTATGCTCGAGATCGTTCATTTTCTAAACGAGTCAAATATGATCACATTTGGTAGCTGTCAAAAGTCCGCATTGTCGTACAAATGATAGCCGCTCGAACAATATTCTCGTTAAATATCAACCGAACCAATATATATATATATATATATATATATATATATATATATATATATATATAAAGTTGTTTTTAACAATCATGTATAACATTTTAATTATATTTTCAAGTCATATACTAGTCGATAAGAACTCAACTATTGCAAGTTTGCAATCGCACCGTTCACCCCACCAAAGCCTCCGCTCGGTGTAAGCCTAAACTTAATATGTGATAAATTCTCAGAATATTTTTATGTAAATAGACACTAGTTAATTAATAGAGTTGAAAATATTTGTGGATGATCAAATCACTCGATTAACTCAACTTAAATATATATGGATGAAAACTATATGAAATTCGACTCATGGTTAGTTCTTATAACAAATGATTTGGGTGCACAGGAGTGATTTCTCTCGTCACTGATCTCACCAACTCATTTAAGCCGTTAAACATTTAATATATATTAATAAATTATTTTCATGAAAATATAAATATCTCAATCGATAATAAACAAATATGTAGTCAAATATATAAAATTGATGGCCTCTTTCTCTCATACCACTCCGAACGATCAAAATGCACACACCACAAAGGTCTAACAATCTCCTTCATTACAACTCCTCACCCCGCTTTCATCTCGATTCTTCTCTTTTTTCCGGAAAAACAAGCACATAGATACTTATCAAACCCGAAAAAATTAAGTGTCAAGAAAATAAACTTTTATCGGATATATAGTCGTAAGATGATTAATCTTTCATGTAACAAGTCGGGTGAATGTACAAATAAAGAACAAAATAAATAAAATTGATTGTGCCTAGTTGTACCAAGTTAGTTGCGTCAGTGGTACGAATTGTGGGGAAAATCTCAGAGTTTTAGTTAGATTAATTTACCTATTTGTACCAAGCTAGTTATTGACATGAAGTTTGGGCCAAAATAAGTTGGTACTAAAGTGATTCTACATTATTATTACTCTCTATGTAATTAAACAACAAGTCACATGTGAACAAAAACATATGTCACAAATTCGTATATGTAGTAAAAAAATATATATTAATATTATATATGGAAATAAAATAAGTTAAAAGAGGTGAAAATAAATTCCAGCTATTATTCCAATGTGGAGCTAAAATTCCTCAGTGCCTTTATTTCTACATTTATTAAAATTAAATCTAAGTTTAATGTGTTACATATACATTAATTATTTATCATACCAAGGACTCAAAAATTTTGTTATAAAGTAAGTTCGATTATTATTTGCGAAATCCATCTACACGATCGATTTTATCTAATAACAGACTTTATTCCAGTTTAAACTCGGATCAACTTTGTTTTTTAATTTTGAAAAATGGTTAATATATTGAAAGAGAAAGTGTTGAAACAAGAAGAGGAAAAGGAACAATAGAAACTAAGGCCATGGACAAAGGTTATAAGCAGTTGTTAGCTTGTGCTATGGTCCGTATGTGTGAGGATGAGATGCATGGAGTTGTGAATAGAGGGGAGCTGATGTTGGAAGATGACGGAATTGTTAGTAATCCTAAACAAGTCACGTCGATTAAGTATATTTGGTTCATGGTTATTTCGGGTTAGTCGGGTTAGTTATTTTTTGGGTCAATCCGATTTTTTGGACTATTAGAGTCTGGTCAAATCGAATTCATGATTATTTTGGGTTGTAGGCTTAAAACAGGTAACAACGATCAAGTTCATTTGGGTTTTGGGTCGGGTTTATATAATCGGGTTCATGCGGGCTTGGGTTTATTTGAGATACTGCATTTGTGAATTCTTATAAGTAGACCGGATAATTTGGATTTCGATGCTGGACTTGTTCAAGCTTCCTATTAATCCAAGTCGTGTTTATTTGGATGAGTATGGTTGAATTTATAATACTGATTTTTAAAAATAAAGTATGATGATCTAGTGATTTTTATTATAAATATATTATAATGATCTTAGGGTTTAAATTCCCGGACGAAATTTTGGATAAGTTTGAGTTTGTCTACAAATCTCTTGTTGGATACGGATCTAATATTCAGGTCCAATCCGACAAATTTTGTAGGTCCAATTTTGAGCCTAAAAAACCCCGAAAATTACAAAAATTTGGTTCAACCAATTCAAACCTGAATATATATGGTTCAAGTCCGGTCCAATATAAAATTTTCAATGCAGGTCTAATTCGATCCGGACCGATCAACAACCTAAATAATAATAATTTACATATTATTCTAAAATTTATTGGTTAGAATATAAACTTACAAAATAAAGTGAGACCTTAACCTTAAATAGTTAAATTACACGAATGTTTTCACACATATTAGTCCTCATGATAATCTATAATATATTGAATATAAAAATATTTATGATTAGAGACTATGAAATTATTAATATAATATATAAATAATAATTTAAATATAAATATTTTTTCCTCATCTAACTATTTATTTATACGAATATGAATTAATTAAATTGTTTATAATATATTTAGAATTAAAATATTGTACTGTATATAAGTTTTATTAATACTTGAACAATTTCTAGTATAATCATAATATAAAAGTTTACCACCGATAGTCATTTCAATAAAATAAAATAAAAAAAAAAACACCAAATCACACAAATTCAGGTTACAATTTAGGTTGATTTGTTTTGAATTATGTTCGTGTTTGTTTAAGGTTGTGCATGCTTCAGGTTTACTTCAAGTCAAGTAAGTTTCGGATTTAACTCGGGTCGGGTTTGTTACGAATATGTTACAGGTTTGGGCCGGTTTATAATTGGATCAACTCAGGTCGGGTTTGTTTGATAGGGTCAACGCAATTGGCTTTTCCTCCGGTTTGTTACAATTTCAGAATAAATGGGGTCAACTCGGGTCGGACCTCTTGTTCTTCGTTTTTAAAATATCCAGATTTGATCGGACTGGTTTTTCAGGTCAAATCTTGACAACTCCACCTGATCCAACCATTAATACCTTGATTGAGCTCTCGATCGATTAAGTATATTTAAATGATTTTTGAAAGTAGCAATGAAGCTCTACTTCGAGTATATAAGATAAGATGGTTAGATATATTATATAAAATTGTTATTTATAATATTGTTGGAAGAGACCATGTGAAAGCATCGAAAACAACTACTCCATAATTGCTGCGGAAATCTCCTCTTCCATCGACAAAAAATATATGCATGTGAGTGTGTGTCTGATCACTTAAGTGGGGCTAATTGCGATTGCATTAAAAACTCAAAGACATTCGTCTACTCATTCATACTCACTTTGTCTACCAAACAAGTCGAGTTAATTTCATTCTTGATGATTAAGTTATATAGTCGAAACAAATTATTTTGACGAATTTAGGTGGATTATATTATATGGACGGTGTATAATAAGAGGGCTCTCTTCCACGTATTTAAATGGTATTAGAGTTATGTTACGATTCTTTTTTTTCTTCTCGATTGATTGTTCTTATACGATCCTTATCCTTAATTTTTTTACTTCAACCTTTTATTTGCTTTAATTATTAGATTCGTATTGAATCTAGATATAGACGAAATAGAATTACCCCTCAATCCACCAAACTCTATCGTTGGTCTATTTTATGACAATAATGCTAATGATTCGCTTTACCTATTCAATTATGATAATCCATGAAAACAATTAACATTCATTCTCATTAATGGATCCAATTTTCCTTAAACGGAACATACGAATGGCTTTAGGAGTTAAAATAAAATTAGGGTTTGTCGACTGAACCTGCAAGAAACCTACAAATGATGAAGAAGTACTTGCAAGTTGCAAAATGGATAAGGGTGGCCTATATGATTCGTTGTTAGGAATGGAAACGGGTCGGTTGATGGATTGATGTACCAATTCCGCCAACCACCCATCTTACTGAAGTTGTCACCCACCCCGTCCATCACTCACCTAGCACTTTACCCATATTCCACTCACCCATCACCCACCGGATGGTTCGGGTGAAGTAGTCGGGTGTGAAGTAATTTTTTTCGTTTTTAGAATTTTGAAAGTTATGACAATTTTCAATTTAAAAATAACACAAATCAAAATTTACTAAATCATGAAATATTGTGAAATATAATAAACCAACAACAAAAATATTTACAAGTAATACAAACAAAAATAATGCAAAATAACACAACTTTTTATGCACACACCAAAAGTAAATTAACATAAATCAAAAGAAACTCCTCTAATGATAGATATAATGATACACTTCAACAACCTAACATAATAAAAAAAATTAAAAAACAACAATTAGAAAATCAAACTTAACCATTAATTAAAATTTGAATGTCAAAAGTATACATATTGGGGTACATGCCTTCATGGCGGAATCTTCAACATCAACATCCTTCAATATAATATCAACCTACTTGTGCATCAAGCGAAAAACCTAAATTATAATTAAAAATCATGAAAGGGAGATATTATAAGTAAAAAAGAATAAGAAGTTATTAGTATAATTAGATATGCTCACCTACATAATTGCTCCCAATCCAATATTGCAAAAACATTAATGTCTCTACAATATTATCTCCATGAAGTCTAGAACGATGAGGACTCACCACTCGCCCATTAATGCTAAAAATATTTTTAGAAGTCACAGTATACACGAGAATTGCCATGATATCTTTTGCAATATTTCGAAAATTTGGACACTTTGGATCAGTTTTCCATAAGATAAGAACATCAAGATCTTTATTATTAGGTAATACAATTTCTTAAAGATAACATGACTTACACTAGCCTTTTTCTTCAAAATTTTCTTATAATGGCCAAAATCATCATCATTAGAAGAAGAAGAAGAAGAAATTACATGTATCTTGCCAATCAATCTAGATGTTGAACTTACATATTCTTGATCCTCAATATCATCACCTAGGTGATGATACTCATAAAAAAGATCCAACATCAAAGTTTTCACCTTCTCAATCTCAACAAAGATCATCGTATATCTTGTTAAAATACCATTCAACACATTTTAGTTTGTCTCTTTGGTCTAAAATTGTTTCTATTGCCAAAACTCCACTTATAATCAACCAATACTTATCAAATTTCTCAAGCATGTTTCTATCCATCTCATTGATCATCAAATCATCGATAGATTCCCATTTCAGTAAAGAAACTTTAACCAAACAAACCTTTTAAAGAACAAATTAGTCGTTGGGTAGTTTCTCCCAGAAAAAATGTTTGTCACCTTGTGGCGAATGTTTTAGTAGTGAGAACATCGATGAAAGCGTCAGTGGAGCAGTGGGAACATCAAAGACGGCATCGGCGGAGTAGTGGCGACTCCGGAGAAGCTCGAAGACGGCGTCGGCGAAGTAGTCGCGACTCCGGAGAAGATCGAAGACAGCGCCGGTGCGTAGTGAAGGGAGAACACCCTTTAGTACAGACGGCATATGTGATTGCAAGGTGAAGGCAAAAACTCGAAGGGCTAGAGAGAGACACGGGATCGGGACTAAAAATAGTTGTTTGTTTATCAATTATTTCCCATTAAATATTAGTGATTTAGGGTCTTATATACATATTTATAATTTAAACGGGTTAAACGGGGCGGGTGGTGGGTGGTTGTACCTCCACCCATACCCGCCCCACCACCCATCAATTTCACCCACCAACCGTCCACCACCTGGAATTCTTCATGTTTTCACCCATATATTCGGGTCGGGTGATCAGTTGGGTCGGGTGGTTGTGCACCGATTTCCATCCCTATTCGTTGTTGGATCACACATTCTATGATGTCAAATATTTATAAATCTTATTATATGGGCTTACATGTATAATACTCAATTATATTATATGACTATTTGGTAGTTGACTATTTAAAGTGATTCGATTAAGTAAAACTCGTAGACTTTAATTAAGTGGTATGTATTTAATGGGTGTATATAAGATTTTGGCTCAATAGGCTTAATGAGATTCTATTAGGTCAATATATAAGGCGTTTTAGGTTATATCCCCCTTTTACGTCAAATCAACTAGCCGCTTTCAATTTTCTACTCATCAGAGAGAAACCAAAAAGAAACCCTATAGTGTTTTGACTGAGGAAGACGATATACCCACGACGCTCATTCGGATTGTAGATTCCGCACTAAAGATTGATTTGATGGCTGTATTATGGAACTAGGTATGTAAATTTCGATTTCTTAATAACTTTAGCATGATTTTGATCATCGTTGTTTATGATTTAAGGAATTTAATTACTCTAACATTTCTTACTTCGGCCTTTTGTTTGTTTTACTTATTATATTCGTATTGAATCTAGATATGGACGAAATAGAATTACCCCTCAATCCACCAAATTCCATCATTGGTCGATTTTCTGGCAATAATGCCAATGATTCGCTTTACATGTCCATTTTTGATAATTTAGGGAAACCATTAACGTTCATTCTCATTAATGGATCCAATCTTCTTTCATGAAAACGGAAGATATATATATGGCTTTAGGAGTAAAGAAATTAAGGTTTGTCGATGGAACCTACAAGAAACCTACAAATGATGAAGACAAGTTGTAATATGGACAAGAGTGGCCTATATGATTCGTTGTTGGATCATACATTTCAAGAAGTCAGATATTGTAGAGAATTTCACTTATGTTGAGTCTGCACATGTACTATGGGGTGACATTCATGAACGCTTTGAGGTATCTAATGCTCCTCTAATGTTTCAAATGCACAAGGATCTCAGTTGTCTACGATAAGAAAATGCTAGTGTGGCTACCTACTTTGAAAAATTGAAGAAATTATGGGATGAACTAGCATTGGTAGATGGTTGCATAGGTAGAGGAATTGCCATTGCAAATGAGATGTGTTTAAAAAGATTGTTAACAAAAAGCTAACCATCGTGCGATGTAATTTTTCATGAGGTTAAATGAACAGTTTGAGCACATTTGCGGAAACATACTCTCTTTCTGGAGTCTATGCCTAATATTAATCGAATTTTCCACATGATTGTAGACAGTAGAGAAACATAAATAATTTACTTTCTATTCTTTACCCTCCGATGATGTACGTTCTTGTTTTCAATAAAAGCATACCTTATGGACAAACAAGTAGTAGTCGTAAGGATTTCAAGAAAGATATTTTTGTCGGATCTTGTTCTTACTACAAGAGGGGCTTTTGAAGGAATTTTGTTTAAGTTGTGTTGAATATGCCTTTAATAAGGCTTATTTCTGTTTGGACATTTTCTATTTTTGACCTAGTCTTATACTTAGCTTTCAAGTTTGAACCTGCCAAGTTTGAAAATGTCCAAGTATAAAACTTGTCAAGTATAAAGGTGTCAAATATAAACCTGCCCAATTATAAACCTAAGAGTTTTGTTTATATATATATATATATATATATATATATATATATATATATATATATATATATATATATATATATATATATATATATATATATATATATATTGTAGGGTTCCTTTAGTCTCCTATCACCTGAAAATCGAATCATCTGAAAATTTGTTCATCATCTGAAAATATGAGATAACCTAGTTATCATCTTTTTATCCTCTCATTGTAATATGGAATTCCTCAATAAAATCTCTCTGGAAAGTGGAGGTAGCCTTTATTGGGTGAACCACTATAAACTTGTGTGTGTTGTTTTTCTTGTTTGTTGAATTTTGTTCTTTCTTAGTGATTCCGCACAATAAACTGGTATCAGAACTTTGGGTTCTTTGTATTTCTGTTATCTGGGAGAAAGATGTCTTCTTTCAACGTGACGATCGACAAGTTCACAAGGACAAAAGTTTCAATCTATGACAAGATGCGAGAGTTGCTGAAACTACATGGCTTATGGGGGCCGTTGTCAAGGAAAGAATCCGATAAAGAAAAGAGCAATGTTGTTGAGATGACCACTAAGGAGCATAAGGCGCATTCGATCATCATGTTGGGTCTCACAAATGATGTATTATGTGAGGTTTTGGATCAGGATACCGCAACCAAACTGTGGTTGAGGTTAGAGTGTCTTTACATGACGAAGTCTCTCACCAACTAGATGTTTTTGAAGCAACATATGTTCAGCCTGCGAATGCATGAAGGTACGCAACTTCGTGAGCACTTATATCAATTGAAAACAATTCTTCTAGATTTGCGTAATATTAATGTTAAGATTGAGGACGAGGATGTTGTGTTGATTCAATTGGTATCTTTACTGTCATCATATGAAAATTTTGTTCAGTCATTTATTGTTGGAAAAGATACTATTACTCTAGAAAACGTCAGGTTTTTCGTTCATACAAGGGAACTACGCCATAAGGTGAATGTAGGTGGTGTAGGTAGGGATGTTACATATGTTCTATATACAAGTGGAGGCAAAAGACAAGGAACGTCATGGAAGAAGGACAATAAGCCGTCTTTTTCAAAAGGTCCTAAGCCTGAAGACGTATGCAACTACTGTAAGGAGAAAGGGCATTGGAAGAACGAATGTCTTAAGAAAAAGAAACCGCATTATTCTGGTACTGCAACTTTTGCAAAAGATAACTTTATATCAGATGAGGCTATTGCTTTAGTTGTTGGTGGACACACTTATCAGAACGATACGTGGGTTCTTGATTCCGGAGCTTCCTATCACATATGTCCTAACAGAGAGTAGTTCGAAACTTGCAAGCATATAGATGGTGACAGTATTTTCATGGCCAACAGTTCTGTTTGCAATGTGTTTGGATTGGCTCGATTAAAATCAGGACAAGTGAGGGAATATTATGTACATTGAACGAGGTCAAACATGTTCCACTTATTACTAAGAATCTGATATCTTTGAGTATGTTGGATAGTAAGGGATTTTGTTTCAAAGGTGAAGGTGAAGTTATGAATGTCTGTAAGGGTTCTAGTGTTATTATGAACGGTGTCAAAAGGGGCACTTTATATTTCCTGCAGGGTTTTACTGTTTTTGGGTCTGTTTTTGTTGCATCTTCAGAGGTTCACAAAGATAATATGACTAAGTTATGGCATATGAGAGTTGGTCATATGAGTGAAAGAGGGATGCAATCTTTGGCAAAGGAAGATCAACCATCAGAAGCTTTTCACCAGAGCTTAGTTGAGGGACACTCAAGAAGAGTTGGAGTTAGACCTCAACAAGAGAATATATTTGAGAATATGGTTGGTTATATCCTACAGGTTGCTGAAGAGGTGGATCTTCATGAACTATCCACCTCTAGAGAAGTTGTATTTAAGCCTGAAGTTGCACAATTGTTTGCAACAACGGAGATGAGATGCAAGATTTGGGAGCAGCTCGGAAAATTCTAGAAATGAAGATTCTAAGAGACGGGGATGATAAAATGCTTTTCTTATCACAAAAGGGTTTCATTGAAAAGTCGGATGAGAATAAGGAGTATATGTCACAAGTCCCTTATGTTAGTGCAGTAGGGATTTTGATGTATGTTATGGTCTGCACAATACCATATATGTCACAAGTTGTTAGTGTCGTCAGCAGGTTCATGGGGCAACCAGAAAAAGAACATTGACAAGTTGTGAAGAGGATCAAGGTGAAGAAAGTACGAATTGATTGATAATCATGTTGATATGTTCATTAAACCGGTACCTCGCAACAAGTTCCAACATTGTTTGGACTTGCTAAACATCAGAAGTTGTTGAGTGCCCAAGGGACACGTCTGAATAGAGAGAGGAGAGAAGATTCGGTTTGGGCATTGATTAATGCATCTTGTTTGGGCATTGATTAATGCATTTGGTATGGGCATTGATTAATGCATCTAGTATGTCTACCAGGAAAGGAGTTGGTATGGACATTGACTAATAAATTTGATATGTGTGTGAGGATTCGGGCATTGACTAATGCAATGTGGTATATTTGTGAGAATTCAAGTCAAGGTGGAGATTCAGGCATTGACTAATGTAGTCTGGTATGGTTGTGAGAATTCAAGTCAATGTGAAGATATGTTGAATATGTCTTGAATTAAGCTTATGTATCTTTGGGTCTTTCCTGTTTGGGCCTTTCCTATTTTTGGCCCAGTTTTATACTTAGTTTTCACGTTTGAACCTGTTAAGTTTGAACATGTCCAAGTATAAAACCTATCAAGTATAAATGTGTCAAATATAAATCTACTCAATTATAAATCTAAAGGTCTTGTTCCTATATATATTGTAAGTTCTCTTAGTCTCCTATCATCTGAAAATATGAGACAACCTAGTTATACTTTGTTTATCCTCTTATTGTAATCTGAAATTTCTCAGTAAAATCTCTCTAAAAAGTGAAAATGTCCTTTATTAGATGAATCAATATAAATCTGTGTTATCTTTCTTGTTTATTGAATTCCGTTCTTTCTCATTGATTTCGCACAAGAAGTCGGGTAAAATGCTTGATTGCCGGCCATTGATAATGATTACACTAGAACAAAAAATGTCCCTTTAATTATATTTTTTCCATTCTTTCTCATGATACTCTGGTTTTAAGTTGACTATTGGTGATGATTACACCAAATGCACTCGACTTTTCTTGTGGAAATTAAGCAACAAGTTCTAAGAATTGAGTCTCATTTAGAGTTCAGTACATACAATATATCGAGTTTCTTCATAAAAGTATCGACTATAAAGTAAATAAAGCAACAAAAAATAAACTAAATAAAGCAACAAAAAAGATCATTAAAATATCAATTAAATGCATGAGAGTCTGAGAGACTATAAAGTAAATGAAACTTGCAGTAAAATAAAAAACGTCAAAATAAAATTTAAAAAGTAAACAAATTAAGGGTCACGAGAAGATTACGACAAAAGTCAAAATAACATAATAGTCTCTTATTCGTACTCTAAAATCACGTCCAAAGTGAACACAACAGAATTACCTCAATGAACCAATGGATCATCCGGGCTCAGTTTCAGCAGGGCCAATTCAGTTATGGAGCTGCGTTTCTAAGACGGCGGCGCTTGAAGAAGTTGCCTGATTGACCGGGCAAAACCTGACGGAAAACGAGTATGGAACCGGAGGAATCAAGTACTTGTCAAGGACACAGGGAGACCAACTATCATCTCCTCCAAGTCCCATGTGTTTATGGTCAAGATGAACCTGTAGCAGAACAGCATTTGGTACAGAGATAAGTTATAACTCCGGGTCTTTCCAAAATATACTTTAAAACTGAGGTGAACAATGCAGGTAGGGCTCTGCAAATTTAAACCAGACCGGAAAACCGGACCTTCATTGTCAGATCCGATCTAGGACCATTAAATTCCGGTGCCGGACCGTCAAAATTCCGGTGCCGGACCGTCAAATTCCGGTTCACATTATTTTTTTGAAAGAAAAATTGAGTCCGTATATAATACTTTTTCTTGAAAAAAAAAATTGAAAAATGGGCCAGCCCGGAACATATGTTCCGGTCCATGGACCGTTAGCCGCAAAAGTGCTAACAATCCGGTCCGACCCGAAATATTATGGTACGGACTTTGCACAACCCTAACGGTCCCTAAGTACAGGAAGAGATAGGGTTGTACAAATCTAAACCGGACCGGAAATCTGGACCGGAATGTCACGATCCGGTCCAGAGCATATCCACTTACGTAGGCTGTTTCATATTCCGGTTTTGGATTGTGATATTAAGTGGTCTGATACACTAGACAGACATACGGCCTACTGATCCAAAGACCGAAAAAATCGACAAATAGACTAAATTGTGAAGAAAACATAACAAATGAAATCAAGGAAACACACAAAAGTACGTCATGATCTGCAAACCCTATTGCCAGTCAATTCGCACAGCCCTAGGAAGAGGCTTAAAATTTTAAGAGGGAAAGGTAGTTACCTCAATATGATCTCCTTCAACAAGCTTATGATTATGAGTTGCTCGTTCGAGTTCTGCTTTACCGTAGTAACTTGCACTCATTTGCATAGGAGGAGAGTTATCGTAAGCCGAGGCATGGATTCCAAATCCTTCATTGTTTTGCAGTGTCACCCACCTCACATCAGCTCTACCTCCACATTCCACTGGAAAAATATACGGTACATGCATATCATGCACCTTCTTCTCGTAAATTCCGATATGAGCTGCAGATTTCCTATCTGGATAACATTCAAATGGTCCTTTTCCGTACCATTTGATCTGATCCATTGATTTGTCCAAATGGAACTCAATGCCAACACGTGGCAAAGGTGGAAGATCGGAATTAGGAGTGACGTTACACTCTAATATGACATCACCGGAATCATAGAACGTGTATTTGAACTTCACGCTAAATAGAACTTTGGAGTCACTAGAAGTGTTCTCTGACTTTGAGACACCACTATAAGAGACTGTTGCTTCTATGAGATCATCTGTTGTCTTGGTAATAGAACAGCTTTCTGTCACGAAATTTACCTTGTTAAGAAGAGAAGCCTTCCACCTTGACAAGTAACTTTGAGCTTCACCACCATTGTCATTGTCTGTTGGTGCTCGCCAGAAGCAAGGGATTATGCCATTCTTCATTACCAGATATCCATTCACCTAAGATGTTTTAACACACTTAGAAATCATTTTCTCTGTGCCATCAAATTTGATTTTTAACAAGACTAAAACAGAGTTTTCTAGATAAATGAGTGGTGCTGGCCACGCTCTATTATGAAGAATCTATCCTTTCACATTTGTACAGGACAATTAAGTGACACCTGAACTTCTAACCACTTGGTTGACTATTGCAATGAACCT
This sequence comes from Fagopyrum tataricum, assembly GCA_002319775.1. Lineage (NCBI taxonomy): Eukaryota > Viridiplantae > Streptophyta > Magnoliopsida > Caryophyllales > Polygonaceae > Fagopyrum > Fagopyrum tataricum. Next base: position 8,619,942 of record CM008285.1, on the reverse strand, counting down.
TAAGAACAAAAAAGTCAACTCGATCATTAAGTCACATTTCTAAAGGTATTCCAAATAAAAAGGTTTCAATGGACAATCGAATGGTCAAGTACGCAACTAGCAATCCTGCAATTAACATTTACTCAGTAATTACCCACTAACTCAAACCTTATAGCTGCCAGAATCCAGTTATCCAATTTGGAACAAGCATATACAGGAAGCATAAGAATGAAATTAGACAAGGCACGAAAAAGTACCTTCCAGCTCTCAATGTATCCGGTATGGGTGTTCATTATGATCTCGCTATTCTGCTGAATAATCTTAATTTTTTCTTCAGAAGCTTCACTGCGGAGAGTAGAATTCGCAGACTTGATAGCCTATAAAACCACATTAATGAATATTAGCAACTCCGGAAGAGACAAAACCTCTAACATCATATAGAGTGGCTTGCAAAAGTTTTGATGACAAATCAATATTATTACATGGGAGACAATCTCCTTCCTGGACGGCAACTCCAACTGTGTAGATGAAATGGTGTGACCAGCTTCAACCCATCGAGTGGCTTGCAAAAGTTTTGCAGTTATTGTAAGGAAAATTTCCGTGGCTTGAGATGAAGACCATAAAGAATACCATGGACCAGATTTCCATTCGATGTCAGTGCTACTCTGAGGTCCTATTTCTTTAATGGGCAGTGATCCAGATCCAATTTCACATCCATCCCCGATGATACACCAGAAGAACTCCAATCCTTTTGTTGTTTGGAAAAAGTGTGTATTTGTTATCTGCAAAATAGAATGTGAATGGAAGATGAATGGAAATAAGAGTTTATCTACTGGTGTAAAAAAAAAGGGAGCATATCTTTGTACCTTAATTAATCCATCTCTCATTGAAGTTTTGATAGGCTGATAAACATACTTGACCTCTGATAGTGATGTCAAATGTCATAGAAAATATTTATTTAAAAAAAACATCATAATCGGGATATAATAAGGAAATGAAATAGGTAATATCAAACTAAAGATGAATCAATTGAAAGAAGGATTATAAATCACAAAAACCATTATAGAGTACCATGCAATACAGGATGAGGAGTTCTATCTGGCCATACAAGTCCATTCAGACAGAAGTTCAGATCATTGGGTTTATCACCAAAATCACCTCCATATACCCAGTGCTTAAGACCATCAGCACCTTCCTTCAATAGTGCCTACATTAACAAAGCAACACATTTTCTAAGCAACATACCCTGAAGTCTTCAAACAACAACAAATTAGTCGTATCACGCAACAGTGGGAATTTGGAAGAAAGGAGGGTGTTTCCAGAGAAAGCACCAATGCAAACAACCCCATGTAACATATCTCGAGTCAAGTGAAACCTGCAACTCACACAAATGCTTGCTATATGAAGCAAATGATCTCATTAGTTGAGTTTGCTAGTACAAACAGCCTAAGCATTAGGAGCATAACAAATTTATACAGCAACCCATTCAATCTGAGTAAAGTAGCCTCGCAGAAGGAAAAGATTTATGCATCCATGCACTATTTTTCCAAAAACAACACCACGGAAAAAGAATGCTGTAAACATCATCTCTTCAAGTCAATATATATGCAGAAAATGAAATGATAACGAATAGAGTTTTTTTTTCTCAAAAAGGAATCCACGAGTCAAGTAAAATGAAGTCTTAAATTTTAAGGGCATGTCTCCAAAACATCTCTATATGTGTGCATAGCTCCTTCAATTATGTTAAATTTATCTTCACAAATGATGAACAAATTTTGAAGCACATACGAATTGGCCATTTTCAGGAACTCTTGTTGCTCATATTACATGTAGGCTGTTTGAAGAATCAAGATACAACGACTGCCTATAAGAACACAGGGAAAGTACAGCTGGAGGAAAACATAAGAACTGGCCATTCTCAGGAACTCTTGTTGCTCATATTCCAATTCTCACTCATAAATGTAACACAAATTTGGTTAAAAAACATCTTAACAGGTAAATTTTACCTGATCAACCCATTCCCAGATGAATCCTCCTTGGAGTCCAAATGTACTGTCAATTGCTTTCCAATATTCACCAATGTTCCCATTGCTATTTCCCATTGCATGTGAATACCTTCAAATTTTACAAGATTATTCCTGGATAACTCACATTCTGATGTACACTTATCTTACTTCCACGCATGAGGTATCTATTGAGATGGTAAATACTTATATGTGAAAAGGAATAGAAGAATAATCATGCAGAAAGAAACATACTCGCACAATATCAAAGGCCTGGGCTCATTTGGATCATTTGCAATTCTTACAATGCCGGAAACACGCATGTACATAGGACAAACAATATCAGTTGATGAAGTTCTTGATCCACCTCCTTCATAATGGATTAACCTCGAGGGATCTCTTTCTCGAATCCAACCTGAAATTCAAGTCTACATATTAACCTATAACCATCAGGAGTTTCAGAGACTTGGACCCAAAACAGAGTTCTCATCAATGGAGCTTTGGGGGTAAACACAGAGAAAATATAGAGAAAGAGGACGTATTAGGCATGACATCCTCCAGATGATAATTGCTACATAATTTTATCAAAGTTAACTGGAAAATAGGTTAGCATATTTATATATTCCAATAACCACCGATGTGATAACCGTAACTTCTGATGACCACATCTATGTCGGGAGAAGCACCAACCTGAAGGAATTATAGTAATAGAAAATGTATCATACAGTTTGTCTCAGACTAACAGTAAAAAACCCAACACCGAGCTTTTAATTTCCATACCAGCAGAAGCAGAATGATTAGGCCCATATCCAGACTCATTTCCCAAGGACCAAGAAATAATGCAAGCATGGTTTTTATCCCTTTCCACCATGCCTATGATGCGATCCATCATTGCTGGAGCCCAGATTTGTTCCATTGTAGGATGTTTTAGAATTTCACAGTAATCAAAGCCATGAGTCTCAATGTTTGCTTCATCTATCATGTACATGCCAAACAAGCTGCATAACTCATACCATCGGGGATGTTGAGGATAATGGCTGTTCCTAACAGCATTGATATTGTGTTGCTTCATGCAAACCAAGTCCTGCTCTCGAAAATGAAGAGATAAATCCATGAAGCTCCATAGGAAAAGGGAATATAAGTTGCACAATCATAAACGTGCATTAAGAGAACAAAAGTGATCACCTTAACCATGCAATATTCTAAGTTTGTTTTTCCAAGCCGTGGGTGATGTTCATGCCTGTTTACTCCTCTTATCATTACAGGTTTCCCATTGACAAGTAGTTGCTTATGAGCTTTCGATATTTTGCGTATGCCTATTTGGCAAGATTCACAGTCCACAATATTGCCAGTTGCATCTTTGAGAATCACAACCAGAATGTAAAGATGGGGCTGACAGTATCAAACGTAAAAGATTAGGAGTATACAATTCAGAAATCTGCAGGTCAATGCAAAAGCAGTGGTAACTGTACAGTTTAAGTTTGCATGCTCTTGTTGTTCCAAATCATTAGAAATGTACAAAGAGTGAAACTCGTTACAAAAATCTATATGGTCATGGAAATCAGATCATAAGAAAGTTTATAATTTAAGAAGAAAACACAGAACGGAAATGGCATTATTGTTCATCAAAATGCTCTCAGAATATTGGTATATCGAATTAATCATACTGTGGAAACTGAAATTTGAAATTTATCTCAATTCTAAAAATCAAAAGTTTAGATTGCTAATTCTGTCATAGAATGTAGACATTAATCCGACTTAAATGTCATTATGGTTCATTTCACCGCAATAAGAAAACAGTGATGAATCTGCAGAAGTATATGTGAGTGTTTATGAACCTATGCATCTTTGTATGTAGGTAAATATCAAAATATGCATCTCCATATGGTGCACGCATCACTAAAGTACCTTGTTCCATGACAGAAATCGCACTAAGATGTACACCTCAAAGTAATACATGTGCACTTAGTTTTATGTACAAAACTCAACTACAAAATTCTAACTGATAAATAAATTAATAAGACGGCCTACTTGTTCTGCAGACCAAAGCTTGGGATTCTCTAGCTGGCCTTTAAGCATGTATCCGTCGAACTGGAATTTGCGAGGTGGGGTAAATTTTATGTCAACCACCTTAGACGAAAGAAGATCCACAGAATCTTCATGGTCATACCAATTTTGAGTATCATAAAGCGCTGCTTCAATGGTAAAATCAGAAAGAATGCGATCTCTTGACATTCCCAATGGAGTATCAATCTTCACTTCAACCTAAATCATTAGTATGAACTTAACAAGTGAAATAGTAGTAAAAGCAGTAAATGCAAGTCAAAACAAAACATATAAAAATAATAATAATAATAATAATAATAATAATAATAATAATAATAATTAAAAAATATAAAATTGAAACTGGTAGATGATATATTCACTATACAAATACATATAAAAGTCCAGGCATACCCAGGGAGGTTACGTTTACTTCCTTACTGAATTAACTAAGTGACGAAATTGCAAAGTAAATCCACAAATTCTTGGGGCCAGTTAACATTGAGCAATTCTCAAAGACCTAAGCAATCTTGTAGTTCTACATGGTTACCACTGTTGAATACTCAATAGCCTAATTTTAATGCCATCAGTGCATAGTAGCCATCTGGACAGAAAACTGCCAAAGTATTCACCAATCCAAGAAATGGGAATTAAAACCTTTTAACCAGGGTTCAGAAGTAAGTTGACATTGCATAGTCTATTACGGTAAAAAAATAATAATAAATAAATAAATTTGCCATATAAGGCAAGGAAAAATTCTACTAATCATTTGCATAAATTCTCAGAAGAGAGAATAAAAAGGTTTTGGGCTCAATCAACGTCAGGGGATTATTTGGGGAGATTATTCTGGCCTTTATTTAATCCAACTTAACTTGGATTATTGTGAGGATTATAATCTCCGAATAAGCCTGCCCCTCTACCGAACGAGCCCTTTGTACATATTTATAGATTATATAATGTATTGATTGTTTCGTACATAATTCTTCACATTTGGGATAAAGAATGCACATTATTTAGTTCTAAGATTTTACCATCTCGTGAAAATATGTATTTTGCTTCTTCGGGTGCTTGAATTCATTCAACTAATTATCTTGTTGTTTTTATTCTTGTTCTATGGCTTGAAACCTAGTTCTCTTTTAAGGTTGGCATAAGAATAGATATTAGGAGTATTGAACATCTTCCATGAGAGAACAAATCTTGCTCTTGAAATTGAGCTTAATATGAACTTAGGAAAGAAATGAGATGATTTGGAAGCTTTGACACCTACCCACGAATAGTAATATCTAGACCACCATGCTTAATTGATGCAAACAGATTACTACAGTCTAAGACATAACTGAACCTGTACAAGTGCTAATTTAACCAATAATGCAATTAAGTTCAACCTAATATCTAAATAATATAAACAATAAATCATCCTCCATTCTAGCCTCAGATCAACTAAAGCTTGCTCATAGAAAATCACACTTGACAGAGAGGGTTGGCTCAGCAATCCTCTGTTAAAATCCTAAATAACCTAATGTATTCCCCTTCTGTGTAATCCACTTTGAAGTGTAAAAATTTTACGCAAATTTTAAATGACCTATAATTGACATGCCAACTTCTTTGGGACATTTTATACTCTAATACTCCTTGACCAATTGTAACCATTTTTAAATGGAAAAAAAGTTATAGAACTTTCTAGCATACCTTCAAGTCTGCAGTAGAAAAATCCGTATCAAGGTTTGACGAAAAGGAATAATCAGTGAGAAAGACCTGCAAACCATGTTGAAGAAAGAAATCTAATGAATAATCTGGTTTTCCTTTCACTTTTGGAATGAAGATTCTCTTATCATTTATAAAAAAAATTGCAACTTGAGCTGACATAATGCATAAAAGTTCTATACAAGAGGAAAAGGCTAACACAAATGTCTGAAAGATAACCTGAGGTTTTGCAAGAAGCAACACATTCCGATGGATACCAGACAGCCACCAATGATCTTGATCTTCAAGGTAAGTTCCATCGCTCCATTTAAACACTTGAACCGCTAGAACATTTCTCTTGTCTGAACCAAAGGGATGACAGTACTTGGTGATCTCAAACTCAGCAGGCAGTCTACTATCCTGACTGGTCTAGCGTAAAAAAATATTTTTTACTCAAACCGTAATTTGGACACATGCTAAAGAACTTATTGCACTGAATCTTAGATAAACAATCCAAAAACTATCAAATGATGACTGCAATGACATACGTTAGAAAGGTGTAAGAACTGTGGAAATCTTAAAGCATCAACAAAATAAAGGTACGAGGTAGAACTTAAGAGATGGGATTGGGAAGGTGCATGCAGGAAAGTTGTTACTGGATGAACAAACTGCATAGCTGCTTAATTTCAGGAAAACAGACATGAAGACAACAGGACAAGCAGCAATACCAATAAAAAGTTATAATGGACTGTTAAGAAACGGTAGTATAATATCTTAAACTTCTAGATAAATGTAATAATAAACATCGAAAAAAAGAGAAGAAGCCCATCGCATGAAAATAAATATGCATTTCAGTCAGTTACTTCAATGAGAAACAAATACACACTGTAAGTCCCCCATGTGCCCTTATCGTTTCCGGTGTGCCTTCTAGTTATACACTTTGAGAAAAAAATCTTAGGATAAGTTCTCTACATTTACTAGCATGTCCAACACCGAAACACGACTGTTTTCAAGTGCCTTATGTAACATAGACTAGAATGCAACAGAGCATGAGGATTTGGTTTGATCAAAGGACACTTGATTTTTGTAACTGATTTGAAAATACTTTAATCTATTCATGGTTCCAGGTCAAGAGATCTTGTACATACATATTGGTTTCCCTTCCAAGATAAAAGATTATATAACCAAATCTTGTGTTTATTTTCAGCATGATATATAATGAATTAATGATACAACGTTCACATTGGCATGACTCTAGTGGTAGCAAGGAAATGACATACTGGACTATTTAACATGCAAGCTAGTGAGGCAGTAGACAGATAGCCATCATTTAATTACCTGTATCCAACCGAAATTCCATTTAACCAGACTTGATAGGCAGAATCAACAGCTTCAAACTGTAGTAATATCCTCCGACCTACCAAGGCTCAATTCATTAAATATAACAAAAGAAGATACCCATTCTGGCAGAAAACAAGTCAAACAAAAGCAAGAGAAGCATAACTTCTTGTTTCTTGGTTCTAAATTTGGCAACTTGAATACTTTACATACAAACACATACTGGCAAGATGCCAAGTATCGATAGGATATTACACTGGAACATGTGCAACCTGCAACTCTGGAACTAACTTGGCACTATTCAGAACCATCTTCAATTGAGGTTTGTAGGTTTCTAGTTGACACAAAGTAAATTGTGCAGTATTGCAGTATTGGTTCTTAATCCACTAGATGGTATTTTGGATTGAGAGGAACATTGTCCATTCTTCTATCACACATCTTAGATTTATAGCTTTCTTGTTTTGACGTTTTTTGCACACACCCTACTTCCTTTGTAATGCATTGTAGCACATTAATTAGTCCATGTGAGGGAGAAACAGCTCAGAAAGCAGGCAAAATAATTTGAAGTAAAGTACTCAAAAGGGCCAAACACCCTTTGGTTTTTGTTAAAATAAACTGGGTCCCTACTTTGAAAAAAGAGCAGTTGCTAATTGTAAATAACCAATTAGTGTAAGGGCCTAGTTGATAATCAAATTACTAAAGGTCGTATCTTAGATCAGTGCCAAGGTTTCAGACGGAAAGGAAATCCTATCATTAGTTGTATACCCTCTGTGGCCCAGTTTTGAGGAAAAATTCCGTTTCTTCCTTGTTCTAATAATGGCATACCATTATAGGTGCATATAACATACACTTCTTTATTAATCTCCCTTATATCCTGCTCCCACTCGAACTCTTGGCGTAATAAGAAACGTTTTTATTTGGCAATAACGAAACCTTTTCCTCTCTTTCAAATGAATCCCGTTTGATTAAATTTGGATTTTCAACCCTACGATGTTGATTGACTATATTTTGCCATTTTTGCGGTACTAATTTAGACCATGTTAGCTCAGACAAATCTTATGGATATGACTGTTTAACCAATTTTTCCATTGATTCATTCCAGAATCCTGAAGTTTCTTATGCTTTAATCTGGAAGAAATTATTTCTTGCCTTCGAAAATAATCTTTTATTTCATTCTTAAGGAATAAAGATGCTCCGTCATATTGAAGGACATATCTTTCTCTCCTTATATATTAATAAGAAAATCCACTTAGTGAATTGTTCCTAAACTATTCAATAATATCAATCGTGTATATATATGAAAGGAGAAATGTTTGTTGTGTGTTCTTTCAGCATTTTAAGCAGACTATCCAATTTTGTTCATTAAGAAATTTAACTCAGTAATTATTTCTTATCAATTGGTCTTAGTTTTAATTCTTACAGAATTATTTCTTTTGTTTTTTATTTTACCAAATTAATTTCACTAAATTTTTACCCAATGATAACAGTTTTACTTTCTTTTTTTTTATGAAACTATCCTATTTGTTTTTTTACCCGAAATTTCTAACAAATTCTAATTTTGTTGAAATCAGTAATTCTGATCTTATCTCAACGAATAGAGAGAATTATGTAATATATCTCATCGAGATCGTATTTTTTTGCGATGTCCAGTTGAAATCCCGGTTTTGTTTTTCATTTCTATTATTTTATTTTATTTTATTTTGATAAGATAATTATCATTTTGGCTTCATTATTTACCAAATTATTGTTTTGGTTTTATTATCCATCGTTAATTATTGTGTTAACAAATCAGTAAATTGTCGATTAGATATTGGGTTTGTTTTCTAGAGAGGGGACAAAGAAATTTTTGAGGGGATGAAAATGAAATCCAACCTTTTTTCAAACTGACTACTTTTAGATTGCAACATTATCAAGGGATGAAAGAATCTATCATTGTCTTTTTATGAAAACTACAAATCTTTAAATTTTCAATCAACAAAGAAATAAAGGGGTTCACTTAGTCTGTCTAAACAACCATTCATCAGGGTCTCCTCATATCGTCGTTTTACAATGAGTACTTTGGAATAGGTACTAAGATAATTAATGTAATAAATAATATACATAAGTAGTTTTTATAACTTGAAATTAAGATATTTCAAGGTGAACTCAATCAACCCCGTGAAAGGCACGCGTAATATATACACAAGTAAAGCGCAAGGGGCTAGAGAAAAATATAGTATTGAAAAAACAATGAAGAGTTTCACTAAACTAACTTGATGTTTGGCACAATCACAAGTAGATACCTTCTTTATTGAAAAATAGCATTTTTTAAATCTTGTAATCATCATTGCTTTATTAGATTCCATCGATGGGAGATTGACCAAGTAAAACTTGTTACAACTTAAACGATATGGATGAAAATGAATAAAATCAAGTATTCATAAAGCCTAATATAGTTAGCGGTTCACTTCAGTCAAATAAAGTTCAAAATCAGGTCACTGGAATAAGGTAAGGTGTTAGAGTAAGCAAAGGTTGTAGCAATAATATAATATCCTTTTCGAGTAGAAAAGGGTGAAAATTATCAAGTGATGACCACATATTGAAATCCTTATTTTGATTAATGTAGTGCAACAGTAGAAATTCAGAAGTCGAATCCAGTGGAAAGCAATTCAGCAACAAAGATTTCATTTGCTACAGTTTCATCTAAAGCACTGACCAGTTAAATAAGTGAATTGTACCTTTCCATTCTTCAGGGATGTGAAAATATGTCCTGTAGCAGCCAGTGGGATTCTCATCTGGAACTCGGGGAGGATCAAATTTAAACGGATATGTTGTATTGGTGTAAATAGGCTGACCATAATTGTGCATCTCCCAGTTTGAAGGAACTGAACAACGAAAAGGAATGAATTATGTGAAAAGAGAGAGTTGAGGTGCATGGGCATAATTTCAGTGAATTTAATTCTTCTCTATAATCTACCACTTGTTATTTTGCATAGTTCTAGCAGCATATACATTCTCCACTCTTAAAAGCGGGGAGGAGGCAAGACATTAAGGTCAAAAAATACATACCGGGCACAATTCCCCATTCAGAATCTTGAAAATCACTTTCATGAAAGTTTGCAGGAATATGGGCTGGACCAGAAGCTAAATGAAATTTCCAATACCCAGATAAAGACTTCACAAAAGGTAAACTTTTAACCCAGGAAGAAGCACAATCAAGAGCAGCAGAAACAGCATCATCATTCCATTTTGCTGAATCGGCTACTAGAAAATCCACTTTGTTCCGCTCGTACCAGAATCTGAGAGATCCTGTACATAGATATGGAATCAGATATTACTTTCTTGAAATTCAGTACATCCCATAATAAATTGGCAAACAAATTAGTCCAGAACAAACTGAACTAAGTTTTCTTATAGAACAAATTATTGACTTTTTACAGACCTAAAATTCCATGTATAAAAAAATGTCAATTTTTTTACCTTCCTCAAATGCAAATTTTTTTAGTTTATATAGGACATTCCTAATCCTCACATAAATGCATATTTGAGTTTATTTTGACATGCATAATCCTCACATAAAAGACGCACTCTGTACATTGTTTTTTACCACTGATTACAAGCTGTGGATCACAAAAACAATGGTACAAAAATCCTACTTAATAACTGAAAATATACAGAACCTTCAATAGTATCATGACAATGCAGTGGAACATGTGCATCCCTCTTTCTCCACTTGAAAAAAGTCGGATCCTTCCACACTTCATGGTTCAGGTTCAAAGGTGAACCAGTTTGAACTTCCAACTCCATGGATTCAGATGAACCTACAAGCCCCAAGTTTAACAAAAAAGATGCAACATGAATATGCATGAATTAAGAATTACACAACTTGAGCAGTCCATCCAACCAAACTTTAAACCACAAAATGAATTTCAGCTTCTATACAAGAATCACATCAGCATGTCAATTTCGTATTTATTTAATGTGGTATATCACTTCCAAATATTCCTATTTGTGTTAGTTTGCACTTTGAAGCGACATTCAACACAAAGTAAACCTAATGATCGTATTTAACCCTCCCCACAGGCCACAACTTACATGTGTTATCCAAGTGGCACAAACACGGAGCACGGACGCGATACTTATACAGGTGAGCAGAACTTTTGGCCTCGACTTTATGTTTAGTATGAAAAGATAAGAAATGACATGGAATTGGATGTAATATGGACACGGGAGATGCCACCCTGAAGGAGTTTCCGAGCATCTGGATATACACAGTAGAGTTCTGACAGCAAGAACGAGGTAGAAAATAAGAGAAGATTAAAAAGAGCCTCTACATCCAGCCGGTCCAAGACCAGACGAACTGGAATCGAAGATTAGAACAAACAACTAAATGCAACAGCAGAAAACTACAACCCATCAATTATCAAATATACAACCTCAATATCTACGCTCTAAAACACATATTAACAACCAAACCAAGTCAGAATCTCAATCAGGAGGAAATTTTGTAACTGGAGCATGATTTAAGCAATCTGCAGCCGCTATAACATGCTTCTATTCCGGAGTAGAAGATAAGAGAAAACTACGTTGTACACAACACAGTAGAATTTTTTTCAATATCAAAAGGGGAGTGGGGACCGCGATATCGGACAGGTCCAAACCGGACGAGCTGGAATTAAAGACGTGCACAAATCAATTGAAAACAACAACAGCGTGAAAATACAATCAATTGATCATCAAATCAACAACGTAAACCTCTACGCTCTTCAACACACATCAGCAAACAATTGAAACTGAATCAAACTCTAAATTAAGAGGAATCTATGGTGACACATTAAGACTTGACCAAGCAGTAGAATCAACGAGCTCACCTAATCAATCTACAGTGCAATAGAACAAGTATCCCTGATCAGCCGACTAGTCTGATCATATGGCGGTGCTTTGATTGATGGAAACTGAGACGCAAGCTAGATAATTATGGAGGAATTGAGGTGGATGTGGTGAAAAGCGAAAATTGATTGCGGTGGAACTTGGAAGAATTGATGAGAAAATTTGAGGATTTGAAGAGCACCAGAAGGGCGGAGATCGGGGAGGAAATAGGAGGATGAAGTCAAACGAGAGAGTGAGGAGAGAGAGTAAGAGACTGATCAAACCGGATATTTCTACAGACACGGCCGGGATTTTCCCTATTCGGTTTAACTATCCGGTTCAGTCCTAAATGCGAGTCACAACCTTGATCAGCCCGCCTGGCCTGAATCTCTGATCAATGGTGCTTTGATTGATGGAAGGTTGGAAACTGACTTCCTTCATAAATAATTGTAATTTTAGCTCATTACACACTTATTAAAGAACTTATTAAATATATTAATATATTTTTAATTATTTATTTACTTTTTTATTTTATTAAAAATAATAAATGTGTAAAGTAAGGACCAAAATAGCTAGAATGATAATTATTTTTAAACAAAATTATAAGGCTAAAACGACAATTATTTGTAAACAGAGACAGTACATTTTATTCAATCCCGTCCAGCAAGGTTGTCAATAAGCCCAACAACATAGGGCCTCTAGTTTTTTTGGCCCATAATACTTATTTGGAGGTACAAAAGTTTTTTTGACTCTTGTAAACTTTCTATTGGTATTAATGATACGCTACTGTGTTTACTGGCTAAGGTGGGCAAACCTGAGAGGATAACTTAGTTCCAATCAATAGCACCTTGCAACGTCATTTACAAGATAATATCGAAGGTTATGGTCCAAAGACTTCAAGGTATTATGGGGGATCTCATCGGACCAACATAGGGTAGTTTTATCCCGGGCAGATTAATACAAGATAATATAGTGCTAATGCAGGAAATAGTTCATTCCATGAAAACAAAAAAGACGGGAAAGAAATGGATGGTGCTTAAATTAGATTTGGAAAAAGCATACGACCGGATCAGATGGGATTTTGTCGCTAATACGCTCGAGGAGGCGGATTTCCCGGTTAATTGGATTAATATGATCAGGGAATGCATACAGTCTACAAAGATGAGCATTAACTGGAATGGAGAGATCACATAGAAATTTACACCCCAAAGAGGTATCCGCCAAGGGGATCCTTTATCTCCGTATATCTTTGTCCTTTGCATCGAAAGATTAAGTTACCTCATACACCACACAGTTGAGCAGGGAGAATGGACCCCTATCAAGCTATCTAGGAACGGCCCCCCAATCTCTCATCTCTTTTTCGTTGATGACATCACACCCTTCGCTGAGGCTTCGAGTAAACAGATGAGAGTAATCATGAAGGTGCTAGAATAGTTTTGCACCATAGTTGGCCAGAAAGTAAGCAATACAAAATCAAGAATTTATATTTCTTCAAATGTCAGTGAAGAAAGGAAAAGGAATCTGGAGAATGTCAGCGGCGTACCAGTGACCAATGATTTAGGGTTATTTAGGAATGTCAATCTTACATGGAAGAGTGAACAAGGAATTGTTCTCACTCTTACTGGATAAGATTAATGCAAGACTTACATGCTGAAAAAGGAAGCTTCTGAGTCTAGCTGGAAGAGTCACTTTAACCAAGTCAGTACTTGCTTCAATCCCGGTGTATGTTATGTCGACCATTATTCTTCCCAAAGGTTTAAGTGATAAGATAGATCAAGTATGCAGGAATTTTATTTGGAGGATAGCAGTGATAACAGAAGAATGCATACCATCAAGTGGGAGGAAATTTGCAAACCGAAACATAAAGGAGGTTTAGGCATGGTTCCCATGGAAGTAATGAACAAAGCCATGGTGGGGAAATTAAGTTGGAGATTCTTGACAAATAACAAGACCATTTGGTATCCAGTTTTGTATGCCAAATATGTTCAAGGCAGGAGTAACAATAGGCAGATCATGTCCCCAATCTGGAGAAGCATTGAGGTTGGAATCAAAGAAGTTATTTCCAAGGGGCACCGATGGATAGTAGGTGATGGAAGGTCAGCCCAGTTCTAGTCGGATGTGTGGACCGGAGACAAACCGCTCAGAGTTCAATGTATGGGTGATCTCACTGAAAACTCGTAAAATAATACTATCACATACTATTGGATTGAAAATAGTGGCTGGAATTGGACTGAACTCCCGGTTCACTTGCCGACAACGAGCCTTATGCAGTTAGCAGCTCTGACGGTCACAGAAAACAGAACCGATGAACTTAGTTGGAATGCCAGCAAAAATGGTGTTTATACAATAAAGTCGGCATGCTCTTTGCCAATGAATAGCGAGGAGTTGCACGAGACAGACAACCACTTCTATGGACAGATCTGGCATATGCAAATCCAGGAGAGAACTCGTTATTTTATCTGGATGCTTGCGAAAGGTGGTTGTCTCACCAATGTCGAAAGATTCAGGAGACATATCACAAGGGATGATGTTTGTCCAGTTTGTAGAGAAGAACCTGAAACGCTTAAACACATGCTCAGAGACTGTAGAGAAGTCAAACAGATGTGGACAGATCTAGGTGCTCATATCAGATGCAATGGCTTCTACGACTCCAGTTTTGCAACATGGTTACGAGGTAACATTTCTTCTCCCCTTCTTTTCAACTCTAGCATATCGTGGCATGTCGTTTTTGCATAAGGCATTTGGAACAGTTGGAAATGGAGAAACAAGGTTATTTTTCAAAACACAAGCAGACCAAGAGATAGACACAAGGTTGTGATAGAAAAATGCATAAACTATAACAAGGCTTAGAAGGAACGTAAATGCACAGACACCTCAAAGCTACAAACCGCAAGGATGATCGCCTGGAACAAACCACCTGAAGAGTGGATCAAAGTTAATACTGACGGAGCGGTGAAAAGGGAAGGGAAAGCCACTGCAGCAGGGCTGATTAGGAATAGTGATGGTGGATGGCAGCGAGGTTTTGTTCATAATTTAGGGATGTGCTCGGTTCCGATGGCGGAATTATGGGGCATTGCTCATGGTTTGGAAATTGCTTGGGATTACGGCGCGAGGAAAGTTATCCTTGAAACGGATTCCCAACTGGCCATCAATCTCCTAAATTAGAACGTTCCTCGTTGTTACCCATTATCCAGCCTGGTACACCGTTGTCAAGGCTTATTGAGTAGAGAGTGGACTATCCACACTCGACATATTTACAGAGAAGCTAATCAAGCCGCGGATTTCCTCGCGAACTTGGCTTTTAGGTTTTATATTGGTTTTCATGTATTGATTGACCCTCCCGATGGTATAGTGAATATTATTGATGTTGATGTAAGGGGTCAGGCTATCCCCCGTTTAGATGTGCGGAGGCACCGATCCTCCCCCTTTTCACCAAAAAAAATATTTGATGTAATTGGTCGATATTTAAGTAACATGTATTTTTCATTAAAAAAGTCAAGAAGTTCAAATTTCCTTTCTATTATGTTCTTCTTCTTTTTTTCATACATGTTTTATAAATTCTTTTATCCTCTTTTGTTTTTTTGTTTTTGTTTTTTTTGTTTAATATTTTTTTCCTAAAAATATTTAATGTTAAGAACGGTCTTGTTTTCTTTTTATTATCATCCTTTCATATACTTTTTATTAATAAAGTCAAGAGTTCAAATTCCCTTTCTAATGTGTTCTTTTTTTCATACGTTTTATAATATTTTTTCCCTCTTTTGTATAATTTTTCTCCTAAATTTTTTTAAAGTTAAGAATGGTTTTGTTTTACTTTTTATTGTCATTCTTTCATTTATTTTTTATTTAAAGAAAGTCAAGAGTTCAAATCCGCTTTCTACTATGTATTTTCTTTTTTTCATACATGTTTTATAAAAAAATTTCCCTCTTTTGTTTAATTTTTCTTCTAAAATATATTTTAAATTAATAACGGTTTTTTTATTGATTTTTATTTGTCATTCTTTCATGTGTTTTTTAATTAAAAATTATTTTTGGTCTATTTTTTTGTATATTTTTCTAATAACACATAATTTTTAAAATTAATAAAAGAAAAGATTATGTTGATACAGGGCCTCCGAAATTCATTGGACGACCCTTCTTTTATAGTTAGGTGGGCACGGTACCGTCAATCTCGGTCATGTCCCTGTCTTATCCCGATTCAGTCCCGATCCCGGCGGGATTTCATTCAAAATTAGAAATCTCGTTTCAAACCCCTCCCGTCAAAAACTATTTGGGATAAGATACGGACTTTTAACTTCTTCATCCCGCTAGACTCGTCCCGTTCCGTATATAATAAAGTTTTAAATTAAAATAATAAATATAAATAATATCAACATTAGTGATGTCTTTAGTTATCATATAGCTATACTTACATATTTAAAAAAAAACATGTTGTCAAATTGTCAAAATTGACAAATGATCTAAACTCATTTTAATGTGTTTTATTATGGATATTTTGAAATTTAATGTAATATGTAATATGTTATTATGGATATTTAGAAACTTTAATTTTTTGTATTAACTAAGATATATACAGATATTTTTGTGGATAAAGCGTAAAATTTAAACATAATAAATAAATTAATGGACAAGTGGGATTGGGCTTGTCTCATCCCGTACCGATCCCAACCGAGATAAGGCCTTGTGGGATTCAATCTAAAATACTCAAGGCCTGTCCCGATCCCGTCCCATGTAAAATAGCCGGGATAGGACTAGAATGACCTCAATCTCGTCTCATCCGATCTCATGCCCACCCCTATCTTACGGTGTATTTTACTTTAGTATAAAACTAGTTTAACTTCTCGTACTTGGTACAGGTTTGATCTAATATAAACCATCTACTATATAATACTAAAACAGAAGTGAATAAGGCCACTTGTCGTCCTTACACTAAGTCACCTCAGCTTTTGCCACTTGGCGACACCATATTACGCCATGTCAGATTTTGCCACGTGTCGTTCTCACCTTAACCCACATATTTGGTAATTTTAATTATGGAAGATTGTTTCCAATTTTGACTTGCTTATTTTATCTTCACACAAATCTTTATTTTAAAAAACAACCAAAAATAAACTATTGAATTAGATATTTGAATATATTATAGAAAAATCCATATTTATTAATTATAGTGTATAATATTCCTTAATTAAATATATATTTTTATTTAATATCCATTCTTTAGTTGTAATGATTTGTGAGAGCCCTTTTCTTTCGGACCGAGATTTGATCTTTGACCGAGCTTGTTTTGGCCGAGTTTGGCTCAGCCGCTCTCGCGGTCACTTCCTCCGCACCTGCGGGTCGCCGCTCCCGCGGCCATCTCCGCCTCCCCCGCGGGTTCTTGCGGCTGCAGCCGGTTTTGTTGACCTTGTTGACCCGTGCTTTACCCTTAGCTTTACTTCCTCCTTCTCCTTGCTGAGCAAGGGTTTCCTTATTCATTTCCATCCAGTCTTCACGTCCTTCTTGCTTCTCCTTCATCTTCTTTGATCTTGTTCTTGGTTGGAAGAGTTTGGTTGGAGTTTATGTGAGTGGTGGCTTGTGTGCTGATGCTAGTGTGTGTATTGCTGTGCTTGGAAGCCAGCCTTGGTGTTTGATGATCCTTCCTGCAGCCTATAACCTTCAATAGTGGTGAGTGCTTGTTCTTCTCCTTCTCTTCTTCTTTGATTCCCTCTCTTTAGCATTAGGTTTAGATGTATGTTGATCCTAGTTTGATGTTGGAACGTGTATGTATATGTTTGTATGTGGTTTGGATGATTGAAGACGTGATTTGATCACGTGAAGAGCCGAAGAGAAGCTGCGAAGTGTCGTTCTACACTGTCGCCGCCCCCGCGGCCAAGAGTCACCGCCCCTGCGGCTACCGTGCCACAGCGCCTGCGTCGTGCCAACGGCGTGCCTGCGCTTGCCTGCGTTCCGTGTCACCGCCCCTGCGGCTTCCCCCTGCCGCGCCCGCGGGTGATCTTTTCCGCCCCTGCGTCCGTAGTTCACGCAGGTGCGTCTTGTCACGGGACTACCTATAGTTAGGTAGTTCCTTTCCTTACTAGTACGAGGGAACTAGTATCATGCTAGGTATCGGTTTATGACGAGTATGATATAGATATGCCGGTTACGACCTTGAGGTTATGAGTTGGATATGATCCCTTATGGATCCCTTGGGTCTAGGTGTGACCCTTTGTGTGATAGGATTGTGATATATATGTATGTGTACCTTGTATAGGCTGTGTTGTCCTCTAGTTTGGAGTAGACGTTTCTGAGAGTGGTTTGTAGCGAGATACTCCTGAGATCGAGGTAAGTCCATAGGAGTTACTTAGCTACTATCCTTATATTGGATGTATGCTTGAGCGGTGTGTGTGTTATGTGCTTTATAGCATGTGTTATTATTTGGTCACCGACCTATGTTATATTGACCGCCCATTGTAGTGGTTGTGATAACCTTTCCCTTTCATCCCGTCGTGGAGTCTGGGAGGTTCTCTGTAGTCAGGCCAGATCTGGTATAAAGGAAGGCCCCTCACCATTCCCACAGGGTACACGGGAGGTGTGTTGATACTACTCCAGCTGGTTAGAGTACTCAGAGGCGAGGATTATATTCCTCGTGTCACCTATCTTTATATATATCTATTTATACGATTGAATGATTCAACTTATTAAAGATAATAAGCCGGGTAAATGTTTGATATCATGCTGAAGTGTTTATTACTTATGATATGTGTCTGTGCTTTAGCATCTTCTTATATATGTGTATAGTTAGCTAACGGTTTCATACCGTGTTGTAGATCCCTCGCAGGTTAGGAGAGCTGCAGAGTGATCCGGAGGGGTGATCTGCTGAGGGTTCCGTACACGGGGCATATTCGTGGGTTTTTGGAGATTATCCATTGTACTGATTTCTGTTTTGATTGTACTCAACAGTACTGTATAAACCTTTTGATATTTATATATCAGTTTTTATGTTTTGTTTTAATATGTTGGTGTCTTGTTGTAAGATTCAGTGAGGTTGTTGTCAGGCTAGGGCCAGGATCCATTGTGAAATCCTAGCTCAGTAGCACTACGAGTCCTACGGATTTAGGGTGTTACATGATTAACATATTATTTACAGCTCTTTAGTCTTTACATAGATACTTATTATGTAATTTGTTTCTTTTATATAGTTTTGTTATTGTTTATTCAAAATTCTCAGTTTTCACTTTTTAGATATATTTATTTCTTCTTTTACATTATATATTATTTAAAATTATATTTTTTGTATAACTAACAATACTTTATTTATAATTCAAATTTTTAGATCAAATTTTTTACAAATCCCGTACCTTGTACGGGATTATATATCAGTTTTTATATTTTTAGTTTATAAAAAGAAATTTGGTGTCGTTAATCCTCAGCGCGACACGTAGGCGAAACGAATGTGGGCGCGACACGTAAGCTTTATTACCTCACTTTAGTATAATATATAGGTTTAACTAGTTTAGTACCCGTACCTTGTACGGGATTTGTAAATTTTGAACTAAAATTTTTTTAATGGTAAATAATTTATTGCGATCCATATAAAAAACATAATTTTAAATGATATTAATGTAAAAGAAGGAATAAATATATCTAAAAACTGAGAATTTAAAATGAAACAATAACAAAACTATGTAAAAAAACAACAACAAATTAAAAAGTTGTAAATAATCTATTAATCATTATAACTAAAGAATGTAAAATATTAAATAAAAATAATATAATTTAAGGAATATTATGCATTATAATTAAGATATATGAATTTCTTTTGTATAATATATCCAAATATTAGCTCAATAGTTTATTTTTGGTCATTTTTTAAAATAAAGATTTGAGTGAAGATAAAATAAGCAAATCAAAATTACCAAAGATACGGTTTAATGTGAGAATGACACGTGGCGAAATCCGACGTGGTGTAATATGGTGTTGACAAGTGGCAACAGTTGATGTGGCTTAATGTGAGGACGATAAGTGGGCTTATTTACTTCTGTTTTAGTATTATATAGTAGATTTCTCGTACCTTGTAACGGTGGATCTAATATAAACAATTTATTTTATTTAAAAAAATTTGGAATTAAAGTTTGTGTATTTTGATTTTATAAATAGTCGAACATATAAATAAAATGCAGACGTAATATCTAATTTAAATAAAAGTTGTCCTGTAAGGAAATTAAAATCTAATTTAATTTAACAGAAGTTGTTTTAATATTTTTTTAAAATAGGGGAATGATATCACATGGAAGTAAAATATAATTTAAATAGAAGTTGTGATCAAAATGGAAACAAGAATAATCTACTATATATAAACAAGGAGACGAATTCCTCGACATGGAACGTCAAATTATTTAATAAGTATATTTATTGCTCTACATGGAATACTAAATTATTTAATAAGTATATTTATTTTTATTTCACGTTTAAATCCTTTACAATTTTTTAAAAAAATTAGAATAATTTCGGTAGATCATAAAATAAAAATTATTGTTTATTACCGCATAGCTACATTTATATATAATGAAATTGATACGATTAGATTTCTCTATGTAAATAAAACTTGGTTATATATTACGTACAAAAAATAAAAAAAAATACAAATCATAGATATTAACAAAAGTAAAATCTTTCTTCAATATAACCAAAGCATTTGAGGTGACAATTTATAAATTTGTTAAAACATATAGAGATGCTGCATTTTTTTTGGTGGAAATAGAGATGTTACATTAATTGTATGAAAAGTTAAAATAAGAAGATAGATCAAAATAACATATGACATTTGGTATAATAATAAATGATAAGGAAAATGCAGAACAAAAATAACGATGAAGGTCTTTAAAATTTATACGCCTCAATACCACCATTAATTTCATATTAAAAAAGTGGCTCATTATGCAAATACTTTGACTAACCAAGATGTTTATCGATATATTTTTTAAAAAAGGACTATCAAAAAATCATAACTAAGATCTTTTTTTTTTTTTACGTTCAAAGTATTTAGATATTTTTTTTAAAAGAAATCCCGCAAGGGTGCGGGTATTACACTAGTAGTTGTATCTAATTTTAGTAGAAGTTTTTTTAAATGGTAATGGAAGTAAAATATAATCGAAATAATTTTTATTTTTTATTTTAAAAAAGGAATTTGGTGGCATTAATCCTCAACTCGACACGTAGCGCGAAACGAACGTTGGCGTGACACGTAAGCTTTATTACCCTTGCATTAGTATAGTATATAGAATATATATATATATATATATATATATATATATATATATATATATATATTTATTTATATATTTAAAACAAATAATGTTATTACCTAATATATAAAATTATTTAAATACTAACATAAATAATAATATAAAAAAATAATGTTGTAATAACTATATATAAGTAGTTAAGTACTAGATATTTCTATTGTATTTGGTAGGGCCACCCATCATCTGTTCATCACCCCCAACTTTTTTTTTTACTAGTTTTTCCGGGTCAAATAATTCAAACATTTACCGGTGCGAGTGAAAATTGTAGCCTTAACGAGTAGGCATGTTTAGTATGGATTTTAATTATCCATTCATTTAAGTGTCATACTCCTAGATAATGATAACCAATGAAAATACAATAAAATTTGGGTGATATGGCATGAAAATTTATACTAAAACTACTTGATGCTAAACAAGTTTAGTTAAGCGAGAAAAACTAAACCAAACCTTTTTCGAGTTAAGCCCAAACCAAGCTCAAGTCACTTGTCTCATATACAAATGAGTCAAACTTTAACATGCTAATTTCCAGAATTAGCCTAGTTGAAATTGGAGGGCCTGAATTTTTAATAAGCATAAAACACGTTCAACTCGACTTAGTTTGTTTAGTCCAGTAAACGAACTCAAACCAAAAGAAATTCAAGCCGAGGTAATAAGGCATTTTGTTAACCCAAATAACCGATGGCTAACTAACAAACAACTGTAAACCAAGAGCACTGACCCCGGTAAGTGAGGTAACCATAGCAAAAAGAAACAGTTGATTATCAGCTCATCACAATTTTCAGTTGTCATTGATAACCCAGTGCGTGAAGCAAGAAAATTTGTGAGCATAACAAGTAAACAATGTAAGTAAATAATCATTACAAAAGTATATGTACAATCTATTCAAATGCTAATGATGCTCCTATGGTATCTGGATACTCGATCAAACCCTCTTACAACAGCTTGTCATCGCGACATATTTATCCAGAAACACAGATTTCGTAAAGTTCAGAAACTCGTCGCATGATCCAGTAATTCTTTAAAGAGTATGATTCGTTTCGAACAACGCATCTGAAAACATCTCCAGTGATCATCTTTGTAGTGACAATTTTCTACTCTATAAGTGTCATGTCGTCGGTTGGGGCTTGTAAGGAACCTTTCGTGCTGTGTACACTTGCTCCACCGTTGTTCTTTGATACACTAGCCCTAACAAACTCTTCAATTCTCGCCTTCAACTCTGTGTCGGGAATCAACATGTCTGCTGTCAAATGGGCTCGGTTGAATGGATCCGTCTGCAAATGGAAGTTATTTAGCTTTCTGAGTGGTTTCGAGTAGCTATATTTGATGATATAGAAATCGACTTACGCTATCGCTGAGAAGATGCCTCAAGATCACAGACCGGTCTAAAGTCGTCTTTGATGTAGGCAATATGACTGGGTCCTTCATCAATGTGTACTGCAATGATTTTGAGTTTATTAGTAGACGATACAAAGAAAAATTATGTGTACTAAATTAAGGTAACATACTTGGATCGGGTCCAAGAATTCATCGGGTATATCTCCTAATGCTGCTTCGGCGTCCATAGCTTCGGAAGCAGCAGCTTTGGCTTTCACACCAAGGTCAATAAACTCTTGTATGATTCTCATATCTTCACCAATGCGCATGAGAACATCCGCTGCAGCACCAAACAACTAGAGAGGACAAAAACAACAAAAGCAAGATTTTCAGTGCATTCGCATATAGAATGGCTAGCTAACTAAAATATCAGCACAAATGGGTAAACATCCACCATATTACCTGTTCGTTGTATGAACGCCCGTCCTTTGAGATTGCGGCTGGAAAAACGTTTTCCTTGTCCCCTCTCGCCAAATGGACATATATGTTGACAATCTGAAATGAATAATTCAATGAGATAATGAACCAGCTTAATAAAATTTTGTCTTAACCGAACTAATTAAACCTTCCCTCTGACTAAAAAGAACAATCAATCTTTCCCCACAGACCATGATTCAAGAAATCGAGTACTCAAGTCAAATGCAAGTAAAATTGAAGTTCATTTTTAGCATATCTTATTAGCATTGGGTCAATAACATTCATTTTTGCAACTTTTCAGGCATGTAAAAATATTGAAGAATAATGTGAAACTAGTCCATTATAATTCTGTTGTGTAATTCTATACCAAACATCAAATCACTGGTAGAGACAAAAGTTGAATTTACCAACCTGCTTAAGCAACTGCTTTGGACGGAACTCGTACTTTTCAGGGTCTTTTAGGCTAAGGGACTTTCTCTGAGGGCCCACAAGTTGTAGCAAAAAGTAATTGAGCATGCTGGCTACTCTTTCAACCTGAGAAGCCATATTAACATACTCAGCAACAGAGTTGTACCATGAGATTTTTGTAAGCAACAGATGTAAATGAAACATACCATCTCAGGGAGGAGGAAAGGCACGGTAATTTGCTCTGAAGTGAAAGTCAGCATGCTAACATCTTCATTTGCGAGTTTCATATCAATACGGATGATCTGAAAGAAGCAGGGAAATTAAAATAATACGACATAAGAGTGAGAGCGAAAAATAATACTATAGTATATACAGTTCAACTAACATTCTCCTGAGAATGGAAAAGCCGAGTTCTCTCCTGCCGCTCCTGAGCAGGTCTACGCTCCCACTCTGCAGTGTTGGACATCTCGGCTTCGACCTCTTTCATTTCAAGAATCTTGTTGAGACTTTCATCAAGGAGAAAGATGCTATCATTTATCAGGAAGTTCAAAAAGTTGAGGTAAACTCCCTTTTCCTCTTCCTTGGCAATCTGAAGTAAACAAAATGAACTGATAAGCTAAGTGAATTATCCAAAAGGAAATTCCTCCCAATTTTCAGCAAAGGCAGCAGCCCGTACCTGCATCCAGGCATTACGATGAGCAGGAACCTGCCAAAGGTACTCTAGAAGTTCCGCAATATTATGCCGGATATTGAACTTGTCGTAAAACTGCGAAAAGTGGAACAGCCACAAAGTTAATGATTTATGGGTCTTAAGATTGATTCTGGAACCATTATAAAAATTCAAATAATAAAGAGATGAACAGTGAAGAGGCAGATAATTTGAGCAAACGATACAAAAGCATCACCAATAGAGAATCACTGACATGTGGAGTCATCAAGCAAGAATGTAGTAAAAAAATCTTAATAAAAACTCGTTAATGATTTAAACTATTCGGATAATGAAACACATATTATGGATCAAATACACATGATGGTAGTAAAAGAAATCTTAATTCGTTGCATTACCTGTGTGTGTGAACCAGTGAATTCAATGTCAACATACAGCTTCAGAAGATTCCTGACAAGATACTCGAGAGACAACTGGTGTCCTTCAAACAAACTAGCTGTAGCAGAGGAACCACTGCAAGTGAAAATAAATGGATTTCAGTCAGGTACACAAACAGTATGTTTAGGGAAACATCCTAAACTTTCACGAAAGCAAGAGGACTGAATAAGCCAAATCTGGAGAAAAAGTGCTTCATGTGACCTTCTACGAGGCATCCAGCAGTTGAGGACTTCAACCATCTTTGCTCTCAAATATGGATTTCTAATGTATTCGGGGCTTGCCATAAACATGATGATAAAATTCATAAACTCATCCTGTCAACAAAAAAAAGCAATTAAAATGATTACATGTCCAGCACCTAGAAGCCAAAATTATTCAGCTTAGAGCTTGATTGACAGCCTACCAGAACGACGCCATCCAATGCTTTAGGGATTCGTGATGCAAATATTAGAAGCTCCATTGCATCCTCCACAAAATGCTCAGGCATACAAGCAAACTCAGCTGGGCAAGTAGATGGGAGAGGCATTTTAAACCCTCCAACAAGGCCAACTAACCAAACTACCATTAGCCGGTAAAAAGACAACGCATGCTGAATAAGTCCTCCATCCTGCAAGGGAACAGATAATCAGGAACTCCTTGATTGCCTTGAAATTCATTGGATTCTTGGAAAGAGCTAATGGAGGCTTATTTTTAAAGGACACAAGAGAAAGACATACCCTCAGTATTTGTGCTTCATAAGCCAACTTTTCTTGAGAATAAAGTTCGATTTCCTTTTCAAGACGAGCTATATCCAACTCCAGTTGACGTGAAGGTCCTTGCTCCTGCATAGCTTTAAAACTAGCTAGTGTATCTTCACTTCTTGAAATATCCTGAATATACGTAGAAGCAAGCAAAATAATTTTATTAATCGTGTAAGAAAAGGCTAATGGTCCAAATGGACCTACTTTGTAATGGAAGAAATGGAAGTGCAGATCTCCCAAATTTTCAAATGTCGAATGCCCGGATGGATAAAATGGAACCTTAAAAGTACCTGAACCAGATGCTTGAAATCAGAAAATGCTTTTAACAACCCCAAGTTAAGAACTCTGGCAGTCATAAAAAAGCATTCGCAAATGAATGTATACTTAGGTTTTTCAGCACCACTTGACATCGGATTAGCAGTCTGAAGAGAAGATGTGTTACCACTCACGGAACTGGTGGCTCCTTGGTTAAGTTGATTGATATACTCAGTAACTTCTTCAGTTGATGCGTGCAAAGCTGTTAATGATCTGAAATTCATACAGAAGCATTACAATTAACAATGAAATTCATGCAGAAAAAGATATAGAATCCGGTCTACCTCAACTTGACTAACCTTATATCCAAACGGTTGCTGTAGAATGCATATCTCGGATCAATTTTATCCTTTTTTGATAAATTGGTATCTAAGAATGGCTCACATAGCCGCAACATTACTGCACTGAGATTGACGAACATTCCAGAACTTGCGCAAGATAATGGATCGACCTGTGTTGAAATTTAAAAAGAGTGTGACTGACAATGAAAATTCTTGAAAAGGTTTCATCAAGTTGAAGCAATGAAAGAGAAGCCTGTGCATCTGACCAAATTAACTAGCCCTAACAAAAGAAATTATATCAGCCTAATATTGGATCCCTGTGCACCTAACACCCACCCTCATATAAGGAAAAAGTCATGATTCTAGCCTTATTTGGTATTTCAATAAAGGGGAATAACTTAGTCAACCCGACAAACTAGGATTGTTTTCTCTTTTTCCCCTAAAGGATAATAAGCAAACACATGGTTTGTCACAGTTCCGCTTTGGGAGACTGCCTTATATCAATGGTATAATAATGGTAGAAGAAGAGGAAGAAAGACGAACCTGCAGATGAGCTCGATTGGCGTTTCTATTGATAACTTCGGATAAATACTGAAGAACCTTTTCACGGGTCTCTGCGTTTTTCAGGAGGCAGAGTAAAACCTCACTCAGACCATGATATAAGTTATTCACAACAGTCTTGATTGTGGTAAACGCAGACAATAGATCAGCAGGACGACGAGTTGAGGCATCAGAGAAGAACTGCTGACTAAATACATAAAAACAAATAGCACTCTTTAAGCATGAACAAAGATTAAATCCTCACAAGACCCCTATGCACAAACGTATGAAGAGAAACTTCAGAATTCCAAAGCAATGATGCAGTATATATGAGACTTAGCATATCTATATACAGATTATTTAGCATCCACGAGTACTTATGACCAAGAGTACTTATGTTCTGTTGTAGAATACATACATAGCTCTAAGTCCTAACAACCTATATCAAACTTAAGCAGCATGCACAGTGATACAAATAACGGATGTAACTTTATGATTGAAAATAAGAAGACTCACCCTACATCAGGTTGGCTCTTGAACAAGGTATGATCAGGCAAAGCACTGACATGAAAGAAAGGACCTAAAATGCTAGTCATCTCCATGACACGCCCATTCAAGTATAACCCTTTAGGAATCCACCAATTATGACTAACCAAAGACTTAGCACCAGCTGGTAAGTTAACTAAATACAACAAAGCCCTCAAAGGCTGCTGAAAATTCCCAAGTGCTGACACTCTCATGACACTCTCCCTCAGATCCTCGTACAACTGCTTCAAAATTGGGTCGATGCTATCGTAATCTGATTCCTTGAAGAATTCATCCAAAAACCCAGGTGGACAGCTAACCCCACTACTACTCCCACCACCTCCAAATCCATCAACAAGTGAACCCCCAACCTCAGAAAAGATCAAAGGCAATAAAGGCGAGGCCTTTTTCGAACCCGAATTCACGTTAACATTTCCAGTATTATCACCATCCAAGTTGGCAAACATATCAGGATTCCCCAGATGAATCCTACAATACGAAACGGACAACTTCTTCGATTGCTTCACAACCAATTCCATCTCAGACCTCAAATCCTTATCCTTCATTGAACCGATCTTCCTCCCTTCCTCACAAGCACGACGATAACATCCAATTAAATACTCGAAAGGGGGCTCGGCATTCGGAAATTGATTTGAGAGACGATCAATCAAAACCCTCTCCATCAAATCCCTAGATAGCAGCAAATCCTTGCCTTCGCTTAGAATCTCGGCGGCAGTAAGCTCAAGATAGACAATTTTGGGATCGGCGTTCATGGAATCGACTAAAGATACAAGGAAGATCTTCCGGAGAATGATGTCTTCGACTTCCGCTGGAGACCTCTGAGGCTTCGAAGTCGCCATTGATTTCAAAATCAATGGAGAAGTGAAGATCAAATTGGTTGATGTTCGATTAGGGTTTCGAAATTCCGATAGATACTTGGATTTGAAGAAGAAAAAGGCGAGGTCTTTTGGTATCTAAGGGGTTGAAGGAACAACGAGACTAGTTCGGTGTATGTGTTGCACTTCAGAATAGGAAGAGATCTGATGATGATTTAAAATTCGTAATAGGGTACTTTCCAAAAAAAGAAAATCGCAATAGGCCAATAGGGTAAACTGATCAAAATTAACGATCAATAAAAGTATTAAATACCAACGAAACAAAAGATAGATATCACTAGTTCTATCTTAATTCTATATCTATTTATCTGCAAAATCTTCTTATCCTAAATTCAAAATATCTTTTCTATTTAATTTTAAAAACTTTCTCATAATTATTATTTTAATTATTATTTATCGATAATCTTTATTAATTCGCTCATAATTTCACGGATTTTGTTGGACGTAAGACTAGCATTTTGATAAATTATATGAATAATTTAACGGATTTTGTTGAACGTAAGACTAGCATTTTGATGAATTATATAAATAGAAGATATGCAGATTACTCAAATCATATATTTATTGGTCTTTTGGTTAAAAAACAAACATAATATTTATGCATATCGGACTAATATTCGATATATAGATCGTTTATCTACTTGTATGTGGGTCGTTGACCTACTGGTATATGTAGGTAGTTGAATGATGTCACTCAAATTAACCTTTTTTCATTATCGTTATATTTCATTTTCTACCTCTTTTGGGCTATATAACATATTCTATTAGTCCATTTCCTTCATATTAGTGTTTTGGAGATCTATTGCGGTTCATGTAATTGCAAACATTCTAGCTATTTGCGGAGTACAAATGATACACATCTAACAGAATGGTCTCATACACACTAAGGAATTCTCTGCAGTAGAAAAAAATCAACGTCGACACGGAAACGACTAAGATCTGAGAGTCGAGAAGAACATCGAGGAACGTACAAAAGTGTTTGGCTGACATACAATTTACTCGACCTTCATCCTCTACTTATGTGTTGGACCTTAAAATGACATAGAGCAATTCTGGACCAGGCCCACATACAACTTTGGCTAAGGAGATCGCTCGATGGCCCGCTCGATATGCTTGCCTCGACGTCTTATTTTTCTTCCCCTTTTTATCTTAAGTTGGAGTGGACTTAGCTCATCCATTTGGACTTTTTGATCTTTTAAATTTGATATTATTTTATTAAGATCCTTGTGGATATAGGATTTTAGACTTATCTTTAACCCTATAAATAAGGCTTGTAGTCATTAGGTTTAGATATTCTGTTTCAGTTTTGAGGGTTAGGAAGAGCGGCAAAGACTTTCACCGCCGGTCGAACGCCACCCTAGTGGTCACTCGACTACCCCAGTCGACTTTCTTTTTTCCCCCTCTGATTATAAAGTATGAGTTTTCAGGTATGTCTTGTGTATTCGGTTTGTTATATGGTATGGTGAGCCCAACTACATCGATCTATGATGTTGGATTGATTGTATGTATTGAATGTTTGTTTGCATGAGTTACATTAGTATAGGATTCTCCTTTACTATATGTTCTTCAAGGGGATTGACATGACCTAAAAGTCATTTGTTTTATGCCTATCAAAGCAAAATCCTAACTAATTTACTAAAACGAGTATAGTGGATAAATAAGGATCGAACCCAAGAGATAACCAATTAGTGTACCAAAAAAGGCTAACAATTACTCCTTCCGTTCTTTTATAACTAGCGATTTAATAGAATAGCACAATACTTAAGGAAATTTTAATTGGACAAAAATGACAAGTAGCTTAGAAAGTATAGAAGTAACAGTAAATATTGTACCTTAGTTGTGTATACCTTTTGCATACTCAATATAAAGTAAAGCGGCTAAACATCATTACTTTTCAAATAAATCGGGGTATAATAGGAAATTAAGCGAGGAAAAAAGTGAGAACGACAATTAATTTTGAACATTTCTTTCCTTCTTAAACGTCAAATAAAAGCGAACACAAGGAGTATTAAGTAACAAAAGGGGAGTTTCGGTGTTGAAAGATGATAACAAAACAAAGCAAACAAAAGGATGTTTTCAAAGATTGAAAAAACGTTGTGCTTGAAAACTATCTACTTCAACAAAAGAAAATGTCGATCATTGTTTTCATGAAGTTTATTCCATAATTTTTTCTCATCTCCGACCATATGTAAATATCCGTTCAACTAGTCCCGATATTACTTATTATTAAATCCAACTTGTAAACCTACATAATCAAATGAAAAATAGCATTCAAACAAAGATTAACGAGACACATGCATTAGAAACAACCAGTTACTAAAGACGTATGGATGAATATGATTTTGATTGAATCCTTAAATAAATCGATATTCGTTATTGAAGAAAATAGATCGATTTTGAGGGAAACTTCAAAAACCTATAATTAAAAAATATGCAAAATGTAAAATGAAAAAATATCATAATTTTACATAAAAACGACTTTGTATCCCACATCCTTTATCATATCAAGTTTAGGGATGTTAGAATACATTACCTGGTGTTTCGGCTAATATTATGGGTATTATTTAGTATAACACTTGATATGTGAGGCATAATCCGATTTAAATTTTAAATTAATTTTTAGTAAAATGCTAATGGGATACACAAGCATTATATTATTTGCATAAACTTTGCCATTACAAACTTAATTTCGAAGAGAATTATTAAAAATATATATAAAGTCATCTACTCGTATATTTAAAGATTATATTGTGCAACCAAATAATTCACATCGGTTATCAAGTTAATTTTAAAACTAAATTATTTCTTATCAATTATCAAGTAAAACAAACAATTTGAGAGTAAATCATAAATAATATGTCAGAAAGGTAGAAAAATCATACATTTCTCTGCTTTTAAGGTAATATCAAGTATAATGTTAGTTGTTATCATTTTAATATTTGATATGCGAAGTCGTTAACCTAGTGATATATGGGGTCGCTGATCCACTTTAAAAATTAAAATAATTTCAATTATTTTCGTAATAGTATATGGGGTCATTGACCTATATGTTACATATTAGTTTAAAATAATAAAAATAGGTCAAAATACTGAAAACCACCCGTTAAATAGGCCCATATGCAACTAATCACCTGTTAAATGTGAAATTACCGGAAATCACCCTCAATAACTACTCCGTCAGCAAAATAACACCCTGCTAATGTTCCGTTTCTTTTCTCGTTAAAGGGCCCCACTTTTGATTATAATACTTATATCTTACCCTAAACCGTGAACCGATGGGGTTAAAATTAAATTGTGGATCGAAATGGATTTTTGTTTAAAAATAAAATAACGAACCAACCAACTCTTATATATGATTATCACGTTTCCCCCAATTTCCCTCTTTGTTCCCTTTTGGAGAGATAGAGATAACAAGAAAGCATTCGTAACTCAAGTACAAATCCAAAATACAATTTGATCCTATGTGTTGTTCATTTCGAATGCCGGCTAGATGGATCACTTGTGTCCACTTGTGTCGTTAAAAATAACTTTAATAGTGTTTTTTAGGTTAAAACGTTGTATAAATCACGACGTTTGTAAAATGTCTGAAAATTTTATGTGGTGTTTAATCAAAATTTCATGGCGTTTCACAAACACTATGGATTCAATGGCGTTTTATAAACAACGTGAATTTAACGGCGTTTTCAAAACGTTTTGAAATTCACGGCGTTTGTAAAACGTCATGAAATTTTGATTAAACAATACGCGAAATTTCCATGGAACGCCGTGGACTATACAACGTTTTAAAAAACGTCATCCTTTACCCAAAGCGCACTTTTAAAATTTTGACCTATCCAAACAAAAACCAACGTATCTTTATTTCTGTATCTAAAGACTTCACTTCCGGGAGGTGAGAAAGTTTAACTTAGCTCTGTTAGCAAAGCAAGGGTGGAGGTTATGTACGCAACCGCAATCCCTTGTCGCACGGCTCTTGCGAGCAAGGTATTATCCGAATGGGAGCTTTATGGAGGCGTCACAGGGCTCCAGGACGAGTTATGTGTGGCGTAGTATTCTGAAAGGACGGGATATTCTTGACAGAGGGATGATGTGGAGTGTTGGAAATGGTGCAGATATCATGGTGTGGACGGATAAGTGGATTCCGAGGCCGGTGAATTTTAAACTTTTATCACTGCCGTCTACTCTTAACGCTGATATCCGGGTGTTGGATCTTATAGACTGGAATATTGGTGCTTGGAATAAGGATATAATTGACACAATGTTCCTCCCAGTGGATTCCGAGTATATTATAAAGATTCCTCTTATTCATTCGGAGATGAAGGAAGAACTGATTTGGTACTATGATAAAAACGGATTATTTACGGTTAAATCAACTTATCATGTTGCTGTAGCGTTTCAGGAGAGGTTGGATGATAGTGCCGAGTGTTCGAATCCTGCTTTGACTGCGTCTTTCTGGAGGAATATCTGGAAAATCGATGTGCGGCCTTCGTACCGTAACTTCGTATGGAGGATTTGTAAGAACATTCTACTGTGCAGGTTGAATTTGTTTAAGAGGCACAATTCTCCCTCTCCCTCCTGTGAGTTTTGTGGTGAAATTGAATCACAGTGGCATGTCTTATTTGACTGTTATCATGCCCGTGAGGTATGGTCTCTTTTTCCGTCTCTTTCCATTATTTCTTCTGGGGTATCGTCTTTCGCCGCACTCATTGAGTTGGTGTTGCACTCCCTTACTCCGTTGGATATTTATACTAGAAAATTTCGATATTGTCAACAATCTGGAGAAATCGAAATGCTTATATCTTCGAGGGGTGTGGGAAGTCACCTAATTTTTTAAGGGATGATATTACAGCATCAGTTGATGCTTTTAGGAGTCGGCCAGACATGAAAGTTTGTGTTCCACTGGGACAGGTTCAGCAACGTTGGCACCCACTAGAACCGGGAGTTATCAAATTAAATTGTGATGCACTGATGCGTCATTACCGGGTCATGAGGTGGTAGGCTTTGGGATTATTGCTCGTACTAGAGGTGGTGAAGCAATATTTGCGGCAGCAAGTACTGTTAATGAAGTTTTATCTTCTGAGATGGCAGAGGCCAGAGCAGTGTTATGGGCAATTCAACTTGCAAAGGAGAGAGGTTTCATGAGAGTAGTGATAGAAACTGATTGTGCATCTGTTGTTCATAAGTTAAAGATGAGAACACAACAACGAGGATCTTTAGGTGGTCTCCTTCAGCAGATGAGGGTCCTGGAACAAAATTTCTTCTCTTTGCGTTGGCAACATACGAAGAGGGGAGGGAATGGTGTGGCTCATTGGTTAGCTTCGTTACGTCCTGCTTTGTTAACTATTTGGGATGATCTATTGTAAGAGCCTTAGTTCTTGGACCGAGTTTGATCTTTAGCCGAGACTAGTTTTGACCGAGTTGTGGCTTAGCCGCACCCGCGGATGGGGGTGCCGCCCCTGCGGGTTTCCGCTTCCGCGGCCCTGGTTGCCGCCTCTGCGGTTTCCGGCGGCTGCAGCCGTCTTCTTTGACTCTTTGACCCGTGCTTTACTCTTTACCTT
This sequence comes from Fagopyrum tataricum, assembly GCA_002319775.1. Classification (NCBI taxonomy): domain Eukaryota; kingdom Viridiplantae; phylum Streptophyta; class Magnoliopsida; order Caryophyllales; family Polygonaceae; genus Fagopyrum; species Fagopyrum tataricum. Next base: position 8,586,611 of record CM008285.1, on the reverse strand, counting down.
TCTTAATCTTTGCCTTGGCTGATCAAGGGCTTGTTCTTCACTTTCCTTCCAGCTTCCCACGTCCCTAGCTTTCCTTGCTTCCCTTTGACCTTGTTCTTGGTTAAGAAGAGTTGGTTTGAGTTTTGGTTGTGTTGTGGCTTTTGTGGTTGATGTTTGTGAGTATGCTGAGCTTGGAAGCCAACCTTGGTGTGTTGATCTTCCCTGCAGCTTAGGACCACAAGAGTGGTAAGTGTTTGCTTCTTCTTTCTTTCTTTCCTTCCTTCCTTCCCTTGGATTCAATCTCTTAGCTTAGGTTTAGATGCATGTATAGGTGTGTATTGATGTTTGTACGTGTATGTTTATGTATGTGTTTGAACCTGGATGAGAGAAGACGTGTGTGATCACGTGAAGAGCTGAAGAGAAATCGCAGAATCGTTTCCTGCGTTGTCGCCGCCCCCGCGGCCGAGAGTCACCGCCCCCGCGGCTACCGTGTCGTAGCGCCTGCATCGTGCCTGCGTTTGCCAGCGTTCCTTGTCACCGCCCCCGCGGCTACGTCCCGCCGCTCCCGCGGTACCTGCCTTCCGCCCCTGCATCCCTTGTGTCACGCAGGTGCGTTTTGTTCCGGTTCTACCTAAAGTTAGGTAGATCATTTCCTTTCCTAGTATGAGCGTTAGTAGCATGCTAGGTACGAGTATAAGGTTAGAGTGAGGTTGAGTACGGTATCGTTTATGCAGGTTACGGCTTTGAGGTTTACGAGTTGGAATATGATCCTTATGGATCCCTTGGGTCTAGGTGTGACCCCTGTTATGGATATGAGTGTGATATATGTGTTATATCTTGTTTAGGCTGTGTTGATCTCCAGAGCGGAGCAGTTTGAGTTTGAGTCTGAGACTCCCGAGGTTGAGGTAAGTCCGTGGGACTTACTTAGTTGCCATTCCTTTATAGGATATTGTGCATGAGTGGTGTGTGTTATATGTTTATAGCATGTGTTATGATGGTCACCGACCTATGATGTATTGATTGCCCATTGTAGGGCTGTGACAACTTTTCCATTCATCCCGCTGGGAGTTGGGGGTTCTCTGTGGTCAGGCCAGACCTGGTAAACGGTTCGGGCATTCTCCATTCCCTTAGGGTACATGGGGAGGTGTTCCAGGCACCATTCCAACTGGTTATAGTACCCAGAGGCGAGGGTTATATTCCTCGTGTCACTTATGTTTATATGGATATTTATATATGAATTGATTGCTGGACTTTATAAAGATAATGAACCTGGTAAATGTGTGAAAGCATGATGATGTGTTAAGATTTCTGATGTGTGTTTGTGCTCTAGCATATTCCTATATTTGTGTATGGTTAGCTAACGGTTTTATACCGTGTTGTAGATCTTTTGCAGGTTAGGAGAACTGCAGAGTGATCCAGAGTGGGTGATCTGCTGAGGGCTCCGTACACTGGGGTTATACTCGTGGGTTACGGGGTATTTTGATCATGTATATACGTTATGTTTTGTTTGTACTCAGCAGCGTTGTATAAACTTTTTGATACTTTTATAACAGTTTGATGTTTTGTATTTAATCTATCGGTGCCTTGTTGTAAGATTCAATGAACTTGTTGTCAGGCCAGGGTCAGGATCCATTGTGAGATCCTAGCCCAGTAGCACTCCGAGTTCTACGAATTTGGGGTGTTACATCTATCCTTATTTCCTTCAGTTTTAACTTCTCTGTTGTTATTAGATTTGGAAAGTAATGTTAATGGCTAGATGGATAGCCTTTTTCTTTATTAAAAAAAAAGATTGATAGAGAAGGATGGTTGTTGGAAGAAAAAGATTGTAGCTTGATTGAACTCCACGATTTTCGTTGTACGGTTATTAGTTGGGATAAGAATAAAAACGGAAAACAAGATATACATACATATGAATGTGCCAATCGGTTTTCACGTATCCAGGTGTCCGAATAGTTTTAGTCTTGTTTGCCCATTAAACCAATAAATTCCCTTCTTAAACTAACACAATTCAATCTTGGACTATGATCTACAAAAACTATTGTAATATCACTCGAGAATACGACCATGATCATTTTACGGACAATACCGAAAAATCGGGTATTAAACCAAAATCTATAAGGGTAATGTGGTTGGATTTTCAATTTCATAATTCAACTACGCTAGTTGTAAAAAAATCCCAGTCATACCCTTCTAATACTTTGTGATCAATATGAAAGATTTGAACTTAAATCTCTTTGACAATAATTAAAAAAAATAAAATTATAATGTCACTTTACCACTAAATTGAATAAAATTTGATAAGAAATAAGAAAATTTAAATAAAAATGAACAAAGACCTTAATTCTAAAGTCGAAATAACCTTCATGTGAAAGCATTATTACAAATAGACAGACCTTATTAACTAACCTAGCAAGTGTGAAATGACACAATTATAAGACTTGTTTTGGAATTTCTAGTGCAAAGATGCTTTAACTTCATAGTTATTTGTACTCATTTCTCACTATTAATAAAGAATTATTGTAGACATAAAAAAAAAATCGCTCAAATATGAGGTGATACACCAACTCCCTCACCTTATTTTGATCGAAAGTAACATAAGGATATATGTATAAAATACGTCGGTTAGATGGTCAACCAAACTAACCCCTTCATTCTGTTTGCTCGCATTATTCATTATTCGAGATGGTCGTGAGGCCTCAACGACATGAACATAGAAGCAAATTGGCGCAACCAACTTTCATCATCGATCTCCCCATTGTGCGCGATCACATGATTCGTTGCACCTCGTTTTCGCGTCATGTATCGTCGCCATGCGAGTTGTATATTGATTGCAGCCCAAGTTTTCCAGTTTGAAGAATGATACCTATTACAACAACCAACATATAAAATACTCGTACATAATGTGAAAATTAACCGAATAACATATTTAGGTAGTACTTTTTTTTGGTATTGTTAGTTTTAATGTGGTATTATAGTTGTCAAACATTAGGTTCTTTTGGATTACGAGTAAAAAGTATGTGGGTAACAATCGGTTTGAAATTAAAAAAAGTCAGAATAAAATTAGGATTTTAATCAAATTTATGAAACATGTGATTCATATTATACATTTAAAATCTGGGTTGAAATACATTGATTTTATAAAATAACGATTGATGTTTCAATTTACACGCAATCGATCATGACGTGAAACGTTGTATATAGAAATACGAGTTTGGATGATTCAAATTCATTATAAAAAAATCAAGAATCAAGCAATAAAAATATTGGAATCACTCACTACTTAAATAAATCATTCCGATATTTTATTGCTATCAAATCGGGGAATCGGTTTGAGTGATTTCAAAATTGATTTCCGAGTATCAGCAAACCTTCAACCTAATGTTTTCAACCTAATGTTAATAAATCCACGTACTCATGTAAGATTATATCACATCAACTATGAATGCATATAACCCTAGTATATATAACATCGGTGGATTACTTTTCTTATCTTCAATTAAAACAGAACTTGATATGTTTATATGTGGATGCTCGCCGCATGATGTCCTTATGCAAAATGTAAAACCCTTGGTGACCCATCGAAAATTTGCAATTATAGTCATTTGATTATGCGGTTTTAGATCATTTAAGGTTTAACTTGGAACAAACATTTATTAGAACCTAGTTGTTAATTTCTATATTTTATTGTGAAAGTTCTTTTCGGGTTATTTTTATTGTAAAGTAAAAACTTACCTCAAGGTATTCTTCATGTTGTCGTTTGCAAACTTGTACCGGAAGTGCTCGGTTATGTAGCGAAGATCATACGCATCGATACCAAAAGCCTCGATCGACTCAAGACAAACAAAAGTAGCCGATGATGCCGGAAGCCGATGCACGAATGGTCTTCTAAGGCACCAATACAAGAGCTCCTCACCTAAGAATGCTCCCGGTTCGAGAAAGTTCGTTGCTATGTTTCCCTTGCTAAGGCTTTGGCTACTCCTTATTCGTCCGCGGACAATGAATATCATTCGTTGCACCGGATCTCCTTCCCTTATGATCTACGGAATAAACAATAAATGATGTTCATGCACATAAATAAGCACAAAGGAGTTACGTCTTAAAATCAATTTACAATAAGAGGAGTAATTCAACTAAATTCATATGTTTTACCTTCTCATCTTTGGAGTAAATCAAAGGTTTAACCCGATCACATATGTTATCGAGAATAAGATCATCCAAACAATCGAAAATAGGCACCTATAAGGAATCAAGTGTTAGAAATTGTATCAAAACACCATTGTATTATTGGTGATTCATTCAAATTCTTTTCAACGGGATTGTCGGGGATAAAAAAATTTTGGTTGTTTGGTATCAGATGCAGATACAAGATTGTATTCTTCATTTAGATTCTTTTTTTCAACATAATCCCAAAAAAAATCTTGAAAAAAAAAATCTAGGAGATTGTTTAATTTCCATGCCCTTCATACCCTAACAATCCATCTCAATAAACCTATACCAAACACCCAAAATTTATCAATCCCTAATAATCTCCGTCTACAAAAATCCCAAATAATCCCAACAATTTACATCCTCAAGAATCTAAAAAAAAAATCCCCATCTGATACCAAAACAGGGCTAAAGAGACACTTCAAGTGTATGAAACATACCTTTCTTATAAGATCTAAGCAAAGGTAACGTTTGATATCGCGTCTTAGGCCTTCGGGTAAGTCTTTGATCAACTCCATCTCGTCAACCGCGCCAGAGGTTATCCATCGTTGTGTCTCGAATTGTCGTACTCGATTCCTTAGATTAGATGGCAATTGTCTCCTCTTCATCCACCATTCCATGTCTCCACACCTTAGTTGCATCTTTCTCTTATTCGACATTACCGTGTGCAAAAACACCTACGTAGAAAGAAAAAAATATAATGAATAATCTCGTACATTGATAACACAACAATTAAACTCGGAAACATATGATCTTGATCACCTGAATGTTTCCGATCAATAGAGTGAAGAGCATCAACCCTCCGAGTACTAAAATTATGCAGAAGATCACCTCTAAGACATGGCTTGTCGGCGTCAAATTATTGCAAAATGTACTAAAAAATGAAACGAAACAGTACCCGAAAATTAGATCAAAGTTTTTGTACATTCTACGTAAATTCATGGTTAATGATAGATCAATACCTTAGTTGAAATAGTCCCCAAGAGATAGGATAAAGTATCTTGATAACAATGGCTTTGCTAGAAATGACCGGCAAAGCGGAATCATAGATCCCGAAAGGGAAAGGTCCATTTTCATCTAGGCACAAGGACTTCCTAGTGATTGTAGAGTTTAAGCCGCACGGATTTCCCAATGTGTTCGATGGGATGAGGAACTGGTGACATTCCTAATGATAGTAAACATATTCCGTAAATATGACATATATTGTAATCCTCTTTTTATATATATACACACACGTATGTTATCACCTGGTTCGAGCAAGACATGGTAAGGTTGCATTTTGGGGCTCGTGCACATTGTTGTGTAAGGCAAGACACAATACGTTGTATACCAAGAGCATACCAACACCCACCAACGGCCTGAAACAAAAATACAAATAAATGTTTGTTAGACTCAAGCCCAATACATAAGTTCAGTGAAATTTTATTCTCTGTAAGTGTGTATTATATGTTCTTACATGAGAGGCGAGAAAGTAGGCGACCATGTTGAGACCGAAGCCCCACCATATGGTGCCGAAAACGTAGCCGGTGACCTTCTGCATTTTCCTCATAAGAGATAGACTGTGGAAGACTTTGGGCAAATATTGGAACAAAAATGTGATCAAAAGTGTCGCCATAAGTAGTCTTATACGTTCTTCTTTCACTAGCTTTGGCACCAAACACCAAAACACGGCCTGCATACACAACAAAATTTTTTAAACTACTGACCACACACAAACTGCACTAATAAAACTTGGGATATAAGACATAGATTTTTTTTGGGTGAATTAGCTAACTAACACCCTCCAATACTATCACACTCTCATTTCTCTTTTCTCTTTTCTCTAACTATAAAAAAGATAAATATTAAAAATAATAACCGCTTAATTTAATTACTAAGAGTGAATACTCATCTATTCTCTCTTTTTTTTATATTCCACGTACTTGGGGCCTAATTTTAGAATTTTTATAACTAGTAGAGATTTAACTGCCTAAATCTATTTACCAAATTCATATCATATTAAGATTATAAATAATGATATAAAAAAAGTCAATCTTCATATGATTTGCGATAGGCGTTTTATAAATTCTATCAAAAAAAATTGAAAAGTTATAAATTCCATAATTGGTTTATAATGTATTTTTCCATTTATACTTCTATGTAATCTTGATGATTTAAATTACTTATTTATTACTTTTATTTTCATAAATATACACATTATTTGTTTAATAAAATAAATAAATTGGCTAACTAACACTTTTTAATAATAAAATTATATTAATTATCCCCTCGCAAAAATTATTAAGAATTTATCCACTCTCACTTTCTCCACTAACTTTCATTCTTTCAATTCTCTCCCTAACTATCAAAAAATAAATACTTAAATTATTTGGAAAGACAAATTTACCTTAATTATTAAGAGTAGATATTTCTTCCAAATTTTCTAAACAATTCAATGATATTTGAACTAATAAATTAAAAAAGATAAGTATAATTATTTTATTTTTTTTAATATTCCATGTACTTGGGCCTAATTTTGAATGTGTTTTAATTAGTACGGAAATAAGCACCTAATTTCATCTACCAATTTTTAACATTAAAATTATTGATTAAAAGTGTCTATCTTCATATAATTTGTTCATATTCTAAGCATTTTAAAACTTTCTATAATTGGTTCATAACGTATTTCATTTCTACTTCTATGTATATCGCACTTTTTGTTTTTTGATATGTGCTGGCCGATTAGAAGAAAAAGAATCACGGAAACTGATAACAGAAGGCAAATTTGCAACTGGGAATAGATATACGAATTAATAAAAAATGCAGAAAATAAGGTAATTTGAATTAATTTTAAAGAATTATGACGTGGCAAGTGAGCAAACGCAACAAACCTGAGGTATAGGAAGAATGACGAACATGTCGAACCAGAAGCCTTTGATAGACCTAACATAATGAGCCGCGATGGCACGTGCGTCCCACACGAGTTTCCCACATCCAACAACGAGCGACTCTCTTGACACGTACGCCAATCTGAACTGCAGCCACACGTGAACCAAGTGGACCCCATCTACACACGTACGAATCGCCGTTACGGCGGCGGCTACCCGACCGTCTACTGCTAGACACGGAGATCCACTTGCACCAACGGAAATTGCGTAGAAGAAGAGTGGATCGACGGCCAAGGCTACGCCACGTGCCAGCAGGATTACCCTGTTCCATCTCCTTACATAATCACTCCTTGGGTCGAGTATCGGGCCTAGTATAAAGCCCGAAGGTGACCCGGTCCCGGATTTGGACTTCACGGACCGGGTTTGGACCGGGAAGAGAGATGAGCCCGCGGAGGCTTGCCATTCGGGCTGGTTGGCCCGGTCGCAGCTAGTGGAATGGAAAGCGGGGACACCGACTTGAGTACAGGCGTAGCATTCTAGCGGGCTGGTGTGCGGGGTTGGGTCTTCTACGACGTCGTTTCGAGATTCCGATACGGCGTCGTTTGTGGAGCTTGGGCTGTGTCTGATCCCAAGTAACTGAAAGAACCTAAAAAATGGAGAAAATCAATAATTGTTAACGTAATCGATTACTGTAAGCATAATTCAATTGAATTATTGAATGTATTAATTACCAGGTGGGGAGAGGAAGTTTGGAGAATGGGTAGGAGGAAGGCATGATCTCTGGAAGAGAGTAACCATGGAGGGAGAGAAGCTCACGATGAAGATGGGGGCAATGATTGTAATTTAGAGAGAAGGGGAGGGGCGTTTTGGTGTGGGTTTGGAGGCAAGGAAGGAGTGTGTGATAAAAGCTTGTGTCGAGTAGCACATGAATGAAGAAGGATGATTTCAAGGGGAAGTTTGATAGGGATGAGAGAACGTGGGGTCCACATATATAATATTTTTAAATTAATAGATTATGAATTTTTAAGAAATATCTTTTAATTTCATCCCATAAAATTTTAAAAAATTAGTTCTAATAAGATATTACTAGATTTGGATGTAATAAAATTTTAAATTAATTATTTGATTTTTCTTTTACTTCATTTTCTAAATTTATATATTCCTTTACAAATTAAGATTATACAAAGAAGTATAATACAAAGTAATAAAAATAGGATCTAGGATATAAATATAATTTCGAAAGTTAAAAACTCTCTATGAAAATTATCATTAGATTGTTCTCATATACTAAAGGAGATCTTTAGTTTATGTTCTTACGCATTGTGTTGTGCCAACGTACAGTAGAAATGTTAAACACCTCATATTTAAATGTTAGTATTCTATGTGTAACTTCAATAATGATAAAATAACTTACCTCAACGATTATGATATGAGAACACATAGTCTAATGAACATCGTCACATCAAAAGTACAAGAAAAATGCAATAATATAGGGATAACATGGTGAAATATATGGATAACTAGAAGTCAAATAATTTTTAACAATAGTAAAATTTTAAATGAAATAAATATGGTAGTACAAACATAAACTGATTATTGGACGAGGCTAACCCAACGTTAATAAGATACTCTAATTCAACAAAAACATCAAATGACACAGACCAAACACATGATTTGTTAAAAAAATTGTTGATGGAACTATACTAAAAAATGGACACTGTGCATATAAATTCATAACACACAGTCACAATGTCTTAACACTTGCTATTGGTATGAAAAGATGCGATGATTTGACAACTCTTTCACCCGAATCTTGCGCCTCAAGAGGAGACCTACAAAGACTATATGACACAATTTTATTGAAATTGATGAAGGTAACCTCACTCATTAACTTCATCAATCAAGTGGGAAAACTAGCATGAGAAGCTAATATTATCAGCTCCGAGTCTCCGACTGATAAAAACCGAGTTTGTGTTTAAAGAAGTCAGATGGCAAATAATTTGACAGAGCTACACACAACTCGATCATTGGCAATGGAGCAATCCCGCGGAAAGTAAAAAATATCATCCAAAATGATGTTTTACATGTTGACACCTCGAACAAATATAAAAACAAAATAAGTGGACCAATGACAATACTGTAGACTAGTAGAACAGTTTGCAGCTGGGACAGGGCTGTGGTTACCAAATTGGGTCCCGCGGTGAAGGATCCGAACTGGATGGATATATCTCTTTAGTGATTCGGAGGCCCGTTATTAAGATTGTGGGTCTGTTGAGACATGGAATATCAGGCGGGCCCAACAAGCCAGTAAGGCAATAAGGCGACTAGGCGAGTGAGTTTTTTTGTTTATTGTTTTCACATTTTTTTATTTTATTATATAAAAATAAATTATAAAGAAAGAAAACTATTAATATTGTAGCCTTTGTAGGACTTGATAAATAAAATGTTGATTTGAGGTAGGTCCCCACCGAGGCTGATGATTATAGATCCGAATGACGTCGATGTTGGTTCGTACAAGTAAAAGTTAGGACCATTAGAAGTTAAAACGTCTAATTTACTTTATTTTGGCAAAAAAACAAAATTATAAATTATAATACACTGAATATAAATGTACGTGATTTTTCGATTTATCACCAAAATTACACATTTCACGTGCGCAGTCGAGTTTTAAAAAAAAAATTAATATTAAATTCTTATTTTTAAGACTCCGACGACACACGCGAAATGCGTAGTTATAGTGATAAATAAAGAAAATCTATCAGTACATATATCTAGGGCTGTTCACCGGTCCGGACCAGACCGAGAGTTAATTAGTTAATTTTAATATTTTATTTCACTAAAATTTTAATTAATTTAATTTTTTTTAAAATGTATTTTTTTAAAAAAATATCGGTCCGGACCGGACCGGTTTTGGACCGGAATTTTTGGACCGAGGACCAGACCTATTTGTTCAGGTCCGGTCCGACCAGTCCAAAACCCGGACTGGACCGGAAAATGAACAGTCCTACATATATCAATTCCTGTACTCTATAATAAAATATAAGACACGCAACGTGTCAACGGACAAGTCATATAATTTTGAGAAAATGGGCTTTTTATAAGTTCCAATTGGTAAAATAAACTCTAATCTTTTTAATCCTATGTAAATTCTTAATTACCTTTGTGTAAATATTTGTAATTTTTATGTAAAAAAAGAGAGCTAAGTAAATATATTCTATCCTAAATAGATTTCTACCTTTAATTAAGTTTATAAATATATAATTTGGTAATCTTATGTGAATAACAAAGGAGATAAAGAATGATATTATTTTACTAAATAGATTTATATCTTTAATTGAATTTACAAGACATTTCGTGTAATTAAAGTTGAGAGTAAGTTTGTTTTAATGAATTCGTGTAATTAGTAATCGAATGTATTTGATTAACTTAATAAACTAGTGTATTTGACTGTATTTGTGTAATCAAAATTTATTTTTTTTATTTATTTTTCATGTAGATTAATTATTAAAATAAAGTTCTCAACTTTATGTTATATTTTTTCAAATTTATGTAGATTCAACAATTTGAGTTTTAATGGTTTGTATTTTTTGTTTGTCTTAATTTGTATTGTCAAGTTTAAATAGTTTGCATTGGGTCTGTATAAACAAGTGTAACGTTAGAATTTTTTTTGGGTAGATGATATGTGAATATAATATTATATAATTTTCAAATTTTATAATTTTTATGTAGTTAATATTATATTTGTGTAAATTACACAAATATTTATAAAATATGTGAGAAGAGAATTATATAATATACATGGACAAAAATTACACAAACTTATATAGATGTAAAAGATCAATTATTTACATCGAGCTAAAAGGTAGGCGGACAACAAGTTGTGTAGTAAATCCTTTTTATATAGCAAAACTGATCATCTTAAAAACTACGTCTGAGGATTTGAGAGATACAACATTACCATGCAAGATCCGTTGCACCCTCTTGAGAATCTCGACGACGTCAGACGCAAGAAAACCGAACGTGTCAAAAGCAAACGGAAGAAACACATGTTGGTTTTCAATGTAAGTTTGTTCATGCTTAGCCACCTTAGTAGAGCCCGTCTTACCCACAACAAAAGTCCTAGTACCCAAACAAATCAGATGATAGACCCCGTCAAATCAATACAAGCATGTTTGTCAGCAAACCATCCAGTACACTAACACATCCGCCGGCCTCAACGTAGATCTCACTTCACGCGGATCAGTTAAGAAGGTCACATGTGCCTCCTTCTTAGTTGAAGCTCCCGCTCTCCTAAACACGTCACATAAAACATCACGAACCAGATCATGTATATATTTGAAACTAGGGAGTTCTTTACAATGAACTACATGCTCCCCAAAAACATCCAAAGTTCTCTGATAATTTGGCATAGGAAAAATTGCATCAACCGGAAACAAGGGAATCATAAGGCAATACTTAACTAGAGACATACATTGTTAACTTTCAAGCCCCTAAATGGGTATGGCAAGAAGGAAGTATTGATTATGCGCTTACTACAAACCCCTTAAAAATATCTTTTTGTCTAAGGGTCAAATCAAAAGTCGCTTCCATCGTCTGCATTGTCTTACCGAAAAGATCACTCTTCAAACATGTTGGGCTTTAGGGGGACGGTGTTCTTGACAATAAAATCAGAAAGATTGAAATTAGGAATAGAAGCCTAAAGATTGTCCAACGTTGTAAAAAAAACTCGAAACCCATATCAACAACTCAATCTCTCGCAAGATGTGGTCTTGAAGAGTCCAAGATTGGGCCCTGGAGGCCACAAAAGGAAAAGAAGAAGTCTTCATAGCTGAGTATAAACCAAGACCCCAAACCGAATAGGCAAAGAAGCAAGCCTCCACTGAATATCCAAAAAAAGGACCCCACAAACCATAATATCCTCAATTGATCCACGGAGTCCAAAATCGAAATAAGTTGTTGCACACTCTCCATATTCCAGTTTACAAGTCCTCAAGCTAAAATACATCTTAGCAACACACATACAATAACGAAGCAAAAGAAGCTCACCTTGCGGGTCCCTCAAATGTGGAAGAATGTGCATAAACTCAACTGCCTTAACCGCTCTCTTCATGACTAGTTCTCTAACAAACCCATCATCTTCACCCACCCCCACCCAAAAACTTAAACACCCAACGCCGGCTTCGCAATACCATGAGGGAAAGACCATCTATAAGCTTCGACCCATCAAACGAAGACCAAAAGAGTTCAGTCTTACAAACATTCAACTCAAGGCCAAAACTCGGCCTAACCTCTCTAATGACATCAAGCACTCTAGCCGCTTCCGCTGACTGACTAGTAATAGTACCATAATCAAGATACCAAGCATGTAGAATAAGCTTGCAACAATCTCTTATCCTATGAAGAAGCGGGTGCAAGAAAAAAGAAGCGGCCTCAATGGGTCCCCTTGTTGCATACCTGTAGCCAACTAGATAAACTCATCACCAATGTACAAACGGGCAACCTGACCATACAAGAAATCAACCCATAAAGAGATCGACGAACATTTTCCCCTCACTTCCCTAAGTAAAACAATTCTATCAAACAGGTTGAAGGCATTAGAAAAATCCACTGTCAACATCGCCAGCGAACCATCAGTATGATGTTCGTTCAAAACCTTGTTAACACTATGTAGAATAGTATTTGCACCACCTAAGACACTGACCCCAAACTGAAAATCTCCAAGATACTCTTTATTATCTTTATTCACTCCCTTCATAACTACTTTAGACACTAACCGTCTCCAAACAATGCCCACTACAATGGGTCGAACCCCATTGTCAGGCTTCAATAACGGTGTAAGGGGCGCCAAAGCAACAAACTCAGCGGACACTTACATCCAATCCACAAATTAACCACTGATGAAAGAGCTCTCAGAAGACCCGTGGCAACCGTAGAACCCTCACTACACATAACATCTAAAAGGTGATGCGCCCTCAAACCATCTCTTCCACAAGAGGTACCTTTGGGAAAAGACTTGATGCATTTAAAGATTAAATTAACACCAATAACGAGGGGTGGTTTTGAAAAAGTAGTGCGAGGCTTAGAAAGAGGAGACTTGTAGGGGTGTTTATCCTTCAAAGTCTCATCATTATAAGGAGCTACTCTCGAGGAGCACAAGACTTTAACAACAGTTGTAAAATGTTCATCTGAAACCTCACGAAGAGACTGCTTGATATGGCTCATCTCTAGACTAACTCCATCATTTGAGTCACCCTCAACCCTAACAAAAGTTTTGTGCTTTGAGGATTCTAACAATGCTTGCACAAGATTGGAAACACCATCATCCTCTCCCCAAGTAGACAAGGCCTGCAAAACCCGTTGATGTTTCGATTTTCTACTTCCCGATCTTCTGTATCGCCCGTTCATAGGTCTGAACACCTACAACGTGCACTGAAGGAGCAAACACAACTTTAACCAAAGCAACCACACAACCTGGCTTAGTGACCACCTTTAGAAGAGCACCCAACAATGCTTGAGAGAAACCTAGCTGACAACTATGACGGATGCTTTTCATAGTAGAAAAAGGAACACACATAACCTTCTCCAAGAACCGGGTATCAAACATCAGATTTTGCAGTTTTTTCTTCTGCAGTACCTCGACGTACTCCTCCCATCACCTATAACTGACTCTTCAACAAACGTCCTCGAGATACCCACAACCGGCCTCAAAATACCCACAATGTATTCACCATCCTCACCAAAAGCAAAGACAGAGGCATTAGGGTGACGACGCTCACAACTCAAAGCATGAAGACCCATGCACGGGCCACACAACCACATCCTGAGAATGGACAAGACCTCCACCAAGCCATAAAAACATCAAGGTCACACTCAAGGATGACCCGAATCTCATTTTTGCGCTCAACCGCATATATGTGTTGTCTCTTCAAATGACTTAACAAACAAGAAAAACATTTACTCACTTACCTACCACCACAACACCCATGAAAAGATTTAAGAGGACAATGAAGAAGACCATTACTCTCGATCTGTCGTCATATAAGACCTCAACTTACAAACAAGATAACTCTTTTTTTTTCAAGAAGAAAGAGAAAACCTACTAGGTTTTCGGAGTACCATATCCGGCGGTGGTACAAGCCTCACATGAGCAGTATGTGGCTTCAACATACTGTTACTGGCTCAGTCCGTGGATCAATCTTCACAAGAGCAATATGAGGGATGTGGGTTTGTGTCACACCGGATGGGGTTGGGTAGGTTAGGTTTTGGTTTGTGGGTTCAACGAAAGGTTTGACGGCAGGTTAGGGTTTAGAAGGTTCATTAAAGGGTTTGCCGTCGACACTAGCATGGTGGTTATTCGTGGCTGACGAAGCAAGACATATCAGATAATCTTCAATGATGACTCAAGGTCAGGTTATCACCCGCAAAGGTACTCCCTCTCTACGTCTCTCTCTACATTACCCGCAAAGGTACTCCCTCTCTACGTCTCTCTCTACATTACTGAATTATTTAAGTTTATATAAACATCAGTTTTGTATATATCTATAAACAACTTTTTTTGATAATGTGGGTATGAATATATACTTGTGTAATTTTTAAATAATGATTTACGGACAACATTGTTTCTCAAATTTTTTCTGAATAACAAACCCAAACCTCCTAAACACTACATCTGAAGACATAAGCGATACAATATTACCATGCAAGACCCGTTACACCCTATTGAGAATTTCGACGGCATCGAGTGCAAGAAAACCAAATGTTTCAAAAGCAAACGGAAGAAATATATGTTGGTTTTTGATGCAAGTTCTTTCACTCTTAGCTACTTTCGTATAGGTTGCGGTGAGGACCGTCTTATTCACCACAAAAGGTCCATTACCCAAACAAACAAATAACGTACAAAATTAGATATATCTCCGAATTTGGTTGGTTGATTTAGTTTTCCACAAGGGCATATATGTAAGCATAAAGAACATTGGTATGCATGAAATACTGTAAATTTTGTAGTTACCTTTGTATAAATTCAACTTCACCCAAGGCCCAAGGGCATATATGTAGCACTTCCATCGATTTTGTCAATTTAGGTACACCACGCATTTTATGGTGTACGTGTTTAGCAAATATAATATTTTTTTAAATTTCCTATACACTAGCATAAAAACAAGTTACATTATTTATATCAAAACAAGCTATATCATTTTAAAAAATCAAAATAAAATTGTTGTAGCAGGTCATTTCAACAATGAAAAAATTCAGCTCGTATACGGTATATGTGATCGATTAATGATGGCTCTATTGTGAGTCCAAAACTGAAGTGTCCACAATTGTTCCCTATATTTCGTACTTGTGTATTTTTTTGACGACGGACATTGTGTTCGTTGATTTCCGTTTGACTGGATCATTCACCTTTTTCTTGAAGGTCTCTTTGTTTTCGGGTTTTCATGATGTATATTTGTACTTTTTCCCTTTTTCTTTTATTGTAGTTTTTCATAACAATTAGTCCGTCTGCCGATCTTTTTCAGTCTTTTGGTTTATAAGACGACGTGTTGTTTAGTGTTTTTCAACCGGTTCCTTTATATAAAAAAATATCTATTTTAAAATAAAAACTAAATAATTAATGTATTAAATATGAATGGATAATGTAATAATATATATATAAGTGTTCATTTATATATATATTTTGTGAGTATGCATGGCAATCATAAACCCTAGAGCCTAGTTGGCACTTTCTAACTCCTTATTGTCTTCTTAGGACCCATCACATGCACCATTGTTGCCTTTGTTGGGTAGGGATGTAGCTACAGTTCAGATATGTTCGGACCCTTGTTGGGTAGGGATGTGGGTATTGTTCACATACGTCCATTGATCTAATAAACTCGGGTTTCGTTTAGAGTCATAAATATTAAAATTGTTGGGTCCTTGCAGTTTGATTTTGTTCTTGAGGATTTTATCATTTGGTTTAACAAATTCATTAAAATATATAAATGTTTTGGATTTAATTAATTTATGTAAATAATATTAGTTTTTTAAAATTATGATTTGGACCCATAAAACACAGTCTAGATCGTGAACTTCGGTTTGGATAGAAAAGAAAAAAATTATTTGCACTAAAACATGACGTGGCATAATTAAGCTATTTTTTCATTGGCATCATGTAATTAAGGCCACGTCAATTGATAATCAATCATTGAGGATGGTAGGGTTGGGTATCAGTCCAAATCAAATTAAACTGGGCCGAACTGAGACCTAAAATCTTTCAAAGTGTGAGCTGTGAACCGAACTGAAGTTTAAGGTTCGGTTCAGTTCGGTTTTTTTGGTTTTTATTTTATCGATTGTTTTAGTCCACCTTGAACCGAAATAAACCAATTATTAAAGGTTTTGGTTAATCACCTTTTACACTCATAGATGTATAAAAATAAGTAATAATCAATAAACTTACGTTCATGCTTGTCATATTTTTATATAATTCTAATATAATTCACATTAAATCAATTAGACCGAGCTTCAAAAATTGATTGTTGAAACCGACGTCATAGGCTGTTTGCAAAGGCCAACTTGATCCTCTTCCCGCCCACAATTTACAATTTGATTTAGGGTCCATTCAATTCTGAAGGCTTGAAGACGAAGAAAAACTATTAAAAAAAAATCATAATTTTTTTACTTTATTATTATGAATTTTAAAAAATATCATAATTTATTATAATTTTCATCTTAATAATTATCATAAATCACCAAATGTACCTCAGACTAATTTTATACTCCGTATTGTTCAGTCTAGAAAGCCGGCTTAGATCGATTTTTGCTTAGTCCTTAAACTTTAAAGTGACTAAATATAAATATTATATTAGGGCTTACATATTAAATAAAAGAAAGAAAAAAAAACTCAGCTCATTTCTTACGGATTTTGACCTACTCGACCAGAACATAACTTATCAAACCTAACTTAATTTATTCAAATATTATCATAAAACCAGATTTTGTAGATGGTTCATGAACTTGAACCGAAACGTCATTCCTTTACCTACTTATTTAAAATTAAAAAAAATTATCGCTACATATTTACATTTTACCACATAGCATATTGTATAGGAACGTTATTCGAGATGAACGAATCGAGTTATGGTATGTTCAGCCCGAACTCTAGTATATTTTTGTGAAATTACAAACTGGTGTGATTTTCGTCGTAAGTTTAGACGTACATGTACGTTAGGCTCGAGCTAGCACATAAGTTCGGTGAGATTTCATTTTAAAATCAAACGAAACTAGAGGAGTAATCCGTCAAACTTATACATTATGCTGTCAATTTGTTATAATCAATGCGAGTCAATTCCTACACTCCATGAAGCACAACCGTCTAATTTTATTGACATTTTGACGACGTGTTTAAAAGGCCGGCTAACTAGTCCAATTAAACGGGACAAATTTAGTTCAAGTCCGCAATCAATGTCTTAAGACTGACAAACCCAATATATACCCAGAATCCGAAATCGAACAATCTTATATCAAGATTATATAAAATTTGGTTGTACGTTCGACTCCAAATAGCTCGGCTGTAAGGCTGTGAAATGCAACATTGTCGATAAAAACTTGAGAGGTTATCGAGTGTGGGGCTAGAGATTGACACTCCACGTTTTATGTGGTTGAATGACCAAAACGACAAAATCTGAGTACCTTCGTGCCAGCTTATATTCTTGTCGTAAATCAAAAAATGAAATTGAGGCTGCTTACCTTCACACAAACCAAATCTCTATCTTGATTTCAACTTCGACACAACCCTATCATCTTTGGTGTTTTTCATAGTACAAAAGGATTGTACAATTTCATATTCTTTGTGCTTATTCATGATACTATATTAGCTATTAGCTATTCCACATCGTAATTAACTCCTTTAATTAATCATTAAGGTTTTGTTTCTTCCTTGTTCTTATTAATAACAGTTTTGCCTTATATTTCAACATTTGGGGTGGATGGTGACAGTGAAATTTCGATGTATCAATATAATACGGGTTTACACGTTTCAACAAATATGTATGTTAGGTTAAAGTCCGATATATAAATCTAGTAAGGTTAAGTATTTGACCTTATATCATGTATTAAGTTTGTTCATTATCGATGTGTTATATTTTAACAAATTTGAATCTAATATATATTTATTACTCACAACATATCGAGAATAATATAACATTTGATAAGATTTAAGTATTTTACACGATAAAAAGTCTACAAAGTCATAATATCTAGTGTATTTAATCTTATAATGAGTACTTGTTTCTTATTGGTGACCCGACAATATGTTATCAATACCTTTGTCAACGAGTAGTAGAGTTGTAGTGGTGCAGGAGAAGGTGGTCGAAATTCGTTAGTCGATACTGAAAGGAGATCGACCTGCGAGATGAGATGATGTAAATGGAAAAAGAGTTTTATTTATACTTATTTGTTTACACGTCCCAAAACGACATCTATGATAACAGTGTGACCTTGTATTGCAGTTTGATGGTTTGAGTGACCGAGACAAGTGATCCAAGTCGCATTTACAACCCGTTTCGTGCGCTAGAAAAACAATTCTAGCAACCAACAACTTATCCAACAAAATGTGTTCGTTTAGCCACAAAAATGGAACAATCGATCTCATTTCTTTCTTAACCGTTATTTTTTCCGTGTTCATTCAACCAAACGGACACCTAAGTACATTCATTGTTTTTCCATGGGTAATTAGCTTGTTGGTCAAACAAAAGATAATGAAGTTGTGTTATCATATTTTCTTGAACTTTTTGTGTTCATTTATTCAATATCGACGAAATAAACGTAAGTTGGACGATGATATGAAATTGACGGGCAGTCCAAATTGGTTACATCGTAGAAGTTGTAGATGCCATTTGCCTTTTGGAGGCTTCCAAAAATCGATTAGAAACAATGATGATTATGCTTCCTCTTATAGAGGAATGGGTGGTACATATGGCTTATAAGGATATGTCTTCATTTCATCAACTTGGAAATTATTTGGGCTCTTATTTACGCTAACTTAAATTTAATTTTCAAAATATCAGCATATTCTTATTATTCAATTATTTTTATTCAATTGTGATTCAATGTTACGTTTCCTATATATATTTAATTTAAATTTGGTGATAATTAACGGGTGATTTGATGTAAAATTAGTTTTACAAATTTGAGGGTTAATGTATTTGAAACATGATTAATAGTCACAATTTTTTTTTTTTTTGTAAACTATAAGATATAGAATCACATGGCTGACAAGTGCAAAAAACGAAGTAATGATATTGCGAGTCAGTATGCTAAATGGAAACCAACATTTGATTCCAACGTAGAAATTTGGAAAGATCCGACGGTCGGATTTTAAAGTTATAGTCTTACAAAGTTGATACGGAACTTAGTTTTACAGAAACCGTAAGATTTTGGCTAAGTATGTTTTGTGTTCATATAAAATCATAGACAACTTTGGATTTTTGTGTGGATTTTAGGAATAAGTGTTTTTGAATTTTGATCGGTTTCGAAATTTTATTCCGTACCGATAAATTTCCCGGGTTGTTAATCGAATAAAACCGATCCAAATCGGTTTTAAACCACCTAGTTTAGTTATTGGGCCATTTGTTTTGAATTCTTTCTTGGGTTGCCACTTGCCAGCCCGTTACTCTTCTTTCCTTTTTTATTGGGCCAGTCCTCCTTTCTTTCCTTCTTTATTCTTGGCCCAATTGTTTTTTATTCTCCACAGGAGCACCGGTTGGGCCACATGCCCGTTTCTATCTATGGAATAGTCTTATAATTTGTGTGTCACGTGAGAAGGATAGATTTCTGTCCAGCGTTTTTTGTGTGGATTGGATTTGATCATTCTAGCTAAGACTAAGAGTAGACATAACATAATAAGATTGGGATTTTTTTTGAAAATTTTGAGATTTAGTAAGTAGTATTTTTGTTAGGCCACTCGGGTATTTTAGGAAAAAAGCTTTATTAGGATTTTGGGACAAAATATAAGTTTGAGCAGACTCTAATATAAATGGATATTTTAGGATTACAAAATATTATTGGGTTATAGAGAATGACTTGAAACCGCTTTGGACATTTTTTGAAATTTTAGGAAAAATTAGGGACATTTTGATAATTTTTACAAAAATTAGGGGTTTTTTTTCTTTCGCTATATGAACCTCATATTTAGTCTAGAAATCTTCTAGAAGCTTCAATAGTGACAAATTTGTGATGTTAAGACGTGTCCGTCTTGATCAAGTTGTTGAGATCGTTTACGTACAAATCGAGTTTTAGCGAGTTTGGATCTCGGATCAATCCATGTAAGTTCTAAGGACTTACTTAGCTAGTTTTTCGTAATATTGGTGTGCGTTTTTTTGGTGGTGTATGTTTGGTTGTTAATAATTATAAATTGGGTAGGATGATTTTATTTACGCTATTGACCCAAGTGTAAGCAAAGGGGTCGTGGCATCACTGCCCAACTCTGCCACGAGTCTGAGAGGTTCTCCACGACCAAGCCAATTATGTATACAACCAAATGCATTAATTCCACTCCTGATGGTTTATGGGGACGGAGGCGAGGGTTGGAAACCGCTCATACCACCTGATAATATGACGTGTGAATCACTTAAATTAAAGATAATAATTGAGCCATGTGTGAAATCATGCATATGTGTTTATTTACCGTTTTGATGTGTGGTTGGGCTAGAATAATGTTAATTGAAATTAGAATTATTAGCTAACGGTTTTCACCGTCATGTTGTAGATACCTTGCAGGGTAGGACCGCTGTGGAGTGATTTGGAGAGAGTGATCAGTCGGGTTTTCCGTAGTTGTTAGTTTGGTTTGGGTTTTTCTTTTCAGGCAAACTCTTGCGCCCTTCTCAGTTTTAGATTTCATTGTTATGTCCGGCTGTTTCTTTTATTTTTCTTCTTTTATCATGACTATTTAATTGCATAAGAACGTTATTCGGTTTACCTTTATTTGTGTCTTGTTATAAGATCCGGTGAGATTGTTGTCAAGCTAGGGCCGTAACTCATTGTGAGGTCCTAACCATTAGGATCCCGAGTTCTTAGAATTTGGGGTGTTACATGAAAATATGAAACTCACCCAGGAACCCTTATAGTGGTGTGAATTCTTGAACGTTCTTCAAATAATCTAATGTTTGGTAGAACTTCTTACCCCCTACCGTATAAGAAAAGTTTTCACTTGAACCTAACCACATATATTTATAATTTTTAATAAAATTAGGTCACAACAATGAATTGTGAATTTTATGAAAAGTAATTTCATCAATTTTTATTTATGATTTTATTTTATACGTCTAAGTCATTTCAACTTAACTTATTTGATAGCCATCACCTTTCATAATTGTTTATTTTTTTTTCTTCTCATATCCAATTAAATATCTCAAGACTCAAGTAACATAAGGTTGAATTATCACTCTCTTCCCCTATCTCTCAAAAACTCAACCGAATCCCGTGTACGTTGTTTATATATTTGGATAATTCAACTTCGTCACTAAATTATTCCTTACCGATGCGAAACCGATAAGAAGAGAATTATATTTGTTTGTGTCTAACGATGTTAGACTTGTTTTATGGATGATTTGGTTTAGTAATTTGACAACAAAGTTACTAAGCGCACAAACGAAGTTTACCAATGACACGACAATGCGGAATCCGCATGCGCACTAGAGCCAGAAGACTGAGGCGCATGCGGATTTAATTATTTTTTTTTGGGACCCGACGCAGAGCGCATGTTCTGAATGGGCCGTGCGCATCCGGACTGCGCATGCGCCCCAACTTGGTCTTTGCGCATTCGAAATTCAGGCGCATGCACAATCCGATTAGACCGTGCCCTTTGCGATTTTGGGTCACCGAATAACATTACTCATTGGCAATACACTTTAGATTTTTAAAAATAAACTTCATACGTGGATGGCGGTTTCTGCAATTTCTGTTTTAATAGACGATTTTTTGCAGAATAACAAATTTAACGGGTGAATTTGTGAGATTTACCCAAAACTTCAATATGGAAGTTATGGAACATTGGCAGCGAATGAAAAACATCCTCACACTTGCTCTCCCCAATCTAATAATCGAAGTCCCTGAAAATCCATGTCGAGGAATCAAGGAGTCGGTAAGAAGATATACTTTTAGTCCTTTGATTACTTTCAGATTTTTTCGTTTCTTTTCAATTGATCACCTTGTATTTCGATTGCTGTCAATTCAATTCGTGAAAAAAGTAGAAGTGTTCTTGCTGTTACCATAGATCTCCAATTTTGAGCTTTACAGATCACTATAAGCTATGCGTTTGTGAACTGATTCTCTATTGTTTCACTGTCGGTATTAGTGAGATCTATCAATTTTGATTCACGCTCCTGCTTTGGTCTCTTGATGCCGAAGAATGAAATTTACTTCACAAAGTTGATTTACTTAATTTGGCGATAGAATCCAGGTTTCATGTGTAAAACTAATGGAAGAGGCTTTCTGATCTTGAATGAAATCCGTCTTGGTGTCTTGTCATGGTAATTATAGTTCTTAGTGATAGCCAAATGCCCAAATCAAATAGATACTAGAGTTGAATCTCCATTTGCTTGGAAAAAGTTGTCAATGGCCGTGCATACGTAGTTAGGTATTCGTATCTGTGCGATTGGCACGGCAGAATGCCAGAATGTTCTTATTTCTGAGCAAATAGTCCAAGTTGACAGTTGTGCACGCTTTAGAATACTTAGGTTAAAATGTACGATTAGAAGTGGTGTGTGCACAACACTACATTATTGATGAAACGTCCAACCAGCACTTTAACTGAAACTCATTCTCGAGCATCTAACAGGTCCTGCAGCAAATGAATAGAGTACATTTTTTTGTATATGCTAGTGCTGAATCTTCTTTTTTTAGTGTCTGTAATAGAAACCATAAGAGGCTGTGTATCTGACATGTTCCTTTATATATGATGAATAATATGCATTGAAGGCAGGACAAATGTAAAAACTAAAAACAAATGACAAAATTATGTGATGTCATCGTGTTGTATATTATTTTGGTAAAACTTTCAGATATAGCAGATGCAATCTGGTCACTATGTCATTTGCAATTTGAAATTATGGCCTTGCTTAATTTACCATGACCAAGATCAGTATCAGTCACTTTATGATGGATCCTGATCTTCCATGAGAAGTGCTTTCACTATCAACCTGAAGAGTCAACAGGAAGTTTTTTCAAAGTTGAGAAATAGTTTGAGTTAAGTTATTTGAGGGAGCCACAACTAAAAGTGGCAGAGCATATTTAACTACCTATCCATCCATATTAATAAGCTGTGTTTTTTTTTTTCTAAACTTATATGTTGACTGTTCAGCATCAATCCTCTACACTATAGGACATATGTCATGAAAGGTGTGAACCTTACATCTATGACTCTTGTATAACAGCTCACCTTATTGTTTGTACTGCAAACAGCTGTGAAGCAAAGTTGGAATAACTGCTTTTCTGAATTTTATAAGGTGTGCGTTTGTGAACCAATTTGCCTTCTCTTTCTTGTGTCGTCGTTGGAACTTCTGAGATCTTCTGGTCCTCGCCTAATTTATGTTTTGTTTTTTTCGTGTGGAAAAGTTAATTGGCCATGCATTTGAATTGGATATTCTTATCTGTACAATGGAACTGCAGACTATGTTTGTCTCTGAGGCATAGCCAATGTTGACTAAACTTTGGTGAACAATTGGTTACTGGAAAAATAAGTACATTTCTGCATATGCCTATGCTGAATCTCTTTATTGTGTGTCCTTAAGCAGAATCCTTAAGAGGCTGTGCAGATCCATTATAGCGTATTTGCTCAATAGAACTCTACCATTCTATTTGTGGAAAATCCTTCAATTTCTATGATGCAAATTATGTATTGCAAGCTAGACAGATGTATAAATGAATAGGGTACCGGACCTCCTTCTAACAAAAAAAAAGATGTAAAACTTTTTATGACGTTCTTGTGCTATATATAGTTAGTGCTAATTTATTAAAACTTTAGATATGTCATATTTGCAATTTGAAAATACCATGTTGCTTAATTTACCATGAGCAATATCAATAAAGGTCACTCCATGTTGGATCCTGATCTTCTATCTCCCAAGAAGTTATTTCACCATCAAAGAGAGTGGTCAACATGATCTTTCCCTCAAAATTCAAAAGAATTAAAGTTGGAGAGGCATAGCATATTTTATTACCAATTTATCCATTTATTGTCTGTATTGCTCTAAATTATGTGTTGATTGTCAGCATCTATGACTGGTAAAATGGCTCATCTTATTGTTTGCACTGCAATCATTTGTTACAAAACTGGAAATAGAGCTTCAAAAGCTCCTATAATAATGTGTTATTGTTACCCTTTTCTTTAGCAGGGCAGTTCATTTGACTCTTAAGGACCAGTAGGCGGAATATACCGATTCAATAGTTGTGATCATCTGTTTTGAGCTCCAATGCCCGAGCTTGCATATGATGTGTAATTTTCCCTTTCTTGTCAAACATGTGGAACTTAGCACCTAACTGGATGTCTGGGAACACAGGATCAAAGGTTTGTCCGCAGCCAAGCCAGGCAACATCAGATTGTTCAGATGATGAGATCTCATCAAATATCAGCAGAGAGGAAGGACTAGAATGCCCAATATGCTGTGAATCATTCAATCTCGTAGAAAATGTGCCATATGTCTTATGGTGTGGCCACACCCTTTGTAAAAACTGCATTCTAGGACTCCCATGGGCAAATGTCAAATTTCCGACTTTTCCAATTCAGCTTCCGCTCTTCATCTCCTGCCCATGGTGCAATCTGTTATCCTTCAGGCTGATCTATAAAGGCACACTCAGATTCCCTAAGAAGAACTATTTCCTTCTTTGGATGGTCGAGGGCATGAATGGAGAGAGAGTGATGAAGTCTCTATCAACCCTTAGCACTGATCATCAACCTGCTTGGCCATCAAACAGTAATTCTTTGATCGGAAGTCAATTAATTCACAGGAGCAGGAGGAACCCTACTTTTGATGGAAGCAACCCGGCAGGACCGAATGTGAATCAAAACTTCATTACCGATTCGATGCCTACAGAGAGTCTAGCCTCTTCCTTGAGGAGGCTTCTCGCCTTATTTATGCATATCACAGCAAAATTCCCTCTGGTTATTATATTCCTTCTCATCATATTATATGCAATACCTGCCAGTGCTGCAATTCTCGCCGTGTACATGCTTATCTCAATTCTATTCGCGGTACCGTCATTCCTCATCTTGTACTTTGCATATCCCAGCTTAGATTGGCTTGTCAGGGAAATAACAGCCCCCTGAAGTGCTCAGCCTCTGAGCACTTGCCATGGCCGTCTTTCCAGGTAATTTGCTAGTACACTTTCTCTTATGTATTCGTGAAGCTTATTATTTGATGCTGATAACTCTGTAGATTATTGATTATAGTGTTGCAATCTTGTGTAATTGATATGGTAAGTGTGGAAAGCTTGATGCCTCTTTGTCGCTTTGAATCTTTGACTCTTTTTAGGTCGGGTGAGATTAGTGTTGTCTAATTACGAAGTTGACTTGTTTATTACTGAAATAATCTAGTACATTATATTGGCTTATTAGTGTGTGATGTGACGGGGTTTGCAATTGCAAGATGGGTTTTTTCGGGTTGTGTGAGTTGGTTTTTTCGGGATATATAAACTTGTATCGAAACAAAATTGGGATAAAAAATTGTAATATTTAGATGTATAATTAAATCTTAGACATAAAATTACTATATAAAAAAAAATCAATCATCTCGAGTCATATTAGGGCTGTTCATCGGTCTGGGACTGGAAATCTATTGTTGGATTGGACCTGAACCAAATATTCCGGTTTAGATTGGTTGGGTCAAGAGTTTTTAACATTTATTTGTTGTTTTTTTGGGCCAAAAATTATACCCTTTAAATAATTGACAAACAGGTCCGGACTTGAATATGCAGTCTAGGTCTGATCCCAGAAGAGTATTCAGGTCCAGGTTCACTTGAATATTCGGACTAGGTATGATCCCAGAAGAGTATTCAGGTCCAGGTTCGATCCAAAAAATCAGTCTAGGTCCGATCCAAGAAGCTGGTCCAGACCTGAATATTCCAGGTCTGATCCCAAAATAGTATTCCGGTCCAGGTTTAGGTCTGCACCGGAATTTGAACAACCCTACCTTACAATGGGTGTTGAGATCATCACTGTACATGCACCTTCCCATCACCCGTGTCTTATCCCGATTATATCCCATTTTTTTGATCGGATGATTAGGTACCCGAACACTGGTGAGTTTCACGTTAGAAAAGGAAGCCAAATTACGCACACTATTTGAAAGTTCATAAAAAAAATGCATCACCGACATGATATTTGGGTAACATGAATACCTTCAACATAATATTTGGGTAACATGAAAACTTTTTGACCATTACAAGTTAGCTCGGGATTCAATTTTGAGGGTTGGATACATCCCTCATCGACGCAACTCTTATACGAGAAGAAAAAATGAAATACAAACCCTTAAGAAAAAGTGAATAAAAACTTTGTTAATTTTACCTAGTTAATTTTATAGTTATTTTTTTTTAAAAAAACCCATAATTTACTTAATAGTTTTTATATTAACAAATTATTTTTAAAAATGCACCATAATAAAAGGTAGCAATATACAGGTTTTACCTAATCAATTTATAGTGATTTTTAAAAATATACACAAAGGATTCATCTAATTAAATTTTATATTGTTGCTCCAATCTGACCTAGCTGACGAGCAATCCGGTTCGCGATAGAGAACAAGACAACTAGCTTGGATAACAAAAAATCAGAAGAGAGCGAGAAAGCACTACAACTAATTTAACAAATTAAACATCTTTTTCGAATCCGCATGAAGAAGTCATATATAACCTCGACCCACCCAAATAAAATTTAGGGGTCTATACCCAACCCATGACCCATGGGACCTGAAACCAGTTAATTATGTTTTCTTTATTTTCCAACCGCTCGGCCAATCATGCTTCTTTTACCTTCCAACCAAGCCCTTCGATTCCACTTCTGCACAGGGTGACTCGGTTGATTGGCACTCTTGTAGGCTCATCTTGCATACAAATTCTGGAAGTCCCAAGTCCTGCATCCACCAAGAACATTTCTTCCTTTAAGCGTAAAATTTGAGACTGCATCGTTGTCGTCAGCTCATGTCGTGAGATGTTTGGTCACGTTCTATAACGAGCGATCGTTTTGTGTTGCCTATCTCTTTAGACCCGTCCATCTGTTCCCAATTCGGATCACCTTTGATAGTTTTTAATATAACAATTTTATACCTGTTATTTTAGATAAACCCGCACAATGTGCGAACATTACACTAATAAGTATTAAAAAAGAGTTTTTTTTTTTTTTTTTTTGCCCAAAACAAATAAGGTTCTTAGGGCTTGTTTGGTATCGCTATGAATCATTCCCGGTAACGGAATGATTCCGAATCAATCAAAAACTATGTTTGTTTAGAGGTCTTTTTACACATGAAAGTAAACTAATCAATTTCATTTTCATTCATGTCACTTAACCGATTCCATTCCGTTTCCATTCCACTACTCCAACCAAACGGACACTTAATATTTTCCTTTAACTTAAAATAAGTTTGTTGAATATAGATTATTGACTTTTAATTTATAGCCCACATCTAAGGAATATACGCGAGAAAAAAAAGTACCAAAAATTATTTCTTAGTTGATAAACTTTCTTCCAATATATTTTAAATTAAATATCTTAAAATAGTCTAAGAAACAACTAGTATTCCAATAAAATACTCTTAAATCTTATATTAGATTGCTTTTATAAGATTTGGTAGTATAACATGATCTCCTTAACCCAATGTTATCTCTTAATAATGCAAAAAGCCAAAAGATTCGGTAAGTCTGATCTGAATCTAAGACATGTTTACATATTTCATTGCCTTTTTTCTTGTTTTCAGGACAAATAGAATAATAAGATCCGAGGGTTCCTTGTACCAATTTCACCTTCGGCTTAAAATATATGTTGCGATCATAAGTAGGGATGTTCGTATGGTGCGGACCAAACTATTTGTTAAGGTCTGATCTAAATAGAAACATTCAATGATTCAAAACCTTAATTGTAAAGGATCCGGTCTAATACAGTATAGTTCCGAAATTGAATTGGTTGTGATTTAGTTTTTTATTCAACCAATTTATTTAGGATTTAGATTGTTTGGTTCAATAAATCCGAATTATCTGATTTTTAAAAAAACGGTCGAAATCCAAAAAGTTTGGTGTTGAATGAAGGTATTGTACCATCGTCATGGTCCAATGTGATACATCCGATATGTCTTAATTTTGATTATTTAATTTTAAAACTACATAAATATGACAAATTTATTATTGTATATATCATAATAACTAACATGTTATAAATAGTTTTTATACCTATTTAGTGATATAATATTTTAAATTTTTTTATATCTATTAAAGAGACCTTTTCTGTCACGTGTTAGCATCACAATTCACGCTCCCAAAAATATTTTAAAAACCTACTTTTAAAAATCAATAATTTTGATATTTACAAATTCAACTCTCAATAAATTTTTAATCCGTAAATAAAATCTTATAATTCCGATTTTATCTCACCGATTTTAATTTGCAAATCTTCTTTAAAAAAGCTTCTTTTGAGTATAATTTTTTCCGTCACTAATTAAATTATAATTATAAATTTTCGACAAGATTTGTTTTATGTTATATAAATATAACTTGATTTGTTACCGGATTATAATATAACTTAAATTTGTTACCGTATATTATACGTATGATAAACGATAGTTAAATTTATAGTGAATAAATAATATTATGCTCTAAAGAAAATCACTATTATTCAATTGTTTAGAATAAATATTAAATTACGCCCCGTACACTACGAGTAATATACTAGTACTAATTTGTACTACATGTGTCAAAGTACTTTAAAACGCACAATAAGTTTACAATTTTAATAACATTAATCACCCATAAATGAATCACCAAATCACCCAAAAGGCGGATGGATACAACCAATAAGGTTAATGGTTGGGTGATGAATTTTTTTTTATTCATTATAATATTTGATGATTTGATCCTTGTGATACCGTTAAATAGGTAATAATCTTATATATATTATAGGAGTAGCACTCCTTGACACGTGTCACGTAGAAAAATACTCATTGCCACGTATCATTTTAGCATTTAACCACAACCCACCAAAATATTAATTAAGTTTATTCATTACAAAATTATTTAACGAAATATTAAAATCAAATCTTAATTAAATCCATCTCTTCCAATCATCTTTTTTTTTTACCTGAGATTGTGTTATTTCTTAAATTAATTTATATATAACAATTAAATATAACACCATATGCTACCAATGTACTATTTTTATTAATATATGAATCAATATAATAAGGGGGAGAAAAATCAAAATATGAATTATTATACGGCTAGATATTTTATTAATGTATTATATAATATTATAGGTAAAGTAAAATATTTATTACTTATTATCTACTCTATCTAATGACAAAAAAATAATTTATATATAATTCTTTAAAAAAATATAATAACAAATAATATTTTTATCAAAATTCCGTGCAAGGCACGGGTAATACACTAGTTTAGAGTGTAAATGTTTCACGTCGATAAATAATAGTAATAATAATAATAATGATAATAATAATTAATTAATTATAAAACCAATTATCTTATGGCCTTGTTTTCAACTCCGCAAAAATTGGTAAGATCTAGGGTCATTTCAATGCTCTTGGTTGAGAATTACAAAACCTACAATTTTTCGGTAATCATCATAATTCATAATCTATTAGTTTGAGGCCAAAGAAAAATACATAATTTATTATAATATTCATCCCATAAACCCCACAATTACCTTATACTGAACTCGTCCCTAAACTCAGATATAATTTATTGGTTTAGGTTTTTAAAATATATTTACACCTCTTAAATAATTGTTATATTAAGACAATGTTGTAGTATAGCTCCATATAAAACACCATAGCTTTAAGTCGATCACTATCTTGTAAAAGTAGGCGGTATATACTATATTGCACAGATTTATTTTCTGAAAGTTATAAAAGTATAATCCACAATAATTTTTGAAAATTATAAACTGAGTTTGACATTTGATTTCAACGTTATAAATCAATATTCATTCCAAAGGTGGCTATTGGTTCATATTTGATATAGTTATATAATGACATGATATGAATAATGAATTACGACCTATAGGTCGTTCGCATATCAAATCACACTTACGCAAGATTGTGATGTTTTTCTTTTCATAAAAATTGTCTTAACAAAGTCGTTTTCGAAGGTCGCATGACAATAAAAATATCAAATTGAATGAACAAAGCAGACTAATTTATTTGAATTTTAAAATTAAAAAGTAACCTTTAGTTTTTTCATATTTAGGTTTTTTTAATCTTCGGATTAAAAAAATTAATTTTTTTTATTGCTCAACAATTAATGACATTACAATATGCCGTTGAGAACCTGAGCTTATTGGAGTTAAGTTTAAGTTTATTAATAATTTGGTAGTTAGAGATTATTGATAGATGAAATTAATAGTTGTCGAACGAGTTTATTTTTCATCTAATTTAATATTTCGTAGGTTTATATTTGTAATATATTATTTAATAAACTACCATAATCTATGTAAGCTCCCTCCATGTAGTTTATGAAATGAAAAGAATATAAGGTACAATAAGCTATCATAATCTCCTATCATAATCTCTGTAAGTTCGTGCTCTCGAACCCTCACTTCCCAACTTATTTCTTTTTACATAAGCTCAAAAAATGCGGCTTTTCAAACGGACCCAACATAGAATATTAACATCACAATTATGAACTACGAACAACCGTTGACACTACAATTATGTATATTGTCAAACAATCGTTTACAATATAGTTATGTAACACCAACAAAAAATTTGGGAGAAATGTTTTATTTTTTTAAAAAAAATAAGGGTAGAAAAAACAAAGATAAAATTTTAAGTTTTTAATTTTATAACTTTAAGTGGTTATCCTTTACTTATAGTTATAGACACATATACAAAAAAAAAAAAAAAAAAATCAAAGTAAAATATATAAATCGTTTAGTGGGGACAAATCAAACAAAAAAAATATAATGAGAACTCCATCTCTTATAAAAGTGAAGAAAGAAATATTAAAAAGATGATTTTTTGGAATAAAATTATTTTGTAAATTAGTAGAAAAATATATAATATGCAGGGGCTTGGTTGGATTTCATATCACGTATTGACTTCTCTTGGTTACCCAACAAGATACATTAATTTAAGAGCATGTGCCAATTTATTACTAAGAAGTACAAATCACAGAATTCCTTGATGGCTAAGAACTTGAACACCGAAAAGTCACATATATAAAATTTATGCATTTAACATTTATATTTTACTATGATAATGTCATCGCCACATCAAGGTGTTAAACACAAGACATATTATAAGTAAATTGTGAGTTTTATAAAACTTTTATGATATTTGTTTGACAAATTAATATTTGTGTTGATGGACCAGTATTTTTATGATATTTGTTTCTAATAATAACTCACACTTGTGATTTCTGTAATCATTTAAAAGAATGCTAGTAACAATGTCAACGTTTAATTCTAGCTACCAATAGATAGTTGGTTGAACCAATATTAAGTTGGTCTAGTGATAAAGTGGTGATAGACTCTTTAAGTGTTGGTCTGAAGAGCGGATAAATAGACGGTTATGTCCACTTTCTAGAGAAATTTTATTGATGAGTTTTAGAGTACATATGAAAGAATAAACATATGATAACTAAGTTATCCAGATTTTATAGGTTATCAGATTAACATATAACAAGAGACAAAGGGAACCCTACAATATATATGAGAACAAAACCCTAGGTTTATACTTGGACGCCAAGTATAAGAATGAGTCAAATAGACTAGACCCAACCAGAAAAAAGCTCAAAAGATAAGCCCAATTCAAGACATATCAACAAATCTCCACATTGGCTTTAATCCTCACAGACTTCCCAGATGCATTAGTCGATGCCCGAAACCTCACAGACATACCAGATGCATTTAGTCAATGCTCATACCAGATGCATTAGTCAATGTCCATACTAGATGCATTAGTTAAAGCCTAAACCAACTCCTGTCTCTATCTAAATGTGCCCTTTGGGCACTCAATATCTTCTGACATTTAGCAAGTCCAAACAATGTTGCAACTTGTTGCGAGGTACCGGCTTAATGAACATATCAACGGGATTATCAGCAGTCCATACTAAATGATACCTGCCGTCAATATGTTTAGTCCTCTCATGATGAAGTTGATCCTGTCTAAACAAATTGCACTCAAACTGTCACAATATACAATAGCCTGACCGTGATGTATACATAGATCACTAACCAATCTATTCAACCAAATTCTCTCTTTAGCTGCTTTTGTCAATGCCATGAACTCTGCCTTTGTAGTAGACAAAGTAACCGTGGGTTGTAAGGTCGCCTTCTAACTCACAATAGAACCTCCAATAGTGGGTCATAGATCTTCTAGTATCAACATCTCTTGCATAATCAGAATCAGAGTACCCTGTGACCAAACTCTGTGTATCATTTCCCATAAACGAGTCCAATGTCATATGTACCTCTAAGGTATCGAATCTTGTCAATGTTCTTTTTTCTGGTTGCCCCATGAACCTGCTGACGACACTAACAAATTTTGTCAAATATGGTCTTGTGCAGACCATAACATACATCAAACTCCCTACTGCACTAGCATAAGGGACTTGTGACATATATTCCTTCTCCTCATCCGACTGAGGTGAGAATAGAGTGGTAAGATCAATGTTAGCAACACTAGGTGAATCAATAGGCTTGACCGATGACATTCCAAACCTTGACAACACATTTTCAATGTAGCCTTTATGTGATAAAAAAAGATTTTTATGACCCTATCTATAAGAATCTCCATTCCTATAATTTTCCGAGTTGCTCCCAAATCCTTCATCTCAAACTCAACACTTAGGAGACCCTTCAGTTTCTGAATGTCATACTTGTCGTTTGCAGCTATTAACATATCATCTATAAACAAGACCAAATAGATGAGAGAACCATCCTTACCTACACTTTCATTCACCTTGTGGTGTAGTTCCCTTGTATGAAGAGCATACTTGACGTCCTAAGTGTAATAATATATATTTTTCAACTACAAGTGATTGAGCAAAGTTTTCATATGATGACGGCAAAGATACCAACAAAATAAACACAACATCTTCGTCCTCAATCTTAACATCAATATTACGCAAATCTAGAAGAATTGTGTTCAAATAATCTAAGTGCTCACGAAGTTGTGTACCTTCTTGCATTCACATGCTGAACAAACGTTGCTTCAGAAGTAACTTGTTGGTGAGAGATTTCTTCATGTAGAGGCTCTCCAACTTCAACCACAGTTTGGCTGCGGTATCCTTATCCAAAACCTCGCATAAGACATCATCTGCGAGACACAACATGATGGCTGAATGCGCCTTATCCTCCCAAGTGACCACCTCAACAACATTGCTCTTTTCCTTATCGGATTCATTCCTTGACAACGGCCCATAAGCCCTGTTGTTTCAACAACGCTCGCATCTTGATTTCAATGATTTGCGACAAATTGAAATTGTTCCTCCCTGTGAACTTGTCGATTTTCATGTTGAAAGAATACATCTTTCTCCCAGAAAACAAAAAACCAAAAAGGATAACTAGATGATAACTAGGTTATCAATGATTTGCGACAAATTGAAATTGTTCCTCCCTGCGGAATTACTAAGAAAGAACATAATTCAACAAACAAGAAAAACATCACACAAGTTTATAGTGGTTCACCCAATAATGACTACATCCACTTTCCAGAGAGATTTTATTGATGAGTTTCATAGTACAAATGAGAGTATAACTAGATAATAACTAGGTTATCATATTAATAAATTATAGGAGACAAATGAAACCCTACAATATATATAAGAGCAAAACTCTAGGTTTATACTTGACACGTTTATACTCGATAGGTTTATACTTGACAAATTTATACTTGAATGCCATGTATAAGACTATGCCAAATATAAAAGACCCAAACATGAAAAAAAAATGTCAAACAAAAGATTAGTCCAATTCAAGACACATCAACAATTAGACCAACAATTAAAGATACACAATAAAATTGCTAAAATAATTACATAAAATTGTCGAAGAAATAAATTAGCTAGTAGTGTACTTTTTTAAAATCAAATTAGTGATCTTTACCCATGAAAGAAATGCACTTTTTTTTTTATTATGTAGATTAATTATGCTCTCAAATTTAATTATGTAAACTCAGTATGTGCTATTTTTAATTATTAGTAAAAAAAATTAATTTTATTTTTATCTTAGGAAGAATGAAAGATATAATTGAATATTAGTTAAGGATTTCATAAAGAGTGAAAAAGTAAAGAGATAATTCTGGAAAAAACGAAAGAGATAATTAGTTAATTAAAATCGGAGAACACATTAGATACGAAGGATTGTGTATTAACATATTGAGTATTACATTATTACGTTGAATATTAACATATCGAGTATCAAACTTTGGTATAAACATAGTGAGTATTACGATTGGGTATTGACATATTGAGCACCACACTTGGGTATTAGAATACACTAGGTATTAACATATTAAATATTACGTTGAATATTAACATATTTTATATCAGACTTGGATATTACGTTGCGTATTAAAATATTGGTCATTACGTCGTGGATTAACATATTAAGTATTATGTAGAACACTTGAATATTAAGATATTGGATAACAAAATGAAATATTATTTTTTCTTTTATTTTTCTTTTTTCTAAGATTATTATAATATTGGTCTAATTTATATAGACTAATTTTTTTTCTTTATATATATTTTGTTTATTAAAAAATTAGTAGAATAAAGTCTAATTATATATACACTAATTAATTATTAGAATAAAGTACATACTTTCTAACATTGGTAAAAAAAATGCATACGCAAAAGCATCCATGATAGAATATTTAAAGTAGCCTATTAAGTTTTATAATATTTTTTAAAAACCTTTTTCACTGCACATACATAAAACGCTTTATAATGTGTACACTACAAATTTGTAAGTGCATGAAATATCATACTATAAACACACGATGAGTTAGGTAAAGAACGCTCCATTCTAAATCAGTAGTCTTAATATTTAAAAAGTGAAATATCTTTAACAACACAAGTATAAGGAAGTATATTAATTTATTTATTCACGAAATAAATTATATATTGAGAAAAAAAAAAGTTAAATGGGAGGGTGAACTTTTTTTTTTTTAAAGAAGAGCAATAAAAAGGCTCATTCTCTTATAAGGGACAAACTAGACCCCTTTTATTTACTTACAAAGATAAAATAGAAGGATAAATTGGTAATTTCAAGGTAAACTCAACTCAAAAGAAAACCATAAACACAACCAAACCTTGAACCGAACCGGAACCCGAACCGACCCTGAACCGAACAGAACCCGAGCCGATCCTGAATCGAACCGGAACCGGAACCGATACTGAACCCGAACCGACCCTGAACCGAAACGGAACCCGAACCCGACCCGAAACCCGAACCTAGATAAATCCTATTTATAGGGTTTTATTTTAACTTATCTCTAAAATTCTCTTTATACCCTTGGTTTTAAAATAAAAAATAA
Organism: Fagopyrum tataricum; assembly: GCA_002319775.1. Classification (NCBI taxonomy): domain Eukaryota; kingdom Viridiplantae; phylum Streptophyta; class Magnoliopsida; order Caryophyllales; family Polygonaceae; genus Fagopyrum; species Fagopyrum tataricum. The sequence goes on along the minus strand of CM008285.1, from coordinate 8,550,823 downwards.
AGGTAAAATTACTAAAAACCTAGCTGATATTAACAATATAAAAAAACATTATCAACTTATTATTCAAAAAAAAGAATCACACAAAATTAGAAAATATCAGTTTGAAAAACGGTTTTGATTATGGCCTAAACTCACAAATATTCAGTTTCTTTCCTGCCATAATCTATTCCTCTTTGACTTGTTAATTGATTTCTTGATAAAATAAAAGAGAATAATTTAAAGAAAGATAAACACACAAAATTAGAAAATCTTTTGAAGCAATGTATCAACTTTTTTTTTTTTTAATAATATCACATTATAAAATACAATGTGCTGCTACAAAACGCTCGTTTTCTAATTAATAGCGATATTTCTTAAAAAATATTATATATTTGAAATATACTCTCGTATCTCGTATAGTAATAAGTGTAATAAACTGGTCACTTTAAAACGAAGTAAATTATGTATTGAAGAAAAAATCACACAAAATTAGAAAAATATCATTCGAAAAAGGAATTTTGAATCTCGACTCACAAATCTTTTCACATTCTTCCTCCGTATAAATCGTTTTATTTAATTTTTAAAAATACCTTTTAAAAATATACAGGTAATATTCCCTAGCTATTCATAAAAATTTCAAATTAGTGATCTATATTCATAAAATAAAAATACTTTTAATTTTTTTTTAAAAAATATTTATCCTTTTAGACCAATCCAATACAAGATAAATTATATTTTTGTGTCACACAAAATAAGAAAAAATTTATATTAATGATCGAAAAGGTCCCGATCGATCTAAGTGGGACCCACATTATTAACGCTTTCTTCCTCTGACCCAAACCCAAAAAGGGAACTCCAAAAAAACTCCTCCAAATCAGACGCCTCCTTCGAATTCGAAATACGCTTTTAACTGCTCAAATCTTTCCTTCTCAGATAAGAATAAGAAGAGCTTGCTTGCACGATCTTTCTCTGATTCTCAGATACCATTTCTACCTTTCTTTATCTCGTCCATTCATCAACAGCAAACAAATATATTTTTCCAAAAAAAATAAAAGCAAAATCAAAACAAGGTGCGTTTGATGCTTCCTGGTAAAAAATGCGTGTTGAATCCTTCTTTCAACTACTAATTATACTCGTATTTGTATTTGATTAGTCTTCTGTCTCTCTGTAAACAAACTTGCCGAATTTGTAAACGGAAAGGGAAATAGTTGCTTTTTTTTGATAAATTGTTCTGTTCTAGAGATGGGTTTGCTTGGAATTTGTGTTTTGATTATAGGTTGAATTCAGTGCAATTAGAGTTGCTGCGTATTGTTTCTCAACAATCTCTCTTGTTTTACATTTTGGGTTTTAAGGGTTTTCGCCATTGTCGACTTTCTGCTGCATTGCACGGATCCAATTTTTTTTTTTAGGTATGAAATCATTGAAATATGATGTGGGTGCTTCTTTATTTGATTTAGAACTAAGTGGGTCCTGATACTGATGCCCTGATGATGAATGAATAGTGATTGATTATTAAAATAAAAAGTTTTTCGTGATGGATTCATGATAGTCTGTGTTGTTTAATCTTCCTTTACTGGTACATGATTGTTCATATGTGTTTTTGTTTTCTTAAACTTGTTTTGTGTATCAAAGTTCCAATTTCAGGTGGTCTATTTCTTTGATTTATGATAGAACCATGTAGAAAATAAACCTTTCGATCTTGTTTTCCAGTTTTGGATCATAATATTGATGTTTTCCTAATCTGATGTTGATGTTTTTCTTGTTGAACTGGTGTTGAATCTTCTGTGACAAATTTCACATTTATATTTGGAATGTGAGCATGATTTTTTTTTTGCTTTATAATGCAGCTAAGAATGTAATGTTTTTATTTTCTTTTGAACTAACGAACAAATTTTGCTAGCTGGATCATAATCTTGCTTCCTTATTGTTCACACTAGGAATTTTGAGGCCATACTTTCTGGTTGAAAAAGTGGCATCAATTCATTAAATGGAAAGATCCCTATCATGAAATATGTTTCACATATCTTGCATGTTGCTTTGTTGTATAACACTGTGAAAGCGACATCAAATATTGAGATTTGTAATATAAGCTGAAGTATTATTGATATATTTGGCTTTTTTCACTTCAATAGGATGCTATAAAGTTTTAACTTACTGTATTATTCATTTATGCTTGCTATTAGCGGAAGATCTTGTGTTTGGTTATCTATTTATCTATCAATCTATTGTGATATCAATTGAGTGAGTTTTAATCATTTTCTTTGGGTTTTAGGCTGCAAGGCGTCGTTCTAATGGCTGAAGCCGGGAATGATCAACCACTAAGAAATTCTACTGGAAAACTGAAAGCAAAGGCTAAAGGAGTTGGTAACATTCCAAACTACCTTAGAGCATCTACAGGGTCCTGTCATGATGCTTGCAAATACGGGACACCTCATGAATTTAAGGCAAAGCCATGGCGCCCTGTGAAGAGAAGATCATCAGTTCCTACTGCTGAAATTCCTGTAGAAATTTTTGTTCCATCAAACAAAAGAAGTACAAAGGCTAGTACAAAGGCAGTTCATGTTAAACCAAGCTCATCTGTTACTGATGTCTCAGTATCAACCAAGATAGAAGAAAAAGTTTCTGTCAGATCATCTTCAGGTTCAGTTACTGCCTCAAAATTAATCAGGCAACCGGCGCCATCATCAACAAAAGTACGGTCATCTACTGTCGTAAAACAGATTGGTCAAGAAACTCGAACGGATGTGAAGTCTTTGTCAAATGATTCCTCAAACTTGGTTAAGCGAGAATCTTCATTATCAAACACTGTTAATAAGGAGGAATCTTCATCAGATGTGAAATCCTCACCACCTGATTCCTCAATCTCTGCTAAACAGGAATCTTCAATAGATGTGAAATCCTCACCACCTGATTCCTTAATCTCTGCTAAACAGGAATCTTCAATAGATGTGAAATCCTCACCACCTGATTCCTTAATCTCTGGTAAACAGGAATCTTCATCAGATGTGAAATCCTCACCACCTGATTCCTCAATCTTTGCTAAACAGGAATCTTCATTGGCTGTGAAGTCCTCACCGCCTCATTCCTCAATTTCAGCTAAGGAAGAGACTCTATCAACTGTGAAGCCTCCTTCAGTTCAGTCCTCAAAGAAAGTGTCATCATCTCAAAGAGTAAATTCAGTTAATCCCTCAAAATCCACGATACAAGATGTTCAGTCTCGTAGAAAGTCATCATCTTTTAATGCATCCGGATCTGTCAAGCAAAGTGCTTCAAAGCCCACAAGGTCTCCTCTTCCTATGTCAGGATCAATCATTAAAACATCTACAGTGGGTACAAAATCTGTGAAACCAGCAGTTAAAGTATCTAATGGTAAAGCGCCCTTGAATAAGATTGTTAATAAGTCCAATCGTGGTAGCACCGGAGAATCATCTTCTCCTAATCTGCCAGGAAGAACAAGTGCTGATGTGTCGAGCAGTAGAAGAGTTATTGGAAGTAATAAAATTGTTAATGATTCTAAGAAGAACCCTAAAGTAGCAAGCTTGAATGTGAGGAAGAGTGCTGAAGCTACTTCTGATTTGGAGAAACCCGAGAATGAGAAGATTCCGGAGAAAACACTGCACATGATTGAGGTAGAGAGTAACCTGCAATCTCCTGAGTCTGTTAATGCTGAAAGTGTCAGTATTCAATCCATTGATTCCCTCTGCCAATCAAAGTCTCCATTCTCATCCGAAGATGCAGTTGAGACGAACAGTGAGTTGGAATTTACCGAGAGTGAAGCCGGTGATGAGTCAGTCTCATGTGAAGATGATACTGTGAACATGTCAACCAGAAAGGGTAAAATGATTGTTAAGGAAGGGGGTGATAGTGTACCAGTGAAGCTAAAGTTCAGAAGAGGAAAGGTGGTTGATCCTCAATCTGAACACAATAGTCCAAGGAAGCTGAGATTTAGACGAAGGAATTCTTCAGGATACGATCTTCGTGGAAGCAATGAACGTAGGAGGAGCTTCAAGGCAAGGGATAATGTCAATGGTGATGATGCCACAAAGCCAGTTGAAATGAAGGTTGTTTTACGACATCAAGACGTGCAAGAAAAGAAAACTGACAAAGGATTACTGAATGTTGTGATTGAAGAGACGGCGAGTAAGCTTGTGGAGACAAGGAAGAGCAAAGTTAAGGCTCTTGTGGGTGCTTTTGAAAGTGTAATATCACTTCAAGAGAGCAAATCATCTAGTGATAAAATCTCACCTCATTCAAGTCCTGGAAGGTAAAGTATTTTTCTTGACTATAGTTTTATGATGTGTCTTAAGGGTAACATACAGGAATGACAGTGAAGTAGTAATCTCAAGTTTTCTTCAGATGAACACGTAGCAGACTCGAGATTTTGAATGAGTCTTGAATATACTGATGTCTGACATAGAGTGAGTTTGTTGGTTTTGATGGTATGAAACTGTAATTATATACTGAATTGCTCTGATGATATATATCTATATAGCTTGTTGAATAAATGTTGTGTTGTTATATGGTTTCCCTTGAGTTGGGAAACTTGTAATGAACTCAACTCGGTGCAATGTGTCGTTCTCCTCCTGGCTCCAGACGTCTCCTTCTGTTCACCGCTCTATCCGAAAGGTAATCCGTCGAAGGCTCGAAGCAACATATAAAAGAGGAATTTATAGTGGGAGAAAGAGATCTCCGGTCCGTCGAGAGACCTGGACCGGACCTGATTATCCGGCCCATTACATTTTTAAAAGACCCAATTTTAGAGGTTGCCATGGCAACCTTAGCGTTCTTGAGATTGTCTTGGTAACCTTCTCAATAGACTGAAGTTCCGTAGGGACTGAAAACAAAAGAAGAATGCGTGGAGCACGTCCACGATGTACAATTGTGGGCAACAAGGACAATTTTCTCCGTACATGACAGTTCTATCCCCTGCACCGATAAAATAGGTCAAAACCATTAAAGAGGCGGGTGAAAACAGATGGTGGGCAAAGCGGGTAACAGATCGGGTAAGATTCAGAAGGACATTTCATCCACCGCCGCCTGACCCATAACCCACACCCATCCAACCTGCTTAAAATTATATATTTTTATTTTATGAATTTATAGTTTTTATTTATATTATACAATTTTGCTTTTTATTTGCCGGCCGACCCATAACCCACACCCATCCGACCTGCTTAAAATTATATATTTTTATTTTATGGATTTATAGTTTTTATTTATATTATACAATTTTGCTTTTTATTTCCTTAGTTTTAAGTATTTTCTATAATTTGAATTGGATATATTAAAAATTATACGCCCGAAATCTCATTCAATCCACCCACTTAATCTGTTGGATACATGCAGATTGGATGTGAGTGAGGACCCTAGCGGATGGTGAGTCGGGTGGATGATATGGATGACAGATCAGGTGGTGATCATGGTCGTCCACCTGATTTAGAATGTGGGTACCTAGCCAGTTGACAAACGGTGGGTCGGATCAACCAACCCGTTTTCATTTATAGACATAGTAGGAAAGAAAAAATTTTCAAATGTAAATCTGTGATCTTGGCATAGTAGGGATGAATCATCTCACATTAAAACAAGGGTGATTTTTGAAAAGCATGTTAAGACAAGTGATATATTTATGCGTAAAGGACACTCTCGCACATGCTCTTCTTTCAAAGCAGAATTATTAGCAACGCCTTATTAGGGGGCTTACAAGGTGAGCTAGACGACCAAAATTGTACACAAAAGCTCTGCTTCCCAAAAGTGGGAAGCAATGCATAACTTATTCAGCAGACCTCTCCGTTATCACATCTCACCTTGTTGTAACTCCGACTTGCTCGTATTGTAGCCAACGACTTGTTTACAAAAACCCGCTTATGTCGAAGGACATGTAAAATGTAATCACCTTCTTTGCTTTTCTATTTAGATGTTGGCTTGGCTTCAAGCATGATTGAAGAAAAGGGAGCGATGTTGTATGTACCCTTGATGCCCGGGACTCCTTCAGGAACTATGTCTTTTGGGGATGAAAGGTTCGTGTCCACCTGAAACGAAGTGGCCGTGTTAGTCTAATCTCATAAGTCAAATGTAGATGCCTTAAAACAAACCAACTCGGTCATCAAACTATGCACATCTATGTGGCTACGCGTTACGTGCACAAATGAATCACAACTGATTTATCAAGTTACTATTGAGGGTACTGACAGTCATATATTACTCAGCTGCAGCATGACTAGAGTTGATTAAAGAATTTAAAGTTATGCATTAGAAAAATCAGAATCAGTGCCCAGCAAAAAAAAACATTTGAAAGGGTAACTTACGCTAAACATACCAACTTTTCAAACAGTTGTGAACTCTACCCTCTCAAATATCCTAGAACTAGAGCTATAAATAATATAATGAGTTTTTTTTTGTAATTTTTCTGTTACTTTTTATTTATTTAGAAAACTAGATACAACATTGCCTTTTATTATGTTCAACATACATGTCATCTTAAATAGTCAAACTGGTTCCTTTTTCGTAGATTCAGGGTATTATCTACAACATACTCAAAAAGTTTGAGATGTTTAGTGAAATAAAAAAACACTTAAGGTAGAGCTTATAAGTTATAACTACCCCCAAAGGGTATAGGATATTTTGAGCAATTAGCCCTAACTGAAAATACTAATATTCCAAGTTACTTTCTCTTATTCAAAAAAATACTTTCAAATACTGATTTTCTCCTGAAAGATCTCACAAGTCACAATAATGGTTCACTAATATGAAGCTGGGTCTTTCAATCAAAGATAATGAGTAATACAAAATGCAAATAGGTAAACATCTGAATAAACAAACAATGGCTATCCCAAATTATCAAACAAAATATGCTGCAAGTAAAATCAGATACAAAAAAAAAGAACCAATATGCAGTGTAAATCAATCAAGACCGTTTTGGTAGAAGACTAACCACACGACACCATTGCAAATTGTTGCGTGGGGGAGGTATTAGTACTTCAACAAAGAAGTCGTGGGCATTGAATGCCAAATAGATATCTCTCCCATCCTGGTCATGGAGGCTGCAAATATCATTAAAGTCGGTTAAGACACAAGATAATGTCAAACTATTATTTCTTTTTTTCTTGTGTTACCGTAATTTTCATCAGCATAATCTTTTCTGTACACCCCTAGGGTAAGTTGCTACAAACACGATTATGAAGGAGAATCCTTTCATATATCTATATAATCAATGTCTTCATATATGATTTGTGGCTACAATTTTATTGGGGGGTGCACGAAGATGCAAATGCTTTTTTTTTTTTTAAAGTATACAGAACAGAAGTTTTCAACTGGTTCAATCTGGATTCTGGTTGGACACGGTACACTCTTTAGGCTAAAAAGGCTTGAGTCCACGACAACCTTAAAATGAACTAGTTTGATGATACCCATTAAGATCCATAACAGCAGTTTTTAAAGGGGCAAGTGGACAACCAATAAAAACTACTGGACATCATTCTGGCACAAGTGATTAAATTACTACTTGCATTGATATATATCAGTTTTCACTTACGTAAAAGCCAGGAATTTGCTCTCAACATTGCCCCAGTTGTCTTCGTGCCACGTCACGGTACTCTGGATAGTAAAAGAGATTACACGCATTAAGAGACTGGGTCTTATAAACAGGGGAATTGATGTATTCAATTAACCAAATCAATTATAGAGAGAACTGTAATCCCAGAACTTCGTCTGTTAAACAAATGATCATATGGGCCACCAAATTAAATGTCTGGTTGCTGATAAGGAGACATCACTCGGTTTCCAATAAATAAAAAAATCACAGTCAACACTAAAAAAAAAAACAGATTTTTTTCATACCACGAGGAACAGTGCTACAAAATACAATCCCACTCATTTCAAAAATTAAAATATCCAGTCAATAAATACTGCATTGGGTTTGCCAAGTTGGTTTATGGACAGACAACTGAGTTTTCCATGATAGTTTTATACTTGACTCTCAAACAAAAACTCAGGCAGTGCTATGGCACATGGAAAGACTATTACGGAGCATCAGCAAGTGTCTCATTGGACTCCTGCAAACATTACTAGGAAACAGGTATTGAATTTATCACTCGTGAGTAATGATAACCATTACCTTATCGAGAAAACTGCCGAGTCTAAAGATATTACGCGTTTGGCGAAACTTGATGACTTCAGAGAAAAACCTGAAGTGACCTTTTTTTTCCATCAACTTTTCATTGAACGAAAGTTCACATAGTCAGTACCTATAAGTTAAGGGAAGCCACTAAAAGATAACTGATGTTGCATTCTCACTACCTGGTCCCACTGAAAATGATTTATAGCAGTGTCGTGTCCATAGCTGTTATTGTTTCCAAAACGAGTATGTCCATATTCGTCACCCATTAGCATCATTGGAGTTCCCTGAAGATAGGAAAGAGACTCCATAAAATTATTAGCTTTCAAAAAATTAAGCTTGAGAAATCTACAAGGCCAAATTTTTTTTGCAGCAAATACCACTGCAGATGCATGATTTCACATCATTAAAAACCGAAGCTGCAGATCAGGTATACAACAGTTACCTGAGATATCATCAGTGCTAGATGGAAGTTTTTCATCTGCCGTGAACGTAGATGCTTAATGTTTTCATCTGCGGTTTCTCCTGCATCATAAAAGGAACTATGTTTACGTTTCAGACAAGAGAATTGCAGGTATTGTATCAATATTCTATTCCTTTACAACAAACTTCTCCACCGACAACAGTGATTGGAGATGAAAACCTATTTTATTTAAAAAAATGTGAGACTTTATGTAATATCTTCCACGTAAACTTTCAAGATAGCATTGTTCTTATAAGATCCAATGCATTCAGAGAACAGAAGAAAGTAACCAATATTTTAAGGCTATAAATAGAGCTAACTTCTTTATATTATATAGCTTGTAAGAGGTCTCGCATCACATTATTCATGAGGAGAACCTATCAGAAAACTAAAATAGACAGGTCCAGGTAAATGTTTAAAAATCAATTACACCCCACTGCTGAAACATTTGGATTTCGGTGATTTGATTGACTTGACCAGTGGGAGCAACAACTGCGACAGAGATTTACAATATTTGATATAGCATATTTGGGCTGTACAAGACTAGTGAAAAATTATAGACTTATAGTAATAAAGAAGCTAAAATCAAAAGGTGAAGATGCAAGCAAAACTTGAAGCCAACCTTCAAAACCACAATTCCATGAAAAATTATCATTGCATCCATCCCTGCCACATTCTCCGTTTTCCTCATTGTGCTACCAAAAAAAGGAGTTCAGATTAAGGACTCATTCCATGGGATGATATTTAAAGTTTAAAAATAATTTTCATACTCCACCTATACCAAATACATCGGATTAAGATCATACCTTAAAATTATACGCCACAAGATCATATAGCGTAAATCCATCATGTGCAATAATAAAGTTGACACTGTGATATGGCTTCCTATTATTCACCTGCATTGAAGCAGCAAATTGAAAGGTAAATGGCCATATGTCAACTTCAAGCTGCTACTAAGATGAAAAAGGGCAGAAGCACCTGATGTCAAGTTGATAATATATTTCAATGTAAAACTGTGATAGTGAAATGAAACTGAAAATTTAAGATAGGTACCATTTACAGACCCATACAAGATGTTATCAATTTGTCCACAGTGGTAAGAGGGTAAAATAAAGATAGATCTAACTACTATACCTTGTATAGGTCTGCAGATCCTGAGACACGAGTAGCAAAAGCCGACTTCATTCCAGAATCACCCTGCAACATATCGAAGAAATTGGTTTGACGTGCTTATAGAACAAAAGTAACAATATATCCTTCATTCCACTAAATTAATAACGTAGTTCCATTTTAAGCTGATTCCTAAATAGCTACTTTTGAAAAGTCAAAACTATGACAGAACAAATTGGAACCAATCCAGAGAACGACTATGAAATATATCACCAGCTCTGTGCTCGGCATATTTCCAAATTCTTCACTAGACTCTTAGAAAGAAAAATAATTAGAAGCTATATTAGTGGCAACTATTCAAGTAGTATCTAGTCAAGATCAGAACCAGAAAACTTTCAGTGATACCTAGAAAATATTATGATAGAGAATATTTTTTTACTTGAGTGTTTCCTGAATAAAATGCACAAATTTTTACTGTTAAAAATAAGAAGATGATTTACCTTTATATATCTCCGTAAATCATCACGATACTTCCCATTCCACTCAGCCCACCTATATTTGAAAAACATAAGCAAGAGTGAAGTGTAAAAGTTCTTCCAAAATCTCAGGGGAACCTCTGCAGTTAATAGTAACAAGATTGCGACTAAAACTCATGATGCAGAGCACAGCTGCACATTTCTAAGCACCTCAAGTTTGACTTTATTTTGTATTTAGGAACTATGCAGAAATAAACCTTATTTTAACTTCTGGATGATATTCTATATAGCATTAGAAACACTGCTAGTCAATTTCTAGAAAAATCCAAGCAAAGCAATACGATAGAACAGACAGATTTGTAAGGCATTTGACCTATCCCAAAATCATTCAAATGTTGTATCATATTAGCATCCTTGCAAGTCCAGGAAAAGGATGTCCGAGGATAAGTACCTGTCCCAATTTGGAAAACTTCCAACTAGATAAAGGCCTCCACAATCCCATGGTTCTGCAATAATTTTACATCGAGCAAGAACAGAATCGTTTGCAATAGCCTGTTCCATTAAATAGTATGTACAAGATGCTTAATTCGAAGAGAATAATATGAACATATGAATTTACCACTTTAGAATAAGCTCCAACATATACAAACAGGATTACACATCAAAGCTCAGAAAAACATTGGTCATAAACATTATCAGACTCGCAAACAGGGAAAATATCTCAGAAGCAGAGAAAATAACGGGGATTAAATCCTCACAGTAGCAACCACTATGCCAAATGGCTACACTGGTAGGGTCTAGGGATTTTTAATTTGCCCGGTAATCAAAGCTTTAAAGATGTTCAATCTGTTTATAATAATTTAATAATCAGCTTTACTGAATAAACACTAAACTCTCATACGATATTTAAAATTAACTATGAAAAGCCCCAAACTCCCACACACAAGCTCCAAGTACATGTGTGCAAAAGGAGCCCATATGGATACTAGCGTAATGAAGAAGTGGCAATGACAAATAGATATTACCTTCACTAAAGGTGGAGAAGTAAGACCTGAACCGTCAGTTCCTCGACAAAGAACACTAGCAAGGTCGAACCGAAATCCATCTACATGGTACTCAGTGACCCTTCAGTGAACAGAGAAAAAAGAAAATTAACTTGACCATCACAAGTAACAGATGAAATAGCATGGAATAAGTTGTTAATTGTACAAAAAAATATGTGTGCAACGATAAGGTGGGCTTCTCTTCCTTTTTTTACAAAAAATATTATTTCTATGGTGTTTTTCATTTCAACTCCTTTATCTTAGAACATTGACCTTTCCAGAAAAGTCACTTTCTTATTTGAGAAAATGTTAACTTCTCAGAAAGTTGGACAAATCTTATTAATCTGTAAATCAATGGTCATATTTTTTTAGGTTTCATTCGTTTCTGTAGGTTTTGATAACTTTACCTGTACGTTAAATTTCAACTTCATCGGATCCAAACCACTCAAATAATAATACTAACTATTGAAGCAATGATCACCTAAATATTTAACAAGACTATGCCTTTCCCCTACAGCAAGGGAAAAGAGGTTAAGAGATCTCTTTGACTCCATCTATAAGGTATGGTTAAACCAATCAGATACTAGAAAGAACTAGAACTGCAAATAAGACTAAATGAAGACAAGCACCTATAAAAAAGACTCAAAATCAGTAATGCTACAAAACATGATGCAAGAAAAGAAAATATACGGCATGTTCCTTTACCTCTGGTCCTCTTTAACCTCTCAAGGAACTACTTATTGTATTCCGTCAGAGATCAGTTACAAAAAGCTTCTTTAAACATCAGTGACTTTTATAGATGCTATTAATGGTGCACTAGATAAAGCAGACAAATTACTTAGATATGGTATCTTTCATCACCTCCCTATCTGAAATGTAGATTTTATTCTACTAAGGAACAACTACTCCCACTAACTCAACCCTCAATTACTTTCACTATTTGTTTCCCATTGTTTAGGATATGCTATGCTACTATATACTCAATAGGCTAATAACCTAATCACTCCCACTTATGTTATATGGTTAAGATTGCAATTGGAAAGAGTCCGTCTACCTGTACAGTAGAGGGGAGTATACAAAGAAGATGCATATGCATAAGCATTTACAAAAATCATGATATTTCCCAAAAAACTGCATCATGAAACTGTCACCTATTAATACATACAAAAAAGAAAAGAGTAATCATGTTCTTACCAGTGTCTTAAGCTCTCAAGAATAAGTTCCATTACCACAGGGTGATTGCAATTTAATGTATTACCTGTATATAACAGGAGGAACAATCAAAATATGTTCATCAATGTACAAAAAACAGAACTGAGTAATCGTAAGAAAGGAATGATTGTGGGTAATATATAGCAGAATTGCATCTTCAGTACTAACAACTGGTGTGATGGCATGCTCCTAGAGCATTCGAGCAAAAATATTGACAAAATTTTTGACGTTTTAGTATTTACCTTCATAGAAGTTCAAATAAATGAACAAAGTATATTTGATACCCACTAAACCACTTGTTATAGTGAACATCAGAGTACATCATTTTATTACATTTTAGTGTTTTCCATTATAGCGTTGATGCTAACAGAATAATGATCATTATAGAAACCTTTAAGTCTCAGAAAAAGAGAGGAAAGGTACAAGTAAAGCTATATCCCATCCCTACTTCAACATCCTTTGGTCATTAAGGACTGAGAATGTTAGTCGATAATGACATATCTTTGTAAAGGAGGGAAAGAGAGAAGTCAAATAGCAATACATGGGTATTCTTGCGTCCTGCATTGTTAATGACGAAGAATAAAATAGGAGCTTAGAAGAAAACTAGTTAACCAAAATGTATTATGAGGTAAAAGGCTCAGATTTTGTAGGATAATGTCAGCATGAGATATATGGCACTTGTGGCACAATTCTGCTGCTTTTATTGGCATAGTTAGCTCTCTGTACACCTAAATTGGATGCATAATTGGACAAGCCAATCATAACTTTTGAATCCAATGGATGAGATCATGAAAACAGATTGATGCATAGAAATACTTTTGGAGGATATCGAATAACATAAGCTCTGATTTGCCTTGGACAGCTTATGTCCTGCATTGTGAATCGTATCATAATTACCCTTTATAGATCTTTTCTTGCTAAATTCAACTTGTAAACAGCAGAGTAGAATGGAAAAGATTCGGGTAGCATAGATTCAGAATTCTAACAGAAGTAATTACGACATATAATGGGTTAAAATGCAGTGCAATGTGCAAGCTACAGAGATGAAAACACTGGAATGCAAAATGCTTTACCACATCCAGCGTAATTCAGCAGTTTGCCACTATCATCTACCATGTAATAAACCTGTAGACAGAGATGAATATGAAATCCTGAGGTCCAAGTGACAAAGAAAGAGAAGGAAACCATGTTGCTGAAAACTGTGCGAAGATGCGTGAAGATCAGTTTTTAAATAGAGTACCTTATTATCTATTCCACGAAACGATGTGGTATATGGGAATTCATCATCAGCCTCATTAGTATGATTATATACAACATCCAAGATAACCTGTAAGAGTGATAGCAACATTATAGCATTAGGAACACCAAAGAATATAACGTGACGTTCACAGTCATGGCTCAGGATTTGGAGCAAGTTCTCGACAAACAAAAAGAAAAAATTCTAGGGGAGACATAAGTTACCTCAATTCCAGCGTCGTGCAATGCTTTGACCATCTTCTTGAGCTCTATTGAAGCATTTATAGGCCCTCCACCAGCTGCTGCATAACGACTCATCGGCGCAAAGAAGTTTATTGTTGAATATCCCCATGTATTAACCTTAACAAACAGTATCAATAAAAATTAATATAGGCCAACTAGTGGAGGACTAGAAGAAAATGACCCACAGTAAGGATTTACAAGACCATTAAAATCTTAAAACAGACAATACAAATTGTTTTCTCATCGATTCATTTCAAGAGCATGTCATTCATTAGTTTCCATTGAGCACCCATCTGCCTTCTTCGCCAAAATATTTATCTTCCTTCCCAATTCCCCCACCCACCCACCCACCCACCCACCCCAAAGACATGTTGAATATATCTTCTAATTTGGAAGAAGCATTCCCACTCAAAAGTAAAACCTCCAAGATCAAGCACTAAGAAAGGAAATTGAGAATGCAATATTCAACATTGGAGATAGAGAAGTCAAAGCTAACCATGTGGTCTCTAGGATTGGGATGCCTTTGAAACTCCATTTCATCATACTCAAAAACTGGAAGTAACTCCACTGCATTGACACCAAGCTCTAGCAGATGTGGAATCTATAAATAAAAAAATTCATCATCAAATATGACACCAAGCTCTAGCAGATGTGGGATCGGCAGGTATTACCTTCTCGATGACCCCAAGATAGCTGCCCCTTACGTTTGGACCCAGGCCACTAGATACATCCATGGTAAAGGCACGGACATTCATTTCATATACGACAAGATCCTTCTGCAAAGCCAAAAGACATGATGTCGCAAAAAAAAAAAGTGAGTGGAAATTGGAAGTGGTCTTAATGAAGCAATGTAAACCCTTGACAAAATCTGAAGCCTTAGATAAAACATATCAAAAAACAAGCACCCAGGTCTCAGAGTATACATCTGAGACAACAAGGACTTCAAACTCGATGTAATCTGTAGAGAAAGCACGTGTTTTTCATCGCAAAATTACTTATCAAGTTGCAGTGTGCTATTAACTACCTAGCAGGGACAAGTTTCTCTGTACCACAAAGCTTCGCCATGATTTACCTCAGGTATATTTGGAAGTTTATAGTCTTCACCCCAATTGAAAGAAGGGCCATCAAAGTCATATGTCCCTAGGAATTTAGATACCAAATCAGCTTTATCTCCAAAAAACCGGCGACCTTCTACAAGTTTTGCGTAAGGGTCTATGAGAATAGCGCTCTTGTCAAATCGATGACCTTGCTTCCAGTCTTGAGGACCATCAACGTGATAGCCATAAAGAACATTTCTACGAGGAAGACCCTGCAAGTATTAACGTAAGAACCTTGTCACAACTTACACCAACATGACAAAAGGAAAAAGAAAGGAGGATAAAGAGATGCTGCTGGAGCATATTATCCACAAACAACAAAGTGACAAAACTTTCCTCTAGCACAAGTGCTCAAGAGAAGCAGTATAAAATGGAACAAAAAAAATGTGCAGAAAATACGTACGGAAATGATACCTTGATACATATGTGCCATATATTTCCAGTCTTGTTGACTTTAGAATCCAACTTTAGTTCTGTCACTTCTCCATCCACTGAAACATGCCCTTCCCTACATCAATCAGAAAAATAGCACTCATTGGTTCATGATGTTCTGTCTACCAAGTATACTGATCACATAGAGCAATAAATAAAAGAAGATTTAAGATGGTCGTTCTCCGTCAATTCTTTATATGAAGACAAGAAATTAAGAAGAATGAGGTAAAATATGGTAAATTTTCAGTTCAATAGATATCAGATAAAGAAAAAACAGCAACAAACAATCAAACATATATTAGAAATTTAACAGTTATAATGCTTGGTTTTGTAATTTGTACTGATGACCAGAAAATCATCTTTTCGTTCATACTATTGAAACACATACAAAATATCATAGTGTCATAAGCAAATTATTACCTGTCAGGGAGCCACAAACAAAGCGTTACAGACGTTGCGTGCTGTGAAAAAATGGCAAAGTTTATTCCATTCTCCACTTCAGAAACTCCCAACGGAGAATCTTGTCCCGGACCTTTTTCCAACTTATGAAGCTTGTTTTCCTTTTGAAGAAAAACAAAAGGCAACATTTTCACAAACTCTTATGCTTATAATAATGATCATGATAAGAAAAATAAATATCAAAAGAACTGAATGAAGTAGTACCATGATAAGATTGTCGGTAGCACTGCTTGCACTAGCGGCACGGATAGCTGGATGCTTAGCGCCACTGGTTGTCTAACCTAAGTGAAAAGGACTGTCAACTTTAAAAAAAACACCATAGAGAGGATCTTCAAGATAGTTTACACTGAACACTTGCGCATTCATCTCAATGATACATAAACCACTTGCCTGACTAAATTGACCACTGTAGCTGCCTGACAGGAACCTGATAATTAATCAATCCGCAACCGAAATGATAAAACGATCAATAAATCAATCAATTAACGAAATGATCACTGAATACAACTGAAAGCTTGCGTAATTGTCGGATTAGGTATACATTACCGCAAATGACGAGACGAAATTGATGAACAAGGAGAGCGCGAGTTGAATGACAGAGGGAGGTTGGCGATGGACTTGCGAAGCGGTGAGTGAAGCATTTTCAGTGCGCTCTGCGAAGAGAGCAAGGAATCCATGAAAAAACAAAACTCAAGAGAGAGGTGGGGAAATTGAATGATTGAGGGGTGGAGCGAGTATTTCTAGTGAGATTAGAAAGAAGCAAGCTCGTCTTCCAAATGGTGGAAGATTTACCGTTTCAAGAGCGCCATGCCTGCCACGTGAACGGTTCAACGTAATCTTGCGTAAATTTATGTGTTTGTCTTCTTTCCTGTGATGAAAATATCTATTTTCTCTCTTTTGTCATAACCGCCGTTGCCTTTTTTTTGGGCTTTCACAAATAAAATATCCGCTTTAATAGATATTCAGATATTAATTTATTATTTTCCCTTCAACTAAACCAAACTAATCCTACCCATGTTTTTTCTAATTGTGGAATACTTCAATTTCAATAAGGGACACAATAAACCACCAAATTAACAAGTTGGTGCAAATAACGAAGATGACGACTTCATTTCATTGTCTTTCCTCATAAACATAGTGTAATAATTTTTCACGTGTAAATGAGAGAATCTAAGTCTAAACATAGTGTTGGAGATACTAAATTTTCACGTGTTAATGAGAGAATCCAAGTCTAAGAGCCACCCCACTGAACTCGTACATTATTTGATCGTTAGAACAAATTTTGGAGATATAAAAAGAAGCATATTCAAAACCAAATAATCAAACTGAAATTTGTAATCAATCATCAACAATGGAATATTTGCTTATTTTCAATGTTTGACTATAATATTGAATCTTTAAAAAAAAAATAGTGACTAATACTTGCCCGACCTGGGTAAAAAGGCTAAGAGAACATTGAAGACAGATCCTAAAACTTCATCTTACAATGCGCCATGGCAGATAATGATTTACCAAAAAAAAAAACTGATGATAATCGTGTCATCGTTTCTAAAATTATGCTTCGAATTGCAAGGCTTTCGAAGAGATGAACCCTGAACACCATCTGCAAGGACGAGGCACAAAATATGAGGGTTAGTGTTTATCTGCACGACAGACTGGTACATGATTGAATATCAATGATGTAAAACACAATTATGTTGCAACTGTAAATGTAGTATAAATTGTGCACTGCTGAACTGTTTACAATTGGTATTTGTAAAGATTATATTATCAATAACAATTCATCAAAACACTACTTTGAATAAAATGCATTATTAATTTAAAAGCCATAATACTTTTTTTATAAAACAAGTGTTATACATCCAATATCCAAACAAACGTCGATCTCCAAATCTCTTTAACTTTTTTTCGGTTGGAATCCAGAAATCTCTACCTTAGCATCAGATCCCTAAATTATGCAATATAGGAGTTCATAATATTAAAGTTTGCAGAATTGGATGTAAAATGTGGTATAAATAGTACGAATGTTCAGTTCACAAATTTTTTTCACGAATGTGCTATCCAAACACCGATTACACTGAAATGTATTATAGTCAAAGCATCAAACAAAAATATGGATATAACTTAGTCCTTGTTTGGCAAGACATTTATAAACTGTAGCACCCTCACTGGGGCCAAATCTTTTCAATGAAAAACAGTTTATAAATGAGTTGTCAAACATGCCCTTAATTTGTGCAGATCACTTAGTCCTTGTTTGGCAGCACATTTATAAACTGCAGCACCCTCACTGCCACTGGGACCCAAACCTTTTCAATGAAAAACAGTTTATAAATGAGTTGTCAAACACGCCCTTATTTTTTGTGGAGATCACTTAGTCCTTGTTTGACAGCACATTTATAACTGCAGCACCCTTACTAGGGCCCAAAGCTTTTCAATGATAAACAGTTCATAAATGATTTGTCAAACGAGCCCTTATTTTGTGTAGATCACTATTCATGAAATGTAATAACTAATTAACACTTCTCAATTACCCAGCAGAACAGAGGAGCATGGATCTGAAAGTAGGAAGCGGCTCTTACCTTGAAGTTCAGGCGAGCAGATAATCAAAAGCCGCGACATAGAAGAGGGAGAAGAAGACTGTATTTGCTAAGTGACGTATGGAATAACAACCAGGAAAGAAAATAACATATAAACACAAAACTTCAATGGAAGAAGGTTGGAGGCTTTTTATTTGATTGCAAAGACTTCAGATGCAGCTGAAGCCTCTGCAACCAAAGCAACTGGCTGACGAGCCTGCAGACAAGCACATATGTCAAACGGATGCAACTCTTGCCCGTCATATAGGAGATTTACTCCTGGTAAGAAGACTTCTTTACTATCAGCTTCATCTGAGTCTAGTTTTTGTGTGGTAATTGGAACTGGTTCGTCGGTGGGCCTCAACTCAGACTCGTAAATAGGACTCAAAGCATATGACCTGCACCAAAGTTACTAGAGGTCATTGAATGGAAATTCATAGGGTATAGAATGTTTTAGAAAACACTAAAATATCACCATGGCCTAGGGTCACTGAAATGCAGCAAAAATTAGGAACCGAAAAAATGGAAGTTGAAAGATAGAAATCTTAATGCAAGCTTATTGCATCCAATCTAGGGAATCCTCGCAATCTGTAATGTCATTCAATGTTTGAAATTGAATCCAAACAAATGCAGTAGTTCCTCCTATTATAAACATAACACTTAATGGGGAACATGAAGAAAGGAACTGGAAGATGAGAAAAATAGAAAAGTTATTAGATCTATTAGAACTTGCAGCTTGATATTCAGATTTTGTATCAAAATGGGGGCGGAGGCTTGATAGATTAGATAACACGACGTAGTAATGGTTCTTAATGTTGATGTAATATGTTGCCACCAAAAAGAATAGCAAGAGTTCTATACTATAAAGACAAGGTAAACCACAAATGTCCAAAATTAATAGCCAAAGCATGCTTCCATTCCTCATTTTTGGCAGCTAGAGGTTTGATTCAGTTATGGTATAACTCAGAATGAAGTGTTAATGCATCACAGCACATTAAATGATAAGTAAGCACGAGAAGAAAATTAAAAGAAACCAACCTAAGGATGCTTCCATCAAAGCTCAGAATTTCTCTGCATGACCGTTGTCGCAATGCAAGTTTCCGTCTCACATAATCACCTGGTGCTACAGATATGGGTGAAGAGGGATCCACCACCATAGGATTCCACCTTCCACTTGCAAAAGTCATTTGGTGTTTGAATGAATCCTTTGACCGTTCTTGCTGATAAAGAAGTTTTGCACAAGGCCCATTTGCTTGGTATTCAGCACACATATCCCGCAACCTTTTCCTTAACCCTTGCATTGCTTCATGATGTTGAGAAAAGGAATCGGTTTGAAGCAACTGCGAGGAGATAATCCTATTGCATATGTTTTTGCACAACTTAGGACTGAAAAGTGGAATACCAAATTCTACACTCAGCGGGACCCATTCGTATCTCTCCTCGTCAGAGGAAAAGTGGTTTGAGTTTCTCTCTGCACAAAGTTTTATTAAACGGATATAACCAATAGTCCACAGATCTATCATATTGGCCAAATCTGATAATAAGGAATGTAATTTTTTACTTCCCATCGATCCAAGTCCCAACTCTTCCCCTATATTCACAATAGAACCATCAGCGTTCCTCAAAGGAAGTGGAATGTCAACCGTCACTGCTTTTCCAGATTTATCGAGATCCTCCTTGCTCAAGGGTTGCACAAGTACAGCTGAGTATCTGAGAAGTGAATTAAGACAGTGAAGAAGGACACTCCCATTTACTAAGTTACCCTCAAACTTGCCACCTAACCCTCCAATAGTTGCTCCGTCCCAAGACCAAATAAGGGCCTTTTCACATCCAGCCAATGGTACAGGAAGTAAACGCAAACATTGGCCTTTCATTAAAACAACAGACAGTGGCCCATTGTGTGTAGTTGTATATAATACCAACTTCATCCAAGGTGTCATGGATGAGTGTGTAGGTGGACCCAAATGAACAGGCCCAGTTGCTCCAGGCAAAATAGATGATGAAGGAAGTGGAATCATAGACATAACAATATGATAATCACGGTTAAGTAAACGTTCTAAAGTTGCTGGTGCAAGGGTGGCTAAACTCTCACATCGAAGAATATCGACACGATACATCCTTCTTTTTCGTGCATCTTTTTTTTCAGTTCCTGAATCTGATGGATTGATCATTTCTCCATCATGTTTTGACTTAAGCTCTGATTCCGAATCGAGAGCCAGGGTTTCAGAATCTAGCTCACTGTCCAGATTCCCAACAGAACCTTCAGCATCAACAAATACATCTACCCCAGAAGGGCCAGAACTGTTTAGCCCATCACTTCCTATTGGATCTGTAGATGCAACTGCTTTACCAGAACTAGGATCACTCTCCTCTGAACCCAAGCGTAATGATTTATCAGCCTCATCATTTTGTGTAGAAATATTTGAAATCTTATTGCTAGTTTCAACAACTTCTTCAGCCTTCACGGAAGCTCCACCAGATAGAAGACAGAGCAAAACACATCGGAGACTAGAGGCGTGATTTGCAAATTCCTGAAGCTCTCCCTCAAATTTAGCTCCCTCCAATGTCATTAGATCCTTACATAAATCAGCAATGCTAGCATGGCCCAGCTTTCCCGCTTCATATAATGTTACAGCATGGGATTTTAAACCTGAGTTGAACCAGAAAATATGTCCTATTTAGTATGGTAGGAAGTGATCAAGGGAAAATAACTAAACTCAGGGGAAGACCGAAAAGTAATTTTAAGTACCCAAAACCAAATAAATAATTAAAAAAAAAATCCAGTGTCAAGCCTATATCTCCGCATCTTCACGGAGAATTCAATTTCACCGGGATCTTATACAGTACATCTTATCATTTGTTGTCGAACCTTGATAAACTTCAGCATAAATGCACTTGCTTATGTGAATTGAATTATGAAGAAAAAATAGCTGCCAAATTTGAAGCACCACACAAAAACATTTAACCGAGAAATTAGTTTATTGACCAAGTTTTTGCTCACAAGTTCTAATGGTTGAGGCAGAATGGTATTATGCCTATATGGGTGGAATCAAGTAGGCTGAGTCTTTTCACAGTGTCCAACTGCTTCAGTAGTCCAGATTAGGGGACAAAGGAAATTAGGCACATAATAGTCATATATTTAGATTTAGCTGGAATATTGTACTGTATTGTTCATCCACAATTGCTCTATGATTCCATCTCTAAATCCATAAGAAATTTCCATATACAAAGTCCTGTCGCAATTGTTAAAAATCTCAATAGTCTCACCTTTCCTACATACCCACCCGTTCCCCTCAACTCTACTGCCACTTCATACATTTAATTTTATCAAAAGCCAAAAAGAGGGATATAACTCCTACACCTTCTCTCCCACCAGTAAAATCTTTGTGAAGTAATTTTTTCTGTTAGTTCCCAGCTTCATACATGATATTCATAAGGATTACGCAAAACTTGACATTGGTTCAATATTAAACCACGGTCAGCCAAATAACCCCTTAAAGGATAGAGGGATACAATAGACTCGAGTACCTTCAATTTACAATAAGAAGACAAATGGAAGTATTCAAGATTTCAAGCTAAAAGGGGCTTAGTAAGCTAAATAAGCATGCAGGTCTAAGATAAAAGGTGAATTAGGTGTCATGAGCCTTGAAGGAGTTGAAGATGAGATTAAAGTAGGCTCTAGGGAAGAGACTTTCTACCTACTGAAATTTTGAGAAGGAACTTGAGTCAAGATAGAACACCACATACCATTTCAAACTTAAAATTATCGAACAGTCCAAACCCAATCATGGCAATACAGAAGATTAGGAGCACTCTAAATCTGAATCCAATTCCATAATTTCATATCCAACTCAAAGTAGTTAGCCATTTGTAAATTTGTTCAGGTGATGGAGTTTCCAGTTGCTAAAATTAATATCAGTCTTAGCTTATGTTATCACCTAATGTCTTGAAGTCAATAAACACAATACCCCGTCTACTAATTTCAGATGAAAATTTACAATTATAATTAAGTTTCTGATTTCCATTCTGTTTTTAGAATATTAAGCTTTACTTAGGAGATAGATAATACCCAAGCAATAGAACTATTGCACTTCTTGGCAAACCTATTGCTTAGGCAGGCACACTTCTAGCTGCAAAGAATAACTAAGAAAGAGAAGCTGGAAACAAGCAACAGGTTTCTGTGTAACACAGGAGAAAAGGCATGAAAGCAGACCTGGTGAAACAGACCCCATCATAAGGTATGAAGTAATATTAGCATCAACAATGAAAGCAACACGAGCATGACTGCCTTCCTTTAAGGGAACTTCATGAACACTGTTTCCGTCATTGGACAAATTAGCAGAGCCTACACTGGTCTGGGAACCATCTTCCTCATCACTAAGAAGAGATCCGTGTAAACTAGAATCATGAAGAACAGATGCAGGATCAATAAATTTCTCAGCCCATCCCAGCCGACAAGCAAAAGATGCAGCAGCTAGTAGCGGAGAAAGGTCAGCCTGTAATGTAGTTGCAAGTTCAGCCACAGTTGCATTCTCACTTGCAACAACAAACATCGCATAAAGCAACCTAAGCAAAAGAAAGAAAGTAAATCAAATATAAAGAAATATTACTGTCATTAAATGATGAGAAATAAGCATTTCCTGAAACAAATTTTTTTAGAAAGTAACTGGAGAGAGAACGTGCGAGATAATATCCCTTACTCCTCAATGGGATCTTCATAGGACTGCTCCCTGTTAGAAACGAAACCTTCCAGTCTAGAAACTGAGCCACCATACAGATCAGGGACATTAACAGGGACACCATATATGCACCAAAGAAAACCAGATATAAAGTTTAGAAGAACTCAATTCTCCTATTATTTCCCTATCTACAAATAATTAAAATTATTGTAACACAAAGTAGAAGTACAACAGAAAAGTCCTAATAAGAGAAAACGAGGTATGTTATGGCAATGCAACTAATCTGCACTAAATAGTCTAAAAAGAGTTCCTTTTTAAGAGGCAAGGCCTGGAGCTGGTGCGGTTTTTATTCATTAGACTTCATCACTCTTGCTTCTATTGATTCAGTATCCTTTACAATTGGAACTTCTGACTTATCTTCCAAGTCACGTCAAATTGATGCTTGATGGCTTCAAATGCTACATGTGCTTATTTGGTCATGTTGTGGTCAACATACTAATTGCTCACCTTGAGTAAAATTATTCCACGATATGCTGCATATTCATACTTGTTGAGTAAAGTTTTGCTTCTTTGCATAAAGCTCAAGTCGATTTTATTATAATCTGTCTAGTAATCAGAAGCTACTTCCTTTTGTCTTGTCCTTTTACTTGATTTCTCTCTTTGCTAGGAGTTATCATGCTATATCCTGCTGTGTACAATATTGTTCGGAATATATTACTTTGTCCTTTAGAGGAAGGGAGAAAATTGCAAAAAAAAATGCCATTAATATCAATTGAGCTTTTCCAAGATAATCTAAATTTCACCAAACGGAAGAGGGGATGGAAATGATGAGAACGGTAAAAATAACTTGGGGTGGCAATGTAGCATGAATCCTTAAAATACCAACTTGGCGGCTTACTTTATAAGTAGATTACCCTTAAAGATGTGTAGGACGTATCAAAAACTCGATCTAATTCAACATGGATTAAAGTCCATAGAACACTCATTGGAAAAGAAAAATAGAGCTTCGAGAAATAACAAATAAATATTCATTTAACTAGCTAGTCAGCTATCTTGCACTATATTCAACAGAAGCACAAAACTGCTGGAACCCTGATCCCTTGCAAATTGAGCTAGTCAAATAACCAAGAAATGGAAACAGATAAGTTTCATCTTCCTACATGCTTCGTACTTTCAAGATAATTACCTTTAATTCGGTCCTCTGGGAATACAGGAACATCGAAATAGATCAAGCCCCGCCGATAAAGACCTTTTATGATGTCAGGATCAAAAAGAATATATGAGTTGGCTTCCTCCTTGCAAACTTTATCAATCATTGTCATTTCTTCTTCTGAAAGTTTCTGAATAGGTAAAGATAAAAGGTTCATGGAAGCCCAAACTATTATGTAAATAGAGCAAATCTGGACATTTCTACAATTAAACAATCCAGGAAAAAAAAACACGTCTGGTCATCCTTCGGAGATACAAGGCAAAAAGTGATAAAGATAGTACAGTTTCTTGCCTTAAATTCTTCAAGGGACAAATTAACCAGACAAACTGCCCACCAAGGTTCAATAGGAAATTTGTCGGGCTGTGTTGGCAAAAGTTCTTTCGCAATTGACTTGTTAATTTTCCACATGATCTTCTGAACTCCAAAGCATTACAAACAGTCAGATCAGATGCACAATTATCAGTGAACCTCTTCAGAAAATTTCTTTTAGCAGATAAGCAACAGCTTAGAGTATGAATACTACTACAGTACTACTAATACAGGTGTAGGGTGTATAACTTTATTACATGAAACTATGGGCGTGTTCGGTAGAGGGCGGGATTATTCGGGAGACTATAATCTCCACAATAATCCCAATAATCTCAATAATCCCAGTTGAATCGGATTACAAAAAAGGTCAGAATAACCTCCCAAAATAATCTACCAGAATACTCTCTCCAAATTATCCCGATAACCTCATGCTACCGAACGCAGCCTATATATGCATCTATCAATTTAACCCAAAGAAGCGCTTGAGAGTAGACAAAGATCGTTACACCGAAAAAGCCCAAATTTACATGTTACAGAAAACAAAGCAGAAAACGTCTCATATAAAATTAAACCTAGAAAAGTAGTATAGTAATTTATAAATATGCACTGCTTGAAGCCTATTGATTCACGAAAATGATAGCTACATGACTAGCTAGCTTAAATTAACACATACACTAAGCAACCAACTTGTGCTTGTATCGCCTTGCTAGTGCATGATAGAAATGACGAAAGGGGCACAGCAAAAGACATTTTTTTCAGGACTATAGCTCCTGTTCAAAGTTGCGATTCATGACCCAAAAGAAGAGCTTTGTAATGCACTGTAATCATCTTATATTTCGATCATGATTCAGATAGATATAGGATATATCATACAGGTCCCAGAATAATATCCTTTATTTTTTTATGTTTCATAGAAATGACAGTATAAAGGTCGTAGATTTTGGTGACAGAGCTAGACAAATCTAGAACCAATTATGAAAATTCAAAGCATAAAGATTCACGGTTTTGTAGATAACAGCAAAAGACATTGCCTATAACACTGGTTTTTAAGTCATAATGCTCAAAATCGTAACCCTCAGTTATCAGTACAATATCCATTATCTACTTGTCATATCCAAATGCAAGAGTAACATTGTTTCAGAAAAAAGTGCAGACGGTTTCAGGGAAAGCAATCGTAGGAGCATTAACAATGCAGCCATTCATCTAAACAGTTAGAGCCCGTTTGGTTTAAACTCCGGAAACGGAATGGAAACGAATCAAGTCCATACGTACACCCTTGTTCATGAAGTTTTTGGGAGTCATTCCAACTAATTGTAGTAGAATTTGATTAGTTTTAATATCCTATAGGGTAACAAAATAGGGAGAAGCAAGTGCATTTTGCGTGAAACCACCTGGAATGATTCCATGAACAAGGTACACATGTGGACTAGATTCGTTTCCATTCCGTTTCCGGAGTTACAACCAAACGAGGGGTTAGTCTATTACAATACTTCATTAAGCTGCAATTTATCAAATGAAAACTGAACGTCTTGCTGATTGATACCTTTGACCTGCATTTATTCATGATATCGATGAACTCATTTCTTCCAATTCCTGTTATCCGCACAGCATCTGCTGCGGTAAAATTTGGGATACTGTCGTATGGTTGTTCTGTTAAAAGAATATAGGATTTAGAATAACAAAATGCAAGAGCATAAAGATGAACTTCTCATTCATATAATTTTGAAATACCACAAAAAGAAAAAACGCCATAAGTCTACTTCAAAAAAGAAAACAAATCATTAAACCCGGATGAATAAGCCAGTCAAGAAGTACAATGGCAAATCAAAAGTATTTTGTGCCGACTCTGAATATCAAAAGATTACAAAACTTGAAATTATGTAAAGGATTTTAGAGGCCTTTTCAATGCCATCATTGTTATCCGCTGAAACCAAATTAGAGAAGTACCATTGACAAAAAAAAAAAAAAAAAAAAGAAATGCTACTAGTAGAAAATATTTTGCTTTATGGGAAGCCATTAGATTTTTACAGTTACAGACACTCGTGAATTGGGTGCCAAGTAAAACCATGAACCATAAGCAAAAATTCTAAGACCTCCATCTTTATTTTATCAAGGAACAAACTTGCAAGTAAAAATGATGCATGGTTTACAAACCAATGTACAGCTTGTTGATACTTTTGACATTGGAAACATATGATACTTGTTATACTAGTTTTAGCTAGTGCGGAAAACTATAGTGCAATATAGCTGTCTAAATACCAAAAGACGTAACTGCATTAATTGAAAAAAGAAAAGAGAGACCTATTACCATTCCTCATCACTTCAAATAAAATATCACAATAATATCGGAAAGGGGAAACTCTCATGACACGGCATATATATTCTGCAAGGTGATAGGGGAATAACTGCAAGAAAAATTTTCAACAAATAAATAGCCTTTAAAAGCATGATAATACAGAAGCACAGGCACTGGTATAAAGTCATAATGACTAATCTAAAGAAACATAAATAACGCTCCAAAAACTTTTGCAGAAAATTTCATGTGTTAGTATATGGTATATCCAACTAGGGGATTCGACAGAGCAACATGTTTAAATTCTAGCAGTAACCAGTAATATCTAAGAAACACTGCTGACAAGGGGAAATTTTCATCTATATTGTATGTGTCTAGTGCATTACTTCAACTTTTTCTGGGTTAAGTTGGAGTTATGCAAGTGATTGCTATTACTTGATAAATTACAAACCCACATATTTGGACATGTATGTTCTTGCAAGTTGAGCTTTGTGGCAATATTTAAATCTCCACTACATTACAGCCATGTTTGGACAAACATTTACAGATATAAAAATAAACTGAAAATTTAGATTAGGTGCCAATATCTTGATTGTGCTCAAAGACATTATTACATACATGCCATGTAAGTGAACAAATTACAAATTTACGTAATCTAAATCACAACCATGAAACCTCAAGATCATTTAAAGATTGATGCCCTAAAAGTTGCTAAAATTGATGAATTTTCTTCTAAAATATAAGATCAATAATCACGTCGGCATCAATTTTATACATAATATATAAATCATCGGAGAAATAAATAAGAATATGTTCATGTTCTGACATACTTCATTCAATGATATACTAAATGCATCACTTACTGCAAGATTTCTTCGCAAGTATCGCATCATCTCCTCATAATATTCACCCTCTTTGACCACCTTACGGGCAAAACATGTGTTCCATGAGAGTCTTTTCTTGATACAATGTTCAATTATCCTAAACAGATTAATTCAAGCTTTTAAATTGGAGGAAAAAACTCCCAGAAAACAAAAAAAATGCAATTCATATTAGTATCTATAGCACACACTTACTGAGAGAGAGAGAGAGAGAGAAAGAGAGGATGAAAGTATCAATCCTGGGGAACTCTACAATGTCTACTATAGTGGTCTAGGATCTAATGTATTTACAAGTTCATGGATATTGGTTTCAATGCTCCATAAATATTCATACAGGCATAACCTGTTAGGCTCACTGTTCAAAGAACAACGCTAGTCAGTTTTTAGTTTCTGATTTCAGGAGCATCATTCGACACCCATTAGCTTCATCTCGTTATCATCAATTATACTTCCCCCAATGTGTTTAACCATGAGCAGAAACGAAATAGCCACTCAAAAATACCTAATGCATCTGTGAGCTCACACTTATTGCATATTTAATATCAGTTATTAGCAGTGAAATCTCCTAACTAAAAACGACTAGATACAGGGAATTATGTACCTTCGATGCCATTCTTCTTTGGCAGAGAGCACGGACTGGAGCCGTTTAGGTAGATTCTCCCATGGACACTCATCCTTGACTGCTTTCAAAATCAATTGCTCCTCAATCGTTGCTGGTGCACGCTGCATTTCGTATCACATCTAATCTAAAGCACGGCCGCCGCCTAACAACAATCAACAAACAATCAGCATCATCAAGAATTGAGAAAAAAGCATCGTCCAGATTTGAATTCCATCTCAACAGTGCGAAATTGAAAGCGAGGGAACATAAATTGTGCATCAAATCGGAGCTAGAAGCAGTAAGAATGCAGAGCGAGAGAGATACCAAAAGGAAAAGTAGCCGTAGCAGTGAAATCGGAAGAGATCTGGCGATAACGGATCAAGACATTAGGGTTAGAAATTTCAGAGAATTGGACAGATTTGGTGTCGGTATGTTTGCGTTGTGCGTAGAAAAGAGAGATTGAAGAGGGTTGAAAATGGCGTGGGTCCCGCCTTTTTGAATTGATTGATCTGGTCTCCCTTCTGGACTTTCGGTTTCAGGGGTTAGTTTTTGTTTGTGTCGGAGAGATGTAAATTGTAATGTAAGATCTGGACAGACTGGACTCACCGTGTGGCAAAGAACGACGTCGTGTTAGTTCCTGGGTTTGATTTGCAAATTGCTACAAATTGAATAATATAGCCTAAATTTCTTTTAAAATACAAAATCGACCTTCAAGCGTTACTTTATCATGTTTCCTTTCACCTTACAAAAAAAAAAAATCATGTTTCCTTTCTCTCGTGCAATATTGGGTTGAAAGATCAAGCTTCTTGAAGACCTCATTTAGAGCTTGAATTGTTGATGAAACTTGAGGACTAATTACTCAATCAGAAGCTAAATTTAAGGTTGATGATATTGAAAGTTATTCTTTTTCCAAATATATATATAAACTCGTTATAAATTCTAAATTTGTGTTACTTCTATAAAGTTCATCTTTATAAACTCGTTATTTTTTCATCATAATGATGTTCATTTGCAAAAGTTCTTTTTAGTTGTTTTATGGAGATTAAATTAAGCAGACTCCTATCATTAATTATATTAGTTGATTCGTGATGTGATGAACAGAATTACAGCATTACAGCGGCTCCTATCATAGACTATATTAGCCGAGTTGAAATTTAAAATTCAGTTAAAATTTAGACTGAATAAACAAGTCGAGTTTAAGCATGCTAAAATTCAGCTCGTATAAGATCTATATATGAATTTGTTGAACTAAAGTCTTGTTTGTTTCATACAGATGCTCTATTAATGCTCATTGTCGAGCATGAGTCCACAAAATACCAATTCAATGCTGTTAAACCCTTGCACTAAAAAGTTTTCTCAGTAAGCGTCACACGTTTTTTCAAAGCAGAAATTAGCAGAGCAAGCCAGCGACCAAAGATCTTATGTTGGCTTTCAGGATAAAGATTCAACAACATGATCTACTCAAGTGCAGATAAGCAATTGTTATTTGCAAATGCGGACATCATAAGCATGTTATTGTGTCAAGAAAAAGCTATATGCATCAACCTCTTCTTACAGATGGACACAAGGCAACGCTTCTTGCTTTAAGCGAGAAGTGATTATTAGTTGATTGCTATTTTTATCTTCAAACTCATAAAGTTGGTTTAAGACAAAGGTATGAACCAACTTATTGTGAGTAAAAGACGAGCATGCGCTTCTCGCTTTGCTATAGGCACCATGTTGCGGAGATGAACAAGTAAAATTATCAACAATCCAACTTCTCTAACAAAACAACAAACAAAAAACATATAAAGACAGTGTCCAGTGTAAGAAAGTGTTCTTAACATGACAGCAAGAGACCAAAATACACAAACAAAGGGCTCAAGAGGGTAATTAACCAAGACGGAAGATCATCAAAGACGGCAAAAAAGCATCACACTTGTCAAAATAAGTTGTTGGATCCCTTTTAATCTATAAGGAGTCATTGATGTACCTTAAGCCACTGCAGGCATGTCCTGAAGCCAAGAATCTAAAGGCTTACCAATTGAGTATACAATGAAACCGATCTCCCTTAGCTTGTCAACGTTCACAACATTCCTTCCATCAAATACGAATGCGGGTTTTTGCATGTTGTCAAAGATCCTCTGGTAATCAAGGGTCTTAAACTCATCCCATTCAGTCATAATACAAAGACCGTGTGCGCCTTTTGTTGCCTCGTAAGCATCCCAAACCACGGTTACTTGCTTAACTGTGGTAGGACTCGTTGGTTGAAGATGAATAGGGTGGTCCCAGTCAAATTTGTTCATGGTAAGATCCCTTTGTATCTGGTCCGCGGTAACTTGAGGATCATAGATACTCAACATAGCCTTGTCTCCAAGCAACCCTTTGCAAACATCAATAGCAGGTGTCTCTCTAGTATCACCAGTATCCTTTTTGAAAGCAAATCCTAAAATAGCAATCTTCTTGTTAGAAACTGTATTGAACATGGAAGCTACAACACGGTTCACAAAACGGCTTTTCTGATAATCATTCAATTTAATGACTTGTTTCCAATATTCTGCCACCTCAGGAAGGCCATTGCACTCACAGATATAAACCAAGTTCAGAATGTCCTTCTGAAAGCAGGACCCACCAAATCCAACACTGGCATTCAAGAACTTGGGTCCTATTCTGCTGTCAGTTCCTACTGCATATGATACTTGAGTGACATCGGCGCCAGTAGCTTCACATAGAGCTGACATTGCGTTGACAGATGAGATTCTTTGTGCCAAGAAAGCATTTGCAGCGAGTTTCGACAGCTCAGCAGACCAAAGATTGGTTGTCAATATTTTTTCTTCAGGAACCCACTGAGCATATACAGCCTTCAATGCCTGGATGGCATTTTGACCTTCCGGTGTTTCCCTTCCTCCAATAAGAACCCTGTCGGGTTTCAGAAGATCCTTAATTGCAGTTCCTTCAGCAAGGAACTCGGGATTCGAAAGAATCTGGAAGTTGATTCCCTTGCTGTTGTGGGTAAGAATCTTTTCAATTGCCTCGGCTGTCTTGACTGGCACTGTTGACTTTTCCACCACTATTTTGTCGGACTTTGACACATCAGCAATCATTCGGGCTGCACTTTCCCAGTAGGTTAAGTCAGCAGCTTTGCCGGCACCGAGACCACGTGTTTTGGTAGGAGTGTTGACTGAGACAAAAACAATGTCAGCTTCAGCCACATGTTTCTCCACCTCTGTGCTGAAAAAGAGGTTCTTTCCACGGCATTGCTTGACCACATCATCAAGGCCGGGCTCGTAGATTGGAAGTTGATCACTGTTCCACGCATTGATCCGAGACACAGATATGTCCACAACAGCAACTTCAATGGAAGGGCACTTAAGTGCAATGATGGCCATAGTTGGCCCCCCAACATAACCAGCTCCAATGCAGCAAATCTTTACCATTTTATTAATTTCCCCCTTCACAGTCAAGTACTGAATCAATATTATTTTGTGAAGAGTGAAAAACATCTAGAGAAGGTGAGAAACAAATCATTGGATGCATAGAACAAACAAAAAAAGTTGCCTTCCAGATCAATCTTCAATCATATGCAAGCATTTTGTAAAGTAAGAGCTCGTTTGATATCACTTGAAGTTGTTACAAGTATTTTTGTTGTATAGAACTAGAAACAATCAAAATTTTAGTTTGTTTTAAAACTTGCAATTTTCAAAATATAGAATGACAATAATTTCAAAGTAATTATTCCTAATTTCAGATAATCACATCAACTTGAAAAGGCTAAAAGTCATATTAAACAGCCAACAAGATTTTCACTCTGCAGAGGGTGAGAGAATGAAAAAGGTTCCCTTATCCCCTTACATCTAAACCGTTGAGGAATCGCTTTGTAAAAAGTATGCAATATCAGTGTCACATTCATAATCATAGATTTCAAGTAATTTAAGAGTTTTCTAGGCTTTTTATTAGTTAATCCTCGTAAAATCCCCAAACATCGTATTTTTCTGAAACAAGGCCCTCGGTAACAGACATAAAGACTCCTTATTTATAGTTATTGATTTGATATTTCATTTTATTTAAATAAAATAAAATAAAACTGAACTAAACAATAAATGAAGCGAAATAAGCTGAAGTATTCTATTAATTTAATTGTCTAGAACAAAGCCACTAGAAGGAACAATGAGATAATAGATGTACTTATCCTAAGTTGCTACTTGTTTTTGTATTAATATGAATTCTTTCTGTCCACAGTCTACTGAAGGATGGAAGATTAGTCTAAATAACTTATTTTGAATGGATAATTTTCAAAACCTCAGCTAATTTCCACTTCTTTTGGTTGTTCCTAACTTCCAGAATCCATATTATCAATTTGTCCATCGAGCATGCGATAAAAAAGGATTGCAAACAAATTATTTAAGATAACACATACGCAAAAGTATATGTACCATATGATGATACATTTTCTGTAGTTCTAATATAACTCATAGTTGATAGCAAATGTTGATATACTATGTTGCTTGGCAAAATCAGATCCAGAGCTAATATATTGAGTCAAGTGATCAGCGTGACATTGACAACCGACATTGATGCTGGTGCTAGTATTCAAACCCTAATGCTAAGTATATGTTGATTTGAAAATGAGGGAAAGTTACAACTGAAAGCACAAATTGTCTTGTTTTAGAATGATTTCGTCTTTTCAACTTATCTGGAGGAATTATACACAATGAAAAGCGATCACAAAAGCCACGACGTACATAACCAGAGTCATGGCAAATTGGCAATCAAATCTAGATCAGTCTAACTGATATTTCCAGTGACTTTACTAATCAAATCCTTTCCCAAATGACACCTAAATACTCAGTCTAGTAAAAGTAAAGGACACTCAATAAGAGTTTTCATTGCCACAAAACCTTTGATAATCGTTCTAACAAACTGAACAGATTAACCAGTAACATTAATATTCCAAGAATAACACAACGGAGACAGCTCAGATCCAAGATGAAAAACAACAGATTCATAATGACGATGAATAAATCACAGAAAATAGAATCCAAAACAAGTACTATAAGATTAAGCCTGAAGTTAAATCCTACAAATGACACGTAAATACTCAGTCAAGTAAAGTGAAGGATACTCAATAAGGATTTTCACTGCCATAAACCTTAACTTTTGCTATTCATTACAGTTCTAAACTTCTAACAAACTAAACAGATAGATTAAACGGTAACATTAAAATTCACAGAACACGATGGAGACAGCTCAGATCCAAGATAAAAAGCAACAGATCCATAACCACGCGGCATAAATCTCAGAAAATAATATCCAAAACAAGTATAGTAAGATTAAGCCTGAGGTTACGAATATTCAAACAAAAGTTGAATCACTCAAATCTAATCCTGGATTCGAACTTCCAGAATCAAACGAAGCAAGTTGAAGCTCGACGACAGATCTAAGCATATCACTGTAGGATCTACTTCAAGAGCACACACACACAAACTAGCAATCAAATTCGAGATAGCCAAATGAACAAGGAATTAGATTATTGAATAAAGACGCTACTAGAACAAGAGAACATATGGTTACCTCCAAGAGATCGACGGTTGACTCCGAGAGGAATGGAAGAAAAAATGAAGAGCACAAACTAGTCTAAGAATGAAGACAGGAAGGAAGAACAGGTGACTGACTGACTTATATCCGCAACATCCAACCTCTAATTTTGATTTTGGGAATATTGCTTTTTATGTCCTCAAATCTTAGTAACTCTATTTAATGTCAACAATTTTAAACATGGAGATTCTTTTCGAAAACTTTTCCAAATGTTATGAATTGATAATATGAGTTTACTTTGTGCGAATATCAATAAAAAAGAATGATTTATTTGAATTAAATTAAAAATAATTTTCAGTAAGATTAGAAGAAAGTCACGTAAAGGTGAAGCTAAAATCTAAATTTGATAAATCATAGTCATTATTAATAATATGATCCTACAATCCAGCCACTCTTACTTTATTCCGGAAGCATATTCATAATTCAACATTAAGTAAGAAAAAGTGTGTTAGCAAGTTAGGCACCAACTTCGTCAATATCAGAAGACATGTTAATTGCTTCAGCCAATTCCATGATTCTACCAAATAACTGAACATTGTATAAATCAATTTGATATATAATATACTTCTAGTGCAAACATAATAAAATTATTGAGTAGTAAGTAGATTATTAGAAAATTATTAAACAATAGATAGAAATCATACATTTTAGAAATATTATTTATGATAGTAAATTAAAGCTGAAAAGTAATATATTATAATATAAAAAACATACGATAACCTATTATCAATAGTACATTTATTGTTTCGTTATTTTTTTGTATTATAGGATGACTTTTATAACGGTTAATAAATTTATGTTTTTTCAAAAGAAAATAAATAAACTTATTCAATCATATTATTGGTCGTTGAATTTAGTATTTGTTTGGTTGTAATAGTGGAATGGAAACAGAATTGGTTAAGGAAAAAAAAAAGGAAATGATTGGATTACTTTCCTCTTAATTAATTGACCCAAAACAAACATAATTTTTTATTGATCGAAATCATTCCGTTACCGAAATGATTTTTAGTGCTTTTAAACGAGCCCTCAATGTGATTAGGAGTGCCAAACGCAGCCAAAGACATGTTCAAAAAGTGTGATATACACATCACATCCCTGTCTAACATAATGCCTCCTATCCCGTTTGCATACATGCTCAGGGATGAAAGGTTATATAAAGACACCACAATTCCTTTAGTTTTGCACAAAATCAACCTAAGCTTTTAAAAATAGACAAAGCAACACGGAAGAAGACAAAGCAACACGGACATCACCGTGGATGGCTTGGTCCGGACGTTGTTTCATGGGAGATTTCGAAATTACATTTCATTACAAAAAGCATTTCATTATTTGAGATTCTTACCAATCCACATGCCCGTTGGATACCAATAACCTAGATATCAGGTATCAACAAGTGGTAAACTGGTAATGTACCATTAAGTCTGTATTTTGTTTGATACTGATGTCAAGTATCAAGCAAAATATGAAGCAAAATATGATTCATCGCCCATCTCAAGCTGAGAAGTAATATATGGGTTAGAACTCATGAGATATAAAGAGTAATACTCACTTGATAGCAAGTAGTTATGCTAATGAGCCAATAATTTAACCGCAAATCACAGATAAAACTTCAAAATTTCGTACAGGAGGGCCTATAATTTATTTTGCAGCAGCTCAATGGCTAATGTTACAAAAATGATGGATATTTGGAGAAGACTTATAAAAAGCAGATCCGCCCTGAGATTTCCCGGGCAATCGGGGGTTTGCTTAAACAAAGGCAAACACAACATTCTTATGCAAATGGCGATGAGTGACACCATCCAACCAATGTAACAAACATAACAATCGGAAGTCCGGAAAGTGAACCTAGTAACGGTTCCAGTAGGTCCTGCGCCTGAACCAGTTGTAGTCTGGCAAACTTTGAACTGGACCCATGGCAGCAATTGCGATATCCTGAGATGATTACGTGAAGATAGTGTAAGTAATGTTTCTTGATATAAGTTTTGAAATTACAGTTTGGGAATCAAGTGCTCACCTTGTCACATATAAAGCGATTAGCAACACGTTTCACAGTTCCTGCATCAACGGCGTCGATTCTAGCAAACAATTCAGCGTATGGGATCCTTCGGCCATA
Organism: Fagopyrum tataricum; assembly: GCA_002319775.1. Taxonomy (NCBI): domain Eukaryota; kingdom Viridiplantae; phylum Streptophyta; class Magnoliopsida; order Caryophyllales; family Polygonaceae; genus Fagopyrum; species Fagopyrum tataricum. The sequence continues at coordinate 8,514,724 of CM008285.1, read as the reverse complement.
TGTAAGTAGCTGCATATACAAGATGAGGAGAGTTATAAAATATGGCGCAGTTCAGAATTTGACAGCTATTGAATAACTCTGTTTGGTTCATGGCTGGTATTTGAAGCAGGTTTTACTAAAATACTGGGAAGAGGACACTAGCTTTTGTCTTTTCTTAGCATGTTGCTGCTTAATGGATTAATTCTCAACTGAAGATGATGAACCACACATCTCGTCTTTATTAAGCATTCTTTTGTCTTCTTCAACCAATACGAGGCCTGACAGATAAACAGATGATCACGTATATGTGAACCCCACCAACCTACTATATGAAGAAGACTCACGTGATTCTAATGCTTTCGTGATATTCCTTTCCTAAAGTTTTCAACCCAGTTTAACGTTACTGGCTTTCCCACTCAATACAGTTAACTGAAGGCTAGTATTTGACAAAGTGTATGATGATAAGAAACAGGGAAGAAAGTACCTGTCGGCCAATATCTTCAGCAACTGGACTGGTTCCATCAACATGAAGCAGTAGAGAGGATTTCAACTGAAACCAATGAAAGAAAAAGGCTTAGTCGAGGAGCAAGGAGAACCACCAACAGACTAGTAATCATGCATTTATGCATTTATGCATACAGCACTGATGCCAGGAAAAACATGCCCGAACAAAGATAATCAGCCACACAAAATTTGTTACCTTACTAAAGAGTTGTAAGGATAGAAACTGAAGTTACTAGACACGATATATGCATTACTATAATAAACAAATAAGCCAAACCAGTGGCAAAAGGGAAACTAAGCTAGTACTTTGTAATTAAGCTTTTTCTGGGGCCAGTAGAGCCTCTTCTACAGGTACTTCTGGGGAGTAACTGAGTTCAACAAGGGGGTAGCTTACCCTTAGTGGTTTACAAATTAACAATTTACAGTGAACTTGTTTTCCTGTTTTATTATGTCGGCCCTCATGACTCTTGAGAGAATTGTCCATCCATCAATGGGGGCTTCCTCAAGACTTGTCTACAAAGAAGAGAGAAAAATACATGTCCACGTACCAAGGCCCTAGCTTCCGAGGGCAAATATTTAAAGTGAACCTCCTCCAGTTACCAGTTCATTAGGTACACACAAAGCTTTATATCAAGAATCTCATGCTTATTTGATCTAAAAACTACTTGGGTTTTATGATTCTCTAAACTTCATTGTTCTACAAGTCCCAAATAATGACTTCATTCCAGATGTTAAACCACGAAAGAACTGCATGCCAATTTCAAAATTCCTCACAAACAAGTAAAACACGTCATACGGAAGAAAGTGTTGAAATACCTGATTACGAGCACGAGTGACGTCTTCATCTGAAACACTGTAACACAATTTGCACATTTGTTGCATTATTGCCCATGCCAAATCATCCAAGCAATCAGGCTGAAAAATAAAATCACTTGTGTCAGCATTGACCAGAACCACAAAGAAGAGAGGAGGTGACCACAAACAGGTACACGATTTGAATGAAACATACAAGACGTGCACTTGTATACCACTAATAGGGTGCAAGCCGTGCATGCATCTTTGTTACCTTAAGGTGACAGTCCACAAACTAGGCTAGCATTAGCAATACTATCACGTTAAGGCTTTAATGTTGTCTTAATAATTGATTAAAATCTCTTTTTTTCAAGTTTTACTAATTTAGAGTTTTATTGGACAAATCATCTAATATATGTATCTTTCATGCAAGTTAAAAGATTTGGAAAGCTCCTCACAACTAAACAACTCACAGCAATCAACAACCAATGATTGAGAAAGCAGGACATGTATGAGAAATTGTGTAGTAAAAATCATTGATACTCAACAATCTCTACTCCGAATTAAGTTATTAAGCCAAAAGCAAATCATAGTAGATACCATAGGACAGGATCCCTGATGCATTTACCGTGATAATGTACAAAACTACAAATAAAAAAAAAAGCTAGTCATTTAAAACCGCAACACACACATGTAAGGAGCAAGTTCAAATTAGAGGCAACCGTTATGAAATTAAGCACATCCTCCACAAATTCTCCTTGGTCCAGGGATAATTTTTAGAGTATAATTAAAGATAAAGAATAAGCTGGAGAATCCCAATTTTGTGCGCATATCCAGTATTTTCTACAAGCAAGCTAATGGACACAAACAAGTAAACTCCGGTGGATTAAAAGTTATACTGGTTAGCTTCTGTGGAAGCATATTTTAAAAAAAAAACACTAAGCTACGTCTCACCTTAGCAACTGCATATACTCCAAATAAACCAGTATCTTTGTAGTTGGTATTAAATGCCATCATGCTTTCAGCTATTTCATTTATGCCAACCTTCTGCGCCAGCTCAGATCTGGCAAAAGAATTAAGGGGCAATCAACTACATCCCTCATGTCAAAGAAATGCATGAATTGAAAGATCATCAACGAAAGTAAGGCTCACCCCATATGCTTCCCGCCTACAGCATTCTTGTTCCATGAGCCGAGCATTGACTGCATAACCATCAAGGCAATAGAATCTGGATCTGTCCATGATGCACCATTGAATGCAACAGCAAATTGTGCCAACGGTATATCATCATCAATCATCCTAACCTGAAATTAGCATCAGGGATATATGCAAACATGTTAGACTAATTGAGATGTTACAAGACAACAATATGCAAAGCCAAAAATGTGTTTGCACCTCGGAACCAGTAAAAATTGCAGGCTCCTTTGCAACCAGCTGTGATGCAGTTGTAGGGTCTGTAGATAGCTTTGTAAACAACTTCTTCACTTCTTCAACAAGTTCCTCATGCTTTACAGCTCCAGAAGCAGAAATTACCTGAAATTTCAGCCAGTAAAAAAAGTGAGTGTCTCATCATCTGATTTCAAGATTGGGAGCATGGAAAAAATACTGAACTTGAAGACTGCCTCTTACCATTCTAGGAGCGGTGTAGTGTGTAGATATGTAGTTCTGCAGATGAGCCTTGGTTATTGTTTTAATATTTTGAGCTGGACCAAGAATAGTTCTACCCAAGGGAGTATATTGAAATGCCGTTGCGTGCAAGTGGTCGAAAATCACTTCCTCGGTTTGCCCTTCAACCTAGGAAAGTTTCCAATTCAGGCATTATTCACATAAGCTCTTCTTGAAGCAGAAAATAATCATTTGTTTCTTTAGAAGGGTAAGATAACACAAGTAGATCAAAAAGTAGACCAAACATGTAAAGGAGATGAAAAAGATATGAAAATACAGCTCTTTTAAGGAAGAGACAGCAGCAACAATTGTCAAAAGAACTTATTTTCCTCTAGAACTCGTGCAAACTTGCATGAAAAACAGCACGTTTAAGGATTAAAACGATATACTTTGATGCCTGAGATCACTACCTAGACGCAGTCAGTTTCAAACGCATCTTCATCAGGCAATGAACTAAGAATGTAACAAAGAAAAACAACGGAACTCGTTTCCAGAACACGTTAAATATAATGAGTTTTACTCTACCATGTGATCGGCCCTGACAAAATATATTAAGAAGCCAATATTTATCGATAGACAAGCGCATTCACATACATTAAATCAAAGATGGACGCATTAGGGCCTGGGACCAAGCAAATTAACATCAATTCAGAATACCTCTTCCATCTCACGCAGAATCACATCACGCTCTCTGGTGATCCGATTCTCTTCAAAAGTGGAATTTTGCAAAATATCAGCCAATATATCAAGCGAACGATTGACATCCTTATCTAACACCTTAGCGAAATAGGTAGTCTGCTCCCTCGACGTATACGCATTCAAATGTCCCCCCATATTCTCGATCTCCTCTTCCAACTCCCTAGCAGATCTCTTAGCAGTCCCCTTAAAGATCATATGCTCGAGGAAATGCGCAGTACCGTTAGTCTCCTCGTTCTCAAACCTGGATCCAGCATCAATCCAGACCCCAACGGTGGCGGTGCGAGCGGCAAGGTTGGACTCCGTAGCGACTCGGAGGCCATTAGGTAGAGTAGTGACCTTAGTAGCGGGAGCACTGAGGATGGAGGTGTGATCAACGATTGTAGGATGAGGGGAGTTGTACTTGAGAAACCTAGGATCGGGATTCTCCAGGGTCCGGATCTTCTCTTTAACAGCTTCAGCGAGGCGATCGTAAATCATGACGTTAGGGGGAGGCGGCGCTGGGACGGAAGACGGTGATGCGTGAGAAGCGATGGCGATAGAATATGTGCGGGGATGGAGGAGGGAAGAGGATGATCGACGCCGGCATCGCCGGGCGGCTGGGATGATATGTTGCCGGAAGGACATCTCTCGTCGGAGACTCTCAGAGCTTAACGGAGAAGGGAGGAAGGGTTAGATTAGGGTTAGGACTTAGGGGTACCGAAAGAGGACTACAGAGCAGGAGAGAGGACGGGGATAAAAGGGGACGAAACGCTGAGATGTAAATTTGAAAATTACACAAAATCTCCCACAACTAAGCTTCACTTCCCAATACATCCAACATTTTTATGCTTAATAACGAAAAAATCTAGCTGTAATAACATACATATACTATAAGTCTATAGTAATTATTATATTATGAAAATGATTTACTTTAATGACGGTTGTAAGTAATTTGTGTAACATTTATCATCCACTTAACTTATTAAAGTTTAAAATTTTAAAATATATATAATATCATTTCAAAATGAAATGTAGTAGGAAGGTTTAGGAAAAAATGTCTTTTGAGTTCGATTGAATAGATATAATTTTAAATAACAATAATTGTAATGACCGTAAAAAAATGTTATTTTTTTTAATAGCCCTTTATATTTAGGGTAAATTTAATTGTATCCTAATATTTTGGACAAATCTAAGTCATATTTTGAATACTACCTCATTTCACTCATTAATCTATTAAAAAGAGAAAATATTCAAATATAAGTCCAAACAAATGCACAGGGAAACACAAATTTTCACCTAGTTCGTGTTGATGATATAACAAGGCAATAGCTGTTGATGGAGGAGCTGATAGAAAAGACCGAACTGAAATGCACTCCAATACGTCTAACACTAATTTCCGCTATTAAAATGTGCCATAAAATGAAAACTTTGTGGTGAAACATAAATATGAGTATTTAGGCAAGAGCACAAATTTGAAAAACTTATTTCAATTCACAGTACATTTGTAAAAACCGAACAAGTGAATAAGTCAAAACCGAACAAGTGAATAAGTCAAAACCGAACAAGTGAATAAGTCACAGGACATCATATACACATACACAATAAAACAAATCATTTAACAATATTCTTTTCACTCTAGTTCGTGTTGATGAAATAACAAGGCAATAGCTGTTGATGGGGAGCTGATAGACAAGATCGAACTAAAATGCACTCCAATACGTCAAACGCTAACTTTCGCTATTAAAATGTGCCATAAAATGAAAACTTTGTGGTGAAACATAATTTGAAGATGAGTATTCAGGCAAGAGCACAAATTTAAAAAATCTATTTCAATTCACATTACATTTGTAAAAACCGAACAATCCAATAAGTCAGGGACATCATATGCACAACACAATAAAATAAATCATTTAACAAATGTTCTTTTCATTTATTTTACATTATTTAGTCATACCCTCTCTTTTCTCTCCCCTGAACTTTCGTACCAAAGAAGCATTTGCATTAAAAAAAACTGAAAGTGTTTGTTTGGAAAGAGTCAAATTTTGACTTCTCAAAAGAGAAGGCAAAAATGAAACTTTAACGACACTTAAACATATGTTTGAGTTTCATTTTTGCCCTTTCCTTTGAGAATGTAAAAATGGAACTCAAACATAAATACATATTCAGATAGGAAAGGGAAAACCATTTAAAAGTATACATTCATAAACTCAAAATACTAACCATTTTAGTTTTGATTTGAATGTTTTTGCCCGGAAAGAGTAAAATTTGAAAGTGTTTCGCTCATAACCAGCACAAAAAAAAAATGAACTAGAACACCCACTCAAAATTCCCAAAAAAAACTATAAAAAGTTAAAAGTAAATGGCAAATAGTTTGATGTAAGAAATCAATTCCGAAATTCCAACACATATCTGAAAGAATTGGCTGCATCATCAAATGTTTGGTTCTCTTGACAATTTACAAGAAGATGAAATCTAATTTCACTGCGAACTATTTAAATGGGGGAAAATGAATGATTCACACGATGTAAAATGCAACACTTGGTTGCTTTCCTTGTATAATATGGTGCTAAAATGTACTTAACCCACACTTAGTGTTGGTGCTGTTGTGGGCACAGATTGTTGTTAAACTCATTCCAAGACATGCAAGGCTTCATCTTCTTGTGTTGAGGAAGATGGAACTTGGGCTCTTTTGGAACTGTTGGTTGCTTAGACGACCTATAAAAAAATACAATGAATAAGATCTCTGCCTGTCAAAGTCCGGATAACACGAGTATATTCTGAAAGTTCTTGGAACATTTATTATACCTCCTTGGAAGGAAAGGCCTGTCGAAATATGGCATGGGCTGAGCTTTCGGTACCAGTTCTTTCCTCAATCTCTTAACCTCTTCCTCCTCAGCCAGCTGTACAAGTAGACGAGATCAATATGACCTTAATAGCTAGGACGAGAATTGGATAAAGTTTTATGTATAATTTTTTTACCTTCAATTGTCTTTCTCTTTCCATCTTATATTGGTCAATCAGACTCATCTTCTCAGCAACCTGATAGAAAATAGCAACTTATGAACTTCAATACTGATGTGGATCCATGGCTTGACAAGCAGAAATCCTACTGCTAAAATTTGCCATAATATCATTATTGAGAAGGTTTTCTTCTTAAATCTTAATCAAAGGGGGGAAGTCTATAATTTGCATTACATTGCCATGATTCACAAGAGATACTAATCAAAGGGGAGTCTTTACTGCAAGTTGTAATGTGTTATGTAAGTGATAATTATAGTTTATTGGCATCAAAAACTCATTCATGAGGGGTATACCTGATAATCAAAATCAGCACGGTCCACAGCCCTGACATCGGTATGCAGCTTAATATCTAATGGTCTTGTGATCTCCTTCACTGTCGGTTTTATCAAGTTCTGACAGGCAAAACAAAGACTGTTGAGAAAATGAAAATATTCAGCACGAATAGCAAATATTCAGCTTAATACTCTACTCTTATGCATACCAAGATTACCTATTATGATTTACAGTGAGCTCTTATTTCTTCCCTTAATTATGAGTTAAAAAGGTTAAAGTTTCTAACCTCTGGTTCATCTGTTGTCCAAGGGAGACCTTGTGCAATTGGTATTCTTTGTTTTTCCTCTTGAACCATGATCTCCTGCAACTTCTTAAAGAATTCCTCCTCCTTTTCCTTTCCTCTTTCCTGCAAAAGATGAGGACAACTCAAAACATCAGGTTTAATCCCATCAGATTGACTTGGGAAAAATATGCAACAAAAAACATTCATCTGCAGTCAAATGCTCAAATGTATATGAAGGGCATGTTAAAATGCAACAAACAACATTCATCTGCAAACAAGACATTATGCAAAAATGAAATTCAATCCAGCTACACAATTCTCCCTTAGCCCTATCAATACACCAATTCAATTGCAATTCTTAGAGAGAAAGAAACCCAATGAAGTTTATTCTTGCAACTGAAGGGCATGATAATATGCATATTGTTGCTTAACTAAACAAATATCCGAATACTCTTAATAACCCAACTTGTCAAATCCATTGATATGAGAAAAGTGTTATATTTTTTAATTATCAAAAACTATAATATGTTTACACATTACAGCAGAAACTATAAGTAGCAAATTTATAGAGTACCTCTGTTCTTAGTTTAAATGGTCTCTGAGATGTAACTGGAAGCTTCTTCTTCCTCAACTTCCTCCTACCAGCATTTCTGGATAAAGCTGAAGTCTGAAATACAATTAAAAGTTCAGAAAAGTGCCATAAACTATAGGCAGACTTTATTTCTTAAAAGAAAAAAACAGCAATTACTAAAATTCCTTACACTTATTTGGCTTTTCAAACTTCCAGTTGAACTCCTCCTTCCATCTGAACTCAAACTGTTTCATTTATAGAGGAAGTGCGTTAACATCAAAAGACAATTGCCATAACTAAACAAGGAAAATAGAGGGAAAGAACAGAAACTGACCTTCCTCGCCTACTATCAAATGATGATGAAGCTTGCGAATCTAACCCTAGACTCTCCGCTGTAAGGACCAAATCTGCAGCACAAAGAGTAGACGATTCTTCTTCCGGAGTTTCTTGAGCTTTTGGCCACTGCAACCCAGGCAAACACCATTTTACTGCTTTCCTTATATCTTCCTCTGGTTCATCTTTCTTATCTGAATTCTTCGGTAAAGTCAGAAGCTTTTCAAATGCATGAACAAGGTGCAATACTTTCCCTGATCCTGGCTCTGGAACGCTCTCTCTTGCTTTCTCCATCAACTTGTCCCTCCTCCTCTTATAGCTTCCACTGCCAAGAGTCCCGTCTGGGGATACAGCCTCCTCCGGTTCACAGTTAACCGCCTCACTTACCCCCAAATTATCATTTTTAATCTCATTATCACAATCTTCAACACCAATCTCCTCTATCACACCTTCACCCTTCCAACTATTACAGAAATTTTCTTGGGAAGCCCGTAGGGTTTCATAAGCAAGGCACAAACACTTACCACTGACCTTATCTTTGCACTTACAGTTGGGAGGATTATTCGTTGCATCCTTGACCGCATTGTCTTCACTGTTCCTCTTCTTCTTTGCCACAACAAACTTCCTCTCCTTAATCCGGACACGAGGAGACGCTAGCACAACGTTAGGGTTTCTAACCGCTGATTTCTGGACCTTTCTTGACGATTTGAGTAACATCGGCGAATTTGAAAGCTTTTGAGTAGGGCCAGGACTGGTAAGATTAGGGTTAGAATTCTCAGAATCCCTTCGGGAATTTGATCGAACACCTTGTGGGCATTTCGTTGGAGTACCCAATTTGGCGTTCTTTGTACTCTGATCCATTGACAAAGGAAAGAGTAACGCAAATTGAGGTTTGATTCTGGTTGACGGATAGGGGTAGTGGTTACTTTCAATCATACGAAGAAGATAGGAATAAAAATTGAAATTGGGGGAGGGGAGTATATGAATTCAACCAGGAAAGAGGAGCGTTGGGCTCTGCACTATCTGTAACGGCTAGTTTTGCGCTGGCTGTTTACAATTTGCGTTGCTTGGGAAATTATTAAATTTTTTTCAAATTTATATTTTGTTTCTTTTTTCGGATTGGAGCCGTTGGATCTAGACTAAATCCTCTAAGTCGCCGCTTTTGGTAGTCGTTTGTGGCAAAGGCCAAGATCTCTCCTAATCTTTGTCATCCAATGGCTCAAATGAAGTAGAGAAAATTAAAAACAAAATCACCCTTTAATTTGGAAGATTTCACAAATCAACCAAATATATTGAAACTCATGTCTACTCCTAATCTATATGTCTACTCCTAATCTATGTTGTCTTCGTTAATATTTATTTGCATTATTCTCGTCATAGTGACAAATATTCTTCACAGATATTAGAGATTTTTTACTTTAAGTTACTCACTTTTTTGAATTTAATTTGATAAAACTAAACCATTGGTTTTATCTTTAATATTACAGTTTATCTATTTATAATTAAATAAAGTTGTTGTTATATAATTCAATATTTTTAACATCAAAATAATATTTTGACTATTTTTTTGTAAAAAAAATTGTTTCGAGTAGAGTTTTATATTACTTTAAAATTTGCATATAATTTTCTCAAGAAGTCACATGATTATCTAGTTAAAGGGTGAACACAAGTAACTTACCTTCTCTTCATAAGAGCCAATTTTCCCTTCATTTATTTAAAAATTATAAAATAAAAACATAAGTTTAATGGACAATATGTCACAACTCTACATGGGAGCCTTGGGAGGGTGGTATCAAACAATGGTTGTTCAATTCGGTTTTATTTGTCTTGGGATAAGAAAATTTAAGTTTTTTATTGAAAGGGATTAGTGGAGATGAAGATTAATCCTTGTTTCATTGGATTATTAGGATTATGGAGATTATTTTGAGAATCTTAAAAATCATACAAACCTAGTCGAAATAAATTATTGTGTTAAATAACACATGGATGAAGATAAGGGAAAATATGTAATATGTACACATGAGTTTATAAAACTAACTCTAATAGTTCTCAAATTCAACATTATAAAAACTCATAATCACTCCTCTCTAGTCAAGTGAGGGTTTCACACTCAAAGTCACGACCAAGAGGTGCAATTTGTCTAATTCAAGCAAGGATTACACAATGACAATGTCACATGAACAAGTGACACTCACACTTCATGTCTCTGATCTCCTCAACTATGAGGGTTGGAACACGGTCACCATTCCTGGTATTTTTGATGATGTTGATAGGAAGGCCATAGCGACGATCCCTTAAAGCCCTAGGCGTCCGACTGATACAAGGTTCTGGTGCCCGACAGATTCGGCCTCTTTTCAGTAAAATCTGCCTATTGGTTGGGCCGTTGCTCCCCTTGGCTCATTGGCGATCTATGTTGGACGGCGCTGTTGATTCTACATGGAAGGTTTTGTGGAAATTAAATTTGCCTAGGAAGGCCATTCTCTTTGCTTGGAGACTTGCATCAAACTCTCTCAGTGTTAGGTCTACACTTTATGACCGACACATCCTGGATTCTCCCTTATGCTCTAGGTGCGGCTTGGAAACTGAGGATTGAAAACATGCTATTGTGGTTGTACTGTAGGGGCGGAAATTTGGTGGGGCTCTCCCGTTTACAACATTCTTTGCTCTCTCATCCATCTTCCTATCCACAACATCATCTCCACCCTCCACTTTGTACATGGTATCAAGATGGTGACTGAATTTATTTTTTGTGCATGGTGTGCGTGGTATTGTAGAAACATGCAAGTCTTTGGAGATCCCAACAATACCAGCAACATTAGTATGATCAAGGTTGGCTTTCGCATTTTATGTCCGGCACTCCCTTTGGTTGATGTCAATAGAGCCAGCTCCTCGCGTGTTGCCTCCTGGATTCGTCCCCTCGGAGGGTCTCCTTAAGCTAAACACTGATCTTGCAGTCTTTGATGATTGGTATGGCCTCGGTGCTGTCGGGAGAAATGAAAATGAGACCATTACCTTACCAGGGCTGTTGTTTCACGTTTCGCAGGATCTCTGGAACCTTTCCTTGGCGAGCTCCTTGCGATTAGAATGGGACTGCAAGAGGCACTGCGCTATGGGATAAACTCCATCATCGTTGAGTCCAACTCTCTCCTCGCCATCAGTTATGCTAACTCAAGCAAAGATCTGCTATCCAGCCATGGACTAGTCTTGGATGATATTAGAAGATTTTCATGTTTATTTTCTATCTGTCTTTTTGTGCACACCAGTAGGAGTGCTAACACTGTTGCTCATTTCCTAGCTAGATTAAGCCCAATTGTGGGTGAAACTCAAGTTCTAACCCCCCCATTCCCTACTACTCTTGTAGAGTTGGCAATGTTGGACATTACTTAATACAGTGCTCTTCTTTGGTTTCAAAAAAAAAAAGAACAAGTGACACTCATTTTTGCCTTAACTAGAAGTTCTTTCTTCCTAGCAAAAATAAAAAGATAATTTTATGCTAATTAGAAAGCTAAAATAATGTATACGTCAACGTTTAACGGCAAAACTGGAATCATCCAAAATTCAACACATATCATCTGTATTAGTTTGAAATAGAGTACACAATTCAACATTCAACCTCACTAAATTGAAATCCCGGAAGAAATTTTAAGCTTTGAATCTTCACCGCCGCTGACAATGCTATCATCTTTCCACCAATCAGCACACAGAACCTTGCCATTGTGTGAATTGACATCAGCAAGAGACGGCTGTAACAACAATGTATGATCAATATAAGATATCAATGATCAATAGATGCACATATGTTCCGAGGGGCGAGAGTACAAAGAGAAAGAATCGACGAACCTGAGTTCTTAGATCCCATAGCTTCACTTTCCCATCGTAAGACGCGGAGAGCAAGTGAAACCATGACTTAGGGTGCCACTTGCAAGCTTTGATCCATTTCGAATGATACGAAAACTTGAATATAGGATCCATTGTGCCTGCCATAACTTTAGGTGTGAGATTGTTGTCAAAGTGATGGATAAATCATGTGAGTTTTATTAAGGAGATTCACCTGGTCTACGAGGATCCCATATCCTTAGGATGTTATCTGAAGCACCAGCAGCAACGAGGGAGGCGCTTTCACCCCCAACATCTAGGCAGTGAAGAACATGCCCACATGACTGTACATTAAAAAAAATGTACATAAAATACTAATAAGATATTTAAACTTGATTCACTAAAAGTTCCAAATTTTTGCAGCAAATAAGCGAAATAGTATAATATCGAGGGCAAACAGTGAATAGTGAGATGGATAAAAACTGTATTTCAACAAAACCAGTTTTAAACTGACAGTTAAAACACACCCTTAAATCACCATGTATAAACATGTTACTAGTTACTACACAAGGAAGCAACTGGATGTGTGGATGTGTGGATGATTAGTTAAGACTTGAGACTGCTATCCAACCATTGGGTTAAATTTTCCTCTAATACTATAAATGAGGTGTATAGACCAACATACATTGTTTCTTAAGTGCTGCAAAGAATATAAAAACAAAGACTATAAATGACTTTTAGTCACTCACCATGTTCCATGTCTCTTTTCCTGATTCTACATCCCATATTCGAATAGAATGGTCCCATGATGCAGAATAAATCATTTGATTTTGAGGCCAAACAACAGAAGAAACCGTCTCCTTATGTCCTGTTAGTGTAGATACAGCTTCGCCCTGAATCCATAAATAAGAAGAAGCAATTTGATGTCAGTAATGAAAACCTAGTAGGATAGCTTTAAATGGTGAAATAAAGGGGTTACATGAGTGCAGAGTCTTTTGAGGTGTCAAAAGCAAAGTTCAATATCATAAGCATACATAGTGATCAAAACTAAAGAAGGATAACTGTAATAGGGGTCAGTGGGTCACTCATGGCAAATTGGCAATAGCAAAAAAAATGAATAACCTGCAAAATTAGGTACTCTAGCATCCAACGTAGGCAATGTTTGGCATTAAGTTCCTACCAGGAGTTATAGCTTCAAAAAAAGATGAAGCTACCATATAGGGTCCATTCGGTGACATACAAAAAATTTAACCCCTTCATCCCCAATAATTTATCTCTATGGGGTTGAAAATTTTTCAAAAATTTCATTCCCATTCAACCCCTTCATCCCCAATAATTTCCCTCCGCCAAACGGACCCATAAGCTACAAAATGCTCTCATGTCAAACATAGTCATAGGAAAGAAGATTACAAGAAAGAGAGGACACAGGGTGGTGAATTCTTGACAGGACATAGTAATATTGATATGCATAGGTTCGTCGTCTATTGTAAGTTCCCGATTTGTCAAATAAGTTTCTCCATTCTTTCATGCATATCCACATATTTGCCCTCATCCTTATTGCCGATTAATTGAACTGGCCAGTGAAATAATTTGTTTTAGTAATCTTTGGAGGGGCTAATTTATATTTCGATAGTTCTTGCTTTTTATTTCCCTTTGGAAGGAGGGGACATATGGATGGCTTTGCACTTCAATTTTGTATTGATTATCAACACAAAGAGATCCTACTGTCCAACACCTCCAAGGGGGTTGCTTTTGATAACGATTGGCTTGAAGTAGGTAATTTACTCAAATCATAGTACCTTATGAGATAATCCAGGTCTTTCACCATGACAAAGATTGTAGTATTGTACTGAGTGACTTAAATAATGGACTTTTCTACTATAAACTGATATTTTTGTCAAAGCTATAAGATCAGCGGAAACATGAAAGCATAGGAAACTACTTCAACGTATACCTCTGTCTGAGATTCAACTTCTGCCCCTTTCTTTTTCCTCTTCTTAAGGGAAACCGTGCTGTCTTTGGACTCATCTATCTTCCACAATTTAATAGAAGAATCCCGTGAACCAGAACAGACCTGCAACACATCATAAGACCGAATGTAAGAATAAACCCATAAATGAAACATTGATTATACTAAAACAACTACATGTGAACATCACTAATACCATATCTCCACGAGGTCGTGCATAAAGACTGGTCACAGTTGCTGCATGGCCACGCAAAATTTGAAAAGCAGAAACACTTGAAGGATGACCAAAGGAATCACTTGCATCGAGCTTGCAAAAGAAAGGAATATTTTGTTATAACTAGATTCATTATCCATGAAAACAGAAAAAGTCTTTCAGACTACCTTCCACAGCCTCAACGTCCGATCCTCAGAAGCAGTTGCAACACATACATTTTCAGTGGTTTCCAACCCTAAACAGAGAGAAAACTGATCTGTTGAGCATGCAAAGTACTTTAAATAGAACATAGACATGTACCAACTACTTCATAAAAGTGGAGAATGTATCACAATAAACACAAAATAATCATGACTAAAAGACAATTGCATGTCTTATAGGTAAAAACTGAATTACAATATACTGGTAATAAAGCAAGCATAAACTCATACCCTTTGGTTTGATGACACTGACAGATGTTACAGCGCCAGTGTGTCCTTTTAAAATATGAGAACAAACTCCAGTATCTTTCCATATCCTACAAAACATATGAAAGTCACGAAGGGAGCTTGTAAAATTCACTACACCGAATGAATATAGCAAGAAGAAATTGTCATGTTGATTACCTCCCAAGGCCATCATAGCATCCAGTCAAGATGAACCTGTCTCGTGAGAAAAGAAAAAGGTTCACTTCCATATAGAGGTAAAAAAGGTCAAAGCAATATGGGTGAAACTCAATTAGTTTTTCACACGGAGCTCAACCCAACATGAAATTACTTTGACTCTCCTTCCAACCATATATATATATGAAATTACTTTCTAGGAGCATACTCAAAGTTTTCATTTCCAAATATTCATATTGAATAAATAAACAAACAACTAAAAAAACAACGTACATGACCAAATAAGAATGATTCGGCCAAGGAATACTAATGGACACAAAATACAGCTAATGAAGCAATTTTCACAATATGTTTACAATTTTTATAATCAGTGCAAGCCGTCAAGATTTCGAACAAATTGTCCAATGCTTCAGTTTTCAGTAACACGCCACACGCAACATCAATCATGGATGCTATTGTCTGTTAAGACGTGCCAAAAAACCATCACTTTTTAGCCTTTTTGTTTTGAGTATACCGACCATATAAGATGTTGAGTAGATAGTACAACTCAATGAAACTTTGAAAAGATGTTCCTCCTTCACTCCTTTTCATATTTCAATAGCACCCATACGCTACATTAATCATGGATGATATTTTCTGAGGTGAGGTTGCAAATATGAAAATATCAGAATCTGTTTTCATCAACTCTATGGCTTTGAACGTAGAATGGCATCTGAATGACTACGAGGAAAATGTATATTCTGCCCCCTTCACCAAGAAGCTGATACGATGATGAAGATGATAATACAGCTTAACAGTTCAGGTAAACATATAGAATCAGTTGTAGCAGGATTTTTTACCTAGTGTTTTCAAAAACTAATACAGATATTCGCTCACCTAGAATTGGATCCATCTACTGCACTGACCCAATCATCATGCGGGCAT
The DNA here is from genome assembly GCA_002319775.1 of Fagopyrum tataricum. Classification (NCBI taxonomy): domain Eukaryota; kingdom Viridiplantae; phylum Streptophyta; class Magnoliopsida; order Caryophyllales; family Polygonaceae; genus Fagopyrum; species Fagopyrum tataricum. The sequence continues at coordinate 8,499,100 of CM008285.1, read as the reverse complement.
GGTTCATCTTGTTTCCTAGGTACAGCTGCCTTTATGTACTCTATTTCCAGAACTTTCTCCTGGTAAATGCATAAACACATCCAAAAGACATACACGCGTTAGCACATACCCATTGCTTGTATTTCATGAAATAAATCCAGTAATGACAGACTGCCACAACAATTTTTAAGCTCACAAGTCATAAAATAAAGCTATGCTAGCACTCTTTTTGCATATATTGGTTTCTTTTTTGACAAAACTATTTTAAAAAAATTTGCAAATTTACAAGCATTATACCGGAAAATAAATACAATTTTAAGTTGTTTGGCTAGCACAAGAATACAAAGAACTAGAAAATTAAATAATATCGAAAGAGGAATACCGCGGAAATGCCCCTGGCCTTAAGGAACTCTTCAAGCGACAAACGAAGAAGCTCGCCATCAATCAAAAAATCAAACACTTCACCGTTCCATTCGTCGTTTTCTAAACCACGACAGTAAAAACACATAAGCAAAGAATAAGCTCATTCTCAAAGTCTAGGAAGATTGAAACCACGACCGCTTGTAGCTTTAAAATGTAGAGGGTACCTGATTTGAGAAGGTCGTTAACCAGAGAAGAGAGGCCCAAACGGTCGAAGTCAGAGACAATTGCAATGGTAGTGGGAGGGACTTTAAATGGATCTTCAAGCTTGGTGACTAATCTAACCTGGACAAGCTTGCTGTCTTCATCGCCATTCATGGCTTTCCACTTGAGGTGAAATGGCGCAGGCAAAGAAGAGAGACAAGGAGGGAAAAATTAGGTTATCGGCTGCGAAGCCACTACCGTTTTTATTTTACTCTTTTAGAGTAAATTATATAAACCTGCCCTAAAATAGGCTAGTTTTCACAAAATACCCGTAGTTTTATTTTTTATACCATGGTAAGCGTTTTAGGCCGGGCACGACACCGCCTGTGGGTGGTCAGACTTAAACCATCGTGAACGATGGATATCTATTGTCATGGTCAATAGATGTATGATCTTTAGACTATCTTCGTATTTTCAAGGACCTCAACTCAAAGTTTTACACCGTTTTTCTTTAGTGTGAATGTTTTGGCATGAAGGACGGGTGTAAGACTATATTGTTCATACTCAAAAGTAATAGTTGAAGTGTTATAGCCCCTGAATGTAACAAATATGTTTTGTGGGCATTTTAACCACAAAAAAAAATTAAAGTCAGCCTCAAAACTTTTTATATGTCAACTTTTATTTTTCACAAACAATTTTGAACTGAAAAAATAATAATAATAATTTGTTAAGTATGAAAAGTATTTATAGACATGGTCACCGGACATTATCATTTTTTTTGGTGGACGCAAGCCAAACAATTTAGTCATATAAGAATTCAATCCACTCACCGATACATTTTTTCTTATAAAAATAAATGAAATTGTACTATAATATAATATATATATGTGAAATATATTATATAAGACCAAAGTAATGTAGTGTTAGTTAAAACTTAACTTTTTTCAAACTCTAATGCTAGACTCTCCCTCCTTCATGGCATAACACCAGAAGGTCTCACATCTCTGTGTAAACCATCTAGCTACTCGTATCGCAATGATAACCATACCAGATTTTCCAAGGTCCCATCCTCAGAAAACCTCTATATGTCCTAACTCGGTAGAGAGGGTAACAGTCCTCCTACCTATATCTAAGACTGCAGAAAGTCTATACATCCAATCCATACCTAGTATGACTTCTTCATGCTCTAATGGCATGACGGAGAAGTCAACTAGTAAAACATGGGTCCCTACAGAAATGGGACAGTCACGAATCTCATGGGTACATCTGACCCTACTATCATCGGGTAACCCTATACTAAAGGGTATCCCCTCAATCATATCTAAACTCAAACACTCAATATAAGCATCAGATATAAAAGAAGACATAGCTCCAGTATCAAACAAACTCTAACAGGTAAACCATTGATCAGAATGATACCTGTAACAGGCGGTGCAGCTGGCTCCTCTGCACTCCTCAGCTCAAAAACTCGGCCTTGTGGCCCTCTGGTGTCAGTGGTGCTCCCACCACGACCTCTGCCTCTACCCAACCCAGGAGCAGATCCCTAAGTGGTAGGACGATATGGGACTCTCTGCCGTCCCTGTATCTGCTGCTGCTGAGGTGGTCTCTGCCCACCTCTCGCTATACTGGGAGGAGTAGAACCCTGCTGAGACGAAGCTCCACCCTGTCTACAAAAGACAGCTCTATGACCTCGTCCACCACAAGTGAAGCAAGTCACTATCTGCCTCGTACACTCTGGTCTGATATGTCCATACTCTACACAGTTGAAACACTGTCGTACCCTATCTGTAGCCGGTGTAGATGAGGGCTGACTCTGGCAGCTCTGGCCTCGTCCTGAGTCAGCAGCTCCTCCAGTACCACTGATCTGCCCATTACGCTGTCTCTTCTCAGACCCTCCGGTCTGAGAAGCTCTCCTTTGACTAGCCCGCTCTCACTCATAGTCGGCGGCTCTATCCTGGTAGTCCATCAAGGAATCACAATGAAATCCTTCCATATAGGCCCGGGTAGCATCCCTCAGTCGTCGGGAAAACAGATATACATGTTGATCCACATAAGGTGCAGCTGGTCCCAACAATGTCAGCTCCTCCTGGAATCTCCGGATAGCCTCTGAGACTGGTACATCCTCAAACCCAGCCTCCACAAAATCCCGCAGTTTCTCCCTCCTCAGTGAGGCAGGGCATAAACGCTCTCTGATCATAGTCCGCATCTGAACATAACTGTCAACTTGTGCTCGTACAGACCTCCACCAGTGTTGTGCTAAGTCTCTGAACAGAGTCTGCACTAACTCTATATGCCTGTCTGCTGGACATCTAATGGACTTCAGAGCTGAGTCCACGTGTCCAATCCACAGCTCAACCTCGAGCCCCACCTTCCCAGAGAAAGGGGGTACACCCATCTGGTGAAATGCCTTCAACCAAGTGTCTGGTCTAGGCCCTCTATGCTCCTTTGTAGCTCAAGCAGTCTCAGCTACAGGTGTCGGTGTAGCTGGCACCTGTGTAACCCCATGGGATCTCTCAGATGATCCCTCATGTACTGGCAAATCCGGGATAGGTCTACTTGCTTTGACAACCTCCTCCACTCGCCGGATATAGTTACGAAACTCTGGTCCTCCCATGGAGACATAATCCGAGGCATTTGACTGAACTCGTTGTGGACCTTGTCTCCCGGCTATGCCGTTCCCAGTCTCAGGAACGACACTCTCAGCAACATCTTCGTGAACCTCTTCCGCTGCACGTGGATCTACAGCGAAAGTCCTACCGCGTCCTCTACCTAGAGGGGGTCTACCTCTACCTCGTCCAACTGCAGGTAAGGCTCTAGTCTTAACCATCTGTAGAGGACGTAAACCTAACTCAGAAGGCTATATATATGCCGTATGTATATATCAAATCAATCACAATAGAATATATATATATATATATATATATATATATATATATATATATATATATTGTCGAGATCTTCAGAGGGGCGATGGCTCACGTACACGATATCCCAAAACATTTTGTACTCATTTCAAAACCAAAACCTTTTGAAAAGTCAGACCCCTTTTCGGGTTCTGTTTATTTATCTATTCGAACTTTATTGCAGATTACTAGTGTCATTGTTGTCAACCTGGGCTCTGATACCAACTTTGTAACACCCCAAATCCGTAGGACTCGGGGTGCTACTGGGCTAGGATCTCACAATGGATCCTGACCCTAGCCTGACAACAAGTTCACTGAATCTTACAACAAGGCACCGATAGATTAAATACAAAACATCAAACTGTTATAAAAGTATCAAAAGGTTTATACAACGCTGCTGAGTACAAACAAAACATAACGTATATACATGGTCAAAATATCCCGTAGCCCACGAGTACGACCCCAGTGTACGGAGCCCTCAACAGATCGCCCGCTCTGGATCACTCTACAGCTCTCCTATCCTGCAAAGTATCTACAACACGGTATAAAACCGTTAGCTAATCATACACATATATAAGAAGATGCAGGAGCACAAACACACATCAGAAAGTACTAAATACCTCATCATGATATCACGCATTTATCCGGTTTATTATCTTTATAATCATAGTCCAACACTCAACTCATATATATAAATATCTCAATATGAACGTATGTGACACGAGGAATATAACCCTCGCCTCTCGGGAATGGTGCCAGCTGGAGTGGTGATCCGGTCCCACCTCCCGTGTACCCTATGGGAGTGAACAGGTGTCCGACCCACTGAACCATACTGGCCTGCCCGTAGAGAACCTCCAAACTCCCAGCGGGATGAAATGACAAGTTGTCACGGCCCTACAATGGGCAGTTACTAAACCATAGGTAGGTAGTCAACATAACTCGGGCTATCAATCATATAGCATACACCACTCATGCACACATCCAATATATGGATATCAGCTAAGTAAGTTCTATGGACTTACCTCAACCTCGGGAGTCTCAGACTCAAACTCAAACGGCTCCGCTCTGGAGATCAACACAGCCTAAACAAGGTATAACATATATATCACACTCATATCCATAACGGGGGTCACACCTAGACCCAAGGGATCCATAAGGATCATATTCTAACTCGTAAACCTCAAAGCCGTAACCGACATAAAAGATACCGTACTCAACCTCATTCTAACCTCATACTCGTACCTAGTATGCTACTACCGCTCATACTAGGAAAGGAAAGGATCTACCTAACTCTAGGTAGAACCGGGACAAAACGCACCTGCGTGATAAAGGGGACGCAGGGGCGGAACACAGGCAACCGCGGGCGCGGCGGCACTCAGCCGTGGGGGCGGTGACAAAGGCCGCTGGCACGGCGCGGGCGCTGCGGCACAAGGTCCGCAGGGGCGGTGACTTCTGGCCGCGGGGGCGGCGACACTGCAGAGAGCGATTTCGCAGTTTCTCCTCGGCTCTTCACGTGATCAAATCACGTCTCTTCTATTCCAAAGCCACATACAAACATGTACATACACATACTAACATCAATACCCTTAGCATACATCTAATCCTAAGCTAGGAAGAGGGAAACCAATGAAGAAGAAAGGAAAGAAAGAAAGGAGAAGCAAGCACTTACCACTTTTGTGGTCCTAAGCTGCAGAGAGAGATCAACACACCCAGAAGCTGGCTTCCAAGTCCAGCAACCACTTCCACTAGCATCCACAACACTTAAGCCACAACAAACTCTCTTCCAAACCAAAGGAAACCAAGAACAAGATCAAGGTGAAGCAAGGGAGAAGCAAGAAGAACGTGGGAAGGCTGAAGAACTGAAGTGAAACCCTTGATCACGAGCCAAGGAAAGAATAAGAGGAGGAAAGGGTAAAGCACGGGTCAAAGAAGTCAACAAAGCCGACTGCAGCCGCCAGAATCCGCAGGGGCGGTCTCCTCAGCCACAGGGGCGGATATCCGCAGGGGCGGCACCTGGTGCCCGCGGATGCGGCTAGGCCAATCTCGGCCAAAGGTAAACTCGGCTAAAGTCCAATCTCGGTCCGAAAGACTAAGGCTCTTACATTAGGAGAGAGGGAAAATCAATTTACGATAATTTTAGTTAATGTTGTAACTTGATAATATATATATATATATATATATATATATATATATATATATATATATAATACTTAATTACCACAATATAATGGTGACGAAACATTTCTCGGGCAAATAATCCAATAGATTTAGTGGTCGGGGCACTTGCGGGAGGTTTTTGTTTAGTCGATAGGATGCTTGTATGAGCCGCATTTGGGGCCCGGGCACTGTTGGATGGTGTCACAACATTTGGGTAGAGCAATTTGAGCTTCACCACCATCTTTTTATGATTGACCCCTTCATGGTCCATAAAATTTTTAGAACGACCAGGGGGTTTTTGAAGCTCCTTCATCATAATTACACAACAATGTAGAAAGGGAATGAAATCCACAATCCTCGTCACCTTAAACTTTGTTGGACGTTCAACAAAAGGAATCATAAAATTTTGTTAATTGTTCGAGCGAACTCACGTGGTTCTATGTCAATCAGCGTGTGAGTAATAATTGATGTTTCATTGACTACCAATTTCTCTACCACTTCCTTCTCCTCTTCCAGTTATGGTCTCCTTCTAATCCTCCGCGATTTCTTCAGCTTTCTTCCTTTCCCCATTTCCCTTTGCTTTGCCTATGACTTCCTGAGTGTACTCAAACTCGAGTTGCTACACTCATTTGTTGCCTTCTTTAGCATCCTATCTGGGTTCGGATTGGTATATGGGCCAATACGGCGCTTTCCAACAGTATGGTTATTGGGTCTCTAAGTGTATGTCATGTGGTTCCGATTTACACAACCTCGTAGTTTGTTAAGTCGCTAGATTCGATGCTACGTACTTGGAGGTCCTCCGCGACCACTTCATTCACGTCCACGTGGTATGGGTCACTCGATTCGCTATCCGCATCATCGAACAGTGAATACGACGTTAGAAGACGTCGACATCCGTTACCATAACTACGCGACCTTCAAGAACAATATGTGTTACTTCTTGAACAAAGGGTATCCATATATACTCTTGATTTAGCAATTTCTACAATACAAAGTATTGTTCCGGAACATACATCGTTGAGTACGTCATGAAGCATGGATAGGCAATATGGGATACCTTGTTCATTAAAAATCTAAAAAAACGGCAAATGTCGCACTTTATTTTGAATGCGGAAGCACTAATGAAACCATTAGTTGGCAAAATATGTCTCTCAACAATCAACATCACATGAATAAGCTCTAAACATGTGTCTATCCGATTTTTGGAGTCCATTTCACTTTTGAAGACCGCGTGAGATAATTCAACCTTGTAAATATGTACGTAGGAGTCAAACATGATAATATCGGTTGAAGTTTGTTTAACGTTATTGTGTAAAAGGTTTATCAACTTGATGCTCAATTCCCAAGATGCATATGCTTATCATTCATGCATAAAGCTAATAACTTTTTACAGCATGACACTACCAAGTTATTGTTAGGGAGTCCATCAATCCCAACTGATCCCCAATGATAGTTAATTTCTCGAAGTTGTTGCTTGTACATCTCCCTTTACTTGGATATGAACATGCCATAACATTTGACCAAGAACCGTTGTTTGGTTATATTCTTTTCGTGTACGTTGTCACATGCTTGTTAGGATATGACAAAGACCAAATAAGTAGGATTAATCACTTTCTTTCTTCATTTTCATTCAGTAAATACTTTTTTTGTTTTCATTTACAAAAGTATTAGTTATTTGTACGAAGTAGGCTATAGTATGTAAAGTAAGTCGACGTTATGCGTGTATGTGACATTTTGGCCATTTATTGTAACATGTATCCACAAACACCATGTCGGTGTAGAGTGGACACATTCGAGTTACAAAGGATGAAATTGGTTCTTGTTACAAACGTAGATCACACCCTCATGTATGCATTTGTATAATGATAGCACCCGGATACCAACACGTTCTACATCTCATTCGGTGAAATAACGATTACCCTCTACGACATCCACTGGTTGTTAGTGGACGAGAATGATGTGTTTGTGATCCCATCGGAGTTCGAGATCGAACAACACGATAAATTTATTTGGATAATGGGATGATGACGCTTGACACTTGATCTACCAGAGGGGTGGGTTTCTTAAGGCGGACCTCAAAGCACACATGAAGTTTTCTGATGAATTGCAATGGTGACCCCACAGTAGTTGTTTTTGCTTGACTATTGCAATTGTTGGACGTCACAATATTTCAGGACAAGTTCGGTAACAAGGTTCTGTCACACTATTTGGACCGTGTTTACAACTATGATCGGACATGAGAGATAGTGTGGGGGACCCTCATCCTCGCGTACCTATACCGACAATTGGGTGAGGTGACTCGGGATGAAACACATCAAATGGAGGGGTTTAGCGCTCTACTTGGGGTAATTAGTGAATGATTTATTTATATATAATTGACTTTAATTAATAATTTTTATATTCCCGTTTCATTTTAATCATAAAGTGTTATACTTCCACAAGCCAACTTAATTTCGTTGCATTTTCTAGTGTTTCAAGCATATGTTGAAGGTATGTTGTTGGACATACAATATTTAATCTAATAGATCTTAAAAGTTCCTACTCCCTATTCTAAAAGAAGTTCCTACCGGATCTTGACCATATATATATATGGTTGGGATCCGGTGATAACCTATACTACGGTAAGAAATAAGAACACATATAGAGCGTCAGATAATGAACGGATGGCTAAGATTTATCATTCGAATAAGGCAACTTTCAATTGGTATTTAATACACACTTGTGCATATGATAACTAAATTATATGTGTATATGTAATTATGGAAATAAAATATTTTATTATAGTTATCTATGGTGCACGTTTTTTTTTATGTTGTTTATTGCATGAATAAGTTATATTTTGTATGACACGATTATATTTATCACTCGTAATTGCTGCTTGATTATATTAGAGCATGCATGCAAATCAAGAGTAAACGTGCAATGCACAAAAATGGGACCAAATGCACGAATGGTGCTATATGCAAATCAAGAGTATACGTGTAATGCACAAATGATAGTGCAACACAAGTACCCAAAATGGGGCATATGCACGAATTGTGCAAAACTTTTGTGCAACGCGAGTGGTTGGAAAATTTCTTGCACGACTACATATCTTCACTTTCATCTATTGCGAGTACACGAGTAAAATAACAATAATAGGTTAAACGTGTAAATTTATTGAAAGATTAACATAAAGTTGAAAAAAATTCATGCACGACTATGTACATTCACCTTCATTTATGGCGGCTTGAAATTCAGAGGCTAAAATGTGCAAATATAGGATCATGTTGGATTTATTAACAAACTTCTAATACATCAATATGCACATATTTGTTCAATTTGCATAACTGATCATTGTATTGAAAACGTGCATTCAAAAATCTTCACTGGCGAGTCGCGAGTCACAACTTAATTAGTAATAATTATAGTTAGAGATAAATTAGGAAAAAAAAATATAACGTAACCTATATGGATACGTGGAATATATCATTAATGATTGCCTTAATTTATATCAAATCATATCCGTTGAATGATTTAAATCGTGTGATCTAGATTTGTTCTCATTTCTCTCCGTAAAATATGTTCTTACTTGATCTAACTATATATATAAGGATATGATCATATAGAAACCTCTCTTAGAGTAGGGAGTATGAAGTAATATTAGTCATTAAATTAAAGTTGATTAACGTATAAGATTAAAAGTTTTATATGATAGTAAATTAAATAGGTACATCGATTTCCCCTAATAGAATTTTTTTTTAATCATTGACTAAAATATTCAACAATCAATGTTCATTCCTTAATAGAAATATACGTTTATCAGCTTTCTAACTAAAATATATGGAATCAATGTAAATTTAACGACCATTTGTAACCAACATTCTTTCCATATTACATATTTTAACGACCAAAACAAAATTTAACGACAAAATTTTAATCACCAAAATTTAACCACCAAATTTAACGACCAAAAAAATTAAATTGACGACAAATCCTAACAAATTTAACCAGCATAAAATTTAACGACTAGAAAAAATAAATTAACGACTAATCCTAACAAATTTAGCCAGCATAATATTTAACAACCAATTTTAACGACCAAAATTTAATCACCAAATTTAACGACCCAACAAAATAAATTAACGACCAACCCTAACAAATTTAACGACCAATTTTAACGACCAAATTTTAACGTTCAAAACAAAATTTAACGACCAATCCTAACAAATTTAACTAGCATAAAATTTAACAACCAAATTTTAACAACCAAATTCTAACGACCAAATTTAACGACCAAATTTAAGGACTTGTATACTATATTTTAACTACCAAACAAAATTTAACGACTAGTATAATATATTTTAACGACCAAACAAAATTTAACGACTGATATACTATATTTTAATGACCAAAATAAAATTTAACGATTGATATATTATATTTTTAACGACTGACATACTATATTTTTACGTTACTTTAATGGTCGTTAATTTTTTTATCCAAAAATATGATATCGACTTTCCTTTTCTAATGATATATTAATGGTTGATGAATTAAATTGAGAAAAATGGGCTATTGGGGCCTTTATTGTATGGCTGATATAAAATAGGCCCCTCAATTTTTTTAACAAATTTGTAACTATAAAATTACTTAATGAGAGGGGTATTACAATAAAACGACATTACTAACCCTTTCTTCTCGATCAAATTAGCCGCTCCCATTTTCTTCTTCTCCATCCATTAACATCAACGAATCAGATATTCTGCATTCTTAACTGTTAGTCTAGGATGGCAGCCGGGAAACAACGAAGAAGACGAACGGATCTACATCCCACCAGAGACGAAGAAGACGAACGGATCTACACCGGAGAAGAAGGTTGTCATCCGATAGCCTTTGTAGCCTCCGTCAAAGACGCAGAGCTGCCTGCGTCCCGCTGTCGCCTCTGTCGAAGACTAAGAAGTCGTCTGCCGCTTGGGCCTACTTCCATTCGAACCCGCTTGCCAAATCAAAACCAGAGGTAACGAAATTCTCCCCAAATATCTTGATTTCTCCGGCAGAATTTTTCAATCGCTAATTGCGCGATTATCTGACTACAACTTTTACGGAAAGGTGAAATTCGTGATGAGAGTGGATTATCCGTGGGAGAATGTGAGAAGGAACGAAGTCGAAGTTCTAGATTTCGTGTATGAACACGATGAGGATTTGGAGTACCGTCCGATGATGGATTCTGGATTAGATAGCGATCATCCGAGCGTGTACGGTGCAACAGAGGTGAATTCACCTGCAACGTCTTACTCGATGAGGTTCATTTCATAACCAAGTTCAAATGATATATGTGCAGGTGGGAGAAAATCCATTCTCTTCTAGTTAAAGGAGGTCTTACAGGTGGGAGAAAACTCTGAACGGTATATGTGCAGGTGGGAGAAAAGTCATTCTCTTTTAGTTGAAGGAGGTCTTACGGGTGAGAGAAAACCCAGCTGCTTCAATTTCTATACCAGAAAGAGTCAAATGTCTTCCAAGAAATGGCTAATTTTCAAGACTACCACAACCTTCCTCAATTCACAAAAGTCAATTCTCTTATATAGTTTATTATCATAACACCATAATTGGAGATTGATTATTAATGATTGAATGAACAACATGTGTTATTACAGGTTGTTGCTAGATTTATGGAGAAAGTAAGAGGGAATAAAGTTAAATTTGATCCAGAACGTATAGTAATGAGTAGAGGTGTTGGTGCTCATGAGTTAATGGATTTTTGCTTAGCTGGTCATGGTGATGCTTTACTGATTCCAACTCCTTACTATCCATGGTAAGTTGGGTTAGATTTTCGAGTTTCGTTAATTTTGTGATGAAAATTCTAATATAGTGAATTTTCCAGGTTTGACAAAGGCTTAAGATTATTTCTTTTGATGAAAAAGAGTAGATTAAAGCCAAATTATGTAGCATTACTAAGCCTGCTTTCGGCTGCTGCTAGTGTCTCGGTTTTAAAGAAAGGAAAAGAGATTTATTGGTTTCTTCTTAGAAGGGCTTTTATAGTTTAGGGATCAATTGCAAATGTCCTCCTTGATATGTACGCACGTTGTGGAAGTATCGAGAACTCAATCAAGGTATTCAATCTCAGCAATTACAAAGACAAGTTCCTGTGAACTACAATGATCAATGCAAGCGGATTAAATGGTCAGGGTGAGATGGCTATTGATCTATTCAAAAAAGTGGAGGAAAATGTACAGCTGGGGTGTGAGTTTTCATACTTAATGTGCTTAATTATTAAAATATCATATTTATGTAATTGACATGCTTAATTGATATCAAAATATCATATCAAAATGTACAGTTGTTGATCATAAGCACTATTGTAAATGATGTCGGTAACGTGAATACTTCATTGATAAATATCATATTTATGTAATTGACATGCTTAATTATCAAAATCTAAATGCGCCTTAAGAGTGCAATCTACTTCCTCTAACGACTTCATATCATCTTATCAATTTGAATGTGCAAACCAAAAGCTGTCTAAATAAATTTTTTGACATTGCTGTTGACTCCCATAGTGCTTATGATCTTTGTGATAATTCATGATTTCTAACTATATGATTTGTAGTTGCATGCTTATGAGAACTCCCTTAGTGCTTCTGATAATCTCATCTTTGTGAGAATTTTGTAATTGGAAATAGATCCATAATTGCACAGATCTTCTAATTCTTAGTTGGTTGTAGTAATAGTTTTTGTTAACAAACACTTGACAACTTGTAGTTTGTCAACAAGGCTCGTTAATATAAACATTCAAGAAGACTTGCTAACAACCTCTGAACCGTTAAGATTGTACTCAATTATGTTATTAATCCTAATTAAATTTTATTTTATATCAAGCTTATTTATTGTTTGTAACTTAAGTTAGATTTGTAACATTAGCTTAGCCTTAACCCAAACATAGAGTTTTTATAAAGAGTGTGAGCTCCTCTAAAGCCAATGATTGTGGTGTATATCAATACTCAAGAATACTAGCTTTTATATTGTAGATAATATCACAATCTTGACGGTTCGTTGTGTATAGAAAAAATGTGTCTTCTTGATTTGCTTTTGGCGGTGTGGGTTCTATTCATAGTTTTGGTAGCATATCTAAAATATCAGAATATTTGGTAAATTTTGAATGTATCATGCAATAGTTTGCACCTTCATGTGTTGCTTAATCATCCCTACTTAAACCCTCGATGATTGAAATTTAGCTTCACATTGAGTTTGATTAGCAAGGAGACGCTCTAATATAATATCTTAACATATTATGTGTATTATACTTGTGAGGTGGAGGTTAAGGAGCTTGATTATGACATTTGAAGGCACCATACTGAGCATTTCTCCTGAAATTCGAAGTAGTTCGAGTGTTAAAGCATTGTAAGAACGTTTTGAGTTTTCGTTTCAATCTGAGCCCATGCCTCGTATGTGATTAGGCATCTATATGAACTAATTCCTACACCTATCTTGAATATTTCCGAGAGGATCAACTTTGAACTTGTTTAACTCAACGGACCTTGGACTTGTGTAACTCGGTTGGGCTTGTGTAACTCAAATTGGCTTAGACTTATGTAACTCGACCTTGGGTAAACGATGGACTTTTGTAAACGACGGAAGTGTGTATTAATATTCGGTTTTAAGTATAACATTACAAAAAACAATAATGGAATACACAAGTTCAATTACTTTGGTATAAGGGTGGGAGGGAGCCTCTCATCTAGAGTTCGAAACCCAATAACTATAAGATTTATTAGTATTTTGTATTGGGCCCTGTCTTAGGCTTGTGTATTGGGCCCTGTCTTAGGCTTGTGTATTGGGCTCTGTCCTAGGCTTGTATATTGGGCCTTGTCCTAGGCTTGTGTAACTAGGTTGGGCGTAGGCTTGTGTAACTGGGCTCGGGCATAGGCTTGTGTATTGGGACCTGTCCGAGGCTTGTGTATTTGGCTTTGTCCGATGCTTGTGTATTGGGCCATGTCCGATGCTTGTGTATTGGGCCCTGTCCGATGCTTGTGTATTGGGCCATGTCCGATGCTTGTGTATTGGGCCCTGTCCGATGCTTTTGTATTGGGTCATGTCCGATGCTTGTGTATTGGGCCCTGTCCGAAGCTTGTGTATTGGGCCCTGTCCGAAGCTTGTGTATTGGGCCCTGTCCGAAGCTTGTGTATTTGACGTAACCTTCATTAAAACAATTGAGGTTTCATTAAACCAATTGAGCTTGAACTTTTATTAAAACAATTGGTCCTTAATTAAACCAATTGGACTTGAAATTTTATTAAAACATTTGGGCCTTCATTAAAACAATTAAACTAATTGGGCTTGGAGTTAAGTAATTTCATATTCCTAATTTGCCATTTCATTTAATCTTTAAAGATAAGTAAATGGAGCCTAATTTGTCCATTGATATGAAAAGGAGCCTACTTAGTGCTTATCACTACAAAAAGAGCCCAGTCTCCCATTTCACCCAATTAAATGGGAACAATCATATGAAACTCTCCTATTTAACATTATTATGTACCTTTCATCATGAACGTTCATTATTTAATCTAACGGATCTTAGAGGTTTCTACTCCCAACTCTAAGAGAGGTTCCTACCGGATCCTGACCCTATATATATATATATATATATATATCTTTAAACTTTGCATGAGTACATAATTTACATATTTTAATTGTAAATAAAGTATTGGGTGAAAATGGTAAGTGTGTAGGTTTTTTATCAAGGAAATAAAGTGTGTAGGCAAAATTTTATAGAAATACTAACTATGCACTTCTATTTGTGAAGGGACCCAACGTTATACTCTGTTACTCAACCCTGTTACCCAACCATTTTACCCAACTTTGTTACCCAACCTTATTACCCAACTTTGTTACCCAACGTTCTACATCCAAATTCACTTGTTACCCAACTTTGTTACCCAACGTTCTACATTCAAATTCACTTATGTTACCCAACTTCGTTGTTACCCGATTTTAATACCCAACGTTCTACATCCAAATTTACTTATGTTACCCAACTTCGTTGTTACCCGATTTTAATACCCAACGTTATCCAAATTTACTTATGTTACCCAACTTCGTTGTTACCCGATTTTAATACCAACTTTCTACATCCAAATTCACTTATGTTACTCAACTTCGTTGTTACCCGATTTTAATACCCACGTTCTACATCCAAATTCACTTATATTACCCAACTTCGTTGTTACCCGATTTTAATACCCAGCGTTTTATATCCAACTTCACTTCATAGTTACCAGATGATCTAAACATTTGTTCCTTGCATACCTTGTTTGCCGAGGCCATCAAAGCACATTTTCTTTCTCCAGATGATCAGGTTCAAAGTGCTGCACTTGATTTAATTTTTCAGTATTTAAAATGAACGGAAGATGATCCTCTCTAATTGATGTACATAACCACATATACAGACTTGGATGTAATCTACTATATAATACTAAAACAGAAGTGGCTAATGCCACATGTCATCACCACATTAAATTTCGCCACATGTCATCTTTATATTAAGTCATGTCATATTTTTCCACATGTCGTCTTCATGTTGTGCCATCTAATTATTCTATTTTTATTTTATAAATATTATGTTGATATTAATGAAGATAATATATCCTAATTTAAGATATTGTGATCTTATATATTTAGAAAGACAATATACAATTGACGAAATTAAAAAGTATAATAGACAATAAATATTGTCCAATGTATTTTTTATGCCACATTTATACCTATTTACCACTAATAATTATACGTGATATTTATACAAAAATACAAAAATATTCATTAATGAACTATTTTCTTATAAAATTTTTTAATATTGTTATGTATAGTTAGATGCACGATCATATTACTCACTTAATTTTATTTTTTTATATTTATAGTTAACTTTTTTTACAGTAATATATCTATAAATAAAATTACAACTTCAATGTATTAATTTAAAACAGTTAATATATCTATAAATAAAATCACAACTTCAATGTATTAATTTAAAACAGTTTCGTGCTTGGCACAGGAATTAAGCTATTAATTTAAAACAGTTTCGTGCTTGGCACAGGAATTAAGCTAGTATTATACTAAGGCTGATAAGGTACCAGCCTATTTTGAGCTTTATAAAGGAAGGTGTTATATCTAATTAGAGAAATTTGTAGGAAATTTGTTTTTCCTTTCAAAATCAGTCAAGTAAGCTAGTGTTTGAACAAAATTTCAGCACCACCGATTCCCAAGTGTAAGGCCTATGAGACAGATCACCCCAAAGAGTCAAACGGTGGTGTATTCTACCGAGGCTGCACAAAGAGTCAAAATTGGGTTATATTTTACTACTTAGTGGGCTTTGAACGTGATTTTCAATATTTACAATAAGAAGGTTTTGAATGCTTTCCCTTATCCTTGGTTGACTTCAACATTGTCAAAGGCAGAGGAAAAACTGCATTTACTTAAACAATTCTACAAATCCGAACTAAGATCAGTCATCTTCCATACACTGAAAGAATTCAAAATAGCATACTTTTAGATACACAACGCACAATCAATTTCCAAAATACAATTAGCATGAAATTCATGCACAAGCTCAGAAAACAACAGTTACACCTAAGAACAGCAGAATCTAAACATATAAAGTTAAACACAATAGAGCATTGTCAACATCCCTCCTAGTTCTAAATCATTTAGCAATGAGCAAATGTTGTTTTTTTTTAATAACATTGTTACTTCTTTTCGATACAATTTCCAACTCTATTCTTTGGAGGATTTGTTGATGAGTGACTTGTGGATGTGCGAAATAACACCTCCTCCAGCAATGGTACCCTTGATCAAGGTGTCAAGCTCTTCATCTCCACGGATTGCAAGCTGAAGATGCCTCGGGGTGATATGCTTCACCTTCAGATCCTTGCTAGCATTTCCTGCAAGCTCAAGTACCTCAACAGTCAGGTATTCCAAGATTGCAGCTGTGTACACAGCAGCTGTTGCACCCACTTGTCCGTTTGCTGATACCTTGGTTTTCAATAGACGGTGAACATGGCCCACTGGGAACTGCACGGGTCAAAATCTGGTGTTCAGATATGAATTTGAAACTCAACATCAAGTGATTTTCACATCCCCGTCAACATCAAGTGATTTCCATGGACTCCCATCCCACATGATTTGAAACTCAATGAGCATTTATCCAAGTCAAATAGTTAAACATACAGGAACCTTCTTTTGTATGTATAATGAAAAACAGAAAACCCATCCGGGATTTTCCAACCACAACATATGACCGCTGATTCTAAGATCATCTCTACAATCGACATGGGAAACCAAAAAGGAATACAATCCTAACAACATCAAAAAACGAGCCTTTTTCAAGAGCTCGGTAACTCTCCAGAGTCCAGACAAGAGGATTTAAGTAAATATTATTTTTACTCCAATCTATTGTAGTTTCTTGTGAGTACATTCTAAGGGTCCTTACAAGAACAAATATTAAAGCAGATGCAAAATACTACCGGAGCTCGTTACAGTATCCACTGAAGGGTTGTAACTTATCAGCAATATCATTTTTATTTAATAGGCCATTAATCATTAACTATTTAACCTCACACTTTTAAGTCATTAACATCCTCATGACTTCCAAGTTCCAACAACCAAACAATCTCAGTACAAATAGATAGGGCTGTAACTTATCAGCAATATCATTGTTATTGATATTAAAAAGTTCAGGTGCTTATCAATTAGTTAAGTATTTTATTATTACATTAATATATCCATGGTTAGGCTAATCCACGCAAAGCTCAAACTTGACAGAGCTTAAGTCATGAGAAATGCAAAACAAATACTGGACATATCCAATTGATATTTAGCAAATATGTTCTTTCTCAACACATGACATCTCATAACTTGTTAAAATTAAGATTAAAATGTATTCCATATTTGACACATTTTTAAAAATATGTTGATTCCAATTTTCACAATATTACACACCAAGCCAAAATATTGGACCTAGATTTTCTCACTTAAAGCAGAGCACACAAAAATGAAAGAATGAAAACATGAAGATTCTAATTGAGCTTTTAGTTAATCATATACACAGCTTGAAAGAACACTCAACATTTAACTGAATAAAACTAGAACAAGAAAGGAACATCAGCAAATAATACATGCTTTTTCAATTTTAGGGCAATATAAATGTATTGAGATATTTTCAAGCATCCAGTTTGAAATGAATTGAAAAAATCTCACAACTGCTCTTGGAACATAAAATAAAAATAAAAATTTTAAAATGATAATAAATGGAATTAGGATGTGAACAATATGAGATTACCACATCTGTGCTGGAAGTCATACCTTGTGAAGGTAAAACTTTGTATCATCAACGGATACCGTGACATCTGTAGCCAACTCAGACAACACATACCTGCAAGAATAGATCATCAAGATGAGATGCATGACTAAGATCAAGCACTTTTAAATGGATTCATGGCTAGAAAATTGTTCGCTAAAAACATCACTTACCTAGCGCATAAAAATACCAACTACAAGCTGACAAAGCAAGGCTTTAATCCAGTCAATTATTTTGGTATTTAAAAAGTTCAAGTAAGATGCTTTCATAAGGATGTGAGTCTTTGAACTGTCTGATATTATAAGTATACAGCTAATAAGCTTATATTCAAGTATTTTGATGAATCTTAATTACAAGGTGTTCAGCTTCCTAAGCTGTCCTAATTGTGGAGAGATAGATCCAGTGAGATCTTTGAACTGTTTGAGGCCCTATGATAGCTACTGTATCCGTTTCCGCGAACTGCAAAGCTGTCATTCATGGATAGGAAATTAATTAATAAGAGATGCAAACACTAATACACTACATAGAGTATTACTTATAACACAATATTACTTTACAAATCTGTTATTACAATTCAACTAACCTTGTGGTTCAGTCAGGCATTTCGTCGAACAGTGAAGTTGCGATGGTAGTGAGTGAAAATGAAGAGGATAATGTGATCAAGGAGAGACAATTCAGTCTTGACACTTGTAACACAGTAAAACACATTGTGCAGTGTTAACTAAGAACTATGGCAATTGCACAGAGAGACTGATATTAGAAAGATAGAAGTTGAAAATCATATATGGAAATTCAGCAGAACCCATGAAAGGAAAATTGCATTGAAATCATCATAATGTTTAAAACTCACAATCCAAACAATAATAACAGTACAAAACTTGTAAGCGGCAAAATCCATGTCAGAATTACACTAAAAATAAACAATAATAACAGTACAAATCCGTGTCAAAATCCATAATTGCTACAGAATAGAATAAAGACAAAAGAGAAATTAATGGTTTTGTGACCTAGTAGATCGAAGCATAGGAGGAATAAGAGACGGCAGGGCTTAATGAAGATCAATCGAATCTTCACTCCCGTCCTTCATTCAACCGAACACCAAAATTAGGGCAACTATTGAATGTTCTAGTGTCACATCTAGAATTTGAACTGTAGACTTTGGCTTGTATTATTGTTCATCCGTATCAACATCTTCGATTTCCTGTATAGAGCAATAAGCATTCAAAAGGATTGAATATGTAATCTTATACATGAATAACTTCAAATCCTTTAACAAAACCTAACCTTAAGAAGGGAGGAAAATGCATCACAAATCCGACTCAGAGGTCACTAGAGTCGACGCCTCAACGCCTCAACGCCTCCCAGATCTCTCCGGTCGCTCACCATTACCACTGCTCTCCGATTCATCACTCTCGCGAATCCTTCGCCTCCAGATTCTCGGCTTCCCTCAAGAACCAGCGTGTCGTCGCCGGAACCATCTTGCCCTTGCCTGGAAGGCTGGCCATCGTCGCGGACTTCTCGACGCCGATCTAGACGAGGAGGAAGACTACAAAGAGAACAAAGAACGGCCACTCTGCTAGGTTTCGCGTGGCTTGCGGCTGTGAATCGTCAACGGCAGAGAGAACGAGAAGAAAGCGAGCAAGGGAGGAAAATAATAAAATCCGTATTTATACCTACATAGTTAGTATCTTATTAAAAAATGCCTACACATTTAAACATTACATAAAAAGTGCTATAATACCCCATTTATCTCTAAAGTATTGCTAGTTATATAAAAAATATAATTTTTAAATAATATATAAGGTAAAAAAAATAAAAATAAAAATATCTAAAAACTAAAAATTTAGAATTTAGAATAAAACAATAACAAAATTATATAAAAAAACAAATTACATCATCAATACCATATGTAAAGAGTTGTAAAAATATATTAATCATTAAACTAACGAATGTGAAATATTAAATCAAAATATAAATAATTAAGAAATATTATACCCTATAAGTAAGAAATATGGATTTTTTTCCCTATAATATATCAAAAAATTTAGCTCAATAGTTTTTTTTTTGTCGTTGTTTAAAATAAAGATTTGTATTAAGATAAAATAAGCAAGTCAAAATTGGATACAATCTTCCATAATAAAATTTACCAAATATGCAGTTTAATGTGAAAATGACACGTGGAAAAATCCGACGTGGCGTAATATAGTTTCGCCAAGTGGCAAAAGTTGAGGTGACTTAGCGTGAGGACGACAAGTAGTCTTATTCACTTCTGTTTTAGTATCATATAGGTAGAATAGACAAAACATGAAGTCATACATATCCTTTGATCACTATAAAGTTACCGACGTCACTTTCCAAGTTTCTAAATGAATATTCATGTTTTTTTTATACATAATAGAATGTGAGGCTCACCTATGCTTACATGTATCCTCTTATGCATTTTTGTTTGTTTTGAATTGCAATAGCAATTACAAAGAAAGTAGACAAGTGAAACCCTGTGCGTTTCAGTTCCGGTTAACCTTCATATCACCATCCTTACTTCGTCTCTATATACAAAAGCATTTTGAGTTGATCTTATTCCCGTACATTAGACGTCATGAAATCATCTTGGATTCTTCCGGGTCTAGAAACGACGTCTTTCGTCTCAAGTTGTGTGCACCGACTCATAAATATTGGCAATTTGTTGCACAAATTCAAAGACATGGATACCCACCAATAATGGAAAAAATTCAACATCTATTAAATACGTTCCACTCATGCGCGCCTATCGCCCGAGTCACACAACCATGGAGGCAAGCACAAAAAAAAGTTGTAATTCGATTTTAAACGGTCATATAATTTTAATTTGTTGTACTTGTAAGTTGTAATGAAACTTTTGAGTATGTGATGTAACTTATAATTTTTAGTTTGTCTTGGATTTCCTAACAACCCGTTAGTCCGATACTCATGATGCGCTACAAATCTCAAACGCGTCGGGAGACCAACAAGGGCATAACTAGCGGCATAGAAGCCGATTTGACATTAGCGTTTTCGTTGTAGTTTGAATTTAATAAACGTCATGATTAATCAACGAATTAAAGCGGAAGTGCGTTAACTTCCTACCTCCTCCAAAAGCAAAAACACAATCATCGTGCTATTGACTTGTTGATTAAAAGTTGTCCCCTTTACTTGTGTAGTTAACATGCATGCAAAAACAAATATGGATGTAAATATCCACATATTTAATAGATACACTCGTTTAGATATCAATCTTTATCCACTCCTTTACCTAGAACAAACTTAATTTTTGTTCGGTGATCCATGAACAAAACCGTGTAATACCCGTCGATTTACCCAGTTTAACGGACGGACCGACTCTAAATTTTTTTATTTTTTTTTAAAGTAAAGCAATTCCATACACTAGACAAAAGCATACTCACTAATGGATCGAAAAACCTATCAAATAGGTGATCGACTAATAGTACGGAATGAACATTAAAAAAAAAAGAGAGAAAAAACAGAGTATTTATTTTGTATGATTTTCTTTTGGAAAAATATACACACTAATTTCTATCCTATGTACCCTCTACCTCCCGTCGTTCCCCTCTACTCCTCTGCGATTCTCATCGTCCGAAACCCCTAATTTACAAATCTCCTCCTTATCTCCCGAATCCCAATCTTCAATTCAAGGGGAAATAAGATTTGTCCTAATCGTTGGAAGATCAAACAACTATGGGTGAAGAATCCAGGTGTTTGTTGCACCTTCTCTCAATCGCTCAACGAAGTTGCCATTGTTCTCGTTGTTGTTAATGATATTTTACTTCTCGTTTGGCATGATTGAAGTTTCAATTTTGGTTTAATCGATGATTTTACTTATTTCTCTTTCTCCCGGGAAATATAGGACCTCTTTTTTTCGTTATGAATGTCTCAAAAACAAGTTATTGTCTCATATTCTTCAACGCTGTAGGACGTTGTTTTCTATGTTTTAGTTTTGAAAACATACGGCATTTGCTAATCTCTATCTTTACTCATGTAATCATGCTGCATTGGACAAGAATTTTGGCTGATTAGTAAGTTGAGGAGATACATTTGCAATAGATCTTATTCAAGCTTTGTAAAAAAAAAGCTTAGAAATCATTTATATTTTCAATAAAGTTTTTCTTGACAATAAACATGACTCCATGTTTAGAACTGGTGAGCTGCAATGTTATTGTCGTTTAAGTTTGGATTTATTCTTGCTTAGTTCCGTCTTGCGAGAGAGGAGAAAGAGGAAGTGGGATCAGCCAGATGAGTCCTTGATTGCCGCAAGTATTGTTATGCCTGGGATGTTCCCATTAACAAATGTTGGGTCTCTTGTTGGGACTCTTGCAGTCAATCCGCTTACAGCCAATATCATTCAGCAGGCTCCAATAATGCAGCAGCAAGCTGCTGCGGTCATTCGAAAACTAACTCAAGTAAGCTCTCTTTTTATCTTCACTATTGCTTGAAAACCAATAAACTGGTTTGATTGGGCATTATTCTATTTAATTTTAGCAAAAATATTGATGGCAATGGCAAGTAAATACTGTTAAACCTACTTGGGGGACTTCCTGGTGAATTCTGTATATTTTAATAACTGGACTAAGAGAAATTAATAAACACTTTTGGAATGATATTATCCTATGCCTTGTTCTGACTGAAACCTTCATTTCGTGTAAATAATGACTTTAATGGCAATTTGCCGCTTCTCATTTCTATTTGCTTACCTTTATTTATGTACCCAAAGCCTCAGGATGAATTAGTAATAGCTAGGGAGATCGTCATAAATGATGCAGAGCCGGCTTTGCGCTACAAACTCACAAGGCGACAAACACAAGAGGAGGTAATACTTCTTATTACTTGTTGTCATGCTTTGGTGCGGTCATTTTACCAGAAGGATTATTAGGTTATTGATCTGATGATTCTGATAAGATGTATGCTAGTGAGTTTGCTTTGCTTTCGTCCTTGGAATGTTTTAGGATTTTGAAGGAAGTATATGGTCTTGACAGCTATTGCAGAAGGAACTTACTAGGGTGGGTAACAAATAACTTGGTTTCAATTAGAAAAAAAGAAACTGAAAAAATTTAGGTTACTGGTAGCATTCTGTGGTTTGCTAGGCATCTGATACAAAAGAAAGTGAGTATGCTAGTCCTAATTTGGATATTTCTCAAAGAAAAATTTCTTAAACTGTAGTTGTCACCTAAAGGGATTATGCATCCATATTCTTGTTGTTCCTACTTTTATAGAATATTAGGAAGAACAACTTCAATTTTTCTATCCAGAAAGCCTATGCATCAATAATAAAGAAAAGAATGTTTCAAGTAGAGAATCTTCATAGGCATTATTTATTTGCTCTCTTACAAACCCTATTCCTCCCGCGTTGTAAACCTGAATGATTTATAAGATCTTGTTAAACTACGCAGATCCAGAAGTCTACTGGTGCAGTGGTGATAACTAGGTTGGTAACCCAAAGCTGTTGTTCCTTTTTCCTTTGTTCTTCGTTTTCATGTATTTTCCATGCATAATATATTGATTTCCCTCCTCCAGGGGGAAATATCGTCCACCAAATGCAATGCCAGACGGTGAAAAGCCATTGTATCTTCACATTTCTGCAGGAGCGCATGTGAGCTTGAGCATTCTCTGTCTTGTTACTTGTACCATTGTGTTAATAGTTAATATGATGCTTCTGTTCAAAGGTGTCTCTTTTTCTCATCGTAACAATGCAAAAGTTAATCAGTTAGATAATCATGAAACTGCAGATTATGTTATGAGCAAGGTTCTTATAACTGGGGTTAAAGTATTCTGACTATTAATGATTGGTTGGGCTACAATAACTGGATTAAAAGGGATTTCAGTAAAACTAATTTCTAGCTGCAATGGCATCTGAATTCTGTATTTACTTTGTGTGCATGCGGTTCATCGCAATATATCTTTGACAGTGTCAAAAGTGTGACATATTAAGTATTCGTTGTGGCTTTCCTGCATGTCCCCGCTTGTTTCTGACATGAGGATGGTAATGAGTTTCAAAATTTCTTGTGGGGTGTGTTTCCAGTTGAAGGAGACTGCAGAGAAGATTATCGCAGTTGATCGTGCTGCTGCCTTGGTCGAAGAAATGATGAAGCCAACATCAAAGGTAAATTTAATTTCTATTTTCTACTGATCATCTTTTTGAATGTTAAAAAAAGGATCTAACTTTATGATCATGTTAATCACTAACCAATCAGGCTTTCAATACATCCGTATATTTGGGCTTTGATGCAGATCCATCACTGAACATACCCACACGTATTCGTGGGCCAAATGTAAGTTCTCAAACACCCCTGACCAGGGAGGTCTTCTTCTAAGCTTGATCATCACCTTATTTTCCGATTGATTACCTTAACTTGAGTTGAACGTTCAATCAAATGATAAATTTGTTGTTTTATCTCATGAAAATTGGAGATTCTAACATGAGTGCTTTCCCTGACATCCCATACGTGGGAAACAAATTTTTGTGGCCTTTGTGGTTGTTTTTTTTGTGTGCAGGACCAGTATATAAATCACATTATGAATGAAACAGGAGTTACAGTGTTACTGCGAGGACGTGGTTCAGGAAATGCTAATTTAGAAGGTGCATTTTTCTTCGGGGGGTTGGCTTTTCTTTCTTGCTCATCATTGTTTCACAACTTGTAAGTGTTAGGTTTTCACTTTGATGTTTTCTGTTCCTATTTATAGAAGGAGAACAGCCTCTGCATTTGTTCTTGTCAAGTAATAATCCAAAGGCTCTTGAGGATGCAAAGCTCTTGGCAGATAATCTTTTGGATACAATTAGCCGGGAATGTGGTATTGCCAGGTAATTGGACTAATTGATATTGTATTTTGATTATGAGAAGAAATGAGGTTTAAAGAAGCACTGTCTAATCCGTCATTGAGGAGATTCTTTTTTCGGCGGGCATCTAAAATAGAAAGAAATATTATTATGTGACATTCACTTCCCCTGACAGAAATCATGTATGTCTTTAACTCTGTGTCATTGCACGTCATCCTATTTTCCTGCTTTCATTTCCTTGAGTTCTTGTACGTCCCCCGAATTGGCCTGCATTATGGCGTGTGCTTTCTCATTCCTTTTAGAAGTAGCAAGGGGAATTATACTGCATGATCTCTTTCTACGAGTCAATATTTTATCCTACTACTTGACTTTTAGCTAAAATATGTAATATCAAGAGAAAATTATACGACAGGCATAATAGATTTGTTTGTAAAAGAAACACATTTTTATGGTTTGATCCTATTGCTTAATCAATTCCTTGTTTGTCTTCTATAATGACGGTTGTCCTTTAGTTTCTCGGTTTCTCCGCTGATTACTTGCTTTTCCAATTCTTAATGATTATATGTTGTTATGTATTCAATAACAGGGTTGCGCCTGTTAAAGTGTATGCTGCTATTCCTCCTCCTCAAAACCTGTTGACCGGAGTTCAGTGTTCTGGGATTGAGGCAAATTCTAGTTTGTGTTCTGTTGCTCCTCCAGCTTCTGTAGTTTCTAATAGTTCAGCAGCTATAGTATCTTCATCTATAACTCCTGGAGTTTCCACTGCTTGTACATACGGAGCAGTTGGTGCACAACCTGCAGTGTCTTCTATTTCAGGGCAATTACAACCAAATGGAATATGCTATCCCCAACCGTCATTAGGGAATGGGACTTGCTATAGCGGCTACAGTGGGATCTATCCACAAGCAACACCGTTGCAGCAGGTTGCACTGGCCCTGAGACAGACATGCGTTGTCCCTTCAGAAAATTCCCCTGCAACCTCAACACATATTAGTGCTTCACCCTCGAACGATAAACGGCAGCCACAGAAACGGAAATTCCAAGAGCTACCAACTGCCTCAAAAGGAATTGCGGTTTCCTCTAAGGTACTAGGGAACTTATCTTACAGACAATTTGCACCCAGACGAGATTTGAGGCATTTTTTCTATAATAATGAGCAACTGAAAATTTTTAAGCAAGGAGCTGTTGGTTCAACTTTCAGTTTTTAGTATTTTTACAAAACTAATACAGATTTTTGGAAACACCTTTTTTCTAGTTTTCATTTTTTGCATTTCAAGAATTAAGGAGACTATACATATTTTTTGATCCATTGTTTTAATAATTTTTAGAAAATAAAAAATACTTCAAAACTAAAAATTCACAGGAGAGTTCTTCTTTATTTATGTAATTTCTTTAGTAAATCTAATCTAATAATGGATTAATGTCAAAATTGAGGCTACTGAAGTTGAATTTGTCTCCACTTTCCTGTGTCGGCTAACAGTGATTGCTTATTATTCTAATATTTAAAATCTTCTTCCCTCACCTCGACACATGTCACATGTGTTCACTGCATTTATAACTTCTTGTTCAAGTTCATAATGTCCTTGTTTCTGATTGGCTTAGCCTTTGTGAGTTAGTTATCTCGGAAACACTAAAGGCCTGTTTGGTATTCATGTATGGATATCAATATATCAGATATCGATATCAAGATATGGGTATCAGATTGATATCCGATATCTTTGATTGGTAGGCTTTAGTATATGAATGACAACACAAAGAAGAGATAAATTTTATGAAGAATTTTCTCTAGAGAAAGAGTTCCGGAGAGGTAGAATAGAAAGGGAAGGAGAAATATAAGATAAGGGATACCACTAGTTTTTGGAGAGTATATCAAAAGGGGAGAAAATGTGTATGAGGAGTATATAAGGATATGAGATTGATATCCATATACTTCTATATCAAACACTAGGTATGAGTAATATTTTATGTTGATAACTTGTTACCCGTATCTGATATCTAGATATGGACAAGCCTAGGGAAAGGGTTCTAGGTATGATAGAGTATTATCCATATTTTTTCTTTCCATTTTCTATCTTGACAGTCACCAGAAAATGGAAATCCTACTATTTAGCTTTGTTACATATTCATGCTACAATAAGCATATTCCTGTAACATATTCGAGAGGTATTATGAAACATCAATGAGTATCTTGAGGTTCAGAAATACCTTAAGAGGCATTCTATTTCCGAAGGTTTACTAAAAGTTTGTATTTTGGTATGGTGACAGCATGACTGTGCACACTTCCTGTATCTTTGTTAAATTGTGTAAAGATTTGAGCAATCTATCATATATTTAATACAATCGTACACTCTTCTTTTTGTCTCCAAAAGTTTGCTTGTGCACCCTGAATACGAGAATTAAATTCATAATCCTAATGCTCCGCCTGAAGTCTACAAAATGCTTTCTGATTTCCTGATATATATATATATATATATATATATATATATATATATATAGTGTAATTGATAATCTTGCTTGTATATTCTAATACTTTTATGAGTTTATCTCTTACTTTATATCTCTGAGTGGGTTTATTAGGCTTTCAAAGCTTGTTTGTTGGCATTTGTGATGTGACTTTCTTAGATCTTTTCTTCTTTCAATTCGTTTTTATGTTTTGAAATTTGAGTAGGGTGCCAATGTGTTGCTTAAGATAAGATATTTGTGGAGCGTGACATGTACACTAGCTTGGTTTGTAGCATAAATATCGCATCTAAACGACATGCTTGGAGACCGGTGTGGGACCTGTTTCTTTTTTCTCACAGTTAGCCTTTAGATCAGGCCAGAGGGTTTGTTTAAATGAATGAAATGATGTTCTCACAAAGAATAAATCTTTTGTTATTTAAAGTTGTAATTTTGTCTCCCGTTGACCGTTGTTACTTATTATTTTCCAGGTATTTTCTCTGACCTTCTCTGAAGCTAACAGGCTGATAATGGACCTCTGTTGGACAGTTTATATGTTTCACAGGATTTGGTGTTGCATTGCATTGCTGTTTCTTGGGTTGCACCATTGCAGTAGCTCAAGCTATGACGGGCCATCTTGAACACTACCATGCAATCTGGATGCAAATTTCATCTTTTTATATATCATATACTAATGTTGAATTATGCACTCCTTCATATGTTATAGATCCATTCAGCTCAATCTACTAGCTTGCCCCTTAAGGTGTGTTCAGAAAAACAAGGTTTTTGCATAAGTGTAGGTTTTTGACATGTTGGTTTCTTAGGTATTTTTTTTACGATAGTTGTTACAAGAGTTGTTTAAAATCCAAAGAAAATTCAGTCTAGTACCTAATTGAGTGTTAGTTATTTGAAGGCGTTTTGGGTAGCTTTTACGGTAGGTCTTTGACTTGCTGTGTAGGTTTCTAGGTTTCACTTTTTTCCCCAAAACCCTACTAAAACCTCCACCTTCTTAAAATACCTACTTTTGCCAAGCATATTGTGGGGTAGATTTTAATTCTTCAACCTATAAAAACCTCATCCTATTTTAAGCTCGTCTTTCTTCTTCAGCATATCTCTGCCTAATATTTAACATCAAAAGCATTTTGGTTTACTGATGAGCATGGCACAAATGAACCTTTCTGTCATCTTCTCGCCTCTCCAACCCTGTTCATCATAAAAAGTTGCATGTTAAAATTCATAGCCAGTGAAGGCCAAAAAAGAACTATAATTGTAGTTTAGGGCATAGTGTTATTGCATTTTTAATTCGAGTTCGTTCTATTACATTTAAGTTCGTATTTTTCATTTAAGCAACAAAGTATGAGCAAACTGGTTTTTGTGCATTTTGTCTCACAATTCATTGCAGGTACCTGAAGCCCCCGGTAAATCCTTATTGGCTAAGTCTGGTCACGTGACAGTGATGCCACCTCCTAAAAAGTCGGCTGGTATGGCACCATCACCACCTTCAAACTTCATGCCTCCACCCCCACCAGTAGTAGTAAACCCAAAATATACTCCGCCTCCACCACCTAAGTTCATTTCAACATCTTCAACTTCAAGGAGTATGCCGCCTCCACCACCTAAGTTCAACTCAATACCTTCAAATTCAAGGAGTATGCCTCCACCACCACCAAAGTTCAATTCGACAGATTCTTCTAACAAAGAAGGTACCAGCAGCATAGATGACAGTTCAAAAAAATCAAAACCTGAAATCGTCCCAGGTAATGACTTAGAAGTTGCCTCTCTTTCTCACACACTAACCCCCGTTTGGTTGTAACTCCGAAAACGGAAACGGAATGGAAACGAATCTAGTCCACATGTGTACCTTATTCATGGAATTATTTCGTGTGGTTTCATGCAAAATGCACTTGCTTTCCCCTATTTTGTTACCCTATAGGGTATTAAAACTAATCAAATTATACTACAATTAGTTCAAACCACAAGAAATGATTCACAATAACTTCATGAACAAAGGTGTATGTATGGACTAGATTCGTTTCCATTCCGTTTTTGTTTCCGGAGTTTAAACCAAACGGCCCCTAAATTGCTTGATGACTTTTACTGAATTTCTCTTCCAAGTAGCTTTATTTTATGGTTGCAACGTGGATTTTCACACTGTACCCTATGAGTTTCCTTATAGTTATTAAACCTGTGCTCGTGTACTTCCGGTTTACTTTTCAGTTGTTTATATAGGATTTCTGCCCGCTCACCCTCGGATTGTGTTATGGACTCTTTTTCATATCCATATCAAACTGTGTTTGGTGTCTGTAGATTTGCTCCATATGCATATGAATATCAAACTGTGTATGGTATCTTAAATATAATTCAGATTGATATCAAGAGTGTTATTTTGATACACCCAAAAAGACAAGTATATCAAAGGTATCATTCACCCCGTATATTCATATCCCATAAAGATACCGATAGTCCATACCATGATATAACTCTTGCCCGTATCTTGTATTATGATTAAATCATGTGTAGACCTCTTGTGAAAAAGGAATCCAATAGGTTAGGTATTAGCCTGTTTATCATCCTCTCCTCTGCTTGATGCTGTTTTGTTGACCAATTCCTGTTTGCATTTGCCTTGGCCGAATAATTTTACACCATTACTGTTTTCAGATACGTTGGTGAAGCTGATGGAATACGGTGATGATGACGACGACGACGATCCTGATGAAAATGGGCTAGATTCTGGCACTGTCAAAGTAGATACTGCCCCAAAACCATTCTGGGCAATTTGAAGATTGTACGATAACCATTGACATTCGTCACATATGGCATTGACGCTGTGAGAGACACTGCACGCTTCTTCTAGCCTTTGGGTTGGTTGTGTAGCTGTGTTTGCCCTTTTGCTCTCTGGTTCATATTCTAGCCGGAGGAATCACTGTATTTTTTTTTTTGTGGTACTTAACTTAGGTTTTAGATTGGTAGTTTTGTGCAAGTTCTGGATAAGTTATAACATGTAGGGCCAACAGGACCTTTTTTGTTCTTCTGCTTCTAAAAATAAAATAGCTTTTTGAGTAAAGGCTTCACGTTTCTATTAGCATGTGTGATATGCTGTTATCTTTGTGAATTGTCACAATTACGGTCATATTCATAATTATAAATTATAATTTCTCGGAATAGCTTGAGTGGATCCTATGGACTGGAAAAGAAGGGAAATCTGAATGATTTTGGGCAAATCTTTTAAAAAAATTTTAAAAAAATATTCAAAATCCGAAGGATTTATCTTTGTTGTATTTTGGGTAACTTTGAGCGTTGTTTAAAAAAATAAATATTCAATTTCGAACACGGCCAATGCCTCTTTCTCTAGTGTTCGCCAATGCCTCCTCTTTCTCTAGTGTTTCTAGAAGGATGGCGTTAGAGGTAAAGTTGACAAATGACAACGGCACAATCTCTAACGAGCTAAAGTTGACAAATGACAACGGCACAATCTAAAACTAGTATAATACAAGGTGCGGATTTTGAATAATATTGAGAGAGTTGTGTAACTATGTTATTGTATATTGTTATGGTTATTGTTATTGTTTTGTTATAAATCACATATAAATATATTGATTAGTAAATATATATTGATCATGATGTAAATGGAATAAAAATTAGATGATATCTAAAAAAATTAATAATAAAATAAATAACAAATAAGTTATAGATTTGTTTAGTAATTAAGTAAAATCAATAATATACTAAATGACTGTTTAACAAATTTATTTAAATAATTTGATAGACTATTTTTGCTGAATATTTTTAAAAAATATTTTTAAATTTTGTATTTTTATTATTTTTAATTTATATTGTTGAAGAAATATTTTTGAACAATTTTTTAATAATGTTTCGATTTTTTATTTTTTTTAAAAATTTTATTGCTAAAGAGAATATTGAATCAAAAATATTGTGTTGAAAAAAATATTTGATTTTTAAATTTAATTTATTTTGGTGAAGAGATATTGTTGGGTATTTTAATAATTTTTGTAAAGAAATTTGTTTTTTTATTTTTTATTAGTTTATATTGTTGAAGAGATATTACTGTATTAAAAAAAGGTTTGGGTTGAGAAAAATTATGGCAAGTACACGTGACAATAAGTGCTTCTGCTTTAATATATAAGATAAGATAAGATATAAGAATATAAGATAAGATAAGATAAGATAATAATAATAATAATAATAATAATAATAATAAATAATAAATAATTTTAATTAAAACATCCGATTATGTAAACCCATTTTTTTAAATAATTTAGATAAATAAAAGATTTTGTTGGGCTTCGATAATAATTTATATTAACAACTTAAAATAATTAACTTTTTAAAATATTTTTTTAGTCTGCGTTAAATCTGGTGCTGACACGTGGCAAAGAAGGGCTCTCCTTTAATACTTATAAGATAGGTCGATGCCTCATCCTCCGACAATGAGCCGAGGAGTGCTATCTCTGACCAGTCCGTCACCCTTGCTTCCCGTTTGGAAGTTCTAGATGAATTAATAGTCAAAGTCGTTTCATTGGAAGCGCAGTCCTGCCTTAACCCTCAGAATACAACCACTGATGGAGCTCCTAAAGGGTCGCATAGGGGCGAGAATAGAGGACGCCGTTGGGGCTGCCCACATTGGTGGGATGATCCCGAAGGAGATGACGACAACCGTCGTAATTTCCAACAACAACGGACACCAAGAGCAAATATAGATTTCCCTAAGTTTGAACGGGGTGATCCACGTGGGTGGGTTCTCAAAGCCGACGTTCCCGATGATATGAAGGTGGAGGTTGCAGCAATGCAATTGGAGGGAGATGCGCTCGATCTTTATGCGTGGGTATATGTAGAGGGTGAAATTCTGATCTGGGAGGACCTCGTTCGGGTCTTCCAAGAGAGATATGGACCACCGGAATTCCCAATCCTGACGAGTTCTTGTGCTCCATCAAACAAACCGGCACCGTGGCTGAGTTTAGACTGGAATTCGCAAGGCGAGCAACAAGGGTGACGGATGGTATAAAAGAAGAACTGGAAACTGAAGTTATAATTCATAAGCCTAGGTCAATTTTCAAGGCTGCCTCATTAACCTTGAATTTGAGTCAAAGTTGGGCTTCCCACGAGGCCCAAAACCCAACATACCCATTCGACCCAATACGATCCAAAACACAAACCACCGCCCAAATCTATATCAAAATTTACGCTCTCAAAATTCCAGCCCAATCACCTCCAGCGAATGTCAAATCCGCCGTGAGAAAGGGTTGTGTTTCCGGTGGGGAGAAATTTATACCCGGCCATCAATTTCTCCCCTCATTCACTCAATTGGAATTCTCAGAAGGCGAAAACTACATCGATGAGGATGACAATGAGAATAATGACATGGAAGAGAGTAAGGTGGAAATCTCTTTTCACCAGATCCCAGGGCACATCACAAATACAACTATAAGGCTACGAGGTACTATCTCAGGACGATCGGTCCTTATCTTGGTGGATAGTGGGTCCACTCATAATTTTATCTCCGACAAGTTCGTCGTTGAACTACAACTTCCAACTCATGTGGTTCCTTCTTTAGGCGTTACGATTGGCAACAGGATGTAATCTCTTGTAACCAGATATTCCGTGAGGTCGGCATCCACATGCCATGTCTCATTATCAAACAAGACTTCTTTACGTTTACTCTGGGAAGCCCGGAATTAGTGTTGGGAACCACGTGGTTGGCCTAATTAGATACGGTAGAGGCTAATCGGAAAGAGATTTTTTTGCGGTTCAACCAACAAGGGAGACGAGTCACAATCCATGGGGTCATTATACAAAACAGAGGGCTCTTCCTTTGCCTCCTTCAGTTTAATATCTACACCACATCAGCCTAAATCACCAACTGCATATTCTGCAATTTAGCAGGTCCTACAACATTTTCAATCTGTTTTTCAAAATCCCTTGTCACTTCCCTCTCATCGCTCCCAAACACATACCATACCACTTCTCCCAAATTCTAAACCTCCTAATCTTTGGCCTACCGTTATCCCTACCATCAAAAAAATGAGATAGAGAAGCAGATTGCTGAGTTATTGGAAGTAGGCTTTGTACGACCAAGTATCAGTCCCTATGCAAGTCCGGTGTTGTTGGTTAAAAAGAAAGACAACACATGGCGTATGTGTGTGGATTACCGGCAACTTAATAACCTTACCATACCTGACAAGTACCCAATCCCTGTGGTTGACGAACTGCTAGATGAGTTATGATAACACGATTTATTGCCCTAGTTTAGTCATGCATTTAGGTAGATTTTCCCTTTCCGCATTCATGTTTTAGCCTTAGTTTGTGTCATTTATACTTGTTTTGTTCTACTTTGCAAGAATAGATGTCTACACACTCAATTGGTGTCTTTAATTGTAGGTGATTTGGCGCATTTCGGAGCTAAAATGACGCATTTGAGGATCAAGCTTGGAGTGGATGCATTGGAGTGATCATACGAGCAAAGGGAAGGACGAGATCATTGTTGCTGAACGAGATTTCTATAACTGAGAGAAATCTCGGTTGGAAGCTCGGCCGAGATCACTGTAGAGTTTGACTGAGATTTCCTGATGTTGAAGAAAATGAAGACATAGCCAAAATCTCGGGCCTGATATTGTCTAAATCTCGCCCGAGATTGTCAAATGAGATTCCTAAATCTCGCCCAAGATTCTTCTTTGAGCGTCATATTTTATTTTTCGGGCTTTTTTATCCGGCCTATTCTTTTTGACAGCGAGTTTGGGTATAAAAAGGAAAGTCTGAATACCTTCCAAGTTGTGCCCGGGGGAGGCGAAATTAATAGAGTTAGATTCTACCCTAGTTCGAATTGAAGAGAGAGTCGTCTTCCACCTTGCCGTCTTCTTCCATATTTCTTCTTTACACTTTCATAGCTTTAGATTAAAGATTGAGACTTTATTGTCAGTTATTGTTCAGATATACTTTATGATCGAGATTTATTTCATTCGATGGATTTCAAGCCATTAAAGTTGAGTTCTTTCTTTTCCCTCTTTTGCTATTTTCATTTTATGCTTTATTTGTTTTTCCCCAATTTAATTTCTGATTTTGATATGATGATTATTGGCTAGAACTATTGTGGTTCCAAGGTGAATAGAGATTTGTTTATGACTTGGACTATGATGGATTAGATTGTACCTTAACCTTTGGTTTGAATTGCTTGAAACCCTAATGGTTGATTTGGAATGAATCTACGTTAGAACCTTCTAAGCTAGCAACCTGAGTTGGAATTGAGACTTACCCGGTGATATTCCTTCTTAGATACAAAAGTAGATTGACCATAGGTAATATAGGTGAAAACCTCTATTGGATTGAATGTGCCTATCACTACCTGAGTTAAAGTAATTCCTGATACTTACCTGGTAAGGTGTTACTTGGGCCTTAGATAGAGAATCCGGTTTGTGCAAAATTTCCGTCCTAGATACCTTGAGACTTACCCGGTAATAGGCAGTTAGGATTGGTATTAGATGATTTTGAGACTTACCCGACAATAGATTATCACTGAAGAAACGGTCATCCCTGTAGCTTTTCTATCATAGCTTTGCGAGTTGTCCCAAGTCCAGTTGTCATAAACATGATCTTGAACTCTTGGAATCCACTCTTCCATTTTTTGATTATCCTTTATTTGTTTGTTTTATAAATTGTTTTGATTGAATTTGATATTCAATTATGAACAACCCAAAACCTTCCAAAAACATGAATCTTCTTTCTCTTACTTTTCCCTCTATTTCTTAATTTAGATTTATACTATCTTTGATCATAACTTGCAAATTTGAACCACCATCGTCCTTGTGTTCGACCTTGGAATACTTACTCTACTTCGTACGATCCATACACTGTGGATTCACTACTTATTGAGTGATTATTACGAGTAACTCCTAGCATTGTGAAAGAATTACGTGGATTTCTTGGTTTGACAGGGTATTACCGCCATTTTTTCCAAAATTATGGTCTCCTCGCCCGACCATTAAATGAGTTGTCCAAAAAGGATGCATTTAAGTGGTCCATTGAATCTGAGCAGGCCTTCAACGATCTCAAAACAACCCTGACCACCGTTCCAGTCCTCCATCTACCAAACTTTTCTGAGTCATTCCTTGTAGAATGTGATGCTTCCATGGATGGGATTCACGCAATGCTCATGCAGTCCGGTCATCCAGTGGCATACTTCAGTAAGGGATTCTCATTGTCTAAATCGATTTAAGTCTACTTAAGATCAAGAATTGCTTGCGTTGGTACTTGCGTTACAAAAATGGCGTTACTATCTAATGGGGTCGAAGTTCACAGTTCGGACTAATCATAAGAGTCTCCTACATCTTCTGTAACAATGTAATTCTACCAGCACGCAACAAAGGCTCTTGTTGAAGTTGTTTCCCTTCAATTTTATAATTGAGTATAAGCCAGGGCGGGAAAATTCAGGGGTTGACGCCCTCTCTAGACGACCACAACAGGCTGATTTATTGGCCTTAGCTTTTCCATCCGTCAACGATTTCAATAATTGGACAGAGGGGCTACATGAAGACCCTTTCACCTATCAAATCCTTGAGTCTAAACAAAGGGAACCTAATGCCTATCTAGATTTTGTCTTGTCAGAAGACAAACTGCTCTACAAAGGTCGAATGGTAGTCCCAACAGCTAAGAGTTTTAGGCAAAAAATTCTTTATGAAGCCCATAACACTCCTACAACAGGGCATGGTGGGTTTCTCAAAACCTTGAAGCGGGTTTCGTCTGAGTTCTATTGACCTCAGTTAAAGACAGAGGTGTGCAGGCATGTGCAAGATTGTGAGATTTGCCAACGTGCAAAGTATCAAACAGTGGCACCAGGGGGGCCCCTACAACCTTTACCAATTCTTGAGTAGGTATGGGAGGACATCTCGCTCGACTTTGTTTCAGGGTTGCCCAAGTCTGGCTGTTTCGATGTCATATTGGTTGTGGTGGATCGTCTGAGCAAGTATGTTCACTTTATTGGTATGATTGTATGACACATACCTATTCTGCTAAATCAGTTGCTCAGTTGTTTTATGGAGACATTGTACACCTCCCTGGAATGCCCCGTTCAATTGTATCTGATCGAGATCCAGTGTTTGTGAGTGCTTTTTGTCATAAATATTTAAACTCAATAAGACAAAACTATGAATGAGTTCCTCTTACCACCCTAAATCAGATGGCCAAACTGAAGTGGTTAACAGATGCTTAGAATTGTACCTACGCTGTTTTGCAATGGAGAAGCCAAAAGGATGGAGCCAGTGTATGCCTTGGGCTGAATATTCTTTCAACACGGGTTTTCACTCTTCCACGGGTATGACTCCATTCAAAATTGTTTATGGCAGAGACCCTCCTCCTCTTATTCCTTTTGTTCGCGGTGAGACGCGTTTACCTGACTTGAAAGATCAGTTGTTAGCTCGCGATGAAATGATTTGTACTCTCAAGCAAAATTTGGTGAAGGCTCAAAATCAGATGAAATAGACAGCTGACTCTCATCGTCGCGAGGTTCAATTCATCACGGGGGATCTTGTGTTCCTCAGGTTGCAACCATATCGTCAGAAATCCGTTGCTAGGCTTGCCAACCAGAAATTGTCTCCAAGGTTTTTTGAACCCTACAAGATTTTGCGCAGGATCAAAACATTTGCTTATGAGTCAGAGCTTCCTCCTGCTACAAGAATCCATCCGGTCTTCCATGTTTCCCTCCTTCGCCCAGCTAGAGGTTCAAGAGTGGCCGCATCTGATGTACCACCACTAATAAGTGATTCTTCTGAGTTGTTTGTACAACCAGAGAAGATCATCACACATCGTTGGAGGAAGTTCGGTAGTTCGACAATGCTAGAGGCCTTGGTTCAGTGGGTTGCACGAGCAGAAGAAGAAGCCAGCTGAGAAGAGTATGATTTACTCAAACAACAATTCCCAGCCTTCCGACTTGAGGACAAGTCGAGTTTTCAAGAAGGGGGGAGGGGGGAGGGGGGGGGGTGTGTGTGCAATGATACGAATCCTCCTAAACTGTACATTACATATGAAAGGAAGAGGAAGGATAAAGTCACTTAGTAGACAATTAAGTTAGTATTTTTCTGATTTTTAGTATTTTGCTTAATTCTATTTTTATGGCAAGTTATTGAGTTCAATAGTTTTAGTCAGTTCCGGATCCTTGTTTCTAGCTCAGTGATAGGCAGCACTAATGCAGTTACAATGTTAGTGGGTTAGTGCTTAGTGTTCTACGGTCTACCTATTTGTTTTCTTTTCAAATGCTTTTGTAGGATATCTCATTATCATCAATAAAAAAAGAGTATGCAGGAGAGTTTCTTGCTCAATTTCCTCTCTGCTAGATACTGGCATAGAGTGGCCTTTACCATACTCCTCAGCCATCGACGCTAAGGATGAACATTGTTAGTACTTGTAAACGTTTGTTTTGGTTAAAACTACAATATTTATAGGGAAATTTCTCATGGTGCCCATGAGATTTTGTAATTTCCATTTGGTAACCAATTGTTTTTTGAATTCCTTGTGGTGCCCACAAGGTTTTGTTTAACTAATCTCCATGCCCATTCACACATTTTCCATCCTTTAAATGTTAAGTTATTGTAAGATAAAATTAGTTACAATAAATTTAACCAAAAATAAATTCCTTTTTAAAACAAATTCAGTTTTAAAACAAATCAAATTTATTTGATCTAATTAATTTGAGTTTTAGTGAATATTTTAAATTGGCCTCTGTAAATTTTTTTTTAACAATATTAAAGACATAATTAATAAGTAACTTAATTTAGATGACAAGCTCACCCACCCTTATACCAAGTAGTTATAATGATCAACAAATAAAATAATAAAAAGGGTATTACCTTTATAAAAAAAGTATCTTAGTCATAATTTATTAGTCATCAAATATACTAGAAATTTAAATAAACAAAGTATTTTCTAGAAATTGCAAGGTATTTTCTAGCAAAATTATACATATATCTATTATTGTTTAATGTATTATTTTATTTGTTGACCAAGTATTTAAATTAAGTTACTTATTAATTATCTTCTTAATGTTGTTAAAATTTTTGCATTGTCTAATTTAAAATCTTCACGAAATTCCACATTAATTAAATTAAATAACATTGATTTGTTTTAAAATAAAACTGTATTAAAATAAATTTATTTTTGGCTTTATTTATTAATATTAATTTATAATTAATTGCATCACTTAACATCTTGGATGGAAAATTGGATGGAAAATAAGAGAATGGTCATGAAGACTAGTTAAACAAAAGCTTATGGGCACCATGAGGAATTTTAAAAACAATTGGTTACCATATAAAAATTACAATTTCTCATGGGCACCACGAAGAATTTTCCATATTTATATATTAAAATGAAAAAGATAACGGAAAGGAATACACTCATACTTAAAAAGAGCTCATATGAAGCTTATTCACACATTTGGTGTGTAGACACAAATTTAAAGAACTCAACCCAGTTTCACCAATTGCCAATACGCCTCTTGTAGTTTTCAAATCAACGATTCTATAGTTCAATCTAACATTTCTCATCTTAGTAGGTATGGTATCAGGATCGGGATTATTACCAATGTATAAACATATGACAATATATATACTACTGCTAAAGACAAGTTAGAATCCAAAAGACAAGTTAGAATCCAACGTCCCGAATAAAGAAAATATAAATCTGGTGGATTCCTATTACCAAATAGTTTCAGAATGAAAGCTCATTTAGCTTATGTGCTAAAGCTCGGGCGTAATCCCGCTCGACCGTGCTTCACATATTTAAGAGCTTTTCAATAATTAACACTACTCGAGAGAAGAAAGGCGGACAATCAACAAGAAGAAAGAAAATCATGGGAACCAATAAACCTTAATAATGACATATATTTGGGATTGTTTGAGCATTAAATAATATTTGCATGTACAATTTTTGCACATCCAGAAGAGTGCCAACAAAAGAATCTGCAACTTACAACTACCAAAGGAGGAATCATTCTAATTGGGATATCTCTACTAGCAGTTTGTGAAGGGCTTGGGGTTTAGAGAAGAAAGGCGAGTGATCGGCACCTTTGAGACGATAAACTTGTTCTGGAGGAGATGAGTTCACCATTTGCTCTTGTAGAGTTATTGGTACAGAGTTATCATCTGGTGTGTGTATGTAAAACCGCCTAACGGATCCATATTTCTCGTCAGACAGAGAGAGCTTCTCTAGTACTGGCGCAAATGGGACTGGTCTCATTGACACGGAAGCTAATGCAACATCCTGAAGTACGAAAACCGGAAGACAGGATTAGAAATATTTTAAGATAAAATGGATATTCAAGCATACGCAGATGGTATAATCTTATTTCTTACGTTCATGATTAATGCAACAGTTGCCAAACAATGTGGTAATGCATTTTTTGCAGGTGAGACGTACATATCAAGATGGCATAATCTTATTTTGTCCAATTTAATCAAGATGATCTTGATAATATGCAACCAAAGATGAAACTGAATATCGACATATAAAGCAATGAAAACAGAACAAATTTTACCTTGGTTGGACTTTGGTTAAACAGCAAGTCTCTCAGAAATGACTTATCAAAATCAATTGCAGTTGGAGGTTGATCCCTTCCATTTGCATACAAGAATATCTGCGCTTGCCCCATTAGTTCATTTGCCTCGTCCTGGAAGAACAAGTGTAAATGTGTCAAAATTACCTGAGGAGACTATTCAATCATATTTATGATTTTTTCCTACCCTAAGGTTTATAATCGGTGCAGAAAAGGGACTTCACGATAACCCTACAAGTCAGTTGACAATGATAATTCAAAACCCAAACACGCCAAAGCATAGCCATGTAATTGTAAGAGCTTTAAGTGATAGAAAAGTACGATGTAGACTTATTCAATCAGATGAGGAAAATAAAAGATAGAAAGGCATTTAGGATTTTCTTGAACTTATAATTAAATGGTTTTTTGGTGCAAAGCTCTTATCTTTATAATGTTGATGCATAAAAGTACTACTTTTTCAAGTATACCAAA
This sequence comes from Fagopyrum tataricum, assembly GCA_002319775.1. NCBI lineage: Eukaryota > Viridiplantae > Streptophyta > Magnoliopsida > Caryophyllales > Polygonaceae > Fagopyrum > Fagopyrum tataricum. Next base: position 8,458,898 of record CM008285.1, on the reverse strand, counting down.
GCATATATCTCCCTTTTTTGAATTACAAAACCGAGCATGCTATTATATGCAGCTTATTAAGAGAAAACCTTCTGCAAGAAGAGCTCAAGGGTGCTTTGTCCACTTGTCAACATTGCTGCGGCAATAAATATAGCTTTGGAAATTTTCTGTGGGGCCAATTCCATTGCATAAGAAAGACAAGCTCCTCCAAAATCATGGCCTACCAAGATCACCTGCATGATTGTTAATAAGCACTGTTACAAAAGAAAGCTTTGAGACAATTGCAACCCCGGATTTAAGGCACCAGCAAGGCAATGTTTGCCAAGAAAAAAAGGTAATTTGTAACCAATTCAGTTTTTTAAATAAAAAATTATATAAACCAAACCCATAAACGAACCTTTTCTCCTTCGGCGAGTTTGTCAAGAAAGTCAATCAGTGGCTTCACATACTGTGAAAGACTTGTTATTCCATTTGTATCAAATGAATGAATTCCAGAACCAGTTAAGTCAATTGCAGTAACTCTAAATCCACCTTCTTGTAGAAGAGCTATAGTCTTATACCAACACCAAGCGCCAAAACCACCTCCATGAACAAGCACAAAATGAGCAGTCTCTAGATCATCAAGACTTTTGTCCTGTAAATAGAAAGAGAGAAGGGGGGGAGGGGGGAAGAAGACAATTTGAACCACAGTTAGAGACTACTTTAACCAAGTATCTTATGCTGTAGAAAAGGAGAAAGAGAAAAAAACAGTTAACGAAAACAAGCTAGGTTTATCTGTTACAGATCAACTAAGATGTTGCGCTTGCAGGATAAATATGAGAGGAAGTTGGCTGATCATTGCAGCTGGGATTTATCCTGTTGGACTCCTATTTCAGGTTTGTTAAGTTGGTCAAGTCCAAAATTTTATCATTCAAGATTTGTATGAATATAATTCTATGCTAAAATTATCATTCATCATCAAATCCCTAGTAATTCTCTTCTATTATATCTAATGAAGACGATTGGTACTACAAAAAATATCTCTTCCATAGAATTCCCTGATGTCCTCCATTTTTCTTGTCTTCTTCTAGATTAACTTGTTACTTCATCGTAAGATTAGGTACATTTTGATTATACAAAATTAGTAGATCTGTTACATCTGTATGATCCCTGAAGATTAAGACCGACAAAGAAATTTTCATAAATAAGAATATTAAACAAAAAAGCCATAAGCTATCAGCTTTCCAGCATTTTATGTGAAGACTAAAATAGTACACTTAAACCATTCCAAGAACATTCAAGATGTTAACACATTCACAAGTAAACAAGTATGGACCACAACAAAAAGAGCTTTTAAGGGGGCCATTCACTTCTGCAACAGCTAGGTAAAGTAACTTTACATGCTTCAGGCTTCAGCTTCCCATGTTTCAACCATTAAATGCTACCCAAAAACCACTAACTAATTCCACCGTCACTTCAAAGCTTCAATCCTGGAGCTACAGTAAAGATTTAAAAAAAACAATTTATTCCTAGCAGAACCATCATACTATAATCAATGCCCGATCTAGTATAAAGTATGGAAAACTAATCACCAAATAGTCCCACAAATTTCTACCAATAAGAATGTTAGCCAATAGCTCCAGCCTCTAGTATAGTCCTATCAAAATTCAAAACATGTGAACTTCGTCCCTTTTTGGGATCATTAATTGGAGCCTCGTTTATATAAGAGATCCATACTCGGATCAACAAGGATAATCTATGTATACATGTTTCACTTGCTCTAATTTGGTTGAAGCTCATTAAAATATACAAGAATACTAGTGTGTGGAAATAAATAACTAAAGAAAACACCTGAAATAAAAGAATTCTAAATTCTACCTGTACCATTTGATATAGGAGATACACACTCCTCAGTAAGTAAAAGATTCCTCAATCTTCAACTCAGGCTAGGACATTAGTGGGATAAAAGGAACAATCTCACAGTGATTTTATTTTTCTCCTTTAGTGATCGAACATTAGTACTCTACACTACAGAAGCAGTCAAGATATAACAAAGAGAAATAGACATTAGTTCAAATATAACAACAGATAATTTTTCCTTGATTTTTCAATTAAAATATTGAGAGTCTGTCAACTTTAAAAAACTATGAGCCTACCAACTTTGATCACCACTATTCCTACTTTAATCATAGCAATCGGAAAGGGAAAAAAAAAAGGCGATCAGATGATGAGAATCTGAATAAGTGAAAGCTTGATTAAAACCTGGTTTTTCTCTGTTTCGAAATTAAACTCCAAAGCAGCAGCACTAGACATTTACTCAAAACCTAAATCTTCGAACTACAAATTGAAAATCTTCCACCTTTTTTGAAACGGCGAACCTACCTACTCTGATCACCACAATTCCTAATTCAATCGATCAAATTACGAGAACAAGACGAAGAAATCAAACCTGAGTAACAAGCTGATGAGGCTGAATAACAGGATCTCCAACAGACCGAGGCCTAGTACTACAACTCCTTGGCAAACCAGCCTGCTGATTCTTAGTTGAACCAACACGTGGCGGACCTCTAGCGGACGCCGATCGATCGAACGGCAGCGAAGCACCACTTCCGCCACTCTGTCGACGATGCTGCTGAAGAATGATGGCAGCAGCAGCAATAGCCTGTTCACGGAGGACAGGATCGTCCATCTTCATATCAACGGAAGAGCTTTGTCTTCTGGTGGAAGATCGGAATTGGTTACTCCATCGACGACTAGAATTGGAAACGCCATGGCCAGAAAAACGCCTGGCGACCGGAGCTTCGTCGTATGGAAGGCATGTACAGAGGTTCCCCATTTGGCTGTGGGGTTTTGCATGAGAGAGGCGAATGGGGAGATTTGTGTTGGGATTTCAAATGGAAAATGGGGATGTTGGGTGCCAAATGTAAACAAATCACAGAGGGCATATTTTATTTATTTATTGGATTTTTGTATAGGCGCCCATAGAGAAAAGAAAAAACCTGAGATTTGTAGCTGTAAAACGCTGCTCTAAACCAACCAAAACGAACAAACGACGTCGTTCATCTTGTTTAAACGGACCCAGCTAACTTTCGAACGTTTCATTGTATGCGTGTCATGTATTATAATGCAAAATAGTATTTATGAATAATATATTATTTATAAGCAGTTAAGCACTGCTTGTTAATTTATGAGTATAAATCATAGAAAAATATTTTAAAATTTGATGATGCATCTTCTGAAAATTACTTTCATATCTGTACATGAATACGTTTTTCTATACAAAAAAGTAATTTAATACATTGCACATTATAATTCAGGAATATAATGATTAACTTGAACGATATACATATTACCATTATAACGTTATCCTGATTGTTTAGACTTTTATTTGTTTGCATATATGAAATTAATTAATAGTGGAATAAATAATATGGAAATATAGTGGAACAAATGTGCCTTTGACTTTCCTTTTTTATGTGAAAAAAAGAACATGATTTTTCTACTTTGGTGGGAAGAATGCGGTCAAGTATGACTCCTTTATCGAAGTTGCAAGGAGTATACTCTAACTTTCTGATTCGTAATATTTTTCTCAAGTTCTTTGTTATGACTTTGAGACTTTTTTTTTTTTTTACTTTTATAGAAAAAAAAAAATTGTTTAACCGGGTCAATTCAATCCAAAAGTCTAGGTATTTGTCCGAAAATTTTATAAAAGATCATTTCGAATTTGGATATCCGAACTTTTTAGTCAAGTCGAATATCCGATTATAATAGAGGGGACATTCGACCCTAATATCCGATTTAAGTAATTATCACCAGATCAGTTAGATATATCAGATCCTCAACATCCCGTCCAGTGATCTAATAAATCATATCGGGTGATTTTAGATCATCAATTCAATGATATTTACGTATTTGGATCTTCCTAGATCAAATCTTAGGGTTAGCGGATAAGATTAGTCGGGTTAAATATTTTTGCTCATCCTTATAATATTTGGCAAAAAACATAAAATATATAATCTAATTTGAACCATGGCATCTATTTATTTCTTGATCTTGATTGTCAAATAAATACTTGTGATCGAATATTTTCTATTTTAACTTTATGAACTTTATATTCAAATTTATCGCAAATCCGTCCCTTCTAAACCGCCTATACGAATTAATATCATTTTACAACAAAATAATTTACAATATATAATATATAATTTACAACACAATAGTTTGTAATTAAAACTATATGTGCTTTAAAAATTAAAATTTAACCATCTATATCTCATAATACTATATATATATATAACTAATGTTTCGTTATTAAAATGGTGTCATACTAGATTGGTAGTTGATGTTTTCTGGTATATATATATGACTAATGTTTCGTTATTAAAATGGTGTCATGGTAGATTGGTAGTTGATGTTTTCTGGTATAATATGCTATTCTATTAAGTGAAATTAGCCGATTAGGACTAAATAGACATTAAATACAAAATTTAAAATGTGTCTATTTCATTACAAAAAATAGAAACATGAGTACGCCTGGTAAGAAAATTATAAATAAAAAAAATGATTGCGTTTCCACGTCATTTTCTATAAAAATTATGATTTTTATTACTTTACGAAACTACTTCATAATTATAATTATTATAAATAAACACGTGAAATTGTAGTGTGTTGTAAAAAAATAAATTAGTTTAATTGTGTATTACGTGACGTATGAAGAAAGACAAATTGCCGACGGCTACGAGGTTACAGCCAAGAGAAACTTGCAAAGAAGAAAGGTCTAACAAAGACAACATTGAACGTCATTTAGGTCAAGATTCGTATCCTTATTATTGGAGTTTATAATTAAGTACGAAAAAAATCAATTTTTATTTATTTACAGAATTATGGGGTTGGATAAATTTTTTAGTTTTTTTAGTAGTCTTGCTTTTCATTATACTAGGTACGGAACACGCCTGAATTCTATCAAGAAATTTTTTCGTTGTTCATCAAATCGGATATTATTATATGTTTTATTTTATTTATCGGTGTTCATCAAATCTGGTATTATTATACGTTTTTCCGTTGTTCATCAAATCGGGTATTATTATACGTTTATTTTATTTGTACATTAAATCCCGATTATTATATGTTTATTTTATTTATCATTAGTACATTAAATCGATAATGATTTTTCGTTGTGCATTATATCGTAAAGTTATTACTAAATCGGTAGTAATGTATTCATTTTATTTTCAAGAAGCAAAAATTACAATCAAAATTCATACAAGTTAAAGGTTATAATAAATTCATAATAGAGGACCATAAATAACATATTTTGGTTCATAGAGCATCAAAATAAATTCATAATAGAGGACCATAAATAACATATTTTGGTTCATAGACCATAAACAACATATCTGGGTTCATAGAGCTTACCCTGTGAAACGCGAAATTGAATATCAATAATTCAATAAGCTAGGGAAGGGCGTACTATCATTCATATTATAAGCTATGCACCAAGACAATATATTTACAATAGTTATGACTACTCTGTACACAACAAAAAGTGGCATTCCCTCTTTCCTGTTTTTCAATTCCTTTTACAGGAACTACTGCATGTACATTATATACTTAAAAGTCATGCTTGACACTCCTCAAAAAGAAAAGGCTCAAACACTCCGACGTAATCCTTCACAAACACAAACTGACCAGGCACACACTGAAACTCGGTATTTCCTGCCAAATCAAAAGATAAAAGATTATGAAAGTTATAATTTTGTATCCATCTAAATGACTAAGTTGACGTAACAAATTTAACACTCCCATATACCATAATCAAAGAGCAAAGACTAAGGTAAACATATTCATCAACGTAGGTAATAAAACATTAATTTTTTAAAAAAAAGTAAGGCAAACTTCCTTGTCTTCCTTGAGCAAACCCGCTACTTCAAGAGAGGTGCTAAATTGAAAAGACTGAAGCCATTAAAGAGTCTGAAGGTTGAAGAGTCTCGAGAAAAACCTGTAATCGAGGAAGAGTAGACAGAACAAGAACGTTGAAGTTTACACAGAATTGGCGTACGAGCTCTGCTCCTTCTAGCCTAAACACAATGAATGCTCATCTGCAAGCTTAATGTTTTAGCTAGAAAGGAACCTAATTATTCATATGCATCCTAAACATGCTACACATTATAAGGAATATTATAAGGAATATTATAAGGAATGGTTAGTAAAGTTGCACAACTTGATATCAATTTAAAAACTAAATACAACACCGAAGAGAAAATGTAGGGGATACAACCCTCTAAAAGTCCAAAGCAAACCGGAAGAAAGGGCAACACGCAGTGAACGAGGCCATCTGCACTGAAAAAACTCTCAGTTTGGAATTGAAATTATTCGAAACTAAATAGCTTGGCTAAGATACCAGATTCAACTTACCTCAATTTTTTCCAGATTTTATAAATGACTGAAGTTCATAGTAACCTGTCAAATCAACCAATTTATAAGACCCATCACAAGATCAAGTAATATTCTCAAGTTCATAGTAGCAAGTACTAATCTCAAGTTGGATGAAAATTTTAGGTGTTTCAAGTTCCAACTGTGAGGTAATATTACCGATACATAACAAAAATTTGGAGGCAAGAGATGGAAATATATCCAAACATTAGTATGAAGCCAAGCCTTACCAAATTAGCCTCCCTAATCCTTGATGTCCTCAACTATGTCTTCATATTCTCCCTCGTCCTTGAATAAAGAACTTAATTATTAAGTATTTTGCAGAATTGGGTATTAAAAGAATAATATTACATCTGCAAGTATATATACGAGATCAGGCAAAGCAAAACCTTATTTGAAATTAATTATATGGGCAACACCTACTTTCTGAATCACAGCAATCATAGTTCACAGTTCTTTGTTTATGCCCATTGCGAAAATCTACACCAATAATATGATTAGTGATATTCATTTCAAAATTAAAATTACAAAGAAGTTAAACGAAAAACACCTAGCAATCATCAGGGAGGGCCTGCGCGATGTTCATTTCAAAATTAAGGAAAAGCAAAAACAAAAACATGCCTCGTACAGAAGGGCTTGAGCGATGTTCTTGGCATGCTGGTAGCCAAAATCATGTAATCAGTCCATCTACAAATATTTCCAACGGGGCTAACCCTAATAACGCCAGCCTTAACCTTCCTAAGGACATGCTCCACTTCCTCTACATTCACATTATCCAAAGTCAAATATTGTCACTGCGAAGCAAAAATTAAAAATAAGAATTGTAACTTTTTGGTGATTTACACAGAACAATATTCTCTTCTAGGGAAGGGCTTTGGTGATTGCGCCTTTCTCGATTCAAAAAATCAGGAAAGAGGCAAAATTAGCACCACCGAGAAAGATTAAAACCTATATGGAGAAGTGAATTCTGAGTTTAATCGGAAGAAAAAATTGAGTGGACGCACTTGACGATTTTAGTATATTATACCTTTCTCGAGGGTTGATGACAACTGAATAGCAGAGTTTGAGATACAAACAACGAACTCGGAACTGAACCTGAACATATAAATCGCATCCTCTCAACCTGAATGACTTCTCCTTTCCACCGATTTCAATGCAGACAAAGACGGTGAAACGAATTGCGTCCGCCTCCATCTCCGATTTCAATATCTATCAAGACGATGCGTGTAAGATTCAAGGCACGTGTAAAAGTTGTGGGGAGCGGTCCAACTCCAACGTACGTAAGCAGACTTAAACTTGGGCCCGAAGGAGAGATGGTTGGGCCCAAGCCTCAGCTGGAAGAGAGAAAATTACGACCCAAAATTATGTTAGATATGTAGTTAACAACAAATAAAAGGGCAAAAGCGAAAAAAAATAAAAAATAAGGGTAAAATGGGAAACATACTGTTGCAAGGGGAAGTCTCTCTTTTATAATAGTAAGGATTTTCTATTAGATTTTTTGTGATGAAAAAGCCAATAAATATTAATAAGAGAAGATTTATAATAGATGTTTATTGTAAGCTTACCAAAGGTATAAATTAATCAAAAATGGGATTTTGTTTTTCCAAAATAATCAGATAGGAGAAACTATTTCTCACATTAGACACAAACAATAATTAATTCCGAGAATATGAAGTAACTTATGCTCGGAGCGGAATTAAACTACGGGTTTTATGAATAACTCGTAATTGGAAACTACGACTTTCATTTTTTTTAAAAATAATTACGGAAGGTGCAATTTAAAATTACGGCTTCTTTCGAAAATTTAAATTGTGTAGAAACTGCGAGTTATGAATATCTGCTCTTCTCTATATGAATTAATTGGAATTTTTACCTTGATTTTTCTTCAAAGAAGCAATTTCAAAACTACGAATTCTTCTTTTTTTTATAAAAAGAAAAAGAAGACAGAATCCCGTAGTTTTAAACTATGGGTTATTCATGTAAATCCGTAGTTTAAAACTACGAGTTTGCTCGGAGCCTAAGTTTCTTCCAATTCTCGGGAAAAAAAATTCGCCCTTGCTATTGTGAGAAATAAGTTCAATTTTCATAATAATATTGGAAAAAAGTTTCAAAAAATGTGCAAATAGATTTTATACCCGAAAAGTAATTAAAACTTTCCTCGTCTTCCCAGGAATCTGGAAAGATTGGTTTCGGTCATGGACTAGTTTGAGAAAGTGGTGGTAAGGCAACACAATAAACCTATAATACTCTATCCATAATATATTATCTAGTTACCTTTTGTATATTATTCTATTGCCTTCTCTTATTATCTTCTTGCCCTATCTTAGGATTTATATATATATATATATATTTCATTTAATATAATCAGTTCAATTCACAATCCTTTCATGGTATCACAACAATGATCGATCCCAAAATACTCATTTTCCCCCCTCCTCTCCCTCTCACATATGGCTTCAAAAACCACAATCATCCCGAACGAACTCGATTCAACTACATCATTTGTGGTTGTCACATTCCCAAACGACACCAAACTAAGTGCAACCAACTACCTCTCGTGGAAACTCCAACTTGAAGCCATCCTTGTCGGATATGGTCTCTTCAAGTTCATAGACGGCTCGCACTCAGCACCAGTCGACACTATTACCACTGATGGTGTCACCACTGCATTCACGTCTTGACTCCGTCAAGACAAACTTATATTCGGTGCCATAGTTGGCACAATCTCTATTTCACTCACTCATCTTGTTAACAATGCTGCTACATCCAAAACTGCCTGGGAAATCCTTGCCAAGACGTTTGCTAATCCCACATGTGGACACATCAAACAACTCAAGGATCAACTTCGTCATATCACCAAGAGCTCCTCCTCTGTCGTCAACTACCTACAATCCTTCCAGAGGGTCGTCAATGACCTCGCCATGCTTGGCAAACCAATGGATGCAGAAGACATCACGGATCGGATCCTTGATGGCCTGGATTCGGACTACCAATCGGTCATTGATGTTGTTCATGCACGGGACTCCCCTATCACCTTCACTGAACTCATGGAAAAAATCATCAACAAGGAACTATCCTTGCGCCATAGACCTACACCTACCAACTTCCCTGCAGTCGCCAACCCCACAACAAGAACCCCCTCTCGCACTCCAAACACCAACACATCTCCTCCTATCAACACCTCTCGCCCTCCCTCAAAACCTTACCTTGGCAAATGCCAATGGTTTGATGTTGTTGGCCACTATCTATCCCGCTGCACTACCTTCCAGCGTCTTCATCCTACTATCCGTCTACCACCCCGCCAACCCAGAAACACCAACACTCAAGCTCCTGCTCCTCAAGTGAACACATCTGCCATTCTCCCTACTCCCACCGACAACTGGCTCCTTGACACCGGTGCTACGCACCATGTCACCACTGATCTACAGAATCTCTCCGTGCATTATCCATATGATGGCTCGGATGCGATAATAATCGGAGATGGCTCAGGTTTAATAATCTCCAACACTGGCATAACCTCTCTTCACTCTCCCTCTAAGCATATATACATCTCAATAATGTGCTACATGTCCCTCAAATGCATCGTAACATTATCTCTATACATAAATTATGTAATGATAATCATGCCTTGATTGAGTTCTCACCCTCAAGTTTTTGTATTAAGGATCTACACACCAAGCAAACCCTACTGGAAGGCAAAGCAAGGAATGGTCTCTAATCTCGCCTCAACAACGCCCACTTGTGCTCACATCCACCCTCTCATCCTCAGTTTGACACCACAAACTTGGCCATCCATCGACTAAATTAAAGCTTCCGCACTTTTTTGATTCTTGTAATCCTTGCCAAACTAATAAGAGTCACAAGTTATCTTTCTCAACGTCAACTCTTGTTACTACTAGACCCCTTGAAGTAATCTACTAGGATGTTTGGACATCACCAATACATTCCTATGACAACTACAAGTATTATGTCATATTTGTGGACCATTTTTCTAAATATGTTTGGCTCTATCCCCTTCAAAAAAAATCGGATACCAAAGAAGTATTCATTAGGTTCAAAGGTTTGGTGGAAAAACATTTCAACAAAACCATCTTAACTCTCTTCTCTGACAATGGAGGAGAATTCATTAGTCTTAGAAACTATCTAGCTCATCATGACATCGCCCATCGAACGAGCCCGCCCCACACTCCCAAGCACAATGGGTATGCTGAGAGACGCCATCGGAATCTAGTAGAGACCGGACTCGCTTTGCTTTCTCAGTCTCAACTCCCCCTTCTATACTGGACCCATGCCCTTACCACTGCAACCCACTTGATCAATCGTCTACCAACACCAACTCTCGGCAATATCAGCCCATCTGAGAAACTCTTTGGCAAAGAACCCAACTACAATAACCTACGTAGTTTTGGCTCCCTATGTTACCCATGGCTTCGACCATATACAGATCACAAGCTTGACCCGAAATCCATACCTTGTGTATTCATGGGGTACTCACCAACTCAATCGGCTTATTATTGCCTTGGCCCCTCCACAGATCTGCTATACGTATCTCGCCATGTGAAATTTGTTGAAGACCAATTTCCATATCTCAAACTCATTTCAGCACCAACGGCCCATCAAAACTCTGAGCCCACTTCGACAACCTCTATTTCCCTACCACTTCAGCCCATCGGCCCAATACAATCCCTCGCCTCACAAAACGCTTTCCCACTCACCTCTGACACCCTTAACCTATCGCTTTCTCACTCCCCTTCATCTTCAACTTCCTTAACCACCCGTGATGTTCAACCCTCAGTACCACAAACCAACCATAACCCTCCTCGAACCATCGTCACCCGATCTCAAAACAACATTCACAAGCCAATAACCAAACTCAACCTTACTGCCTCCTTATCCCCAATCACTGAACCTCGCACCACCAAGCAAGCTCTTGCAAATCCAATTTGGCGTGCCGCCATGCAGACTCAATACAATGCCCTTATATCAAACAATACATGGACTCTTGTTCCTTCCTCTCAAGCCGCCAATATTGTCGGCTGTAAATGGGTCTTCCGAACCAAATACAAGAGTGACGGATCTATTGAGCGTCACAAAACACGCCTAGTGGCTAAGGGGTTCCACCAGCGCCCTGGGGTCGACTATGGTGACACTTTCAGCCCGTGCCACAATACATCTCATCCTGAGTCTTGCTGTCACCCATCACTTGCCATTACACCAACTCGACGTCAATGATGCCTTTCTTCAAGGCTCCTTGAACGGACAAGTGTACATGTCCTAACCACCGGGCTTCGTCGACACCACTTACCCAACTCATGTTTGTCTCCTTCACAAAGCCATTTACGGGCTCAAGCAGGCTTCAAGGGCATGATATCTAGCCCTTTGTACCCACATGCTATCCCTTGGCTTTTGAAACTCGGCATCAGACACCTCCCTATTTCACCTTACCAACTCAACTGGAAGTGTGTTCTTTCTAATCTATGTTGACGATATTATTGTTACAGGTTCTTCTTCAGGTCTGATTGAAGATATTATTCACCAAGTAACAACGAGATTCTCTCTCAAAGACCTTGGTAACCTTCGGTATTTCTTATGCGTGGAAGTCACCAAATGCTCCAAGGGTTTGTTCCTCAATCAACACAGATATATTTAAGATCTCTTGGACAAATTTGAACTCAGCAATGCTCGTCCAGTTGCCACACCATTGTCTATTGACACAAACCTTCATCTCAACGTTGGCACACCGCTCCCAGATGCCCTTTAATATTGCCAAGCATTGGGAAGTCTCTAGTATCTCTCCCTGACTCGACCTGATACTGCTTATGCAATCAACAAACTGTCCCAATTCATGCACAAACCAACTGATGTACATTGGGCGGCTGACAAACGCATTTTCAGGTATCTAGTTGGCACCTCTTCCCATGGTATCCTGATCCGTCATCATTCCTCTCCTCATCTTCATGCGTTCTCTGACGCCGACTGGGCCGGTGACAAGTCCGACTATCTATCCACATGCGCCTATATTGTCTACTTAGGCTCAAACCCCATATCCTGGAGCTCCAAGAAGCAACGCAGTGTTGCTCGTTCCTCCACAGAAGCTGAGTATAGAACTGTGGCCAACACCGCAACTGAGCTTCAATGGATACTCTCTCTTCTCAAAGAGGTTGGATTCCACAACACATCCACTCCAGTGATCTACTGTGATAACGTTGGTGCTACCAAGCTTTGTGCAAACTTGGTCTTTCACTCCCGTATGAAACACCTTGCCCTAGACTATCACTTCATCCGGGACCAAGTGCAATCTAGGTCTCTTCGTGTTGCTCACGTTGCCAATGATGATCAACTTGCTGATACTCTGACTAAGTCTCTCCCTCGATCTCGCTTCCACATGCTATTGTCGAAGATTGGCCTGTCATCAGACCCGTCCATCTTGCGGGGCACGATAAGGCAACACAATAATCCTATAATACTCTATCCATAGTATGTTATCTAGTTACCTTTTGTATATTATTCTATTGCCTTCTCTTATTATCTTCTTGCCCTATCTAAGGATCTCTTGATCTGTATATATATAGGGATAAGATCAAGTAAGAACCATAGTTACGGTAAGAAATAAGAACCAATCTAAACCACATGATTAAATAAAATCAACGATCATGATTCAATATTATTTTTGCATAGTAATTAGATGATTGATATTTTAGGATATATATATATGGTTACCTATAAACTACAAAAGGTATTTACTACCATTATATATAACTTGACACAATTAAAATAAATTATTATCCGATTTTGTTTTTCTACTCGTTCCGGCGTCTTGCTCATAATTGAACTTAACGTGCATGGTACATGTCATTTGATCGTACATTGTGTAATATTATAATATATGCACGAAATGTACACGTGTACAACCAATACATACACAAACACATTGATGTTCATTTGCACTTACTCGTGCATCTTTCAAAAAAACATAAAACGTGTAATACTTACTAGTGCACTTACTCGTGCACGCTTTTAAAAAAACATAAATCGTGCAATACTTACTAGTGCACAGTGTGCACTCAATGCAACTTACTAGGCATATTATCTCTCATTAATTTACTATTGCACGAATAAGCGTTCTATTTCTATCTCTCTTTCATTTACTAGTGCATGCTTTCAAAAAAAACATAAAATATACGTGTAATAATAAATAAAACGGTACATTGCAATATTTAAATTACACGTGCAATAATACTTAATCGTGCATGCTTAACATACTCGTGCATGCTTTTTGTATAATACTTGATAGTAAATATAAATTTATAAAAAAAATGTAATCTGAATATTGCTTTAATATATAAACACGAATACAGAAAACATTAATATTTCTAATTTATATTCATAATAGAGTTTACTAAAACAAATTTGAAAAAAGGACAATAACAATATTTTGTTTCCTAATTGGTAATGATTTTAAATGTCATTTATACTTAGTTACCTAATAAATAAATTATCTAATTGAGACAATGCACGGTTACCTTATATAGTTTACTAAATCTTGGACGTCCATCATATAATACGACGACTCATATAGGTTCTTATTTCTTACCGTAACTATGGTGACGAAGGAGCCTGTTTTGGAAAGGCAAAGATGGATGATTGTTATATGGCCGATATGGAAAGCGATAAATAAACGACTCTTCAAAGGTATCACTATGTCTCCATCCGAGATTGTTATTGAGTATCGTCGCACCCTTGATGAATTTTTGTATGGGTATGCACCTAAAGTGATAAACACTTCTTCTCCAGTTGGGAATGGAAACAAGTGTCAGCGTCCCCCAGGAGGCACGATAAATTAAATTGCGACGCTCAACAGGATTTGTGGTGTGGGTGTGATGGTCATAAATTGTTTGGGGATGGTTCTTCTAGCTGCATCGAGGATATTACATGGCTCAAGGTCGGTAATGGTGGCGGAGGGAGAAGTTATGGTGTGGGCTTTGCAGTTTGCGAAATAAAAGGGTGGAGGAATGTTATTTGCGAAACTGACTCGGAAGGTATTGTTGCCCGACTGAATGATGATAATCCTCAACGAGATTATTTGGGTGGAGTTTTAACCTCATTGAGAAGGTATCAGGCGACGTTTTATTTGTGTTCTTGGTCTTCAGTTCGACGAGAATGCAACGGTGTGGCGCATTAGCTGGCGGGAAGATGCCATCCTAGTATGTTCGCTTTGATTTATGTGTTTTTGTTCCGGAAAATATATGTAAGGCTATTTCGATTAATGAATACGTGAGGATCTCTTGTACACTCGTTTCATGTATCACTCATATCACTTAAACGGTCATCCATTCCCGGATGAATTGAGTCGAAGGTTTTTATATAAAAAAAGAAAAGAAAAAGAGATATGTACACAAACAAGCCCAATAAGAATAGTGAAGGGTGTTGGGCCAGCCCTGGAAACTACAAACACTTGGAAGCTCACATCCACCACAGCCAAAGCGAAGTAAAGAAGGGAAAAACTGCGGTGTTCATCTTGCTGCGAGGTGCATATCGAACACAGATTGAGATTGAAATTGAGATTTGAGAGAAGATGGCAGGAGGAATGGAAGCAAACAAGAACAAATTTATCGAGGATTGGGGTACTGCCAGAGAGAATCTCGAGCACAACTTCCGTTGGACTCGTCGCAATTTTGCTCTTGTCGGTTTCTTCGGCATCGCCATCCCGCTCCTCGTCTACAAGGGCATCGTCCGTGAATTCGTAATATTCTTCTCCTTTTTATGTTTATTCTTATGATTTTTTCTTAATTTTTGACTTGGCTTCGATTCGTTCGGATCTGAACCGTGCCCTAATTGTTGCGATTTCTAAATTTTTTCCTGATTTGCATTTGAGTTGATTGTTGCACTCTGTGATTGTTTTGATGGTAGTTGATCTTCTGACTGTTTTGATGCATTTCGGTTTTGAGTTTGGTTCCTATTTTGTGGCTGGGACTGTGAGTTGACCTTATCGTATAAGCTTAGATATTATGATTCATGTTTTCTGTATTACACCCATTCCTGGCTTGTTTGTAGCTAATTGACAAGCTGATTTCAGCTCTTTAGGAGCAGACTATGTGTTAGGGTTTTAGTATTGTTTATTTTGTACATTGTATAAATTAGAACTAGAATGACTGTTTTGATTGAATATCCTTCAAGCTATTGCGCCTAGTGCCTTTTAGAATACTGCTATTACTATGATAAAGTAATATGGAGAAATTTCGGAATGTCATTATAGTATGAAGGGCTCGTATGGACGTGTATACATCGGGTTAGAATCAAGAATCAGTTGAGATGACAATCACCTAGCCTGATTCCTGAAACATGTTGTTTTGTTAAATTTTGAAATTAAAGTTGTGGGCTGAAAAAATACATTTATTTTTTTGAAATATTTTTTTAACTTTAAATTTCTTGTCAAATTCCTAGATCAAATAAGAAGTCGTCTGAAATACAAAGACAATAGTAACAAAACCCATGAAAATATTTAGGAATCGAGGAATGTAGAATGATGGGGTCCACTCTTCCATTGAAAACTTTCATTCTGATACCTTGTTTCTTGTTTGCTACCAAACATGGGAATTGTTTTGAGTGATTCCTAAACATGACAAAGTACAAAATGAGCCCTAAATTTATGAGTCTCTTCTGGTTGCTGCAACCCTGTTTGAAGAGGAGGGAAATTTTAGAGGACTTCTGCAAGCTTTTGTTTCCCTCTCTTTTAGGTGACATGAACATTGCAATAGCTTGACTAAAATGATCCTCAATATCCTAATGGCTTAATGCTAATGAGAAGATGGATCATCTCTTAAAGTCGGAAGATGTTATATTTCATCATATGCTAAATTAATGAGTAGGATTTTGTCCAGATGTTATCTAACTTAGAATTTTACGATTGCCTTAAAGAGTGCAAACATCAAGGAACTACTTGAGGGCAGGTAAACAATACTTTATTTTTAGGATATTCTGTAAGTCAAGGACCTTTATTTGGACAAAATCACTCATTTAGATCAGTAATAACTTATAACTCTATACTGCAGATACTTTTTTTTTGAAGAAATAGACAAAAAGGTTGTCAGTGTTTAGTGTAAAATGTAAATTCTGAATACTAAATTTATCCTCGTTGTTTCACCTTAGCAGCACGCTTACCGGTTGATTAAGCCTAAATTTGGTTAGCAATTGGAATTAGGACGAAGAATTTGGAATTTAAATTACTAATAGAGTAACAAAGACAAGATTAGGGTTGGACCATACTGCAGAAGGTATGTTATCTATTTTGATGACTTATAATTCTGAACTCTATTTTCAAAATCACCCATTTAGATCAGTAGGAATTCTGTACGAGTGTTACGAAGAGAGTTTATAAATGGCAATATAAGTGTTTACTGAGAACTTCAAATATGTAGACGTATCAAACAAATGGAGAATTTAGGGGAAATATGGTCACAGTCAAGGAAGGTTTACCTATAATTCCGAACTCCATTTTCAAAACAAAGTCTATACTCCTCTACTGCAAATGCAAATAGGACACAAAAACGGCGGACACTGAAAATTTTCTCAAAGGACATCTATGGACATGAAAAGAGGCTCATTGCTATCTGGAGCTTTATTATTACTTTGCTGAGTGGTTTCACTTATAAATGGCTGTTGATTCTTCGGAATCTGGTGTTCTGAAGTCCACACCCTATAAATTCACAAGCACACGGATAATCAGATACACCGTCGTACATTGCTTTAGAGATTCTTCAAGTCTTTGCTTCTCTTCACATCTGTTGACAATTTTGCTAATGATTTTGTTTCAGCATATGCAAGACGAGGATGCAGGAAGACCTTACAGGAAGTTCCTGTAAGCATGTAAGAATGCAACTTTGTAATAATGGTTCAAATTTTAGTTTCACACCAGAACCTTTGGCTATGTCATTCTAGATTCGGTTTCGAGTTGGAAACACTTATCCTCGTACCTGAGGAGTAACTGTGCTCTTTCCTAAGCCATCTATTGGCTCTCTTTTGCTTATAAGGGCTGGATATTTGTGGTTTTCATGTATACCATTAAATTCAATCTAAAAACGTTGCGATTGTTTGAATTTTAGGATGGGTTTGAAAACAAAATCTGTTTAGGAGGGTTAGATCAGTGTTTTTATTTCGAATCTCTTTTGGCAGTTGGCACCACGTTTAAACCACACTCTCAACCTCGCCATCATCATGTTCCAACATCGCCACCCTAAACAATACATCTTTGATACTGGAAGAGATCAACAACGAAGATTGTGGTTATGATGAGCTTATGAGTTATGGCTGTGGATTATGCCGATGTGCACCAAACAGATGGTGAAAGTGAATGCTCAAATGACAACATAGTTGAATGTCGAAATTGATATCGTAGCATTGAGAGAATGTTTCAGCTGAGTAATAACTCTCATAATTGCCTTGATTTACTCACCAAATCATTTTTCTTTTAAGTTTCTCTTTATATAATATCTAATATTACCTACAATATTACCAATGGAGATGGCCTTAAGTGCATCAGTGAGATAAAATCTTTGAACAAAACTTCTGTGCTGAGCATGGCTCAAAATGTCAAAGTTAGAATAGGCACTTGAAAACATTACACTTGCAAATACAAGCATACACGTTTCAATGAATCAAAGTTCAGAGAATGCACAAAAGGCATCGATCCACAACAATTACCTAGCAGAGGGTTTAGCCAATCACATAGTTTCAGCTTGAGCTCTTAGAATAAGACAACCTTATTTTGTTGGTCGGGTCAAAAGGCCCAGTTGTTATTCTCTTTGAGTCTGATCATTTTGATTGTGCTGAACTTGATTAGCAAAGCTCCCAGAAGCAATTCATGATCAAGCTTAAAGACAACACAATAACATTTACCATTCATAAGTTCAACTTGATTCCTACTGAATACTGATGATGAATAAAAAAGAAACACAAAGATCTACAAGCACAAAATCACAAGTTTCAGCGTATACAGACATTTGCCACAAATCTGGTGGTGTAACAGCCAAGTGCCAGAGAGCATAGAATCTGAGACAAAGTGCCAAAATAGCAAAAGGCTAATCCCATCCAGTCTTCATTCCCAAGGTAAATAGCATCCACTGTCCAAAAGGGATTTACCAAAAGAGCTCTAGAAACAAAATAACCTCGAAACTTTGCCTTTACTTCAGAAAGTGTGGACTGATCAATCCAGCAACCTCAAGAAACCCTACTCGTTCCTTCCCGGCGAATATTGTTTTCAGCTTCTCGTCACAGATAATAATTTTCTTGTTAGCAGGGTCCTACAGATCAGAAGGAAATAAGTCACAAAAGAGTCGGTGAGCATATTACAAGAACATAAACATAATTACGGGAAGAAGAAAAGAAAAAGCAATGCCTGTCTTAACATTGAGTTTCAATTAAACCAAGCAGACCTAAGATTGCAACACTACTTGTTCTATTCCTGTTCTTCTGGGTGAAATAAGCTTGGAAACCTTTTAATTTGCACCGCATGATCATCAGAGACTGCACATACCAATCTGAGTGAACTAAAGGGAGATCTTTCAAAATTTTCAGATTACTGTTAGCAGATGATTGCTTAAACGAGATAAATAATCATAAGTTCAATAATCCTTATCGCCTTATCCTAGAAAGCTAATGCACAGAAGTTGAATATCATATCTTGTTGGAGAAAATCTGTACATAAGAGGACAAGGGACGTTTGAATCCAATCATGATATCCCACAGAGACTCGGTTTCTAGCAAGAGTCCTAGATTAGAAACAATACTTCGCAATCCACACCAAAATAAATAAGAAAAGAAGTGAATTTCATAAAATGAAGAGTCCTTCCGATGGACAGTAATACTTATTTTGCAATAAACGACTATCCTTATCAGCTTAACCTTACAACCAAATCCATAACAGATCAGTAAGTTATCTGGATGGTTAAGAACTATATATATGAAGATAATAACGAACATTTCAGTTCAGGAACTAGCGAGACTTCTCCAATCAGACAAATACCGAATCAATTTTTATGTATTCCAAAGAAGAAGAAAAGCACTCAGCGACATTCATTAAGCGACCGCATTTCCGATAAACCCTAACAATTCATCTGCCGAAAAATTGACTAGCCCAACGACAAAATGGAAAACACACACAAATGGAAGCAAGTATATAAGAATATGGAGTATATACAATACCTGGAGGTTGTTCTGCTTGATGTAGGCCCAGATTTCCTTGAGGACTTGAGTGCGAGGAGCCTCAGTAGGACCGCCTAGGAACTTTTGCATCTCAGGGGAAACTCGCAGCGGCTTCATGATTCCGGTAGGAGCACGAGACCCCGCCGGCTTAGCGGCGCCGCTTGCCTGCTTCGAAGCCGATGCAGCGAAAGATCGGAAGCAAGGGGGGCGAACTGGAGGCGAAACGATAGAAAAAGAGGATACCTTCAACCTTGCGAACGACGCCGTTTCGACTACGGAAAGTAACGGAGAAGTGAGACGAAGCCAGGTTGCCATTTTCGAGCTTGAAGGTTTCAGAGCGGAGTTTTGAGTGAGGGTTTTAGGGTGAGATAGATGAGGTTTTCACTTTTCGCTCTCTAGGGCAAATATCCATTTAAATAGCCAGGCTATATTGGCCAATTTTCAACGGGCGGGTCGTCGAACTACCCGAACCGTTCCATTCGTTTTTTGGAAATACCAAATTGTATATTATCTTGAATTCGCCTCAATTTAATATATAAAAAAAAATTTAGGGTATGATTGGTTGCGTAAAAGTGAAATGAAATGTTCGAACAGTACTGTGATTGGATCTGAAAATTTGATAACCAACTTAAAAATTTTTTTAAAAATCTTTTGATATCAATTAAGTTTTAAAATTACTTTTTTATACCTTGTGGTTTAATTTATTTTCTTATACTCATTCTTAACATGTTACATTAAAAATTTATTATAAAATAATAACAATCAGAAAATAAATTAAAGCTAATTTTCAGTTTTTGAGTTAAAATTAAAAATAATTATTTTTCGAATTACAATATAATATAGAAACTAATTCAAAATATTTAAAACTTTTAAGAGTCTAGAAACATAAAAAAAACATACTAAATTTTTATTTTTTGAATTTAATCTTCTATATTTTATATTAATTCGATTTTTTTTTATGTTTTATTTTTTTGTAGTTTAAAATATACTTTTTTATACTCTAAAAATGAGGTTTGGGGCATCCTTGAGTGTGACCTTTATGTTTGTGTGGCGTTTGTGGAGGTTTTGGTCGTCCTCAAGATGTGGTTGTTTAGCCGGTGCATGTGTCTTCATGCTTTGAGTCGTGAGTGTCGTCTCCTGATGATTTTGCTTTTGCTTTTGGTGAGGATGGTGTATACATTGTGGGTTTTTCGAGGCCGATTATGGGTATATCGGAGCTGATTGCTGCTGAGTAGATTATAGTTGATGGTGGTGGTTTTGTGCTTGATGTTGGTTTGTTGGAGAGGGTTATGCGCATTCTTATCACTATTGTGAAAATCATCCCTCATTGTTGTCGTTTATCCTTATATCGAGCGTTATTGGGTGCTCTTCTAAAGGTGGTCGTTGAGCCAAGTTGTGTGGCTACTTGGATTATGTTGTTTTTGCTTCCTCGTTGTACGTTGCAAGTGTTCAGGCCTATCAGTAGGCGAGACAAAAAAATAAGGAGGTATAAAGTCGATTCAACATCAACGGATTTTGCAGTGCCTGTCTACTTGGGGAGAGGATGATGGTGTCTCTAGGCTTGTGCATGCGTTGTTAGGCTGTTCAGAGCATATACCTATTATAAGGGTTGATGGTGACTCAAGGAATGAAGTTAGTTTGGAGAGGAACCCTAATATCAAGCAGTATCTTCGTAAGGTTTCGGATGAGCATTTTATGGTTGTTGTTAAAGTTTTGTGCTCTCCTAGAGTAGCTCCTTATAACGATGAGACTTTGAAGGCGTTGGAGGCTAAACACCCCTTCAAACCTCCTCCTTTTAAGCCTTGTACTACATTTCATGAACCACCCCTCATTGTTGATTGTGATTTGATCTTTAAATGCATCAAGTCTTTTTCCAAAGGTACCTCTTATGGTTTGAGAGCACAACATCTTTTAGATGCTTTGTGTGGTGAGGGTTCCGTTGTTGATACATGTCTTTTGAGAACGCTTTCTTCAATGGTTAATTTGTGCCTAGGAGGTAAGGGGCCACTGAGTTTGTTGCTTCGGCACCTATTTCCCCACTGCAGCGGGTATTGTATGGAGGCGGTTAGTGTCCAAAGTAGCCATGAAGAAAGTGAGTAAAGATATGAGGGAATATCTTGGAGATTTTCAATTTGGAGTCGGTATCCTAGGTGGCGCAGAGACTATTTTGCATAGTGTTAACAGGGTTTTGAGCAAGCGACACTCTAATGGTTCTCTGGCTATGTTGACTTTGAATTTTTCTAATGTCTTCAACCTGGTTGATATAACTGTTTTGCTTCGGGAAGTAAGGGAAATATGTCCTTTTATCTCTTTATGAATTGATTTCTTGTATGGTCAGGCTTCCATTTGTATGTTCGTGATGCTTTTATTTGGTTGGCCACCGGTGTGCAACAAGGAGACCCTTTGGGGCCGCTTCTTTTTTCCCCTTGTCTTGCTCCCACTTCTTCATAGGATCAGAGACAATTGTAAGCCTCTTCTACATGCTTAGTATCTTGATGATGGTAATATTATTGTCCAGTTAGAGAAAGTTGCTAGAGCGCTTGATATCATTCGATAGGTTGCCCGAGTTTTGGCCTCGAGTTGAATGTTTGCAAGACTGATCTATTTTGGCCTTCGTGCGATGGATCAAAGCTTAGAGAAGGATTATTCCCTAATGGCATTACGAGGCCGGAACTGGGTGTGAAGTTGTTGGGTGGGTAGTGATTAAAGACGACGAAATCATTAGAGAGCTAGTCATGAAAAGTTTTGTTAAGGTTGTTGAGTTGATGCACCTTCTTCCGCATTTGATGGACCCGTAAAGTAAGCTTCTCTTGCTTCGTTATTGTATGAGTGTTGTTAAGATGTTGTTTAGTTTGAGGATTTGTCTACCGGATCATGGGGAGTGTGCAACTGCTTATTTTGATTTTGGACTCCGTGGATCAGTCGAGAATATTGTGGTTTGTGGGGGTTCTTTTTTTGGCAATCTTTAGTTGCGACTTGCTTCTTTGCCTATTCGGTTCGGGGGGCTTAGGTTATACTCAGTTGTGAAGACTTCTTTTGCTTTTGTGGTCTCTAGAGATCTTGGACTCTTCAAGACCATATTTTGCGGGACAGTGAAGTTGTTGATATGGGCTTCGATTTTTTGGAGCGTCGGACAATCTTCAAGCTTATATTCCTAGTTTCGATCTTTCTGGTTTTATTGTCAAGAACACCATCCCCCCTAAAGCCCAACATGTTTTGGCGTGTGACTTTTGATTTGACCCTTAAATAAAAAGCGGTTTTTAAGTTTCTACAATCAGCGCATAGCCAATATTTCCTTCTTTCTATACCTATTGATGGACTTGGACAGTGTATGTCTCTTGTTGAGTATCGCACGATCCTCAAGTATCGCCTTATGATTTCTTTGTTCCTATCTGATGCGATTTGTGCTATGCCTGATTATCGGAGGATTTTAGATGCTTTTGGAGAGCATGTGGTTCATTGTAATGAACTACCCGGCTTCAAATATAGTCTTGATCTGGTTCGTGATGTTTTATATGATGTGTTTAAGAGAGCGGGGGTTTCGGCTAAGAAGGAGGTGCCCGTGTCCTTCTTGACTGATCCGCGTGAAAGAAGGACTACGTTGAGGCGGACATATGTGTTAGTGTTTGGATGAGTGGGTGAAAAACCTGTTTGTATTGATTTGACGGGAGTCTCTCCTTTGATTTGTTTGGGTAGCGAGCCTTTTGTGGTGTGTAAGGCGACCCTCAATGCAGACTTTGCGAATGTGGCTAAGCATGAAAGGGGCTTTTGACACGTTTGGTTTCTTGCGTCCGATACCGTCGAGATTCTCAAGAGGGTGCAGCGGGTCTTGCACGGTAATGTTGTGTCGCCCAGGTCTTCAGACATAATTTTTAGAAGGATCAATTTTGCTATCCAAAAAGAATTGGTGGCACAACTTGTTGCCCGCTTACCTTCTAACTCGATGTAAATTCATATAATGAAAACTCATTAACGTCATTTTCGCCCGATAACTTTTCCAACAAAAAAAATTAAAAATATATATTAAAAAGTACTTCTATTATAAAAGTTATTAATTTAAAATTTAATGAGGTCATAATTAGTTTTAAATTATTATTCTATTTTTAAAAATTATTTTATAATGAAATTTTAAATGTAATATATTAAGAATGATATAAAGAGAAAACAAATTAAACCATGAGGGTACCAAGAGGAATTTTAAAACCTGGTGGATATCAAGAAAAAAAAAAGTTCAAGGCTTCGTGGTCCAAGAGAAAATTCCCAAAAAAGAGGAAAGTTTTAAAAAACAAAACTCTAGTTAAAGCAAAGATTGACGAAAGAAGACAATGTGAATTGTGTAACCATTATCTTGAGGGCTTTGTTCACAAGCTTATTGAATGTCCTTTTGGTAAACAAATTATTGCCAATATCAATAGGTCAATCTTGACCGAACTTAACAACATTAACCTTGAAAATTAAAAAATAAACTCATGACCTCCTACAAGAAATAGAAAAACAAATTTGGACTTATCAAGTTCGCATGCTTTTGTAACGCCCCAAATCCACGGGACTCGGGGTGCTACGGGCGAGACCTCACAATGGGTCCCGACCCTTAGCTTGAGAACAATTTCACCGGACCTTCCAACATGGCACAAATAAAGATCGAGAACTCAATTATGTTTTTAATGTACGCGGAAACGAAAAGTACGAAACTACAACTTGGAAACTCAGCCGAGTCCTCAAAACAACGTAAATAAATCCGAATTCTAACAAAAGACAATATCCATAAAAGACGACATGAAAAGACTCAAAACATCCCCGTCCTATAATGTACGGAGACCCCGGCTGTCCACTCCTCCGCCTCACTCGGCGGCATTCCTAACCTGCAAGTCATCTACACATCCATAACACAAAACATAAAGCACACAAGTCCGATTTCTTATCTTTATTTATTAAGTCGTATTCCAATCTAGTTCAACTTCTTTTGTGACACGCGACCCCAATGGTCTCGCCCCGGTCCCTACTTACCGACAAGGAATGGTACGGATGCATCCGTCCATCTAACCCGCCGGGCTAGTCGCCGAGAATCCCCTAGGCCTCACTATGGGCTAGGCAGTATTGTCACCGCCCGTTCTCATACACTTGGGCCAATATAAACATATATATAAAGTCGGTGGTCCTAATTACCGGTTTCATCGTTATAACATAAAATAACACACACCACCAAACACACAACAATACTAATACATAAAATACGAGCTAAGTAAGTCCGAAGACTTACCTCGTCCAAACGCTACTCACAAACGCTCGCGCTTCCCTTGGGAAGAAGCACTCAACCTGTTCATAACAAGGTATCATAATAACCCGCTCAACTCGAGAAGTCTAGGACTTCTACACAAATGATCTACGCAGGATCATTTGACTCGCATTCGAGGACTGCTTCCTAGAGTCTACCATAATTACCGTCAAAAACGACGTACAAGCTAACGAGGTCTAAAAACGCTCTTCTCATTCACCTAAGGTCTCAAAAGCCGCTACTTGGCATTTCCTCTAAGTTATGCTAATTCCAACCTATCATGATACTACGGAACATAACTAGATCGATATGAATTCGTGACTTTTTATCGGGATCCGGACCTAGCATGAAATTACCCAATTTAGCCCATACGCTAAATTGATCATCAAAAGTAAGATATCCAACCTAATATTAAACTCGTTATAAATTCCGAGTTTAAAACCCGCTAACACATTTTCCGGGGCAATTATACATTTCCTAACATATATGGGTCAAAACTAAAATTAAACAATCTGCTGGGTATAATCTGTAATTAACCATAATTGAGGCATATTCTGTAATTAACCAAAAGCTGAGGGCAGAAGTGCAATTATACCAAAAGAGGGGAAGCCGACCGTAAATAAGCCAAAAGGGGTTCCGGCCGGCTCTGCAGCCCTGGACGCCGGCGTGGGCGGTACTCTGGCAGGGGGAAGGCGGATGCAGGCGCGTGGCGGTCCTTCCCGTGGGTGGCGGCCTTTCTCCGGCGACAGAGAAGGAGAAGAAGGAAGGCTGCAGGAGAGGAGGCGTCGGCGGCGCCGGCAGGCGAGGGCGGTTGGCTCCCGGCTGGCTCGACGGTTTTCTCCGGTGCGCGAAGCGAGGTGAGGTTGTGCCTAGGGGGTCGGCTAGGGTGCAACAGGGGTTGCTTCCGGCGAGCTCGATCCAACAGAGGAGGGAGAAGGGGAGACTGGTGGCCGGGAGAGAGGAGGCGGCTGAGCTCCGGGCTCCAGTGGCGGGGCGGCTCCGAGGAGAGGAAGAACGAGGGAGAGATGAGAGGAGGTGCAATAGGGCGTGGAGTGAGGGAGAGGAAAGGAGAGATGGGGCTCCAGGGAAAGATGAGGCCGAAAGGGTGAAGCAGTGGGTGCTCACTGCTGGGACAGGCCACGTGGGACGAGGGGTCGGGTAGGCAGGTGCAGCTAGGCGGGGTAGCATGGTAGGTGGGCGGCAGCTGCAGGCTAGCGGGGTAGGGCAGCTCCCACGCCAAGAAGAAGAAGACAAAAGAAGGCAGCGGCGGGAAAAAGAGGAAAAGAAGAAAAGGCAGCCGTTGACGTGGCGTGGGCCCAAGTGACGTGGCGCCTGTGTGGCGTGGGGCCCACGCTGAGGTGGAGAAAGGGAGAGAGAAAAAAAAAAGAAAAACAACGAGACGGGTTCACAACTCATAAAATAATTCCGTAACGGATGTTTACGGGTCGGAATACTTTCCAACATTCTCGTAAAATTTATTTACGGGTTGGAATATTTTCCGAACAATTCTGTAAAATAATTTACGGAAGGAGAAATAAAAAGATATATTTATTTCTAAAATTCCCGCACGTTACAGCCTTGCAAGTATTTAGTGGAGCATTTGGTCTTCAAGAACAAATTAATTTCTATAATAATGAGTCTATTGGTCCTGGTAATAAGATAATCATTTTCATCAAAAACCAAATTCATAAGTGGAAAACTAACTTTGATGGATCAAAACTCGCAATATTAAGTTGGATAAGCCAAAACCTAGTTTCTATAAACTTAACTTTGATGGATCAAAACTCGATTCGGGTATAACATCCATTGGTTTTGTGATTCGAAACTACAATTAAGAGGTTGTTAGCCTCGACACTCAAAAAATAACTTCAACTCGGGAATAAAAGCTGAAGCTTTTGCTCTTAAATCTGGCTTACAAGAAGTCGTCATGTTGTAGATCAAAAAGATCGAAATCGAGGGTGATAATTTGTGTGTTAGCAAGGCACTACAAGGTTTGTGGAGTTATTCGTCGGGTGTCGAGATGATTATATCCGACTCCAGATTGGATCTTCGTTTATTTGATGAAGTCCATATCAGACATGTTCTCAAAGAATCAACTGTGTTGTTGACCGATTAACTCATATGGAAATCTCGATCCCAAACACCAATTTTTCTGATGCTCCCGAACTTCGTGTTATCATTCAGAAGGATGTCTTAGGTTGGACTACCTTTAGAAGGTAGATCAACATAACCACTTTCCATTATTAAAAAAAAGATGGAAATGAAATGAAATTTAAACAATTTAGTCCATACATATACTCATCACGAAAAAAAGATAACTAATATTTTCTTTTTTGACGCTCATAATCACGTCATAAATAATGGTCTAATTTTTAAATAATCAAGTTGAATCATGAAATTGAAAATATAACCGTCTACCTTTAGTCATTTGATTACTAACCACTTATATAAAAAATATTCTTTTTTCCTATATTTTTTTAAAAATTTTGTACTATCAACAATAGTTGATAATGCAATTACTGTTGATAGTGCAATTAAAGATAGTCAATTAAAAAATTTAAAGAAATAAATTCTTATATATTTTTAATTAAGTGGTTAGAAACCAAATGAGTTAAAGTTGGCGGTTATCTTTTTTTAATTTTTCTACATTACGCAGCTATTCTACCTACTTTTTTCATAATGAAAACAAGTGTTGGACACATTTTTTTAATAAATTGTTCTTTATTCTTTATTTTTTTTGTACATATTGGTTCGAATTAATTCAAATTTTTACAAAAATAATGCACATATTGGTGAAGAATAATACACATATGAAATAAAAATAATTTGGGGACATATTGATACAAATATTGCACATACTATCACAAACTGTTGTGCATATTAAATTGCAATTAAAAAGAGAAATTATGAAGAAAAAAAATTAAAAAGAAGAAGAAGATATAGCCCTAGGCATTTGAGAGACTCATTCGTGTGATTACATGATATAAACTTACTATTCTAAAACCCTAACAATTTTGAGACTTTTAAGGTCCATCATCGGATACAAATTCAATAAATTCCTCCCTAAATCAAGATGTATGCTCTTGACGAACTATTGTCACCTAATATGTTTATGAGTTATAGAAAATACGTGAAAATCTCCCAACAACACAACCTCCTACACAATCTTCCACACAACCCTTATCATGACTTCCAACCACTCTTTTTTTTACTTAGTGTCATATCCGGGCACAACGTAAACCTCCACAATTTCACCTTAACCCAACACAATAACTTTTTCCCTAACTCACTTTGTTCGCCACTTTGACACGGATGGTGACCTGCCTACGAAGGATATCATTGTGATACCTATTAATCGCCAACATGTTATCACCAACTCCCAAATCCAACATCCAAGCTACGGAAAACCCCAACCGGTTTTGTGAGAGCCCTTTCTTTCGGACCGAGATCGGACCATATCCGAGATTGGCTTTGGCCGAGATTGGCCTTGCCGCACCCGCGGGCACGTTTGCCGCCCCTGCGGCCCTGTGATCCGCCCCTGCGGGTTACGGCGGCTGCAGCCGGTTTTGTTGATTTCCTTGACCCGTGCTTTACCTTCTTACCTTACCTTCTCTTACCTTGTTGAGCAAGGGTTTCGCTTCTTCACTTCACTTCTCCAGCTACCTACGTCCACCTTGCTTATCCTTCTTCCCTTGTGAGCTTGTTCTTGTTTTCCTTGGAGTTGGCTTTGGAAGTGTACTTGTGGTTGTGTGCTGATGCTAGTGTGTGTTTTGCTGTGCTTGGAAGCCAGCCTTGGTGTTTGATGATCCTCCTTGCAGCCTATAACCTTCTGCAGTGGTGAGTGCTTGTTCTTCTCCTTCTCTTCTTCTTTGATTTCATTCCTTGAGCTTAGTTTTAGATGTATGTTGATCATAGGATGACGTTGAATGTGTATTTATGTGTATGTGTATGAATCTGGAAGAGTATAGACGTGATTTGATCACGTGAAGAACCGAAGAGAAGCCGCAAAATCGCCTTCTGCACTGTCGCCGCCCCGCGGCCAAGAGCCACCGCCCCCGCGGCTACCGTGCCACAACGCCTGCGGCGTGCCAGCGGCGTGCCAGCGCTTGCCTGCGTTATGTGTCACCGCCCCTGCGACTTCTACCTTCCGCGCCTGCGGGTGACCCCTTTCACCCCTTCGGTCTTAGTTCACGCAGGTGCGTGTTGTCCCGAAACTACTTATAGTTAAGTAGTTTCCTTCCTTTCTAGTACGAGGGAACTAGTATCATGCTAGGATTCGGATGATGATGAGTATGGTATAGTTATGCCGGTTACGGCTTTGAGGTTTACGAGTCGGAATTGATCCCTTATGGATCCCTTGGGTCTAGGTGTGACCCTTTGTGTGTGATAGGATTGTGATATATATTTGTGTGCCTTGTATAGGATGTGTTGTCCTCCAGTTGGAGTGGACATTTCTGGGTTTTGCTCGTAGCGAGATACTTCTGAGATTGAGGTAAGTCCATATGACTTACTTAGCTGCCATCCTTATATGGGATGTGTGCATGAGTGGTGTTTGTTATATGCTTTATAGCATGCTTCACGTTGGTCACCGACTTATGTTATATTGACCGCCCATTATAGTGGCTGTGACAACTTACCCTTTCATCCCGTAGAGGAGTCTGGGAAGTTCTTTGTACGCTAGCTAGACTTGGTATACGGGAAAAGTACTGATACCACTCCTTATGGTATACGGGAAGGTGCGCTGATACCACTCCAGCTAGCTATTGCACGCAGAGGCGAGGATTATATTCCTCGTGTCACTTATTTTCATATACTGATTTATATACTCCTGTGTGTTTAACGTTATAAAGATAATAAACCGGGTAAATGTGTGATATCATGTTGATGTGTTATTGTTTATATGATGTGTGGTTGTGCTCTTGCCTATCTTATATTTGTGTATGGTTAGCTAACGGTTTTATACCGTGTTGTAGATCCTTTGCAGGTTAGGAGAACTGTAGAGTGATCCGGAGGGGTGATCTGCTGAGGGTTCCGTACACAGGGCGTACTCGTGGGTTTTGGGTTATTTATATTGTACGGAGTTGTGTTTGACTTTTGTACTCAGCAGTACTGTGTATTACTTTTGATCAGTATATATATATATATATATATATATATACACATCAGTTTTATGTTTTGTTTTAATCTATCAGTGCCTTGTTGTAAGATTTAGTGAAGTTGTTGTCAGGCTAGGGCCAGAATCCATTGTGAGATCCTAGCCCAGTAGCACTCCGAGTCCTACGGATTTGGGGTGTTATAGGTTTTCCACAATGCAAGATGAATATAGTAATCTATGGGAAGTTGTGCCTAGACCCATGGATACTAATGTTATTTGTTGCATGTGGTTGAGCATAAGCACATGTATAACGGTACAAAGTACGCCTCGTGGTGAATGATTGTGATGAGACGTTTAGCCTAATAGTGAAACACATTACCATTCAGACAATCTTGAGTGTAGTCTACTAGTCGTATCCAATGGTTGGCTGATCCACCATTTGGATGTGAATAACGTTTTCCTCCATGGCCACCTACAAGAGACAATGTACATGCACCATCTCTAAGAGTCACTAATTCTAGTCGTTTACTCGTCCTATGCCTCCTACATAAGTCCCTCTATAGCCTAAAACAAGCCCCTCGGGCATGATGCTAACGGTATTGGAACGGAGTTTGCTTATCTATTCTTATATTTAGATGAAATCTTCCTCATGATTTTCTTCACTACTCTCCTTCATCGGGTCACGGTCTCCCTCCATTCCGAGTTCACCATGACTAATTTGGAGGAGCTTAGCTACTTCCATATAGTGTATTTGTCTCACGCACTTCTTTTGGTACGTTCCTCCATCAACAAAATTAAGTCCGTGAGATCCTATCCAAGACAAAGTATGATTGTTTTAAAACCTACTACCTCCCCATTCGACACGGGTGGCCAAACTTGGAATTGTGGCAAACCCGAAGGTGTTTGATCCCACATATCCTTCTGGATTTTATTGGAGGCCTTTCAATATCTTATCTTTACCTATCCAGAAATTACATACACAGGTTAACAATTATGTCTTTTCATGCATAACCCCTTAGAAGCATCGCTTAAACCTCATGGGGCGCATTTTTTGCTACATCCGGGGTACTACAAGTTTAGAGTTACACATAGCTCGCTCATCATTGTCTTCCCTCACAACCTATTCCAATACCGATTGGGTCAGCTACCGAAATACCCTCTAGTCTACATCCGGCTATTGTATTTACCTTGGTGATAACCTCATCTCTTGGTCTGAATATATGACTTGTGACCGTATTTTGATCTAGTGCAAAATCCGAGTATCGGGATGTTGCAAATGCCGCGGCCAAGACATGTTGGTTGAGGAACTTGCTTTGTGAGTTTCACATCCCGCTACAAAAGGCAACATTGGTATATTGTGACAATGTGTATTTTGCTTACCTCTTCTCCAACCCATTGCAACATCATTGAACAAATCATGTTTGGCCTTAGATTCACTTCACTCGTGAGAAGGATTCTCTGAGGGTTTTGCATGTCCCATCGGAACACAAGTACGTCGACATCTTCACAAAGTTTCTCTCCCTTCTCGGTTGTTCAATGACTTTTGTTCCAATCTTTGCCATCACCTTCCTCCAACTTTGACTGAGGGGAGTGTTAGGAGATATATCTAGATAGTAATTGTATTATTATTACATATTTAACCCTAGTATATATACCCTAACATATACACATATAACCCAAGAGATCCCTTTGATGGACTCATTCATGCCATAACATTTATAAGTGAATAGCGTCATGAAAGTACTTTATATTCGTTTTCCGTTATCATAACCAACCGACCATTAGATTTTATGTGATTTAAAGAAAATTTTGTGTATGGGTATATAACTTTGATAACTATATTAGGTATGATCTAGTCGCTTGACCCATATCTCTTTACCTGATTAGCGGGTTCCTTTATCATGCTATCGTGATCAACAAAAATGTCAGTCCACCCCCTTCATTCCCCCTTAAGGTTACAAATTAGGGGCAAGTTGTTGACCATTGAGCTTACTACATATTAGGTATTATCCAATCGCTTAAACTTTGGGTCTCATGCCTTGCCCATATCTACTTGAGTTGGGCTTCAGACAAGTTATCATTTCCCAAATTGTTGTTGTTGAAAAAACGGAAAAAGAGAGTTCAAATTAAATATAAAAATAAAAACATTATAGAAAAACAAAGTAGTTCAATGGTCATTGAAATTGTTCTTCAACCTTACCACAAGGTTTTAGGTTGGGATGACAATCTCACCCACATTCGACGTGTGGCCACGAAGTCACCCAAAAAAATGGGTAAAATAAATTATTTTTAGAACAATTATAAGCCTTCTAAGTAAAAAAAAACTAAATAGTCTCGAAAGTCTTTTTAAAAAAGGACTCAAATGACACGTTGGGGATGAAAAACGATTAAAATTTTAAATTCTTTTTTAAAGGGGAACATGTTATATTTTCAGTAACCAACATATTACATCAAGTTAGAAGTTAGACAGACAATAAGCTGTGCCGCCAACCCTTTCTGAATAGCAAATCTGATTCTCCTAAACACTACATCCGAAGACCTAGGTGACACGATATTACCATGCAAGACCTGTTGCACCCTCTTGAGAATTTCGACAGCATCGGGCGCAAGAAAACCAAACGTACCGAAAGCGAACGGAAGAAACACATAAGCTGGTTTGTGTCAATATCAACACTAATTCAATAATTTAAATTGTGATTTTTTCACAATAAAAAAAACATAGAACATGGTACTCTTTGGAATTTAACGGACGAATTTTTCCTTAATTTCTAGTGCTCAAGATCCCATAGCCAATATCGCATTTAGACCATATTGTACCCAAACATGCGTGGATGGTTTTGTACCATGTCTAGACCCGGACATCCCCGGACCTGGGCCAGACTTTGATGAAAAATTTACCCTTTTTTTGCGGACCAGACTCGGGCCGATTCCGGAATTTGGGCTTGAGGTCTTGCCCGGAGTGGGCTTCGGGCCGGGCGAGTCCCATTTTTTATGAAAAAATAAAATTATACATATTAAATATAAAAATAAATAAAATTATAACACATACTTCAAAGTAGCTAAATGGTCGTGAACATTTGAACCTTATCCCGAGGTATCGGTTTCGATTCCTACTATTCGCTTATATATTTTACATATTTAAATTTTTTTTAAAAATAAACGGGATTTTGGGTCGGGATTAGAGGCCCGGACGGGCCTACACCCTTGATCGTACCCGCCCGATGAGCTTGGCGGACCGGAATTAGCGGCCCGAACTGGCCTACCTTATGCGTCATGCCTGCCCGTTTTTGCAGGCGGGCTTGCCAGGTCTAACCATATCCCATGAATATGACCTACTCTAAAACGGGAATGACATACTTCAGTTGCACATGTATATGGAAAGTAGACATGACACCCAAAAAAAATGCATTTGGAATGTTACATGAAGAAAAATTCCGACAAAAAAAACGGTTTGGACAACGAATTTCGATCCCTATGGAATGTGGCATTTGTGACCATCACCTAGAAAACATTAATCACCTTCTTTATAGAATGTCCTTTCATGAAGTTAGCAATTAGGAATATAATTCCATATTCTTCTAGCATCATAGACTAAATACAATAAAATAATGAAAACCAACAAAAATAGTCAACATTCCGATGGAAAAAATATAATTAAATACTATTAGAACTG
Source organism: Fagopyrum tataricum (assembly GCA_002319775.1). Classification (NCBI taxonomy): domain Eukaryota; kingdom Viridiplantae; phylum Streptophyta; class Magnoliopsida; order Caryophyllales; family Polygonaceae; genus Fagopyrum; species Fagopyrum tataricum. The sequence continues at coordinate 8,425,265 of CM008285.1, read as the reverse complement.
CATTTCACACTTGATGAAAAAAACATTTCGATGGAAAAAATAGTCAACTTAATGGCCGATACTTTTACTTCTCTTGACAATTCCCACCGTTGTGCCGATATCCCTCGAACAATGACCTCATTCAGAATGATGTCTTTCCGCGGCTAGTGCAAATGATATATGTACTGTGACGTCTGCGACATCTTTGAACCTGTTTTTGTAACCGTCTATTGTACTATGATTGTTGTAGTAACCAAATCTTTTTATCTTTAAAAAAAACTAGTTAAACTCAATATTTGCTTTTATTTCACTTTAAATTCAACTTTAGAAATAATTTTCATTTTCAAAATTAACGTTACCAAATCACGTCCATTAACTAAAAGTATTTCTAAAATGATCATCATAATAAGCAAAAAATAAGTATAAAAGTTAGGAAATAATCATTCTCAAAACTTATAATAATGAAATTTATAATTGGTCTTTGCTCTCATTCATATATTTATTGAATTATTAAAAACAGGTGATTTTGCATATCACAATATTAAATATAATCATAATTACGTAAAGTCTACCTAACTTTTTCTATATGTAGGTATGAAATGTTAAAATACATGAAAGTTTGTCTCTGTTGCTTTCTTTATCAACAATAATCTCCCAAATTCATACATGGCTGACGGATCTTCAATCCTTCCAAAAATAAGCGAACTCAACCCCTGATTCACACATGGAAAACTGAATTAGAAATATTTTTGCCGGTTGCTCACCATTGAAATCATCTGGGCGTGGTTCAGATTTCATTCCCAATTTATGCGGATTCTCAGGGACACCGGCCGTTTTCTACCCGTCACCGGCTTCAATTGGGTCCGGTCCCGATTCGTGAATGATTTACTGTTTCAGATTCAGATTTGTAAGTTTCATAAATTTCTCTGGACTAAGATTGATAGGACAACCCAAATTCCTTGTCTAATCGCTACTTGCTGGGAAGATTCCGCTACAAGTTTTTGTGATTCGATTTGAAAATGTGAATTTTACTTCACTGTATCGATTTGATTTTTGTTCAATAGATTTGTTGGTGATATGCCCGTAAAATTTGATAAAAATGTTATCAAATGATATTATTTGGTGTTGATTATGAGTTGGATCGTACTTTTACATCGATTGTTTGATGCGATCTTTCGAAGAAGTTATCTGCACAGGTGTATATTTTATGGCGGATTATACTATTTTATGGCGGATAGGAATTACACATATCTAGTACCTGTAGAAGTGTAGAACTGAATTATGCTTTGATTGGTTCATGATATATAGTAACAAAATTTGTTTGTTTGTGTTTCCTGAGATTGATTATTTTGATAATCCTGTGAACTGTAGCAGGGGTGTGAAGCATAGAGGAGGAAACTAGATAGATATAATCGAATCAAACTGCAGGTAATGTCCATTGCCTGCAACAGCAAGCAATGCGGTTGTGGAGAGACAAGTTCGATGAATTTGCAGAAAGTTGGTTCCATTGTTCGTGAGCTTAGAGACCCTTGCCTTCATAATTCATCTTTAAAGGCCGTGGTGGGTGTAATTCTTTCTATCCCTATTTTTCTTGATAAGGATTTACTTGATGATGTGTGAATGCGATTGTTGCTTTCCCTGAATGATTCCAATCATCCAATGGTTTGTGTTGTTTAGGAGTGTCACTGTGTCAGCATGATGTAATTTGGGTGGTATATAGTGTAAATAGGTCACTGACATGTAAATTTCAGTTGAGATGCAAGGCTGTAGCCAAATTAATTCTTGGTTCATGCTGGCATAATGGTTCAAAGTAATGGAGAATTCTCGATGCAATTTTGTTGTCATTCTTACTTCATAGTAGAGTGTGTTGGTAATCCAACTTAATAATGAGCTATTGTGGTACACAAGCTGTTTCTTGTATAGAAGAGTATACAACGATTTGCTATTGAAGTAGTTGTTAGAGACCATTTCGAGACTACCTGTAAAGGTTGACAACCAAAATACAATTTTACCTTATTCTCTTTCTTTCTGACTTTTACATAATGAGGCTGTGCATTGACTTTTCTTTCTGCCTTCAGCTAACTATGTATTAGCTGCTGATGGTACAGGTTAGCAAAATGTTAAGACCTGAGAAGTGGCAAGCAGCTTTTGATAGTGAAGGGAAGATTTTGGGTTTCAGAAAGGTTTTGAAGCTGATATGTGCTGGGGTGCGTGTATTCATGTGTTAATTTAAGGAACCTTTGTGCTTTCCACCTCATGCATCTTTTACATATTTCCTTCTCCTTAATTCTTACCAATCTGAATTCGGTTCTGTAATCCACATCCGATGTCTTTTTGAGCAGCTTTAAGCTGAAACGGCCTGACAGGCTTGGTTTTTGCCTATAATGTATTCTTATCCTACTTCTCTCTGACTTTTGTTTTCGTCATTTCTAGTTTCAATTATAAAGAATATTTTAAAATCAGTTTCTCTTTTCTGAAGGTTGGAAGTTCTTGCCAGATTTTTGTTGGTACTATTGCTTGTTGCAACTAATACATCCTGAACTTTAAAAGCATCTCTTCATATAAATTCCAAATTTTGATATCTTCATGTGGGTTGTTGATTTATAGTTTGTAATATTAAACAAAACCTTGCATATTTGACATGTTATCAGCTCACACCATCTATTTTCTTGGTGCTGGATTAATGGCTGTTCATGGTGAGGAATGTTATTTGGGTATAGGCCAAAATAGTAAACCCTTTATTTATATATTTTTTTGTTTCATGAAAGTGAAAGTGAGAGCTAAGTTTGATCCTTGGATCCAGGTTTATACAAATGTTTGTAATTATAATTATAGTTATTCTAGTATTTAATTTTTATTTCAATATCAGTTTTTATATTCCCGACTCCTGAGGTAGTTCTTCTTGTCGATGATAGGGCGTGGATCCTTGCATAAGGCCTGAAGTTTGGGAGTTTCTTCTTGGCTGTTATTCGTTGAACAGTACTGTCGAGCACCGCAAGAAGCTGAGAGCAGCTCGAAGGTTAATAATTCTGCATTTTCAGCTATATTTTCTGAAATATATTTTGTTCTCTTGGTTGTCTAACTGACTAAAATCTTATGAACTTTGTTCTGTCGTCAGGTTTTAGTTCAGATGCCATAGGTTAAGGTTATCATGATCTGATCACTGGAGTTATGTGGATCGGATTGTAAACCGTAAGATCTTACAGTTTGATAAATATGATATAATATGATTTAATGTGAACTTGATATAACAAAAAAAATGAAAACATAGATTTAAAATTAAAAAGAGTTAGAATTTTCCAAAATCAGTTTCATATCACAAGTTTATCGGTTTTCCTGTCAATAAATAGCTACATAAAATCACTTAGACATTAATTATGATGAATAAAACATCATTTTACCATTGAGCTCAATTTGGCGTTGCAACCCCAAAACAAAAGTCAAGATCTTAGGATTATAGCCGGATCGTAAGATCCTTATTTTTTTAAAATCTGTTGAGATGAGTATCCCACATCGATTGCATATGATTGTTTCGAACTTTTTCGTCATTAAGCACCAATGATGAAAAATTACCTTTTGTATCTCTTTGTCTGTGCCAAGGATTTATATAGCAAGTTGAGTTGCAGAGCCTTTTCTTTTCCCTCTAAAGCTGTTTGATTGGATGGAATTCCTCATACTGTTGCATGAATGGTATCAATGATGCCATGTAAATTAGTAATGACATGATGTAAATCCTTTTTCTTCTTTTAGCTTGCTATATAAGTGTGATGATACGTCATTATGGTTTTTTCAAGCCAGTTTCTTATACTAATATCTTTTTTGCTATGTAAAGACATCATGTTGTGTGCACAATCTTACTTTTCTCTAGTAATTTATTCCTTCACAATATGTAATGCAGAGAGCGGTATGAAGAATTAGTAAAGGAGTGTCGAAAGATGCATGCAAGCATTGGAACTGGTATGCTTGCATTTGTGGTTGGCTCTAAAGTGATGGATATGAGGACATACTCCAAAAAAATCGATATAAAGGAACCTCAAGTTGAACCTGTACGAACTTCTGAGGTTGATTCTAACAGATTAGATGATAAGATTGACAGAAATGATGATGGTGACGAGATATTTTACTCATGTCAAAGAGAAAGCTTTAGTGATTCGTCTGACATTGTCAGTGTGAGAGGAAGTGCTGATAATGCAGCTTATGATTCATCTTCTCTCATACCTACGCCTGCTGAGTACATTAGCAATCGGTCAAAGTCTGGGAATGAAGGGTGTGAATCACAATGTACAGTTGAACATGTGTTTGATTTTCCAGCTTTACCAGTCACAAATTTGTTTCAGATGAACGGTGACATTGACAAAGAACACGAATCTCGTGATAGTAAACACACAGTCCAAAGTGAACCGATATACGATGATGATTCTATGCACAGTTTTGAAATCAATAACAATGAAGACTTAGTTAAGGAATCAAATAGGTCATCTAGTGATAGTGCAAAACATACTTTTAGCTCTGAAATTGTAATGGCTGATAGTAATGGACATGAGCCAACTCTGCAGTCCAGTACCCCCAGGCAGAATAACAAAATGGTAAGCAGACAGAGAATGTCTGGCTCACCCGATACACAAGGAATGGATGCTAGCACGTCTGTAGGAGTGCTTGGTGAAAATAAAGTTTCTGAGTGGCTTTGGACCCTGCACCGTATAGGTATCATAGTTCTTCTAAACTCATCATTTCCCTCCAATATCTTCAAGTTTTTTTTTTCTGCTGCATGAGAGATTAATATGGCTTTTCAGTTGTTGATGTGGTTAGGACGGATAGCCATCTTGAATTTTACGAGGACCCAAAAAATTTAGCAAGGATGTCAGATATACTCGCTGTCTATGCCTGGGTTGACCCTCAGACTGGATATTGTCAAGGTAGTGCCCTTGTTTTTTTTTTCAATGCTTTTTCTTGATCCATCTGCATTTTCCTTCAACCAATCCGTTTTATTCACATGTTTTAGATTTGTCTATGTGACCTGATTTTTGTGGCCAGGTATGAGTGATTTATTGTCTCCTTTCGTTGTTCTCTTTGAGGATGACGCTGATGCATTTTGGTGCTTTGAGATGCTTCTCCGTAGAGTGGTATGTGCTCTATAACATCAATTTGTGCATTGGCTTCTACCCTTACAACAAGATTGCTTATTATTGTATGATGTGTCTCTTCAGCGTGATAACTTTCGTATGGAAGGCTCAACTGGAGTAATGAAGCAGTTACTTACGTTGTGGCATATTTTGGAACTTGTAGACAAGGAAGTATTTTCTCATTTATCACGGATAGGTGCAGAAAGCCTTCATTTTGCATTCAGAATGCTGCATGTGCTCTTCCGTCGGGAGTTATCCTTCAATGAAGCCCTTTATATGTGGGAGGTTTGTTGTCTTGAAATCTAATGTTTCTTCCCAGTTTGAAGCTTCTCTTACTTAGAGAGGCCGTGTTTGCTAAGTGTTTTTCATTTCGCTTATAGCTTATAAGCTGTGGATATATGCATGTTTAGTAGCTTACAAAGCTGATTTTCATAAGCTATTGATAATAGGCTTAATAGCTTGCGGCTTACAAGCTATATATTGATTTAGTTTTCATAAACTAGCTTATCAGTTTGTCATGCCTGAAAAATGGAGAGGGTTGTCAATGAGAATATTGTTCTGTTGGTTTGGTATTAGATAAGTAATAAAGCATGCAAATTTTCAAATGCTATGCATCTATCTGATTTGTAATCAGTGGGTACAGTTGACCATTCAATAAAGAGACCTGGTTTGTGATGCAAGTGCAGTGGGGAAGTTGATTTTTAACCTCAGCAAACAATGAATGATTTTTGAAGGCACCTTTTCGAAGCTTGTTTTCATTGTCAGTTTTAAAATTTTATATTTAATAAACTATATTAATTTCTTCATATGGTTTCTAAAATAGTAATTGCTGCAGATGATGTGGGCTGCTGATTTCGACGAATCTTTGGCTGTTAGCCTAGAGCAGAACTGTTTAGAACCACTGTTTTTGCAGCTTCCAAGGGTTTCTTGCTCTGACACTGGAGAAGAAAGGGCGGAAAGTGATGATAGTGTCCGAGGTGGATCTCAAGGAAAACAGTGCACTACAGAGAATTCTATCTCTGAGAATGATGGGATGAAAAGAGTCGCATCAAACATCTCATTTTGTGGGTTCACTAAGGGACTTTGGTCACGGAATGGGTGCATGCATTCAGGCGGTAGTTCTTTCTCATCCAATAATGGGGAAGATGAATTGCCTGTATTTTGCGTTGCCGCAGTTTTAATCCTCAACCGACACAAAATCATGAAAGAAACTCGTTCAATGGATGATTTGATAAAGGTGGGCGAAATGACTTGGTTCTTGTTTCTTTGCTGAAATAACAAGCTGAAGATTTTTAGTATTTCTTGTTTGAACCCAGATGTTCTCTGTTTGATCCAGGATTTTTGTCATCTTCCTTAATTAATTCTTACAGTATGGTCTCCTAAAACATTTAAGCAGTATAAATCCAACTAGTACTAATAGTGACCTCATGATTATGAGATTTCCAAAAACTTTTGGATGATTATAGTTGTTCCCTTTCATGCCATTTTTATTTGCTACTTCATGTTTACTAGTCTATTTTCTTATCATCGATCAACTTTGGTTGTTTATTATTCTTTTGAAATAAGCTGAATCAAAACTTAAGAGAAGTTGATCGAGTCTGGATCCTCTCAAGTAGTGCAGGGTTCATTTAGTGTATTTTGGGTGGCATCCATATATAGAACTGGTAATCTTGTAATGACACTCTGATGCTATTTGTGTCTCTTCTCATAAGTGTTCCTCTTATAGTCGTAGTTTTATAGATAGTACTATAGGGTTGCCCACCTACTGCACTGTGCATATGGCAGCAGGACTATTACATTTATACTGAGTTTAAATAAAGTATAAGCTCTCTTGTTAGCCATGTGCGTAAACTGGATGAATATATTCTATCATATGGAACAGTATGTCATTCTTACTTGTTGTTCAGATATTTAATGATAACGTGCTGAAGATTAACGTCAGAAGGTGCATAAGAACAGCTGTCAAACTGCGGAAGAAATATTTCTACAAGGTTAGAATGCTCCTTTCTCATTATAAACACCCAAGACTATTCTTTTTCGATGAGACTAATCCATGTAGAATGCATCGAGTGTTTTGCTAACTTTTTTTTATAGAACCTACACCAAAGTATTTAATTTTTTGGGTACCAACGTAAAGACATTTGATGTGTTAATTTTAACTCAGAATTTGATATTTATGGGAGGCCTTGACGACAAAAGTGAAAAAGCATAATTGTGGGTCTTGAAGAGGGATAGCTCCTATTAGACAGTTGATAAGTCCTCTTAGTTGTAGGAGATTCAAGGGGACCAAGCTCGTATATGTAAGGATGTAGTTACTGCAGAGGAAGATTACCCACCTTTGATTGCAGATCGTGTTAAGAGTAGGGTGAGAGGGAATTGGCTGTTAGGTTATGAAGAATGTCAATTGTCAGGATAGTTTGTTGGGAAGTTCCCGTATTGGAACTTTGAAATAAAATCTAACAGAATATAACAGGAGAAGAAACCCCTACTCATAAGGTTGAGCTGTTGTAATAGAAGTTGGATCTCGACAAAGATGTAACCCCGATATAAAATCATTGTCCGTCCGTCAGATATGTTAATAGGCGCCTAGGGCTGGGGTAAATTGGTGTCTCTACCTGTACATATGCAAAGTCCTTCTCGAATGTTTATCTTCCAGAAAATATATCACTTTGAAAATAAAATTTTTTTAGCAGTTGAATTCATACAACTACATATCACTATCCTGCATTTGTAGCCTAATTCACCCCCTAAATGTTATTCTGAGCAGGTGATTAAGAACAATGGCATGGTAGATTGGAGTGCTTCTATGGAATAAGCTAGTAAAGCTTACCCATGGCACTAAACCATGCTCGGAAGTGTAAATCTGTGGTAGATAGTCACAAATTATCCTATAAGCTAAAGCATATAGCAGAGAGCTCGTTCCATGTGAATGCCTATTCAGTAACTTGTGTCGTGGACATCTCTTTTGCATCTTGAGCTTGGTGAGTAATATATTTACAGCTTTCATAGATTACAAAATTCATTTTCTATACTAAAATTTAAAATTACCTGTTCTACAAAACTGAGATGATTAAACATGTGAAATTGCTCATAATTCTGCATGTCATTTGCACGAGTCGGCTTCCCTGTGGCTGTCATTGTCCTCATTAGCTCTATTATGGTTAATTTCAATATATGCAGACGGTGCAGTTGATCATTTAGATACTTAAAATTCAGTAACATGTTTTTTACTGCATTGCCAGTAGTAAACGTCATGACATACCATTATTGAGGTAGATAAATCAGGCATGATATGAAGTTTTATTTGCTAAATCATGCATGATTAGGGCTGTTCAACGGTTCGGACCTTTAGCATGTGAAGAAGCTAACGGTCTTGACCATATTGTACCATTTTGAGTTTTTTTTATAAACAATTATAGTGTACGGTTTCATTACGGTCTGGTCCAAACCCGGACAGTAACTAGTTCTATTTTTTAACAATAATTTCTGGTCAGTCCAAAAGTGCCCCTATGTAGTCTTGTAGTTATGGATGGTTTCTTTCTTATGTCTACAAATTGATGACAATTCCTTTGATTTACAGTATGTGGAGCAAAGGCTTTTTCCCTAGACATCTAGTTTTGAACTCGACAATCCGCCATTGAAGAAGAGTAGTGTATACCTTGATTATAAAGAGAGCTAGTAATTAATTTTTAGACTTCAATCATTTCTGTATGTATTTTTTTGGTGCAAACTTCATATCAATGATTCATAGAATGCTTCCCGAGTTGCTCCGAGTCACCACCGTAAACTCGGCCTTTAAGAGGTTGTATTGTATGTTATTAAATTCTCTAAGGTTTTTTCCCCAGAAATTCAGAATACATCTCTTTGCTGTTGTTCCGATTCTTGTAATTTCTTACTCGAATGCAACTATTATAATCGGGTTCTTGTAATTTCCGGGAAATTTACAGAAACCAGCCAAAAAATTTTGATGTGTTGCGATTTGATGTGTAGTTCTATCTTATGCTACTCGTTGAATCCAATAGATCAATTCTCTTAAATGGCCTTTGATGTGAAAGTTTGATTGATTGCAGATTGAGAGTCGCGTGCGTTGTGTCCGAGTACATCAGATAAGTCCAATAATCTTTTATCATAAAACCAATCAAGAGTATACACCAAAATTTATAAATTAGGCTCTCAAAATTTCAACTTTAGATTCGATGGACGAACTTTATTATCTCAACATGCTTTCACAAAATGGAATAAAGGGAACAAGCTTATTCTATCATAATTTATCATGGCATCCTATCGGTTATTTTAGTCATGGCATCCTAGCGGTTATTTTAGTCAGTCCGGTTTACAATTTGTGGATTAACTATAAAGAGAAAATGTTATACCGTCTTTCTAAGTGTCAACTAAACATGTTCCTCTAGTTACACTTGTGGGTCAAGTTGGGATCGAAATCATTTTGTTCGGACATTAAGGTAAACTATATGTTAAACACGTTTTGATGGAGACCAAGGGATTAACTTGACAGGCTAGTCTTGTTAACCATATGTGGTTGTTAAATAGCGCCAACTGAGACCACAAATCCTACAAAATTTTTCATAACTTTATGTCTACAAAAATTACTGGAAAATTTTAGGGTGTTACAAATTGCGTAAATTTCAATTTCATTCCGGTCTTATTTTGATCTCACCCCGAATCCGACAGGATTGCATTCAAAACTACAATCCGATCCTACAAAAAGTGTTGGGATGAGAAGCGGGTTTTAACTTATTGTCCCACTAAGTCTATCTTATCTCATATATATATATATATATAACTAAAATATTAAATTAAATTAAGATATTCATACATCTATAATCTCTACCTTTAATTTCTTAACCCTAAGAATATTGTTAGAAATCAAATCCTCAACTTATGTTGCCTTGTAATATCACTTGTATTTTTAAATTAGGGTTATACCACCGACTTTATCGTTCTTCGTTGTTATAGTCCTACTTATTTGATTTTTCACAATTGGATTACAAGTACGATTACAAAAGTTGAAACTGGATTTTAGAAGTAGTTTAATAAACTTTAGCCCAATTTTTTGAAATTGGATTATGAAGTAGTTTAATAAACTTTGGTCCAATTTAGAAATTGGATTTTAGAAGTAGTTATCTAAGAAATATATATATATATATATATATATATATATATATATATATATATATATATATATATATATATATATATATATATATAAAAAAGTTATCTAACAAAATGAATAAATCTTTAGTTTCTTCATTTTGTTCCTCGTTTTAATATCTAGTCTTTATTTAGTTTCAAATAAGCATAATTTGATAAATTTTTATTTATTTTGTATTCTATATATAAATATGGAACATATAACACTATGTAACAAATATATATAATTCGAAGCAATAAATACGCTTAGAGGATTTGGATCATATGTGAAGGAGTATTTTGGTCAAAAGTGGAAAGGACTCTCAACCATTGGATGAAAATTGTAAACGACCGTGATTTTATCTCCTGGTAGATAGTGAGCGCTTAGGTTAACAGCCGTTAGCAGCGGCGTTCATTCACGCTACTTTCTTCTTCCTCCTTCTATTTCTTCGTTCCATATTCCCTGATTCGATTTCTTCAATTTTATTTCGTTTCTTTCATTCGATGCCGTTAACAAAGTCGTTCATTCAGGCTCCTTTCTTCTTTCTCCTTCGAATTCTTCATTCCATATTCTCTGAATCGACTTTTTCAATTACAATTTATCTTAATCGATTTATTTCATTCGATCTCTGTTGTACTTATCTTCTTCTCCTTTAATTTCGCTCGATGTATCACAAGGGGCGAAATAGTGAGTTTGAAATTTCTACAATAAATTGGGCCAGTTGAACAAATTGGACATATAAATAAACAAATTCACTTATAATTGAACAAATTATTGTAAAAAAATTTCCTTCACAAAATCAAGTTTTTATCAAATTGGACATCCAGTTGAACAAATTCAATTATAATTGAATAATTTGAATTTATAGTTGATCAAATTATTACAACTTATTTTTTTCTTCACAAAATCAAGTTTTGAACAAATTGGACATCGGGTTGAATGAATTCGACATATAGCTGAAAAAAATTCACTTATAATTGAACAAATATATTTTATAGTTGAACAGATTATTGTAACTTATTTTTCTTCACAAAATCAAGTTTTGAACAAATTGAACATCCAACTGAACAAGTTCGACATATAGTTGAACAAATTAAATTTCAGACTACACATTTGATCTTCTTCGAGAATGAAGAAAAAACATAGTGAATTACTTATTTCTTGTCGATCTTTGGTCGATTGTTGTCAAAATATTGTGCTGATTGCAATTAGGTTATGGTGATTTCGGAATTTATGGAATTTTTTAAATTTCAAGGGCTGATTTTTGAGAAATATGATTCCGGAACTTATTATGTGAATGACGCCTTGATTTCACACTATTTTTTATCGATTGTAATTGAAAGATATGTATACTGAAACTTCACTCGATTCAACCCTTTTTTTGATAGAAATAATTAACTTCATTCAACAATAAGATCATCGTCAATCAAAACACGTTAATCCATAGGTAAACCCTCCTCAACAGAAAAATGGATAATGAAAGAAGGGTAAACTTTCGCAAGTCAATCGGCAACCTTATTATGACATCTTCTAGTGTGGGTCCACTGGCATGAATCGAAGCCATTCGCCAGTTGATGTATCACTGTAATCCCATTTTCCAGTGCGCCCCTAATCTCAGACTTCCTTGAGTTCCTTCTAAGCTTTGTATGGATTAGCAGAGAATCAGTCTTGCACGTGATGTTCCTCCATCCATGCATGGTCCCTTGCAAACTTGAGAGACCAAATCATGGCCTCACATTCGCATAGCTCCACCTCCAAAACACCATGTAAGCTTTTTGTGGACGCGAACAATAACCTTCCTAAGCCATCCCTAGCCACCACACTGATCCCGCTTACACCCATACCCTTCGCAAAAGCGTCACAATTCAGTTCACCATCCCATGGGGCGGTCGAGTCCACCGGTCTCTCCCAATCTCCGTAGCATTAGTAACTGGAAAGTTTGGACTTTTTAAGCCATTAAAGTCATCCACACGCCTACCAACCTCATCGATAATGGAAGACATGTCACCTTTAATTCCCTAAAAAATTCTCAAGTTCCGGTATCGCTATAGTAGTCATATTATCACTATCCATATCTGACAATCCCTTGTATCTCCTTCCGAGTAAATGTTCAGAAACCATCTCATGAACGTGTCCACCCATCTTCCACATATATCGCCACAACATTGGGAGCCTCTTCCAGACTTCTCTCGCCGAAATACAATCCCCGAGGGCATGCATCTGACTCTCAACACACCCACACACCTCGCATCATCGTTCCACATCGATCTTCCGGATACATAGCCTTTCCTTGCAAGGTAAGATTTCTTTACATACTCTCCACGTGAAATCTCTCACTGCAAGGATCATTTCGATTTTCAAAGTTTTTTTCCCCCAATCCTTGTAACCTCTCCCTTCTGACGATGAAGCACCACTCATAACTCTTAGTCGAAGCCTCCAAAGCAAGGTGCTATGCGGTCTTAACATACCAGTGAACATTCCCTAGAAAAGAACCAGTAAAAGTCATCATCAATTTCCCAGATGATGTGCGGAATGTTCAACACCACCTCAACGTCAATATTATCCAGATGGGATCGAACCTCAACCTCATCCCACACCCCCTCTCCCAATCGATAAGATCGATGACTAGAAGATCCTCTGCTACATAAAGAGGCTTTACAATTGGCTTAAAGGTGGTGGGCCTTGGGATCCACGGATCCTCGCAGACTAAAATGGTCGACCCACTCCCAACACGCCTGCAAATCCCTATACGCAACACCTCCTTCCCCTTTAATATGCTCCTCCATGTAAAACTAGGCCTAAAACCAACCAAAGCATGGAGAAAATAACCATTCGGATAGTTCTGACTTAGCTAAGTTAACTTGTTGTTCCGACGCCTCTCCATAGCTTTGGAGGATACTAACAATTTCATTGCTCTGTTAACAAGATGCCTTAGCAAAAATCACACTATCGTCAACAGAAAATAAATGAGTAATACGGGGTGTTGAAGGTGCAATTATGATACACTATAAACGACCTTCATTTCTCTCCGTCTGATAAGATTGGAGAAACCTTCAGCACAAATAAGGAACAAAAAAGAGGACAAAGGATCGTCCTGACGCAAACCCCAGGATGGTGCAAAAGTGTGCGTGGGATTTCCTTAAAAGAGAACCGCGAAGGTGACCGTGATCACACATCTCATAATCAACATGATCCACCGATCATCAAACCCCATAGCAACCATGCATTGTTGAAGATAATATCATTCGACCATATCATATGCCTTAGCCATATCCAATTTGAGTTCCATATATCCCTGCTTCCCCTCCCTCAACTTCATGTAATGAAAAATTTCAAAAGCAACCAATATATTATCCGTGATCAGTCGACCCGGAACCAAAAAGAACTTTAATTATGGGAGATTAGCTTCCCCAAACACTTTTTCAACCGATTGGCCAACACCTTTGAAAAAATAATATTGCAAAGATTAATGGGTCTCACATCACGCATACAACAAGGATTATTGATTTTAGGAATAAGTGAAAATAAAAGTATAATTAAATGAAGAGGGAAACGCAACACCTCGAAAAAGATCAATAATGAACCTAGTGACATCGGGGCCCAAAATATTCCAATGATGTTGGAAAAAGAGAGCCGGAAAGCCATCTGGTCCAAGGGACTTTGTATGATGCATACCGAAAAGAGCACATTTCACTTCATCCTCCGTACAATTACCTAATAGTTCAGCATTCTCCTCCGAACCAAGCCGATTTATTGGACCCAAAACCGGCTCTATATTGTGGTCTAATTCTGTTGCAAATATGTTTTTGAAATAGTCCACCGCCACCTTAGGTTTACCATCCGAGGACTTCCATGTGAGTCCACTATCATCCACGAGTTTTGTTATTCTATTACGTCGTTTCTTTCCCGAGGCTTTATGATGAAAAAAAATTCGGGGTTCGGTCTTCCCATTTAAACTCGTTTGCTTTTGCTCTTTGATGCCATAACATCTCTTCCTGAATCATGAGAGCCCTTTCCTTGTTCTCCAATTCCTTACGTTTCAGTATCATTTCTCCAGTCAAACTAGAGGCCTGGATCTTCACTAACTCTACTCAATTTCTGTAATTTTTGGCCTATGTTACCAAAAGTCCTCATGTTCCAATCTCGCATGTCAGCACTACAACGTTCAATTTTTCCCTCCATACCACTTTGTGCCGAAATATTTCCCGGGTTCCCCCATGCATTACTCACAACCATTTCACAATCCTCACTTGTGGTCCATAGCGCCTCAAAACGAAAAGGACGCTCTCCTGATCGTCTTGTTCCACCCTCGTCAGTTCCGTTTACTTGGAGAAAAATTGGGACATGATCCGACATCGACCGTTGCAAATGAATGACTTTAGCAAGAGGCGAGCAATACATCCAATCTACATTGGCAAAGGTCATATCAATCCGTTCTCGAATCAAACCATCATCCAACTGACTATTATCCCATGCGAACCTTCCTCCTTTAAAACCTCCTTTAATTTTAAAAAAAATTAATTCAAAAAATAAAAATTATATGTAAAACTAATTCTATTATAAATTTATTAGTTTAAAATTTAATGAAGTCATAATTAGTTTTAAATTTATGTTATGATTTATTTTATTATTTTATAATGATTTTTTAATGTAATATATTAAGAATGGGTATACGGAGAAAACAAGTAATACCTTGAGGGTACCAAGAGGAATTTTGAAACTTGGTGGATACCAAGCGGAAAAGTCCAAACCTTGAGGACACCAAGAGAAAAAACTATATATATATATATATATATATATATATATATATATATATATATATATATATATATATATAACGAACAAGTTATCAAAATAAACTGATTGCCCGTTTGGTTGGAGTGTGGAATGAAAATGGAAATGATTTGATTACTTTTATGTTTAAACAGACCTCTAAACAAACACAAATTTTAATTGGTTCGAAATCATTCCGTTGTCAGGAATGATTCTTAGCGATACCAAACGAGCTATGAGAGTTAACCGTATTCTGAAACACAGAAAAAAACCAAACGAAACGACATCTGTTAATAAACCAAAATATAAATTAAAATTACAGATAAAATTCGTGTGTACACAAGAGTCCAACTAAAATATAAACACCTTTAACGAATGATCAATAAAAATTCAAAGTGGGTACATACATACATTAACTGATTTTTTTATAACTTATACATTTTAATATAAAGAAAATTAGTTGCCAACTAACTTGTCAAAACGTACTACAAAGCCATGATTGCATGAGTGGATAGGGGCAAAGGGATTTGGCAAACTATGATAGAGTATGGACTTGAGAACTTAGAAGATATTTTGTACAACTAACTTTAGTCCTTTATCTATAGCTAACATTGGTATGTATTAAATACATTGGCTGCTTAAATAAGTTATAGTGTTGGACCAAACTTAGAAAATAGGTAGATGCAACACATTGCTAGTAACATTCAATCAATGAGCAGAGACGCGGCTATGTAATAACCCTAACTTTTCTCGCAATATTTACGATAAAAAATTTATTTGGGTCGAACTTGATTATACAAAAAGCACATTTTCGGTTTACGTATAAGATTGATTTAACGTTTACGGCATAATTGACAAGAATCTTCGTAAAATTACATAATTTATAGAAAAATACAACAAAATTTTAGGTTTTTGGATTGAGCACAATGCATTATTTCGAAAATATTGATGTCGATATATTACATTTATAGTATTTATACACATAAAAAAATAAAAAATACAACAAAATTTTTTTGACAAACAGACGTTTACATCTGTTAAGGGTCTAACTATATTTGGATATACATAGGAAGTAGAACATATAGGAAGTAACTTATTGAGAAGAAAATCGTGGAGGTTTTAAAATCCGTAAGTAACAATATAATAATGTGTTTGGTTCGATCCAACTTACCTAGGAAGTCATAGGCTAACACGATTCCTTGTAATAAACATATTTCTATCGGAATCCTCGAAATTCGATAGATAATTTCAATTGAAATTTCACTATTACGATCAAAATTAGTAGAAAAAACACTATTTCGATCGGAATGTCCAAAATTCGATAGATAATTTCAATTGAAATTTCACTATTACAATCAAAATTAGTAGAAAAATGCACTATTTTGATCGAAATGAACAAATTTCGATCGAAATACAAAGAACGACATTCGACATACGACCGAATTAGTAGGAAAAAAAACATTATTTCGACAAAATGAACTTATATTCAATCGGAATGCTCAACATTTGATAGATAATTTCGATCTAAATGAACATATATCGATCGAAATATTCAAAATTCGATTAAAGAATAAATTGTTGCCATATATGTTATATTATTTATTGAAGGTATAATTTTTTAATTTTAATTCTATGTATCACACCTATAGCAATTATATTAAACCCATATATTAAACGTTATACAAAAAAATATGTTATCACTCGAATGAACATATCGTTCACAAAAATAAAACAACTTATCATGTGAAACTTCAACTTTACCGTACAATTCTCCATTCAATCGATCCTCTTTGAACTTTGAAGCATCAATAATTTTGCTCATGACGTGGACCAGTACATGTAAACACGTGGTTTAAGGTAGGAAGGTAGGATTATGTCTCACTCATGCAAACGACTTGTAAAATTACATATTTTCGTAAAAAAATACAATATGATTTTCGGTTTCTGCTGTACTTATGTTTACCCGTTACGATGGATTATTTCTAAAAATTTGAGGACGATATATTATATTTATAATAATTTTTTTATACTCTAAGAAACAGGAAGATTAATTCTTAAAAACCATCTGAATTTAGATGATTAAAGTATCTGAATTTTAAATGATGGAGATGTAATTTTTTTAATGAGTAAGGTATCTTTTTAAACAATTTTTTTACAAAAATAATTATTTAAATAATATTTTTAATAATCTTAAGAAGGAGAAAAATAAATTCGAAAATAATTAATTTAATTAAAGAATATTTTTAATAATTTTAGGAAGAAGGAAAAACAAATTTTCATTTTATTACCTCAATATTTGGTAACTTAAATATGCAAATCATAACTTATGGGTAGCTCTTAAAATCGTATATTTGTTTTGAGTATTGGGTATATGTTTGGGTAATTCAAAAAATATAATTGTGAATTGATTGGGTGTCTTAGCTTGAATATGCAAATCATAAATGTTGGGTATCTGGTGACATTTTCATGTTATCTTTTATCGAGTTGTTTTTATGTGTTTTATGTAGATTTGCATGAGTTTAGACATTTATATCCTTTTATATCCTTGCTATATCTTATTAGCATCAAAAAATGTTTACTATCGTTTGTCTCTTGTATTTAGGTGATTTTAGGCCAAAAAGGAGCTTAAAAGTACATATCTATCAAAAGGCTCAAGGAAGCAACCTACCTCATCATCAAATTGGAAGCAAGGAAGGAAGCAACAAGTAAAGCCCCGGAGCAATGCATGAAGAAGACCGGAGCATACAAGAGAAAAGTAAAAAATCACAAAGGAGATGCAAATCCTAAAGATCGAGTGTATATGCAAACTCAACTGAAGGTTCCCCTTCACTCGCACAAAGAAGAGGGACTTGACTCAATCTAGAAGACTTAGGCTCTCCCGCAAAATGAATGAAGCTAAGCGGAGACATAAAGCCACTCGGCCACTGAAAGTCACTCGACTGAAAGAGGAAGAAGTGACTCGGCCGCTAGTGTGAAAAGTCAAAGACATGTCACGCTGCTCAAGTGTTAGTCAAGTGAGATTCCTGACTCGTCTGTAGAATAAACTCATCTCACTGACTTACTTTTCAACATCAGTCGAGTAGACCTGGACCCGACTTGGATGAAGAGGGAGCCTGTTACAACCAACTCGTCCACATGACGATGACTACAAGGAAGAATTATTTCGGTGATGTTGGCAATTTGTGCCGATTTTAGCCTGTATAAAGGGCTTAGATGATTGTAATACATACAAATTCACTACCATTCCACTTCAGATACATTTTAGATCGGAGCTTTGCTCCTTAGGATAGTTTAGAGTTCGAGTTTGTTCTTGAAGAAGTTTGAAGGTTTGGCCGAGTTGAATCGAGTTGGAATATTGCAACCCCCATAACTTTGTTTTGGTAAATCCGATCTTATTGATTGTTTCAATGCTATATATTCATCATTTCTACTCTTCTTCAATTTATGATTTTGAGATATTTGATTTTTCACTCATCATGAGTGAGTAGTTATTCACAAGGATTGGGGTGAAAATCTCATCCAAAGTTATCTAATGTCCAGATTGTTATAATGCCATAGAATTATGTGAGTATCAAAGCAGTTTAGGAAGCATATATGAGAGAAGAAACCGATTAGAATACTAGAACTCGTTTTTAAGCTAATATGAAAGTTGGATGCTTAACTATGTTTAGATTGTTCCTTTATTCACTTTGTTTAGTCTTAATCATGATTCTATGTATTGATAATTGGTTGACTAATATGGATGAGACTCATAATTAATTCCATAATCTAGTGATGGTTGTTTAGATGCCTATATTTGCTAGAGTTTGTAATTCAATCATGCCAATAGCAAACACCATGTGATTTTGATTGATTGTTTGCTTGTAAAGTGTTAATCCATGCTAGATCATTTCATCTTATGCTTGCAAATAGAAAACACCATGTGAAGCATGTTTAACTCGAATTTAATTCTAGTAGTGACTATAGTTGTCTCACATATTGTGAAAAACAAACACCATGAGACACTTGATGTTTGAATGACTTCTACTTAGATTTTCACTTGCCTAAATATGCATACTACCGTTTAGTCATCATTTACTTGAGCACTTGAGCAAATAGTTCTCACTCTATAGCATAAAACATGTTTAACATTGCATTAGCAAGGATTGAGATAATTAGTCCTCAACCCCTAGTTGTTTCTTAATTTGAATTCACCCGATTGCATACTTTGTTTTTGACTCGGACGAGTTGAAACCTACATAAATTTGGCTCGGTTGTAGTTTATTGGTTACTCGATTGTAGTTACCGAGTCCAACTCGATTGACCCCAGTTTCACACCACTCTTGAAGTGATTTGGATGATCATTTGATCACAACCTTTTATTTTTATTTTACAACACTTGTTTTATTCTAGATGACTTCTTAGAATGAGAAGTGGATAACATAGTTCTTTTGGAAGTACGACACTGATATCTAGTTATATATTCTCATTGACATGACCTTATATTTGAGTTATGTGGCGACTTTTATTGAGTGTTATTGTTAGGTTTTAAGTGACAAATTTTATACACTCACTAAAAGGGTTGTCAGTATCTCGTAAAACTATATGTTTGTGTTGGGTAATGGGTATTTGGTAAATGTTTGGGTGATTCAGAATAATCAATTTTTAACTGATTAAGTATCTCGAATATACAAATCATAATTGATTGGGTATCTCGTAAAACTGCATATTATGTTGGATGAATGTTTAGGTAATTCAGAAAAATTAATTGGATAATTGTTAACGCTCTAATCCTTGGGTACTTCAAAACTATCATGAAATTTGATTGAGTATATCGTGTTGGGTGTGCGGCCTCCACCGTTTGTGCATCCTGCACTTACATGAACGACAATGGTTTTGGACGGTGGAGGGAGAATATCGTCATGACGAGGAAGACAGTAAAGGGAGATGACACTTGGAGATTTTATCAATTCCGACTGCAAATCCTATAAATTAAAAAAACACATTAATATTTTTCTTAATTAAATTTCTCTTTAATTTTCTAAATTAAAAATTATCAGGTTTGTATAATTGTCTAATTCACATGTCACGTCTAAGAAACCTTATTACCCCAAATTTCATAATATAGTTTGTATATTTAGTTATTGCCACATAAAATAAGATATTATTTCTGGAATTCAAACAAACTAACAGCTGTAGCCTGATAGTTTATATAATCGACATTACTAATTCATGAAAGTGACACCACATAAGTTTTTATTTCAAATCACCTAATCAATAATATATAATTATACTAATTAATCTATATGCTACTACAAACATATCCTTCTAATTCCAAATATTTTTATTCCGAACATATCTAACAAGATTTGGGATGAACAAAATCAGTTCAGATTTTATAACCTAATCCGACAATTTTGGTCCAAATCGAACCTAAATTATTCTGTTTATATAACCAAATTCGACAATTTTGGTCCAAATCGAACTAAACCATTTAAATTAGTATCCTCCTTAACTATTTGCGACCTTTTATTTTCTTTTTTCTTTGAACGTCTTTGGAAAAAGTAAACCTAAATTCTTAACTTATTATCTAGATCTAAATCGATAAGATATGTGAACTATACATATTCCTTTATTACGTCACAACTTTCCTTTATCACTCGTAGGCTCTACTCATTTTCCATCCATTAATTAACTTCATCGTCGATGGTGTAATAGTCATCAAGATTAACTCATTATTTACGCTCCTCACAACCACACTTCTTCTCCTTTGACCTTCGGTGTTATGGTGCACCTCTTACTCCCCTGTAACCCTTTGAACTTAATCAAAATTTAGTGATATATAATAGGTCTAAGTTTCTAAAGTTTCATATATGAGTATGAGGCTTATATTATTAAATTAGTTTGTCGTTATGTCATAAAAATTATTTTAATTTTAATCATATGGTAGATCTATAACTCTTCTTAGATTTGAAATGTTCATTTTTATGCGAGTCAGTTTTTTTAATTTTAATTTTTATTTTCTTCCGGTGTGATATTTTGTAAATATAATTTAGGACGTCCAAAACCGAACCTACGGTAACTCTAGTAAGTTTGGTTTCGGGTCATATATTATCATAATCGGTTTTAGTTCGAATCGAAACTGAACCTACTTTTTTACGTTCAACTTTCTTTTCTTATTTTCACAATAATTGGTTTTCGATTTTTTCATGGTTCACTTTTGGTTATATATGCTCAGTCCTACAAATGGTATTAAGAAAATATATGTATCTCATAAAAAGTATTTTATAAATAACTTAAAATATTTCAAAATAAAAACTAACTTAAACTAAAAATACTATTGAATATATTCGGTCTATAGAATGTACTCTATATTTATATGTATGTAACAAGTATATATTACAAACCTTATTTCCGGTCTTAGATATTTCTAAGTAATATGCTCTATCTTGTATATTCTTTGTATATATATTACCTTTTCAGCATCAATAATACACACATCACTGTCCTAACTTAATTTTACATGGTGACACCTTCATTAATGTATTTCTTATGCTATTGTCATTGCTGTTAGACGCAACAACAGAATTTTTCTACGTTCCACCTTACTTTTCGACAATCATTAACACCTCCATTGTATCTAGTTCGCCCTATCTCTTCATCGTCTACCTGTATGGTTACGAAGAAGGGGATGAGAGTCATTATACTGAATAGAAATGGGAACGTTATGCGACACCTCAAATCAAATTCGCCTTGTTGACACCATTTTTATATATTTTATTGGAGATAATAAGTTTTTACGTCGAAAGATAGAGACATTTTGAGCCTAGTGCATAAGGTCGTTGTATTACTCTTCTTATCGTTGATTGGTTTTTAGGATGAAACCTCATCGGGTTTATGTGCCGGGCTTGGGCCTAAAGCGCATGTGCATTTGTATGCACATGACCCATGCTCTACCGGCCCGTATGTATCGGACTTTGACATGGTATTAGAGCGGTTAACCTCTATTCAGCTCGCAATCCTAACTTGTGGGCAAGTGCGACTCGGTCTATATCCTCCTATCGTCAATTGATTTTAGGATGGAACGTCATCAGGTTTATGTGATGGGCTTGAGCCTAAAATGAATGTGCGCTCATAGGCACATGACCTCCGCTCTACATGGTCCGTCTATATCAGATTTTGACATATTCTTTGTATTTATTATATTTTCAACATCAATAATACACACAGTCATATACTAATCAAATTCTACAAATGATGACAAGCATAAACCAATTGATGTGTCCTTGACTATGGTGTGATCGATGAATGTAGAGAATGCACGATCCAAATTGGGCAAAGTTTACGACTAATCCTTAAGTGCATGGAATGGTGATGATCAAAGAGAACCGGCGGAATCGGGAGTCAAATTGAGAGGATGTGGATTAATGTGTTTAGTAATTGGAGAATCAACCTCAATCGACAATATTAAGTCCGTGACAAACTCAAACTAAAGGTAGAAGACGTTGACACTTCGACTACTACTTTAACTAATTGAATTCGTGAAATAAAAGTAGATTGAAATTCTCTTTTGTCAAGGAGGCAAACACTTTAATCGAAAATCACAATTGGAAATTATTGGTTTGAAATAATTTAAAATAATTTTTTGTATTAAACTATAAAATCATGCACCAAACGTCCACAATATCGGAGCACTGAACATTCTAACATTTGGATTAAATTCCGATTTTGCTCATAAGTGCGGAGCGAGAATCCTCTGATTATATCATGAGTAGCCCTTGACATGCATACTCGGACTCGAGCCGTATTTTCGTAAATTTTTACCCTTTTATCCGGGTTAGAATCTGGTTGAGTCCGATCCTGAATTCAGGCCGCCTATCATGTCCGGGCTGGGGAGCCCGCGTTTTTTTTTACCTCTTTTATCAGTTTTACAACTATTGCAGGATTCGCCGGAGTGGAGTAGATATGGGCGAAGAAATTGGGCGAAATCATGAACTCGAAGGAATCACCGGAGCGGAGTAGAACAAGGTGAAGGAATCGCAATTGCGGGATAAAGAGCGGTGCGGGAATTGAGTCGGGACTCGCTGGAGTAGATCTTGGCAAAGGAAGAGGGAGTCGGGATTGGGCGAAGGAATCACCGATAGATCTAGGGTTCGCACTTGGTTAGATTTAAGCAAATATTATTTTTAAAACGGCTGAACTTCGCGGTCTGAACGGGCCGTTGAATATGTTATGCCCGCACGGTGGGCTTAGCGGTCCGAATGGACCTGTCTATAACCGCCAGATTTTTCGGGCAGAAGGACCCGCCCATATTTACGCGGGTCTAAACACGAGCATTTACTAGAGATGTTCCTCCTAAATCGCTATAAAAGGGAGTCCGATCCTCTTCATCGGATATTCATAGGTATATGAGACACATCACCAATTCAATATTAACAAAAAAAAATGATTCTTTTATACCAACTTAATAATCAACAAATAATAAAATTAAAGATGATCAGCATTGACGGCTTAACTAAAATTATTGATTTAGAAATGCTAAAATCACGAATATAATTACGTTAGTTTTTACACCTTCATGGCCAAATAAATCTATCATTTGCAATCAATAAACCAAAGTGTATTGGTGTATAATTTATTATTTTAAATATTATTCAAAATTCAATTTTATTAACATAATGTAAAGCATAAAACTTGCTTTATTGTAGATACAAATAAATCCTTAATTGATGAATGCCTTAATGATGAAAAGACAATCTGAAGGCTCGCATTACTCCAAATGTCAAACAGACTCAAACATCAACTTATCAACTGCTTAGTACTTGGGACACATATTGTTTCGAATTGTCAATTTGAGTAAATGCAAATTGTCCTCGTCTTCAAAATTTATTAAACAAAATTGAATACTACATAAAAGAAAGTAAAATTTTGAGTTTTTGTGGTACATTATCATGATGGTTAGATCATGAAGTTCGAGTCTTAAAAAATAAACAAAAAAGATATCTATTATTTTGGGTCATGTTAAAAAAAAAAAAAGATAAATATTATTTCGAGTCCTAAAAAACCAAAAGTTTGAATCATGTTAAATTTACAGCACCGCGATAAATTTACTGGATCATAACGCAACACATTCTGATGACGTTGAAATTTTGTTAAAGTTTAAAGGGAAATTTTGGATGATGTCTCTGTATTTATTTTATTTTTTTCTAATTATATCCAAAGACTTTCATTTTCCGGACGGTGTCATGAGTTTTACACTTTTTTCGAATTATTAACATTTTGAAGAAAAATAAATAAATATTATTTTCTTAATTTTTATCGGCATGACTTGTTGATTTTAGAGGTCCATGTAAAAATATATCGGATCACTTTAAAAAAATTTATTAAAGTTAATTATATAATTTATGTGTTCCTTTTTTGTGGCATTTGTGACCTAGATGAGACTTCGAAGGCATCCTGATGTGGTTCAGACCATCCTTAAGTGTAACCTAGATGTTTTTGTGGCGTTTGTGGATGTTTTTTATCGTTCTGAAGATGTGGTTGTGTGGCCGGTGTATGGGTCTCCATGCTTTGAGTAGTGAGTGTCGTCAGCCTGATGACTTTGTTTCTGCTTTTGGTGAGGATTTTGGATACATTGTTAGTATTTCAAGGCCGGTTGTGGGCATCTCAAGGTTGTTTGTTGCAGAGTAGATTGTAAGTGATGATGAGGGCATGGTGTTTGATGCAGATTTGTTGGAGAGGGTTATGCATTTGGATACATTATCCGAAACAATCTTGTGGTGCCCTTGGCTTCAGGAAAAGGAAGATGCACCTTCGATTCTATTTTAGAGGTGGAAGTTTTCGCCGTTCGGGAGGACTTACAAAAGGGCGCTAGCATTGGTGTCACGTACATTGAGATTGAAGGATATAATTTAATGGTCGTTAACTCAATCAACCAAATCTGAAAATCACCGTGGGAGACGGACATTATCATCTCAATTATCTCCTCCATTATCTCGAACTTTATGCATCATAGTACTCATCATATTTTCAGGGAAATCAACACGGTTGATAATAGACTCGCTTTCCATGGACATAACTCAAACTTGGACGACGATATCATTTCACATGATGTTGAAGATCTCATCAGAAAGGATAAACTTATGACGGATAGTCTCTAGTAAATCACCGATACTTTCCTTAACTTTTGTATAAAAAAAAATCAAAGTCAAAACAAAGAAATATTAAAATTATTTATCAATCATACACAGTGAACAACAGAACAACTGATTTCCATTCTACTATTTTATGTTTTTAAAATTGGACACAATGGTTCAATATTACACTATGCTTTGTAAATCCGTTGTATTAGCCTAAGGTTTAGTTAAATATTGCTTAAAACTATTACGAAGCATTTATTTATAATAAGATTCGTGTTGTGTAAATAACTTTATTGATTATGCATTAAACTTAAATAAATCAGACATGTCTAATTGACAGATTAGACATATAAATTACTTTATTTATGGTGAACCTACATGTGATCACAATCATAAAAAACGTGATTATTAGTTATATGATAATAATGACACACCCAACGTGAGTTATTAAATTCGTTTCATTAATTAATTAAAATTTATTTGTTTCGGTACGTCGGTATGGAGAGTTTGTTTCGATACGTCGGTATGGAGGGTTGGGCTGCAAACCTAAACCGTCGGTTTAGGTTTGCAAACCGGCGGTTTAGGTTTGGCCCGAGGCCAAACTTAAACCGAAACCGGGGCCCTTGAAACCGGCAAACCGGCCGGTTTAGCACGGTTTATAAAAAATAAAAATAAAAAAAATTAATATTACATAAAAATAAAAAAAAATTATTATAAAAAAAATTAGTATATAAAAACTAGTAATAAAAATTTATACCAATTGGAAAAAAAAAAACTTGGAAAAATTAAAGGGCTTGAACCGGTTTCCCGGTTGCATACGTATCCTCTCGGGATTAAGAGGAATCAAAGCCCACGTAGTTCTCTTACCTTGACTTACCTTTTTTCGGACTTCCGAGTTTTTTTTTTAATCCCGCTTACCTTTCGATGTCGGACTCGGAAGTAGTGCCGGCGTCTTCGGAGTTGGAATCCGATTTGGAGTCGTACACCGGTGCATTCCTTTGTTTCCGCTTAGCCGCCCTTATCCAATCTTGAATACAAACTTGCATCTCCAACTTCTCGGGCTTCAATTGAGTTCGGTTGTGACCGAGAATGTTCCCGCCTCGGCTAAATGCTTGCTCCACCGCAACCATTGATGCGGTCACGGCCATGATTTGTTGTACAATTTTAACTAAGGTTGGATATTTGGGAGCTAATCTCTTCCTCCAATCCAAAATATCAAATTCAACATTATCATCAAAACTAAAACAAGTGTTAAGATAATCTTGATATTCCGCATTTGAAGATGAATGTCTAGGTGTTTTTGTTCTTCTAGCAAAAACTTGTTGTGCAAGTGAAAGAGAAGAAGATGAAGTAGTAGAAGAGGGAGATGGACTAGGTGCGGTAGAAGAAGAGCTAGCACTAGATTGAAATGTACTAAGTAATTTTAAAATTTCGGTATTAACTTCTTGCACAATGTTAGGAACATTATAGTCTTCTTGTGTTAAGTTTACACACAAACAATCATAATAAATAGTCAATAAATCGGAAAGACCATCTAGTTTAAGTCTAGGATCAAAAACGGCGGTTACAAGATAAATCATGGGAATGTTTTTATAATATTTAAGCCATTTTTCTTTCATATCAAGCATACGTTGTACAAGGCAAGGTATGTTAAAACATTTTACAAAAGCTTCGGAAACATTAACGGCAATTTCTACAAATCTATGAGATGTTGGAGTGTAAACACAACTCATGGTATTAGTTGCATCATTAAAAGTTTTTAAAACATTACAAATATGGGCACAAGTTTCCCAAACATTTTCATCATCTAAAATTGACCAAGGAACATGAATTGAAGCAAATTCTTGTAACAAAACTTTATAACGTACGGCTTCACAAAGTAGTTTGTAAGTCGAGTTCCAACGAGTTCCAACATCTTTTGAAAAAGCAATAGGATGAACATTTTTGTTTAAACATAAATTTCTCCATTTTCTTTTTAAATCGGAGTCATGCCAAATATGACCAATAACAAGTTTGATTGGGGTTAGCATATCTCCTAAAACCTTAAGTCCATCTTGAACACATAAGTTTAAAATATGACATGCACATCTTTGATGAGTATAAGGAGTTTTTATATATTGTCCCGCATCCTCAACCAAATGGTTTACGGCGGCGGTATTTGCGGATGCATTATCAAAAGAATATGAAAAAATTCGATGTTGTAAATTATATTCTTGTAAAACCGTTTTAATCATGCTTGCAATGCCTAGTGCATTATGTCTTTGATTAAAATGCCGAAAACCAATAACATATTTATGCAAAAACATAGCGTTATCAATAAAATGTAAAGTAATGCCCATGTAAAAATGTTGTTGTGATTGTGTACTCCAAAATATCACTACAAATTGAAACTTGATGTTCAAAACTAGCCAAATTCGAGAAATTTTTTTCTTTCTTTTTAAAGTAAGATTTATTAACTAATTTTGAAACGGTTTTCCTAGAAGTTGCTTTAAAAGAAGGTTGAAGATATCTGGTGTTATATTCCCTAACTTCTTCATATTCGGCATAAGAAAACGGTAATGAATGTGAACAAATAACATCGGTTAATCCTAGACTTTCTTCACTATGATTATATGTAAATAAAGGAGAATGAGAGGTAGAAGATGCAAACCCGTGGGACAATTGTGTTTGTCCCCGTGAAATCCCGAGCTTCTCCAGATGGACGTTTGCCATGTGAGTTTGCAATGTCCCGTAGCCGCCCTTCACCTTCCACTTGTACACCTTCGGGCAATAGTTGCATGCCACTTGACAATACTCGTTCACCGGCTCCCCCCTAGTGTAATGCTTCGTAAATATTTCGGATGTAAGCATTTTCGGAGGGGGGAGACTTCTTCGTGGAACTTCGGTAACATCGGGATTGTCGGGCATTTGTGTTTCGCTCTCTTGGGTGCTAGGAAAGTATTGGGAAGAGGGAATTTGATCACTTGGGTTTGCCATTACGAGAAATCGAGATATCGAGAATACGAGGAATCGAGAATTCGAGAATAAGAGATTAGGAGAGTAGAGAAGATGAGTTGTAGATGGTGTGATTTGTGGAGGAAGAGAGTATGGGTATTTATAGGAAATTAGGATTAAATGGGGGGGGGGATTTAATAATTTTTTTTTTTTTTAATATTATACCCCCAACGGCTCAAAAATGAGCCGTTGAGGGCTTAAACCAACGGCTCTTTTAAAAGAGCCATTGGCTCAAAAATGAGCCGTTGGGTTTTTTTAAAAAAAAAAAGACTATTTGGGCCCAAACCGCCGGTTTAGGTTTTCGAAAAAGCCAAACCGAAACCTAAACCTTGAACCGGCGGAAACCTAAACCGGCCAAACCTAAACCGCCGGTTTGGGCCGGTTCGGCGGTTTGAAACAAACCGGGCCCAACACTAGTATGGAGTGTCGTCATATTGATTTATTTCCTTTTTTTTTTAGTGAATACTTTTTTAGTTAAAATTTTTTGTATAATTCATTCAAAAATTTATTTTGTTAGTTAAATTATTTATACTAATAGTTCATATATTTTTATAACTTTTTTCATATATTTAAAATAATGCACGGATTAATACTATAAAATATTTTAACTAATAGACATACTCTTTATGATAGTATAAAAAATTTGAACTAACAAATATTCTAATAAAATACTAATAATAAAATATGTGTTTTATAAATATTATTTGAGAATAATGCAAAAAAAAAAAAAGAAAAAGAAAAAAATGTACCGATAATGTAAAATATGTGAACTAAAGTAACAAAAGTGTTAAACATTTAACATAAAAAAATTTAAACAAAAACGGTAACAAATATATTTTTTTTTGAGAAAATATATTATATTTTTTATTAAAAAAATTAAACAATTTTTTTCCAATTAGAATATCAACTCTAATCATAGTAGTGATTAGTAGTTATTTTTAGGTTCATTTTCAATTAAGTCAAACATCTTCGGTGGAGACTTGCTTCTTTGCCGATTCGGTGTGGAGGTCTTGGGTTATACTCAACTATGGAGACTTTTTCTTTTGCTTTTGTGGCTTCTAGAGCTCAGTCTTGGGCCCTTCAAGACCACATTTTGCGGGACAGTGGAGTTGTTGATATGGGCTTTGAGTTTTTTGGAGCTTTGGGCAATCTTCAAGTTTTTATTCCTAGTTTTGATCTTTTTGGTTTTACTGTAAAGAGCACCGTCCCCCCTAAAGCCCAACATGCTTTGGCGAATGCTTTTTATGGCAAGACATTACAGACGATGGAAGCAACTTTTGGTTTGACCGCTGGACAAAAAGCGGTTTTTCAGTGTCTACAAACAGCGCATAACCAAGATTTCCTTCTTGCCATACCTATTGATGGACTTGAACAATGTATGTCTCCCGTTAAGTATCGCCTTATGATTCATTTGTTCTCATCTGCTATGTTTTGTCCTGTGCCTAATTGTGGGAGGCCTTTGGATGTTTTTGGAGAGCATGCGGTTCATTGTAAAGAACTACCCGACTTCAAATATAGGCATGATCTAGTTGGTGATGTTTTATGTGACGTGTTTAAGAGAGCAGGGATTTCGGCCAAGAAAGAGGCGCCTGTATCCTTCTTGACTGATCCGCGTAAAGGAAGGTCTACGTTGAGGCATGGGGATGTGTTAGTTTTTGGATGAGTGGGTGAGAAACATGCTTCTATTGATTTGACAAGAGTCTCTCCTTTGGTTGACCGGTTTGGATAACGGGCCTTTTGTGGTAGGTAAGGCGGCTCTCAACGTGGCCTCTTTGAAGGTGGCTAAGCATGAAAGGGTTTGTCTTGAAAATCAACATGTGCTTCTTCCGTTCGCTTTCGATACGTTTGGTTTTCTTGCGCCTGATGCCGTCGAGATTCTCAAGAGGGTGCAACGGGTCTTGCATGATAATTTTGTGTCACTTAGGTCTTCAGATGTAGTGTTTAGGATAATCGGATTTGCTATTCAGAAAGGGTTGGCGGCACATCTTGTTGTCCGCCTAACTTCTAACTCGATGTAACATCGTTATTATTTCAGTAAAAAAAACAACTTTAAACCTTTATAATAAAAAACTAACAGTTAATATTTTATTAAACATACAATTTTTCACTTCGTACCTCTATACCGAAATTATCAATTTAACTTGAAACAATCCTTTATTTTAAATCTATCTCATAGTTTATTGGTAAATCTACTGTGTGCACTAGTAGTTCTTTTTTATTACTAATATAATTTTTTAAGACTTTTACTTTTCAAAATTAACTTAATTTCGTAATTATTAATTAGTATATCTACGGTAATTTTTAAATAAAAAAATATTTATAGACTTTGTGTATAAATTTTATTTTAAAAAAACATTATATGGTCAAACAATAATACTAAGTGTTCTATTATTAAAACTTATAAACAAATCGTACAAGTTACCGATATTAAACTATATTTTTGAAATTAATTATATTTGTTTTATGGTTTTATCTTGAAAATTTTTGGATAATTTACACTGTCCACAATTTTTTTTTTTCCAAACAAAATCTTAGTACAATTACCACAAAATACTTGGTTATATTAATGATTAACCGTTAGTGGCCTATTTCATGCTATGTTTAAGCCTCACAACTATTGCATTTTAGCATGTCCTCCGCAATTCTTTCGTAAAATTTCTATATTTAATTAAAATCTAAAATTGTCCTCCTAAATTTTGACTTTAAGATAAAAGATTTCAACTTAAACTTATTTGTCAACGTTAGCAATATAAGTCACTATTTGGATAAACCGGTGCTCGTATGGCTGAAGGTGAGCAACAAAATTATAGTATATATATTATTAAATAAATATTAAAGTTTATAATAAGTATAGTTTATTAGTTCAAAGTAAGTAACGTAAAAAGATAATAATTGATTTTGTAATAAGGCTCCAGGAGGGGGGATGTAAGAAAAATTACCAACTTGACCCTAAGCCCAAGTATTATATTTGGTTATTTACTAAAATTTTCTTTTGGGGGAGAAGAATTACAATAATTAGTAATTTATTAAAAATCCCGGCAACAAAATTCTTATATATTTGTCAAGATAAGTGCACTTATAACTTTTAAGTAACTTGGAGTAAGTCTACATTTTAGTAAGTAAATCAATTTGTTATATATATATATATATATATATATATATATATATATATATATATATATATATATAAAAGTAACCTACGAATTGCTGGCGTAACACTATAATGTTTCAGCATTTCAACCAAAAATACGAGAGATGAATTCGAGAAAGAGGAGAGTCGAGACTCGAGAGATGATTCGAGAAAGACGAGAAGGAGAGTCGAGAAAGATGAGATGAAGATGGTGGGAGACATAGACGAAGAGGGGTTGGATATTTATAGGAAATTAAGAATGAACTAGATTATTTTTTTTTTCTTTTTACCTCCCTTCATTTAGCATGATTGACGATTACCACAACATGTCCCGTCATATATCCTTGCGTGTAGGTTTTATGACCATCAAACAATACTAAAATAAAATAAAATTAGAAATCACTTTAGCATTGCCCACATCGATAATATAGTGATCACGATTTTAGTATATAAGGTTGATGACTACTCCTTCTCTCTTTTCGATTGGTTTCGAATAAAGTCAACCTGACTTATTGTTAAACTTGAGTGTAACGCTCACGTACACTTATATGCATACGACCCTTAGTTTGTAGTGCATTGTCAACTTGACATATTGTCCTAGTTACACTTTGAGCGTGTTGAAATGTGGTATCGTACAATGATAATGTAGCTCGTGATAATATGTTTATATATAAGGTTTACAGACTACCTACCTATTATATATAATATATATTGTTAAAAAGTTGTAAGATGAAACTAAACACTTGAATTTAGATTAGATATTCATTTACGCTCTTATACACACCTCATTTTTTCAATTGGTCAAGTTTAATGCAGTATAAAGTAGGACACAAAATATTAGGTTGCTGTTATATATGGCTAACAATTAATTGGGCATGCATACGTGGTCCGTCTAAGATGTAACCTTCTAAACTAAAGTCTCCCAAAATTCGTTATATATTTGTATCACGATGTGAAAAAGGGGAATTTATAAACAAACTATATTTGTGGCTATTAATTCTTTGTCAGATATTATTTGGAAATTTATTTATTGAATCATTTCAATTAAATTATTAATGTATATGTGCAAAAGTCAAGTGAACATTTTTCTCCATAGGTGTCATTTTCTATTAACTATTTCTTATGTTTTAGCAACTTTTGTTACGATCGATTGTCATTGTTTTTATTATTTTGGACATTATATTCTCACTTTGAAATACTATACCAGGAATACATTTGAGAGACTAGCTTATACTGACTTATGAAAATTATTGAAAAATATAAGCTAGGTTATTTTCTTATTTTATAAATTATAAAAGGGAGTTTACGGACTTATGTTAACTTATTGAATGAGATATTACAAATATAACACTATAAAAATTAATATTAAATAAAAATAAATTCTTTGAGTAATTTTACATGTATAGCAACTATAATAAGTTTTATTCTCTCAAACACCCCATCAAACTTATCAATAAAACTAAGTTCGTTCAATCACTTATAAATTTCAGCTACAAATAAGCTTCTTCGGCTCATATACGCTCAAGGTTTCCCAACGAACATCAAGAAATGATACCTGATGTCAATATGTTTAATCCTCTCATGATGAACCTCGTCTTTGGCCAAACAAGTTGCACTCAAATTGTCATAGTATACAATAGTGTAATCATGATGTATACCTAGATCACTAACCAATCTCTTCAACCAGATTCCCTCTTTAGTTGCTTCTGTCAATGCCATGAACTTTGTCTTTGTAGCAAACAAAGTAACCGTGGGTTGTAGAGTTGCCTTCCAACTCACAACAGAACCTCCAAGAGTGGAAACATACCGGTCATAGATCTTTTAGTATCAATATCTCTTGCATAATCAAAAATAGAGTACCTTGTGACCGAAAATTGTGCATCATTCCCAAAAACGATCTCAATGTCAGGTGTACCTCTATCTCTAAGAATCTTCTTTCCTAGAAATTTCCAAGCTGCTCCCAGATCCTTATCTCATCTCCCGTTGCTACAAATCACTGTGCAACTTCCCACTAAAATACTTTTCTATAGGTGGATGGTTCATGAGTATCTACCTCTTTAGCAACATGTAGAGCATAACCAACGATATCCTCAAAGCCGTACATTTGTGGAGGTGTTACTCTAACTCTTCTTGAGGGTCCATCAGCTAAGCTTTGGTACATGAATAGCTCTTGATGGTTGATCTTCCTTTGCTAGAGTTTGCACCCCTCTTTCACCCATATGACCAAGTCCCATATGTCATAAAGTGTCCATTCTTGAGGATCCTTTGCTAGAGTGTGAACCTCTAAAGATGCAACATAAACAGATCCAGAAACATTAGAACCCTGTAGAAAATATAAAGTGTCCATTTTGACACCTCTCAGAATAAAACTAGAACCCTTATAGACATTCAAAACTCCACCTTTATCATTGAAACAAAACCCCTTACCATTCAGCATACTCAAGGATATCAAATTCTTAGTAATAAGTGGAAAATGTCTGACATTGTTCAATGTACATAATATTTTTTCACGTGTCTTAATTTTAATCGACCCAATTCCAACCGCCTTGTAGACAAAACTGTTGTCCATGGAAATACTGTCACCATCTACCTGCTTGTAAGTTTCGAACCACTCTCTGTTAGGACATATGTGATAGAAGCTCCGGAATCAAGAACCCACACATCAGCTTGATACGTGTGTCCACCAGCAACCAAAGAAATTCATCAGATTTAAAATCATATTCTACAACTGTTGTAGAACTAGAATCTTGCGGTTTTTTCTTCTTAGGACATTCGTTCTTCCAATGTCCTTTCTCCTTATAGTAGTTGAAGACGTCATCAGGCTTAGGACCTATTGAATAATACGGCTTATTGTCCTTCTTCCCTGATTTTCCTTGTCTCTTGCCTCCGCTTGTATATAGACCATATGTCTTACCATCCCTACCTACACCACTTTCATTCACCTTATGGCGTAGTTCCCTTGTATGAAGGGTAGACTTGACGTCTTCCAGAGTAATTGTATCTTTTCTAAGAACAAATGACTAAACATGATGACGGTAAAGATACCAACAAAATCAATGCAACATCCTTGTCCTCAATCTTAACATCAATATTACGCAAATCTAGAAGAATTGTGTTCAATTAATCTAAGTGCTCAAGAAGTTGCGTACCTTCCTACATTTGTAGGTTGAACAGATGTTGCATTAAATGCAACTTGTTGGTGAGAGACTTCGTCATATAGAGGCTCTCTAACTTCAACCACAGTTTAGTTGCGATATCCTGATCCGAAACCTCACATAGGACATTATATGCGAGACACAACATGATGATTGAATGCGCCTTATCTTCCATAGTGGTCATCTTAGCAGCATTGCCCTTTTTCTTATCGGATTCCTTCCTTGACAACGGCCCCATAAGCCTTGTTGTTTCAACAACGCTCGCATCTTGATTTCCCACAGGCTGAAATTGTTCCTCCTGTGAACTTGTTGATCGTCATGTGAAAAGAAGACATCTTTCTCTCAGATAACAAAAAAACAAATAATCCAAAGCTCTAATATCAGTTTGTTGTGCGGAATCACTGAGAAAGAACATAATTTAACAAACAAGAAAGAAAACACACATGTTTATAGTGATTCATCCAATAAAAGCTACCTCCACTTTCCAAATAGATTTTATTGAGGAATTTCATATTACAATTAGAGAATAAACAAATAATAACTAGGTTATCCCAGATTAACAAATGAACATATGATCAAAGATTAAGGGAATCCTACAATATATATAAGAACATAACCCTTAGGTTTATAATTGTGCAGGATTATACTTGACAAGTTTAAACTTGACAGATTTATACTTAGAAGGTTTATATTCGACAATTTTATATATGAGCGTCAAGTATAAGTGTAGGTCAAATAAAAAAGTAAGTATAATTCAAAGCATATTCAATAATTTAAAAATAATACCGGATGTTGGGCCGCCACCGCCTGATCCTTGTGCAAGTGGGATTCCCCTCTCTACCGAGTCTGGGATATGTGAGATTCAAATAATATCAACAAATTTATTATTGAAGACTAAGATACCAAAATCCTTAATTTGAAAATATATGATTTCTAAAAACGCAAATCACACAACATTACTCAATCTTTTAACACCACCGACATGACCACGAATTCAAGATTAGCATGACGAATATGACTACGACCTCATAAATTCGGATCAAAATCCTTGATCAACACCCAAACACGACACCACATTTAAGAGAGAGAGAGAGAAAAAAAAAGGATACATCAATATTAAGAAATGGCCTTATTCACCATACTTTAATGAATTTTCTCAACAAGAAAAGTGATTAAGAAATCAACCTATTCACTATAATTTAATTAATTTTCTCAACAACAAAAGTTATTATGAATTCTTTGTCTCTATCAAGTATTATAAGTCCAAAAAAAAAATCAAACTACTTAATGAGTAAAGCAAATAAGCTCAACCCTAAAGGAATCTGACTTGTTTGATGGATCAATGGCCTTTCTTGGGATGACACATGCAGCCTGTCTACATAGCAAATGTAACAAATGAAAATAGCAGAGACATTAAATTTATATTTCGTACGTGGTAGATGTGGTACATTTATTGAGACAGCATCAATTTCACTATTTATTTATTTATTATTTTTTATGTATTTTATTGATTTGATTGCTCAAACTAATATTTCGATAGCTACCAACTTTACCCTGAAGTTTTTATAATATATTTACGTATATTGTTGGTGATGTCCCGAGTATATAAAATAGAATATTTGACTGTTAAATATGACGTGTTAAGTTAGAAATTGAAATTTAATAACCGAAAGAAATTCGATACGCTAGACGTCGAGTGTATAATGTGTTGAGACCCGATAGATTTGGCAAATATACATAGTAATCGTCATGGATGTAATGGAAAGCAAATGACAATAATAACGGGAGAAAGAGATAACAAAGTATATATAATGATCTAAAAATAGAAAATTGTCGATACCAAAAGATTTATTGAACACAATTAGGGTTGTTATATTAGTTAAACGAGCCTAAATTTTAACTGACTTTTAAAATGTGTTTATATTCGGCTTGAATTCGATATAAAACCTTTTTTTTTAAACCGGGCCCGAATAACTTGGCTCACATAATAATTTTAAACATAATAAATATCGATGAAGTGTCATATTGGGTTTTTTAAATCCATAAAACTTATGTAAAACCCTAAAAAAAAAACTCCTTATATTATAGATTTAGGATATTATCAGCAACATATAAATATATTAGGCTATTTGCTGAAATTTAGATAGTATAGGATACAATATCCCCAAAATATGGGGCATTTTCAACAATATATGATTATTTTCTTTTTAGTTTATAAATAAGGTGTTGCATCTCATTAGTTATCGCTTGAACTCCATGAGAACGTAGAAGGAAGCCAAGTGGTTTAGTTTCACAAAAAGAAGACAAAAGCAAGCTTCCTCTCTAATGGCTTCCAACCCTGGTTTTCTCACCCAATGGCCATGGGCTCCGCTCGGCGACTTCAAGGTTCTTTGTTCTCACTCTCTCGTACATCTATTCGAGTTCGTTTAAACTCGATTATATATATATATATATATATATATATATATATATATATATATATATAAGTTTATTGTGAGAAATTTAGATATATTGTTATTCATGTATTCTTTTGGTTTTTTGTTCGTAACATTATTTTCAAGGAGATACATTATTTGATATCGGTAAGATATAGTTCTTTGTGATTTTTCTGAGGAGTAAGTAATGTCCATTATTCATATTAAATAAAATTTAAAAACAATCTCATTGCCGCAGTTTTTAAAAGATGAAAAATGGGAATAAAAGATAAGTAAACAAAATTAGTTTTGTATATCTTACGAGCTAACAAGCTTACCAATTTCAAATTTCTTTTTATGTTTGATAAAATAGCTGATAAAATAAAATAAAATAATATTATGGTCCGATAATATTGTTGTTAGTTTCAAGCAAGTATTTTGTTGAACTGAATTTAAGTGAAACTGAAGGAAATGCCATAAATTCAGGCATAAAATAACTATTTGTTAGTGCAATTTTTAAGCGCAAATCAATGAAAAACCAGTGGTAATTGTATCTATTTTTTGTTAATTTCAAGACTTAAAAACTAATAAAAAAATATTTATTATGTTGATTAAAAAAAAACTCCATTTTTTAAAATCCTAATTAATCCAGTGATATTTTAATATAATAAATGGTAGTTATGTTTTAAACCGGATCGATTTGAAGTGAATTACTCCCTTGATTATTTATATATATATATACACGTGTGATATTTTTTGCCTTTAAATTTGAGCGATTATATAGTGCTTTTTATATTTTTAGATGGCGAGTTACGAGAATTATTATTATTGATTTATGTGTTTTACTTTTAATGGATTGGTCGTGAAAGAGTGTTTACTCATAAGAAAATCATTAAAAATAAATAAAATATATCTTCTAATTATTTAATATGTTCTTTAAAATTTGTGTTGAATGTTGAAATAACGTACTACCTCCGTTTTTTTCGTTTTAGTTATATATTTTTGTTAAAGAATAATTATCATTCTAGTTATTTTGTATTTACTTTACACAATTACTTTTTTAATCATTATTATTTAGTTAATTATATTTGTTAAAATAACAAAAAGTAAATGAATAATTATGTATATTTTATAAAAAATTTTATTAAGTGTGTTAAATGTTAAACAACGATTATTTATGAACTATAGTGTATTATTATCAAATGTCTTCTAACCAAAAACGTATTGAGCAAAGAAAGTATATTGTTTTAATTTAAGGGACGGGGTATTATCAATGACCCATATGGATGTGACGTTTGTTTGTTGGTCGGTTATTTTTATTTCCATTAGAACCTACGGAACCTACGTAAGTTAAATAAATAGCCTTAAATATAGGTAGAGTGATAAGATGTACTCATAATACAATGTTGTTTTGCTCTAAATATGTTGCATTCTTGGGCCGTTTGATATGTTTCATAGATCGGACTACAATAAAATAAAATAAAAAATCCAAAAATGGTGTTTAAGATTTGTAGGAATCGCTCAAAATTTTCTTTTAAAAAGGAAATTTTAATCCGTTAATTATCCTCAAAGCACATATTTCAGAAATCATTTCGGTTCTCATTTCAAAGTTTACAAACACATTAACATGAGTATTGGAATTCCAATTTCCGGTTCACCAAACGAGCCCTAATCTCCTTAAGAAAAATATATGTGAACAAATAAGATGGGCCATGATTCAGCCCAGGCCCAATAGTTGGGCCCAATATTTATGGATCCGACATGCTATTACTGATTTCACATGGCTTGATCTTATATAGGCGATGGTTTGGCAATTGGCATGACCACAAGAATAAATTTGGAATAAAAATGATTATGGAATAAAGAATTGAAATCAATCACCCCTAATACTTTTTGTTGGATATGATATTTGTAATAATTGAGTTTCGTACAAATGGTACAATATTAGAATGAAATACTTATTTAAACATGTTACTTAATTTATAAGAACCGTGGATTGATTATTCATATCATTGTAGCATTTGGCAATTATACAGAATTTTTGGATTTTTTTTTAATTTTAAATATATTTTTTTTAACATTATCACCTTAGAAAAATATTTTATTGAATTAAACCATTTATGATGTATTACACTAGCTTGACCAAAATATATAATATTTAATTATTGAATTTAATATTTTTATAAAAATATTATTCTAATAACAAATAATTAAATATGCTTAGATAGGTAAATATTTTCAGAATTAGATAGACAATGTTATCTTACTTTGAAATTACAAAAATATTACAATAATAAACAATAGAGTTTAAAATAAATCCACTTACGGAAATTTTTTATATGTCAAACGATTATTTCAAAATGACTTTCAAAATAATTGTTATCTATAAAATCAAAATATTATATGTTAAACGAGTTAGTTTTTGTGATCCGGTAAACTTTTTTTATAAAAAGAGTTGTGAACAACTTATTCCTATAAAAAGATAGAATATTTTCGATTGAATATTATATATATATATATAACATTGTGTAAGACTAATGCATTTCCTTTTTCTTTTTTGAATATATTTCTATAGTATTTGGTTCTTGCACCATGGGCTTATCACACGATACACTCATACATGACCAAAGACGATGCCGATCTAACTCCTCTCGTAGTAATTCCATTTCTTCTCGTGAGGATACTTCATAACCAACTTTGGATTTCGTTTTCCCGTTATCGTACCGCTAAAGGCAAGAATCTCATCGTTGATAAGAGCATCGATTTCGAGCAAGTAGACCGAGAGCGAAACTGGTAATTGACCTTCTAATTACATTTTGATTATGTTGACTTAAGTTATAAAGAGCTTATTTTGGTGTGATTCATATGAAATCGATTTTAAAATCACTCAAATTCAGTCACGTGTTTGGTGGTAAAAGAAATATTGGAATGATCTTTTTTATTTGAATAAGTGATTTTTTTTGTTTATTTTTCATGTTTGATTTTTTTTCTTCATGAATTTAAATTATTCCAACTAATTTTCGAATATGGTGTTTTTAGGTCAAATTTGGACATTGAGATTACTTTAAAAAAATTAATCAACTCAAAATTTTAATTTGCAATTTTAACCAATTATCGTTTCGGGACATTGGATTAAGTCATTTATCATCGCGTAATTGTGGTCTATTAATAAAATTTTATTTATTTATTTATTTATTATTCTCACTTTTCTTTCTTATTATCACACTCTTCAATTTTTGAATATTGATCAAGTTTTGGAATATAATATTTTTTTATTGATGAAAAGATCATAGATGTAAATATTTCAATAACTTAAGATACTAGTTAATATAACTATAAAATTGAGGATCTATAAGAAAATGAAGCATAAAGTTTAGGGATGTAACTAATATAATTTAAAGTTTAAGGGCCAATATTGAGTGATTTTGATATTTATGTTTTTTTTTTGTTGATGGAATAATAATGAATGTTAATTTTATAAAACTTTGAGGTCTTAATTAGAATAACGTAAAATTAAAGCTATATAAGAAAAGAAAAGAAAAAAAAACTACAAAGTTTACTAGTTTAGGGACATAACTAAAATTATGTAAAGTATAAGGACTAATTTTGAAAGGGGTATTATGCTAATTACAGGGATGATCAGATAATATTTAACGGATTCTTATTCTACCTGGCGAATTGGGGGCTGAAAGGCGCACAACACTTGCCAATATGGAGAACAGACGGCGTCATCTTAACGGCGTTACTTCACACAGGCCCAGTGGAGTTCCTGTACTATTGGCTTCATAGAGCATTGCATCATCACTATCTTTACTCACGTTATCACTCCCATCATCATTCCTCCATCGCCACCGAGCCCATTACATGTAAGTTATTTATAGAACTCGTAATTTTCGGATTTGGACCGGATCTGAACAGATTTTGACCAAAAGTCAATTCTTGGATGTCGAGTTTGGACTTGTGTCCGAGTATGTCATAGTAACCCAGATCGGGCATCCAGCCGGTCAAACCATCTTTTCTAATTTTATCTATTTTAATGTGTAATCAATTATGTAATTATACGTAACATTATCATCACACCTTATGTTACATAATATGGAAATTATTTTAATGTCACAAATTTCTGAGTATAATAATTCTTTAAAAAAATATATTTATGTAAATTCAACCATCTATTTGGAAGAGTCCACAGAATGATGTTTTGATTAAAAGGCCCATATAGGAGGCCCATATAAGAGGCCCTTTATTGAAAATTTAACAGTTTTAACGGCTCTGTTTTTTATATTTTTTTGGAAGGGATTTTGACAATTTTTTTGAACCTAATAGATTGTTAAAAAAAAACATTTAAAAATGAATTTGTGGCCTCTTGCACTTCATTTATTGCCTCTAGTAGTTTTATTCATCATTTGTAAATAAATGTCTAAATTTTACTATTACAAAACCTTCCCAACCCTAAAGATATGTTGACTCGTTTACT
This sequence comes from Fagopyrum tataricum, assembly GCA_002319775.1. Classification (NCBI taxonomy): domain Eukaryota; kingdom Viridiplantae; phylum Streptophyta; class Magnoliopsida; order Caryophyllales; family Polygonaceae; genus Fagopyrum; species Fagopyrum tataricum. The sequence goes on along the minus strand of CM008285.1, from coordinate 8,383,953 downwards.
AATAATCGATAATTCTAAAACGTTATTTTGTGGATTTATCTTATCGTCGTTTTTTTGAGTGATCTAAATGTGCTACTGTAACGGGACGGTTCACATTTCCGGAAATAAAGGTATGTTTAATATTGTAGGGTCTTTTGACATAATCATATTTTATTTTCCAGCTGTCATTCACCCATTCGCGGAGCATATCGCATACTTTGTCCTCTTTGCGATACCGATGTTGTCAACCGTTTTCACCGAAACGATTTCGATTTTGTCGGTGGGTGGTTACATTCTCTACATTGATCTCATGAACAATATGGGACATTGTAACTTTGAGCATATTCCTAAGAAGTTGTTCTCACTCTTTCCTCCTCTTAAGTATCTCATGTATACGCCCTCGTAAGTTATATTCACTTGATCATTTCCTTATATATAATTGGTTCATTCATCTAAGATTTACTAATGCCAATAATATGAACACATTTTCTTTAGGTATCACTCGTTGCATCACACTCAGTTTCGAACAAACTACTCATTGTTCATGCCATTCTACGATTATGTGTACGGGACTATGGATAAATCTACGGACACACTCTACAACACTTCACTAGAGAAGCCACAACATTCCCCAGATGTCGTATACCTAACACATTTCACAACACCACAATCCGTATACCATTCGAGGCTTGGATTCGCCTCCATGGCATCAAAGCCTCTTAGCTCGAAATGGTACCTATGGTTGATGTGGCCCGTGACACTATGGTCCATGATCTTGACTTGGATAAATGGTCGTACATTTGTTGTGGATGCAAACACCTTTGACAAGCTTAGGTTGCAATCTTGGTCAATCCCACGGTACAATATACACGTAAGTTCTCAAACTTTTCACTATGCTTAGCTACTATAGTTTTAAATTTTGATTTTTTTAACAAAAATGGTAGAAAAATATTCTAAAATTTTTTATTTATGGGTTTTAGACGGGGTTGTGCATATTTGAACCGGAATGAAAAAATGGACCAGATTGGGTTTTTAAGGTCTGGTCCACAGTCCGGGTGGAACATAATTTTCAGTCCGGTTTCGGTTCAAGATCGGAAAAATCAGGAATTTGGGTCGGACCAAAAATTAATTTAAAAAATAAAAAATTTAACAAATATCCTATGACAAAAAGATTCAATGGACCCGGGTCGGACCGAAATTCCGGTCCCGGTTGAGTCATCGGTGTAGAATTCTGAAAATTTCAATCCTCTTGATCCGTCCATGTTTATGAAAATTTCAATCCTATTATTTGAACCAAACCCGAACACACAGTCCAATCCGGTCTAAATCTGAACAACCTAATTTTGGAGTTGAAAAAGATATCCAAAAAAATTAAGAATTCAGTCACCAATAACGTTTTATGACATTAATGTTCTTATTTGTAAGAATATGTAATGCAACAAATCTTCATATTTTCTTTTGTATAATTGCAATTGTTTAGTATGCTCTAAAGTGGCAAAGAGTTGCAATACGTAAGTTGCTTGAAGAAGCCATCTTGGAAGCTGATGAGAAGAATGTCAAAGTACTTAGTCTAGGGCTATTGAATCAAGTAAGTGATTGTTCTTTTTATGCAATCTACATACAAGTCCATGAGAAAAACATTATTGACATTTGACATGTATATTTTGTTAGAGCCAAGAACTTAACCAAAATGGCGAATTTTACGTCCGAAAATACCCGAAGTTGAAGGTGAAGCTGGTAGATGGAAGTAGTTTAGTAGTAGCCATCGTCTTGAATAGCATTCCGAAAGATACAACCAAAGTTCTTTTTAGGGCAAAACTCTCCAAGATTGGCTACTCCATTGTGTCTACACTTTGTCATAAAGGCATTGAGGTAACAAATCGATTTTTCCGTTAGCTCTATAAGTTTTCTCAATCAAAACTTACTTAGAGGACAAGTTACATTGAGATCGAAAATTATTCTTTGTTTTATGTATGTGTAGGTTGGTACCTTGAGAGAAGATGAGTATGAGAAGCTTAAGATCTCACTGGATCCTGGATGCCGAAAGAACTTAGTTCTCTCAAAAGGATCTTCTTACAAAGTAAGTCTAAATAACAAAGTTTAGTGTCCTTTATATGTACACAAAACATTTGATATGCCCTAATTTACTCACAATTTTTTCGTAAATCATCTTTCTCGTGTTCCTTTTCTCCTTTGATTGTATTTTAATCCTAATACAGATTAGTTTTCGATAATCTATGCATGAATTGATGCACATATTTGCATTATGCTATACCAATTAACTTGATCTTGTTCATTTGTAGACATGGTTAGTTGGAGAAGATTAGTGTCCTTTGTATGTACACAAAATATTTGATGTGCCCTAATTTACTCACATTTTTCGTAAATTATCTTTCTTGTGTTCCTTTTCTCCCTTGATTACATTTTAATTTTTCAAATATATGTGCATAAATTGATGCACAAATACGCAAAACTACAACTGAATGTATGTCTCACGCTATACCAACTAACTTGATCTTGATCTTGTTCACTTGTAGACATGGTTAGTTGGCGAAGATTTGACACACGGCGAGCAATCAAGGGCTTCGAAGGGGACGACATTCACTCCCATCTCGCAATTTCCTCCTAAAAGAACTCGTAGCGATTGCTACTATCTTTACACTCCCGCGATGCTCGCTCCATCTTCTCTTGGAAACTTGCATGCTTGTGAGGTACATTTATATGTTAAATTGCAAATCTTGCAAGCTTGTAGGGTTCTTTCAACTCATTTAAACTAATGTACATTGTTACTATAGAATTGGCTACCTCGGAAGGCGATGAGTGCATGGCGTGTAGCCGGGATTGTTCATGCATTGGAAGGATGGAACGTCCACGAGTGTGGTGATACCATTTTCGACGTCGAGAAAGTTTGGCAAGCTTCTCTTAGCCATGGATTTCGTCCTTTGCCATCTGCAGCATGAACAAACTAAACTTATGTCTTGTTTACTTGATAATGGTTGGCTAGAGAGGGTATGTTATGCATGACCCGAAACTATTATCTATCTATAATGTGGACGCATATATCGTACCAAGAACTCGAGAAGGATAAAAATAAGATATATGTAGTAAATGATGGTTATTGGAATATTTATATATTGTAATTTATTCTCATGGTTTCACATAAATTTAAGTTTTTTCGCTTAATTAGTTGTCCCGCTTAAAAAATTAAGCAAACGGATAATCGGAGATATTTAAGTAATTTCGGGTAAGTACAACACTACAATAAAAAAAAATTGAGAATGATTGTGATTTGTGACACAATTCAATCTTTGATTGAATTAGCAAAACTAATTGTGACCCTCCATTATTTTTTTAAGGTACACAATCGTAAGTGTTGCGATTTGTGGTTTCCTTCGAGTTTGGAGTGTGTTATGATGACAATTCAAATTGTTTGTTTTTGGATGGGTGGATTAGTGGTTGATCCTACCCATGTCAACTCTGTTAGCTTTAACTTCAAATATGACGTGTCTATAATTATTCTCAGAATTATTTATCTGTACGTGCACTTTTTTTGACGGATGTATGCTCTCCGCTTTCCAATTACTTTCCAGTTTTCTTTCTCTTAAAACTTTGATTTTTCCGGATCTCCATAATTTACTTGTGTACATATTTCATTTTTGGCTATTCTTCTTTCAAGATATTTATCTATCTACTAATGTTTTAGTTCTTTTGACCTATTAGATAACACATCGTCTGGCTCTGAGGCAGAAATAAGGCCTCCTCCTGCAGTTATGGATACTTAACAATCATTTTATTGCGATATAAATTGGTCAATGTAGTAGGTTGATGCCTTAGTTAATGCAGCTATGCAGTGCATGGGTCCACGTATTTTAAAACTCACCTACAAAATTGTCTTAGCCGTGTAACCATATAATATATAGTATGATAAAAGGCATTTTATTGCTCATAATGGTTAATTGAATTAAAATATTGTTATATTCGCAGTTTTGGAACTTATTGAAAAGATTAGGTTACTAAACCCTCACTGAAAGAAGTCGTACTCCATTAAAATGAAAACCGCATTCTATATAAAGCTTACTCCTCCGCTAACTGGAAATCAAGGATCACCGAAGATCTTTCCTGGGCTAGCATTCTTGGCATCATCCTACACTAACGCTTTGAATATTTTTCCCTTATACTGTATTTCCTGTTTTCTCTGAACCTTCTGATCAGTGATCATGTAACTTCTTCTTCTCCTTCTAATAACGTACAATTTTTTTTTTAAAAACCGCAATTTAATTTTGTAGTAAGTTATAAGTATAGATCATAATTTCTAATTTGATTTAACCTTATACTCGTTATGTGTTTTGTTTTATATTTTAATAGTTTTTTTCTTAGGTTTGTTGTTAAATAAAAATGATTTTTTAACATCTAATAAATTTAATATATATATATATATATATTACTTTATATATAAAACAAGATGCATTTTACTTGAGTGTCGCATCCCTTCATCCTAAGGATGCCACGTAGAGTTTTTTAAATTTATTTACAGATTTGCTACACTATAGTTACCGATTTATTTAGGTAAAACGATACAAAATCATCAAATCTGGAATTTCAAAATTAAAACCTAAACCCTAATTCCGAACACTTAAGGATTCTATTGATATAGATTCGAGCAGAATTTTAGTATGTTTATGTTCAACTTATTTAGAATCGAGTTGAGCTTAAAGTTTAATTAGATAAACGAGACCGAGCCCGATTTTTTGCAAATCGATCCTTATCAGAGCTCGAGCGGATTAACTACTATATCGCAACCTTACTGAATATTGACCAATCTATCTAATCGAGTTGAAATCGAGTCAAACCTAAATTTAACGAGTTTTAAAAATCTACTCATATTGTTGGAGATAATCAGTTCTCACATCGAAAGATTGGGACTTCCGAGTCTAGTATATAAGGTCGGTGGACTACTCCTCCTATTGCCAATTGGTTATAAGATGTAACCTCATTAGGTTTATGTGCTGGGTTTGGGCCTAACGCGCATGTACGATCAGATGCACACGACCCCGCTCTATCCGGTCCGTCTGTATCGGACTTTGACACATACTTGTCTTATTTTAAAAGTAAACAAACTCGACCCAAGATTTTCAAGCCGAGCTCAAATAACTTGTCCTATATTTATCATGTGGTAATTTTACCGCTAGACTAACCGAATATTCTCGTATTAGTAAACTCAATACTTGTTAATCTTTACTAGTGACATGAAACGAAAAAAAGAAAAAGAAAAGAATAGATGTTACATTATATGGATTATAGGTAGCAGATGTAGTGTATTTATTGAGAGCTTGATACGCCACGTTGCCACATATATTCTTATTCTTTGATTTGTTTGGTCTATATTCTTTTTCTTAGATTATAAATAAGTTAGCTTCATATCTATCTCAATGACTCTCAATTGAACTTCAACAAAAGCAAGCAAGCTTACCAATGGCTTCCAAACCTGGGCTAGGTACCCAATGGCCATGGTCTCCTCTTGGTCACTTCAAGGTTCTATATATCTACTTCTTTTTATTATTACCTTGCATATATCGTATATATGTCATTATTTTATTTATAACGAAAAGTGTGTAGTAGTATTATTCATGTTGAAGATCTAATTTAGAATATTCTTACAGACAAAAAATCTAATTTTCGGATGTATATTTGTAACACTTTTCTAACTATGGGGTTATGTTCTAAGAATGTAGGTTTTTAACTAGATCAGAAAAATAGATAATGTAATACTCGAGTTATAATGTGATGTACCGAGTATGTCCATAAGGTAAACATAAACATATCTCTTAATTGTTAATTCACTTCCAATGATAATCCTACTATTGATTACGGTAGGGATGTTTGATGGCATGTATATTCCGTCCAATGGAACATAATTATCAATTTTTGGGGCCTCACGATAAATTTTTAGTTAATATTACATAATATAATACATTGGTCGAAATTAAAATTTAGACTCAATACACTATGGAGCCTCGAATTCCCTTTTTCTTTTCTTTTTTTTGTACATATTCTTTCATAATACTTTTTAATTCCTATATTTTTTTTATTTATCCTAAATATAACTTTAAAATTAAAATATCGTATCATCCATTAATCTTTCATAAAAATATATTTTTTAATATTTTATGAGTTTCTTCTCTTAAAATTTAATATTTCAAAATATCAATAGCTTTATTTTTACATTAAAAGAAAACATCCGAAATTTATTAAACGGTCATGTAAGAGTGAACAAGTTGTTGAAGTTCGACTCAAACTCATTCATTCAAAATGATTCTAAATGAGTTGATATTCAAAATGATTCTAAATGAGTTGATATGAACATATAAAGATGACTTGTTTGGCTAGAATTATAGTACTTATGTAAAGACTAAAATGTTGTGTTATTTTTGTTTCATTGTGTCAAGTATTTGGTTCTAGCACCATTTGCTGTTCACAGCATATACTGCTACATAACCAAAGGAGAAGAAGCAGATCCATCATATGCACTCATACTGCCATTTCTTCTCTCAAGAGCTCTTCACCAACAAATTTGGATATCTCTTGCTCGTTATTATACAGCCAAGGGCCGCGGCCTCATTGTTGATAAGAGCATTGATTTCGAGCAAGTCGATCGAGAACGACAATGGTAATCAACATCATATTCTTTTCTTTTTTTTTTAGAAGAAAATTGTTCTTAACATAAAAATGAAATTACTGCATTTTGAGATACATTTGTTGATTTATGAATAATTAAATATTATTATATTTCCATCATTAATATTTTAAAACATAATTATATTATTATATATGCACTACAGAGATCAAGTATATATATATATATATATGGTTGTGATCTAGCTAGAATTTTCACAATAATACGTACATATATTGAATCACATATCATGGCTGCAGGGACGATCATATAATTCTTAACGGGATTGCTTTATATGTGTCAAATTTGACGTTGGAAACCACAAAGAGGTTACCGATTTGGAGAACCGACGGTGTAATTTTGACGGTGTTACTTCACGTTGGCCCTGTGGAGTTCATCTACTACTGGCTTCATAGAGCCTTGCACCACCACTTTCTCTACTCTCATTATCACTCTCATCATCATTCCTCTATTGTAACCGAACCCGTCACAGGTAAAATGTGCATATATACATATATTCTCGTTCTTAGAACAATAAATTAAATCCCACATCAAGTCCGAAATAAATATTGCATGCATAACATATAAAGTTATTACGCTACTTCACATATTACAAATAAGTTTTGTTTTAATTTATCAAACTTTAACTCCTTTATATCATAAAACGAATATATATATATATATATATCGTGAATCGCTAATAAAAATATATATAGATAATTTTTCTATTAGATCTCGATGTGGAAATAGAACTACCTATCTACGTTGAGTAACGACGCTGTAATGTAATTTACATGACGATATTGGGCCATAAAATCCTTTGTACAAATTGCAAGCCGGTGACATAATTTTTCACTTGTAATATGTGCCACATTTATGTCGAACCTTTAGCCGAATCTTTGAATTTTAAATATATATTAAAATTATATAAACACATTGTTGGTTCTTTCAGCCGTTATACATCCATTCTTGGAGCACTTTGCATACTTCACTCTCTTTGGAATACCATTGGTGACTACCGCCTTGACCGGAACAGTCTCGTATGCGTCTATGGCTGGTTACCTTTTCTACGTTGATTTCATGAACAACATGGGACATTGTAACTTTGAACATATTCCTAAGAAGTTGTTCTCGCTCTTTCCACCTCTCAAGTATCTCATGTACACTCCCTCGTAAGTACCTTTATAACTTATCGTATACATGTCGGCTTGATGAAAGTATTTTCATGTTTATGAGTTAATCATTCATAACTATATTTGAATCGTTGATGATTACAATGTTGTTTTTCAGATATCATTCGCTACATCATACTCAGTTCCGAACAAACTACTCATTGTTCATGCCATTCTACGACTATTTATATGGAACATGGGATGAATCTTCTGACACTCTCTATGACACTACACTCGAGAAACCACCACATTCGCCGGATGTCGTATACTTAACACATCTCACAACACCACAATCCATTTATTATTCGAGGCTTGGATTCGCTTCTTTGGCATCAAAGCCTCTTAGTTCTAAATGGTACCTATGGTTGATGTGGCCCGTAACACTATGGTCCATGGCACTGACTTGGATATACGGACACACATTTGTTGTTGAGACGAACACCTTCGACAACAAGCTTAAATTGCAATCTTGGTCAATTCCACGTTACAATATTCATGTAAGTTTCTCAACTTAAATCTCATCTTTTAAGGACAATTTCACAACCTAACTCAGAGTGTAACAATGTTTTTTTTTACTTTTTATTTCGATCGATTGCAATTCTTTAGTATTCTCTAAAATGGCAACGAGCTGCTATAAGTAATTTGGTTGAACAAGCCGTCTTGGAGGCAGATGACAAGAATGTAAAAGTTCTTAGTCTAGGGCTATTGAATCAAGTAAGTATGATTAGTTGTTCGTTTACGCAATTTCTTTATAGTAAGACTTTTCTTTCGATATACTAGTCATGTCTTTTTATGAAACTCAACAAAGAGAAATTACTGAAATGTTCGTCATCACAGAGCCAAAAACTCAACAATAACGGCGAATTTTACATTCGAAAGTACCCGAAATTGAAGGTGAAGTTGGTGGACGGAAGTAGTTTAGCGATGGCCATTATACTTAACAACATTCCGAAAGACACAACCAAAGTTTTCTTTGGGGCAAAACTCTCTAAGATTGCGTACTCCCTTATATCTACACTTTGCCACAAAGGCATCGAGGTAATCAATTGAGAATGTTGGTTCTCTATAGTGTGAAATCGGATGGATCCGATCCAAATTCGATCATATATCCAATTCAATTATTTCTTTCTATAAAATGTCGATTGAACTTTTTTGTTCGACTTGAATATCTTAGAAAATGATTTAATTTTGTTGGGTATGTTGGATATCTGATTATTAAAGTAAATGATACTCGGATCAGTAGGATATGTCTCATACAATTGGAATGATCACATATCCAAATCCATTAATGTATCATTTCTTTTAGATCATGTTATATTGGATATCTGGTTGACATAGAATCGTTCATGTTTATACATGTAGGTTGCTACCTTGAAACAAGATGAGTATGAGAAGCTTAAACTCTCAATGGATCCTGAATATGCAAAGAACTTGGTCCTTTCAAAAGGGTCTAGCTGCAAAGTAAGTGTACAAAACAAATTAGTTTCAATTCAGTTATTCTTAAGTAGCTTCAATGACATCAATGGTGCATGCTAATGTCTTTTTCTCTTTGAAGATATGGTTAGTTGACGAAAATTTTACCAAAGATGAACAATCGAGGGCTTCCAAGGGGACGACATTCACCCCGATCTCTCAGTTTCCTCCGAAGAAAACTCGAAAGGATTGTTCCTATCTTTACACTCCCGCAATGCTCGTTCCGTCTTCTCTTAAAAACTTGCACGCTTGTGAGGTACATACCTCACAATAATTTCAATTAGTTTTACAATGAATCTTTTAAGACTCATATAATGCGTTTTGTCACATGGTGTCCCCATGAATACATGTAAAAAAGACCCGCGTTATTTTGCCTCACATTATGGTAGAGAATTTACCATGGTAACGTTATAATCTTGTAGTTTTGTTTTAACTCATATAACTTACGTACGTTTGATTGTGTTAGAATTGGCTACCTAGAAGGGCAATGAGTGCATGGCGTATAGCCGGAATCGTTCACGCGTTAGAAGGATGGAATGTCCACGAGTGTGGTGATACCATGTTCAACGTCGAGAAAGTTTGGGAAGCTTCCCTTTCTCACGGATTTCGTCCATTGTCATCTCCCGCATGATTTGTTGTATGTCGTGTATTTGACATTTGGCTAGAGGTTTATGTTACTATACATTGCCAAAAACCCTAATTTATAATGTGTGGATTTTGCATGATATTATGTACCAAGAAGTATACTATAAGATTAAATGAAGAAATATATTAAATATGTACTGTCAGGAGTTTACCAATTTTCCTTCGCTTTGCATAATTCTTGGTTAGTCGCTTTAATCTTTTACATAGAATCCATAGGAACTTATTTCAATACAAACCTGATAAATTCTTGCAAGTTTAGATTTTATTATTGGGCTCTCAAAAGTTGGGCCGGCCCAATACCATTACAAAGTATTTAGTTGCTTGGAGTTCCTCACTTCCTCTCGACCTAGAAGTCTCGGACCATTTGATTGCAAGTCCAAAATCGGATTTAGAAAGCAATACGTATCGGCCTACTTACATGTCATTATTCAATTATATAATTAATTTCTTATGATTTTTTTTTTTTATATTCTCATTGTTGTTTCTTTTTTCCATTTTATTTTTAGATACGGTATCAATATTTATCAAATATAACGGTTAGTCCGTCTGCCGATCTTTTTTACCACTAGATGACGTGTCGTCTAGTGCTTTGAACCGCTTAGCCTTTTTCAAATATATATATATATAATTTGTGTTAGTAATAAGAATATGAACCTGTATATAATTCGAATTGATTATTTTCTAAATATAGTGCACGAAAAAGTTCACTCGTGCAAATGTACATTGATGCAAATGCACAAATATTCCACTCGTGCATGTACAAGAGAATTATGTTAAAAGTGTTTATATTCGTGCAAATGCACATTTGTGCCTGTATTTTTCAATTATAAATTTGTATACCACATTTATATAATATTGTATACCACGTTAGTCACACATGTACAGAACTCGTGTTGAATATCATCTTTAAAAGTGCATGGTGTATACTAATCCTTGTGTTTTATATTCGTGCAAATACACTTTTTTATACTACGTATACAATAATAATAGTCTTGTAAAATTAGTTGTATAGTTGTAATATTCAGTTACCATTTGAGTGCGATTATTGGATGTATTAGTTGTGTTTTAACCATTTTCATATTTAATCGATTAGTTTAGACACTTAATATTTGATCCGAAGATTTAAACATGTTTTTATTTATTAGCGTAATACATGTTCTTATCAGACTCTATCTCTGTACATATGTGGAGTGAAAAGTCCGGCCCGCCGGACAAACGAACGGGTACAGACATAGCACAAAGCATATCGAGGCCAAAAAACTCGGACCGAGTCCGGAGCGGATCCAGACATCATTGTAGGCCCGGTGGGGCCAAAATGCCCTCCCGGCTTGGATATTTAAAATAAATAAGTATATCTTATATAGTGTATATCATTAGATATAATAATAAAATGAGAAGATTTCGCATAATTCAGTCGATGAATTTCGCACAATGCAAACGGTTATAAATCGAAGGAAGTTGATGGATATAGAGTCTGATGTACTGAAATTAGTTTCTTTATACGCCTGGTTGAATTTTGGAAGGATTTGATATTCAGTTAGGTTAGAGAAATTGAGGGATATAATTGAAACCATTACTTTTTATTTTAATTTTTTTCGTTTAATTAAAAGGAGTCTACTTAGTCACTACATTATTTAATCAACGTTGTTGTTTGCATTTACGTGTACACAAAGGTCTCCCTTTTCAATTTTGCATTGTTCTTATTTGTATTATCATTATCACCTACCTAATTATTTGTTTTCACATGTAAAGACAACTTTTAATAACGTTGGAATCAAAGTACGTTGATAGATGACATTAATGACAACTAATATTTTAGATAGATGACATTATACAACTAATATTTTGGGAAGAACGTGTAACATATGTGCAAGTTGTATACAAAAAGAACGACATCCTTACGATACAATATTCCACATTTCGCTTTGATATTTCATAACCCTATATAATTAGGTGAAACCTTCTAATCTCAATTTATTAACACATACGTACATATTATTAAGAAAACTCAAGTTTGAATCTATGCGTAACTTTTAACATGTCAATGATCTCATGTCTACTTTACGACGTAAAATCCCGTTAAAGATGTTACATGGTATCTCATAGGCTTTAAAGGGGCAAGGTAATACGGTCTTTAACACACGATCAAAAGGAGAAAAAAAAAGTTTTTCTTTTCTTTTCTTTTTTCAAAAATTAATTTGAAAAATGGAGTGTAATTTTAGAAAAAATTGGTTTATTTGAAGGAATATAGCTCCAAATCAAATGAACAATAGACATCGAGGACGAAGACTTGAGAATTGTGATTAAGGTGGCCGGGAAGAAGCGTATAAGGATGTTTCTTATTTAAATATTTCAACCAATTTTTATTTATTAACAGTATTACATCGGAATACAAACTATATAATTAATAACTGTGTTTTTCTTATTTAAATATATAATTTATAGTTGGCTCATTTGTTATTGTTGACAAATAAATATTGTAATTGAAAAGTCTTACATCTCTTTAGTTCTTTACATATATACTAGTATATTGTCCGTAATTTGCTAATAAAAATATTATTTGTTATTATATTTATTTAAGAGATTATATATAAACTATTTGCTGATAAAAATTTTATTTGTTATTATATTTATTTAAGAGATTATATATAAACTATTTTTTTATTACTAGATAGAGTAGATAATAAGTAATAAATATTTGTACACTTTATCTATAATATTATATAATACATTAATAAAATATCTAACCGTATAGTAATTTATATTTTGATTTTTCTCCTCCTTATTATATTGATTCATATATTAATAAAAATAGTACATTGGTAGCATATGGTGTTAAATTAATTGTTATGTATAAATTAATTTAATAAATAATACAATCTCAGTAACAAAAAAAGTAATTGGAAGAGATGGAAACTGTAACATTTACTTGTTAAAAGTGGATTTAATTAATTCTTTTCTTTTTTTGTACTGATAAAATTTGTTACGGATATGATTATAATTTATTATACATATCTCAGGTAACAAAAAAAAGTGATTGGAAGGGATGAATTTAATTAAAGTTTGATTTTAATATTTCGTTAAATAATTTTGTAATGAATAAACTTAATTAATATTTTGGTGGGCTGTGGTTAAATGCTAAAATGACACGTAACAATGAATATTATTTTGCGTGACACGTGGCAAGGAATGCTACTCCTATAATATTATAAGATTTATACTTTGATTTTTTTTTTTATTAATCTCTCAACTAACTTTAAAATACTATATTTGTCACCTTTCACCTTGTATAGAGGGCCCACGACTAACTAAGTTAGAATGACATGACAATCACAATAAGGTTGAAGTGCATACATACTTTAGGGTAATAAACCCTCTTGCTAAGGCTAAATTCTACACAAGGTAGTTGGAATACATTTATTGAGACCGGCGAATAATATACGTACGATACGTGCCTAACATGTCTTCTTAACTTCATACTATAAATAATCGTTTATGAAGCTATGGCCTCTCACTCAAACTACATGCAACAACAAACACGGATAATTTTCAGTCATTAGTTTTGAAGAAGAGAGCAAAGCTAGCCTATAATGGCCTCCAACCCTGGAATACTTACTCAATGGCCATGGGCTCCTCTCGGTAACTTTAAGGTTTCTTTCTCTCTTTATACAACTCTAAACTATAAGAACTCGTTCAGTACGAGAGCTCGTTTGGTATGATTCTTATAGAACTAGGAATCGATTTTAAAATCACTATACTCAGTTATATGATTTTCACTTAGTAAAAATATCGGAACAAATCATCCCGGAGAATGAATATGTGACCTCAATATTTTTCATTTATCTTGAAATTTTTTCATTGGATTTGAGTATTACGATTTGTAATTTCAAATATAATATTAATTATAGGTCATTGATTGATCACGGGCAAATAAAAACATCAATCATTATTTTATAAATCCCGATGTATTTTTGGTCCAAAATTTTAGTTTATAAAAAAATTAAATTAGATCATTATTTATTCTATTCTAATTTCAATCCGATTTCTACACGCGGACCAACAAAATTAACCCTATATTCTCTTTTCTTCTAAGCTTGAGGTGCTGCGTTTTGGAATAATAGTTTCATTATATATGCATGGCTTTGGACGAATAGTTGCATGGCAATTTGTATGTAACTAAAAGACTGTACGACTTCACAGAGCTTAAAATATCTTAATCTTTAATATACTTATTGATTCTAATCAACCTAACAATGTAAATGATTGTTAGGTTATTAAAGTTTCAAATTTTTCGTATTTTTATTTGTATCATATCAGTGAGTTTGAAAAGAAAAATCAATCATTTATCGACCGATCTAACATTACTATTATTTAAAATTAGTTTACCTCGTATTGTGTATTGTACGACTCTTTTTAATATACTTTTTATTAAAATATTTAAGAAAAATTATATATAAATTTGTAGATTAGATAAATATTAGAATTATTGTAGAAAAAATATATTTGTTAGATTATTTTTTTAAAAATAAAAACTGATTTGTTAGAATTAATTCCATAAATTAGTTTTTAAAAAAATAAAAACAATTTTTTTTAATTTTAATCATAATATAATTAAAATAGGATTCATTTAGAAAGAATATTCTATGAAATTAATAATTGTGCAAATTATGTAATATCAATTTAAATTAAAATGACTTTATATATAAATTGGTGGAATTAATAATTGATTAACGCGTAAGCTTTAATTTACTCTCGGCTCGACACATGACAAAAAATACTTCAATTTTAATATATGTTTAATAGAAGAAATAAATTGAGTTTAGATTGAACTTTGTTGATCGACCGATATTTATTGACCGTTTGGATCGATTTAATACATATTTTCGACTTATGTTTAGTTTGAACTGTATAATATTATAACGTAGATTTCTTTTATCTAAACTAATTATATGTTCTTTTGTCCCTACTATTTTGTTAAGTATATGATTCTGGCACCATCGGCTATCCATAGCATATACTCCTATATGATCAAAGGAGACAAATCGGATTCATTCTACGTAAGCATCCTACTATTTCTTCTCTCAAGAATGCTTCATAATCAGTTTTGGATCTCCCTTTCTCGTTACCGTACCGCTAAAGGGCGTAACCTCATCGTTGATAAGAGCATCGATTTCGAACAAGTGGATAGAGAGCAAAACTGGTAAGAGCTTGTGAAACTATCTCAGGTTGATGTTAGGGTCCGTTTGGTTTAAATTTCAGAAACGAAAACAGAATAAAAAATTAATCTAGTCCATTTCTATGTTATTGTTCATTGATAAAATTTTATCTATAAGATGGTCCTTTCTCATTTTTTACAAAATGTATTTCATTTTTTCCATTTTATTTTCTTATAGGGTATCAAAATTAATCGAATTCTATTATAATTAATTTAAACAATCAATTATTTTAAAAAATTTCATGAAAAAGGTACATGTGAACTACATTTATTTCCTTTCCATCTATGTTTCTAGAGTTGCAATTAAACGAGAGCTAAATAAACCTACAACACCCTGGTATACATATAAGGTTAGGGTTGTGTAACCATTTTAGAATTTTCAAAAAGTCGGGTTGATTTGGACCAGAATATTCACATATGACGATCATTGCTTATTGAAAACTTTAAGCATGACCAGTTTGGACCAAAATTTTCACGAACATCGATTCATTTTCCTAGGGTTTTTTGGAATTTTACCTCTTTTTTAATACATATTTTCGTTCCGACCCGATTCACCGGTTGTTTACGATCTTAGACCAGAACCAGACCATGGCCGAAAATTATTTTAATGGAGAACCATGGACCGGAAATTAGCTTAAAGAAGGACCGGGCTTGATTTGGTCCGGATGTGAACCGGGTCATAAAATTCCTAGTCATGTTTTATGGTCCATTTTAACATTGTATCACCATAAATAAGATCGATAGACTACTTTTTTTTATTGTCAATTGATTTTAAAATGATTGAAAACAAGTCTAAAACACTTGAATGTGCTTAAACTTAACGTTATCTAAATTTCACTTAACCTAATCATGTGATGGTTTGACATACCGTTATGAATCTTTAAACACAGGGATGACCAGATCATATTTAACGGGGTCCTATTATACATAGCACAAAGGTCACTAGAAATCGCAAAGCCCTTGCCACTTTGGAGAACAGACGGAGTTATCATAACAGCGCTACTCCATGCGGGCCCAGTGGAGTTCCTCTACTATTGGCTTCACAGAGCTTTGCACCACCACTACCTCTACTCACGTTATCACTCGCACCATCACTCCTCCATTGTCACAGAGCCCATTACTTGTAAGCTCGACTGACTTTATCCATATGTGCTCCTACTCGGCTCGTCTTCTTTTTAAATTAGTCGAGTATGAACATGTCAAAACTCGGCTCGTATAACCACGTGGACTGGATATTAACAACCTTATCCACACCGAAAGGTGATTTGGGTCATGTTTTCGCAATTTTTTTTTTTATTGTTGATTACATTTTTGTCAAATTTTGTTATACGAGGTCTTGTTTAATGAACTTGAATTAAAAGGATTATTTTAGATGAACAAATTTTGGTGACTATTTTAGGGGTTTTTTTTTTTAATCTACGACTATAAGGTTTAGTGGATTATTTTGAATTATAAGCCCCGAAAAAATCTTAGCGACTACCATACATACACTAAGGTTATATTTAATTAACTACAATATACATTATTGTATACATTTATAAGAATTGTAATTCAAAAAAAAAACAATCTTCAAATTTATGTTATTAGTATTTTACAAAATTAAAGCCTTATTGTCATCAACGTAGAAAAGGGTTAATTGTTTAAAATATCTCAATCTTTTGTATATTTATGGATTTTAGTTAGCTAAATTAAAATTTGGATTTGATCCTAAATTTAGGATAAAATATAGAAAACTCATCTCGATCGATATCTAGAGAAAGAGTGATTAATTTCTCATGTATATTATTTTTTTTGCAGCTGTAATTCATCCATTTGGTGAACACATAGCATACTTCGTACTCTTTGCCATACCATTACTAACAACTGTATTCACAAGAACAGTCTCGATGGCGTCCATGTTTGGTTACATTTCCTACATTGACTTAATGAACAATATGGGCCATTGTAACTTTGAGCATGTTCCAAAAAAGTTATTTTCGCTCTTTCCTCCTCTCAAATATCTCATGTATACTCCCTCGTAAGTTCCTAACACATCTCGAGTTTATAAAGAAGAATTATCCGATTCTATGTTCTTTGACGCTTATCCTTTTTATATATATAGGTATCACTCTCTTCATCATACTCAGTTCCGGACCAACTACTCGTTGTTCATGCCATTCTATGATTACGTGTACGGGACAATGGATGAATCTCTAGACACGGTCTACAACAAATCGCTAGATAAACCACAATTTTTACCTGATGTTGTATACCTAACCCATCTTACAACACCACAATCCATTTATCATTCGAGGGTCGGAATCGCTTCTTTGGCATCGAAACCTCTTAGTCCTAAATGGTATTTATGGTTAATGTGGCCCGTAACGTTGTGGTCAATGATCTTGACTTGGATATATGGACGCACTTTCGTTATTGAGACGAACACCTTTGACAAGATTAGATTGCAATCATGGTTGATCCCGCGGTACACTATCCATGTTAGTTTTTTCGTGTTCTCGTTTCTTTTTAAATCTATTAATCTCGTCATATAGTGTTAAGTCAATATATAAGCTTTGCGAGGTACTCCTATTTCCAATTAATGCTAGACGTGAGCTTACCCTTGAATTTTTATATTGGACTCGACTTAATCCATGAATATACGTGTGAACTCCCCACGTTATATTAATCCACCGAAATTTATCAATAGACTCATTACCATGTTTTCACGGCCGTATGTAAGCATGTATCATATTAACAAGTTTTGATTCTTATCCTTGTACATATTTTAGTACTCTCTAAGATGGCAAAGAGTTGCTATCCGTAAATTGATAGAAGAAGCCATCCTTGAAGCAAATGAGAAGAATGTCAAAGTACTTAGTCTAGGGCTCTTTAATCAAGTAAGTAACTAATCATTTGTTTCATTAAAGTTAATAAATAGCATGTAATTGATTGACAAATTGATAATTGTATGCAGAGCGAAGAACTCAACCACAATGGCAACTTTTACGTCCAAAAGTATCCAAATTTGAAGGTGAAATTGGTAGATGGAAGCAGCTTAGCTGTGGCTGTAATCCTCAACAACATTCCTAAAGGTACAACGAAAGTTCTCATCAAGGCAAAGCTCCTTAAGATTGCTTACTCGGTTGTATCTACACTTTGCCACAAGGGTATACAGGTAAATAAGCTTGACTGTTTGTCCGTCTACCGAGAATATCCATCAACAGAACTGCTAGATTCATGGTTATCTAATTATCCGTTACAACGTTTATGATTTTGACTTCGCGTCATTATAGAGCCTGACACGTAGTCCGAGTGACGTTAGGTTTTACTTTGACGCGTATAATTGATGGGAAAAAACACACTTATACATAGTCGACGTACTTGTGCATCGGTGCAAAAAAAAAATTTGCAAGCACGCAATCGGTACGCGTAGTCAAAATTCGTAACATGGTAGCGAGTAATTCGGTGACCGTGGAAATTACATTACCCTACCATTAATTAATATTGTATCGACTTTTTTTAACCTATCAATCTATCAATACGTACTACAAGTATCATTGTAGACGACATTTAAACCATGACGTTTATAGAAGAATGTCGTTAAAAACAACTTTGATGACATTTAAGATTAAACGCCGTACATGGTTGCACGAAAATTTTCCAAATCTAGCGTTTTTAAAACGCCATTAAATCCATAGCGTTTTAAACTCCAATTCTATGATGTTTGGCAACCGCAAAAAAATTCGTGGATTCTATTTCCCAAAATTCTATGACGTTTTTTAAACGCTATGAAATTTGTGGCGTTTTAAAAACGATGTTAAATTAACGGTGTTTGCAAAACGCCATTTCTACGATTTTTTATTAAAAATAAAGAAAAAGAAGACACTTTAATTTTTGTAATAGTGATCAAAGTAAATATGTTTCCATTTATATGTATATATTTGTAGGTAGTTACCTCGAACAAAGATGAATACAAAATGCTTAAAATCTCAATCGATCCCGAGTCTACGAAGAACTTAATTCTTTCCGAAGGCTCTACTTACAAAGTAAGCAATTGTATGCAAGAAACTTAATCCATGCATATACTTAAAATGGTGTATATATGTGAGTAACGTACACAAATCTTGTTCATGTGAAGACATGGTTAGTTGATGAAGATGTGACTGAAAATGAGCAATCGAAGGCATCCAAGGGAACAACATTCATTCCGATATCTCAATTTCCTCCGAAGGAAACTCGCAGAGATTGCTTCTATTTCGATACTCCAGCAATGCTTGTTCCATCTTCTCTCGGAAACATGCATGTTTGTGAGGTAAAACCGCGGTTTCAACTTCTTGTAACGTCTGGTATATAGCTCATTATGTTTGGCAAATGTATGTGGGTTGGTTATAATTTATAAGAGGATGAGTACGCTTGATGATCTAAATCGACGGTTCTTTGGACTTTAACATATTTCTTTTTTATGAGTTATGACAGAATTGGCTACCGAGGAAGGCGATGAGCGCTTGGCGCATAGCCGGAATAATTCATGCAATGGAAGGATGGAATGTTCACGAGTGTGGCGATACCGTTTTCGACGTTGGAAAAGTATGGCAAGCTTCCCTTTGCCATGGGTTTCTTCCTTTGACACCCCAAAAGTGATTTGGTGACATCGATCTCATAATGTGCTAATAATATATGTATTTTCAACACGAGATTATATTTATTGTTGTTTATTGCACTTAAATTGATATGTATGATTCGAAACTAAGATGTTCAAATATGAAACTAAATAAGATTCAATTATGTTTAGAGTTTGGATGCCTCGTGAAAATAAAAATCTTAATTGCCCTCTTATTTCTTGTTGTTGTTGTTGTCGGTTTTTATCGATCGCCGCTTTACCACCTCCGTCTCCTGGATGATAGAGGTGGATACACCTCCCACACATCCCATTATGCCACCAGATATCAGTCCTAAGAATCTTCTACTAATTGTTTTTGCTTCTCATGTTAGAGTTTCTCCTATAATGGAATCTTTGAACGCTAATGTGCAGCCCACGGTTGTCATACCCGCTGATGTTTACAACCATACTATTAATCCCGCATCATCTCCTCCAGGAGTTATGCCTGTTAATATTGTTGCTTTTGTTAGGATTGATCAACCGGTTGTTGTGGCCAGTCCTAGTATCGCATATGCACCTCATTTGTCGGGACTTGTTGTTCCGTCCAAGTCTTGAATGGATATTATTTATGCGTCTTCACCTTCTACACTACCATTGCTCGTGGCTCTCGAAGGCCAGATTGTTGTTTTCTTTCCACATGGACCCGATGAAGATCTTGTTCTCACGATTGTACCAAAATTGGCAACTATACTTGAATAAGAATGGGTACGTTCCATTGTTGTCAAAGTTGTAGGCTTTCCGATTTGCGTTTCCTGTTATGGATCGGAAGGTTTGGGGATTGTGGAATTGTGGAGATAATGTTCAAGTTATTGATTTGGAGAACTCCTATTATCTTGCTCGTATCCGTAGAGATAATGAATTGTTGTGTTTTCTCACGGGGCCCTTGGGCTATTTTTGTCAATGTTTGATTATGAATAGGTGGTCACTGGCATTGGTCACCGCTAGACCTGGGCAAACGCGGACCAGCCCGCCCGCCCGCAAAAACGGGCGGGTATGGCGCATAAGGTAGGTCCGGCCCGCCAAGTCCGTCGGGTGGACGGGCAAGGGTGCAGGTCCGGCCGGGCCGCTAAGCCCGGCCCGAAAGCCCGTTTTATTTATTTTTTTAATTTAAATATGTAAAATATATATGCGTATAGTAGAAATCGAAGCCGATACCTCAAGATAAGGTTCAAATGTTCACGACCATCGAGCTAATGTTGAATGTTATAATTTTATTTATTTTATATTTAATATGTATATGTTTTATTTTTTAATAAAACATAAAACAGGGTCCGCCCGCCCGGCCCGAAGCCCGCTCCGGGCGGGTATGAACAAGACCCCAGGCCCGAAGTCCGGCTCGCAAAAACAGGCAAAATTTTCACGCAAGCCCGGCCCGAGTCCGGCCCGGGTCTGGAGATGCCCAGGTCTAGTCACCGCCGATCCTATTCTTTTCTTTCTGCTCCAACTTGAATTCGGGTGACCAAAATTTCTATGTAATCTCCTTGGTACAAGGGTTGGAGAGAGTTGAAATTACCAGTTATCTAATAAACTAAAGAGCATTAATAAAGCTCAATTATAAAGTAAAAGTCTACTATCCCATTTCGTACTTTATATATTTACCACTTTCTTGTTATCAATTTTTAATTATTAAATAATTTACTTGAACAATAAAATAATTTCTTTTCAAAAAAATAATAAAATAATTTTATGATTCAATTCGTATAGAACATAATATTTATTTGAGTGTTTTATTAAGCCCTTTTGGAAAGAAATTCGTAAAACCCTCTCAAACGGTGAATTGTATTTGGTACCGTAGAGGTCCCTGAGACGCCGCAACTGCTATGACGGTCGACGACAACTCCGCCGCCGTCTCCTCCGGCACATTCGCCGTAGACGCTGCTTCACCGTTACCTTCCCCTGCACTCAAAGAGTTGCTTTCATTCGGGGTAGTCCTCGTGCTCTGCGTTACCTTCACTATGCTCTATATCTCAATTTTCAACACGAAACCGATTTTCGGTTGCTGCTTTCACCTTGTTCTTATCTGGATGTGTTGTACAAACATTTTTCCTCTCCGGTGATTGATTTCCGGAACTAACTTGGCATTCTGACGAGGAATCGTCGGTTTTATGCTTATCTAGTTCGAAAATTTGATCCAACATTGGCGCGTTAAGTTGCCTGATTATTCTAGCTTTTAGATTTAGGTTTGTTCGTATCTATCTGTGTTGTTCAAACACTTGTCCTCTCAGATACTTGATTTTTGGAATTAATTGGGTGTTGTGTGTAGGGTGAATTTATCCTCGTTTAAATTATAAGTTTGATGTAAATTTGGTGCATTCTAGTTGCCTTATTAGTCTAGAATTTTCAGTTAGGGTTTTTCTATCACGATCCTGAAAAAATTGGATTTGGAGTTTCTTATGGGGCCAGTTGCAAGGTTGTTGTCACTTTCAAGTTTATTACTTTTTCTTTTATGTATCAAGTTAATCTGATTATACTACAAGTTTCTGATATATTTTCAAATGTCTGTAGGTGTGTATCCGCTGCATCTCTAGGATTTTTGGCAACTGCAGACCTGATTGTGCAAGTTCACGTGAAATTGGGGACAGTAATGATGGGGGTGGTAATATATGCCGTATTTGTTGTGGGATCTTGCAGTTTATTTATGTAGGTGGTGATGGAAAGCTTGTTAAACATGATTGTGCCAGTGACTTTGCTGATGGGATTTGTGAACTGATTAAGAAAGAGGGGCATCAGGCTGAGAGTAGTTCTCTTGAAGTATCTATACCATCAACTGTCCTTGAGAATGAGAATGTTGTGTGGTTAGTTCAGATACAACTAGTTGCTTTGATTCAATAAGTTGCTGGATTTTGAAAATGTGTATTTCTTATCTTTACATATTGCTTCCACACTGTTATTTTTATCAGAAAATATAAATTGTTACTGAGAATTTATCCAATCTATGTAGGCTATCTCTGAAAGAAAAGTACGGGTCTGAAGAATGGTTTAATGAAAAGCTCAAAACTGAAGCAGTCTCTGTAAAGGATGTCTTGAAGTCATTGATAGTAAAGCCTCTTGAGAAGTTATTGGTGAGTGAGGCTTCAAATATGGTAATTTATGATGTATGTTCAGTTTTGAAGTCTCGTGATCATAAGTCTAGTATTGACATCTCAGTTACCTCCACCTTTCTTCATTGATTGGATTGTGCTAACGTGTGTGACAATTGTTTCTTGTTAATAGATTATTTTGTCTCTTATATACGTTATAGTTCCTAATTCAAGACTTTTGCGAATATTTTCAGGTACTTAAATCAAGTTCAGGCTCTTTTCGTGTCCGTCTGACGTACTCATTTCTTGAGGAATCTGAGAAGGGAGAAAACCAATTGGAAGCCAAACCTGCCAAGAAGATGAAAACAGGCATGCTAATTATTATTTTGATGCCAAAGTTCTTTGATCTGGTTTGTTGCATGCAATTCCCTGAACTTAGATGGTGAAGATTCCTGGCTCTAGTTACTTTAAGACATTTGTGTTGAAAGTTGCTTTTGTATATATCATATATTCTGCATTTTTTTTACTTTTCAATGTCCTCTCACAGTGGAATTGAAATGGGTAGGTTGTGCACTTGGAACTAAAAAATCAAAATGTCTGTCAAGCAAGGCATAATATTATGGCTTTCTTCTGCACTAGGAACCAAAAGCTCATGTCTTTCATTTCTGCTAATAATTGTCTAGTGCCTCCCTTTTCTTTTATAACCCTAGAAAAATTGAGTATCCATTTGCACAAAATGTTTCACTGCTCCCTGTTAATATCTGTGTCGTTAAGGGTGGACTTTTGATATTATAGGCTTCAGTGGTAGCAGTGGAACCATTTATGGATCATTAGGTGATGGGAAAGAACAAAGAGAAGATATTTTTGACAACAAGGGAGGCGCAGTCATGGTGGGTTGCTCTGGAACTGTCCAGGACTTCAACTCTAAATTCAAGGTAACTCTTAATTCTTGTTTCATAGGAGATACTAGTTGAAGTTAGGGAAATTACTCAATGGATAAAGTTATAATTTGATGACCCTCCAGGTCTCAGCCTGCCACTTGGCATGTCTTTGCTTCAGGACTTCTGTTTATGTTGGTGGCCGATACATGAAGGTACCAATTCATGATTTAACCGAACATCGTTGATGATTTTGTTCTACTGGATATTCTTGTCTGATTTGAAGCTCGGTCATCAGTGCATCATGATTTAACCAAACATCGTTGAATGCTCCATGTTAATATGTATCTATTGACTATTTGAATAAAACAGACTAATTTTCAAAACTTAAAACCCGTGAATTGAAGAAAACAGCCACTGAAATTATTATGCTCCTCACCCTGCAAGAAATTTCATCTTCAAATGATGTGTAATGAAATGCTTATGAATCGAATCCAAACTAGCACACTGGAAATGATGACCAAAGTGTTGATACTCCTAAAATGTGGTAAAACAATAGAAGGACTACACATTACTGCATTAGAATTTAGAAGCACTGGTGTGTATATGTAACGACTTTATGTCTCACTGCTTTTATTAATAAAGAATACTATTATATAATTTATATCCCATGATATTCAAACCAGAACCTACTTAGCGCCTTATGTCTCCGTACTGAAACTTAAAGTTAATGACAATTAGTTTTCATAAAATTTCAGATCAGCATACAGAAACTTGTATATGAGTTTGTAAAGGCATCCTCTTGTTTTACAGATGGCTTTTTGTTGCTGTTTTGGGCAAACTTTTCCCTTCAAGGCATGTTTATACACGTATGCCTGCTTGAGAACAAGATGGTTCTCTTGCACTATTAAATCATTTCATTATTCCGGAATTATAGTCTCTTCGTTCTAATGTTGCAGTTCTCAAGAAATGTAAGCCAAACACGTTGGATCATTGATGATGAAAGAATGGGAGAAGCATCTGTGGAGGTTTTTCATGTTATATGAATTTGTCTGATACTGTATCATCTTATCGTGTACTTCATTCAAGTGGCATTATGGTGAAAACTATTATTTAATTCTCATACTTTAGGAAATCGTTGGGAACGTCATTTTTCCCGCATGCCAAGGAGATAGTTACAAGTTCCACGCTGCTGGTAGAGAAGATATCGATGTACTGGACATGTGAGTTTAAATTTAACCTACATTATGATAAATATGATTTAAACTAAAAATGGCCATATTGTCTTCCAGGTACGGATGCTAGGCTCAGGTAGACCATTTCTAGTAGAGATTCAAAATGCTCGTCTTATCCCAACTGCAGAGCTTGTAACAGAGATGGAGATGAAAATAAACAGTTCAGATAAGAATCTGGTATGGTTTACTATCTTTCTCCTTTAACTTGTACCCTTCCTTCCCTGTAACCGTTATATTTTAATTCATTTTGCATTTATGTCAATGAATATTTATTTTGTCCTTAGGTAAAGGTGAAAAATCTGAAGGTGGTTGACAATCAAGGTTGGGCACTGATGCGTGAAGGCGAAGCAGAGAAACAGGTTAGCTTTGCTTTGTTATTGCCTGATGTCATTGAGCCTACCTGTTCTCATGAGATATTCATTCCTTCGAGCACTGATTGGTAAAATCATATCCTGCTCTGCATCTTTTTATCCTGCAGAAGCAGTATGCTGCATTAGTTTGGATTTCTCGTCAGCTTGAGGATCAAGATTTGCAGAGTATATCTTCACTTCAAGATTTGGTGAGTTCTTTTTTCAACTTGATGCATTCCTAAGTACGGTTCTGGTATGAATATGGTAATAAGGTTATTGCTTCCTAACTATTAAAAAGAAAGAAAACTAGAGAAGTAACAAATAGGAAGTGTCGAGTTTTGTTTTCCTAATTACCATCCTGGTGTGTTATTGCTTCCCAACTGTTAAACAAGAAAAGAAAGTCACAAATAGTGTCTAATTTTTATTTTCCCTGTTTGTCTATAACTTAATGTATTGCTCCTTCCAACTAGTGTGTTTAGCATCCGAGTCTCTATTTTCTCATATACATGCTGCTAGTGTGTTACTTAGCAAGAGAACTATGAATTCTGTTTCTTGCATATCTCCAAACTAATTCTATGCAAAATAATTAATCAGTATATCTAGTTAAGGGAATAAAATCCCAGTGCAAAAGCCTTTTGCACCAATGAGTCCAACTTTCTTTTGGATAGATCGCTTGTAAATTTGCAGGCTTTACTGTCTTACAGTTTGACAAGTTTTTCACATAGTTGTAATAATTGGATGCCTTTTTAATGGATTGAAGCTGTGGTTTCAGTTACCATTGTGTTGTATAGGGTATTTGTATTTTAAATCTTCACCGAGTTATAAAAAATAGCTCTATTATATTAGTAGTAATTGCTGATTGAGCGCACTTTGTTTTATGTTCATGAAACAGAAACTAATACAGAGAACACCTGTTAGAGTTCTTCACCGTCGAAGTCCACTGGAGCGTGAAAAAATCATTCATTGGTGAGTTAGTGTCATCACGTTTCACCTAACTGTAACCTATCATTGGTGCAAGATTCTTCATGTTTTATTGTGATTCTAACTTCCATCTAAAACTAACTTATTTGTGAATCATAATGGGTGCCAGATTCTACATATTATTTTATGATGCTACCTTTTATCTAAAACTAAGCTATTGTCCTTCTAGGATGAAGATTGAGAGGATTGAAGGAAGCTCACAATATTTCTTCTTGCATCTATGTGCTCAGGTATCTCCTTTCTTCACTACTTCCTCGGATATTGGGGTCATGAATTATTTTGTTTGATCCAGTTTTAAGTGAATGTAGTCTTAGGGTCCGTTTGGTTTAACTCTGGAAACGGAATGGAAACGAATCTAGTCTATATGTATACCCTTATGCATGAAGTTTTTTGGAATCATTCCTTGTGGTTTAAAGTATTTGTAGTAGAATTTGATTAGTTTGATACCCTACAGGAAAACAAAATGGGGAAAGCAAATGCATTTTGCATGAAACCACAAGGAATGATTCCAAAAAAATTCATGAACAAAGTACACATGAACCATATACATTTTCATTACGATTCCATTTCCAAAGTTACAACCAAACGGGGGCTTAACCCTTTCGGTATTATTAACCACCATCCACATTGGTGGTCACCTTGGAGAGTAGAGCACCACACGCCCAACTTCCATGTGCGATCACAAATCCCACATGTAAAACATAAATTTCAATATGTAGCATTCAATTGAGTTTTGGCATGAAAAATACCTTCCATGAAGTGCCAAGGTTCATTTGATTTTAAGCCACAAGTAAATAAGGAAATTCCCAATTTTCTTCAGATCTTGATTTAGTAATTTCTTGTAAAGTAAAGTGCCATTCCAACATGACGTCTATATTGCAGGCTGGAACATATATCAAAGAGTTCGTTCATGGGGATCTTGGCCGCACTCATCCTAGGTATGTCTACGTTGTAGTTAATTTATTTAAAAAAAATAAACTTGTAATGAACCAAATAAAATGAGATAGGTCACATCTCTTTTCTTTGCCTATATAATGCAACCCAAATCTTGGTTACGGTTCAATTAAAGCTTAGAAGTCATTGCTGGTGGTGTGTAGTGTTGCTACTAAGCGCCTTGCTGTGAGGAGATAAAGCTCGATATTACATAATTGTGTTACAAAACATGAAATACTAACAAGCCCTGAAATCTTCTTTAGAAAAACTGTAAATATAATTAGCTTCTATGATTTTTTAACTATTCCCTATATATCTTATACTCTTTTTCGGTTTCTTTGTTGGCAGTATCGGATCGATTCTTGGATGCGGGGCCGAGATAGTACAGCTTGATGTGACAGACGTCAAGATGGACTGTTTCTGATTCATGTACAATGCAATTCAAAAACCATTCTAAACTTCGATTTTTGATCGTGCAATTTTAAATTGAAATGCTGGAATCAAGCTTTTATTCTTGTGATTCTTAATTTATATGTTGTAAGAAGCTTGGAAGACTTGTTGGAAACTGAAAATTGGATAAAGGTTATACTAAATCGGATATTTGAGTCTCCGGGTTTCGATGACGAGATATCCCATCATTTTTAATTCATCCCAAATTGCAAAAGCTAGCATTATTGAAATCCAATGTCATTGCCATTGATCCTATTATGATATTCAACAATGGGATATCAAATTAGTTCATATAGCGGGGATCCGAAATACAGGAATTATAAATTAATATCGAATATCCTTCAGATTGGATATCCTATTATTATCTCTGTCTAAGAAGGGTGTTTAGCAAAAAACTCAGTCAATTTTGGTATATCTGTTCGGATGTTTATGATCTAACTGTAGTGATGAGTAAATCATGTAAGATATCAAAGAAAATATACTCAATTCCGGTCTATAAAAGCTAGATGAACGTGTTTAATAGATAAACAAATCTTTGACCATTTATTTTAATCAATAGTTTTAAGTTAATGGGGACAACTTTATGGGAGCATGACCTCTAATTATTGGGATTTTTTTTAGTTTGGGTTATAAATATTGGTTGTGCTCTCATAGTTTTGTCCATTTAAGTTGAACAAATTTATACCATTGGTTAAAATTATTGTCAAGATTTATTTATATAACACTTAAGGAAAGATAATAAATTGACGATAAAAATGATACATCTCTTACCATCTATTGTAGGAGGTTAATTTTCAGATACATATTATTATAAAATTGTTCTTTTCCATGAAATATGAACATTTACATAAAAGTTAAGAGATTAAACGATTTTCACTAGGCATATAAGTGAACGATACGTTTAAATTGTTGAGTTCACTCATTAGGATAATGTGAGAACATGTGTTACGTATAGATCGTCGGATTAATTACAATCAAAGGTTATGATTAGATATTAAATTTAGACATTAATGAAGAGATAATTTAGTTTCCTCCGATAGATGATGAAATATATCAATTTCCTAATATACAATTGGTATTATTACGGCTTAGCATAACATTTCGTAGTTCAATACCTTTCGTCAAATCTCATACATATATTAATGGACCCTTCTTAATCAAATTACTCGTACAGATATGACTATTTCTTAATCATGATGTGCTAAAATATACGTCCATGCGGGGAGTACCCTCCGCTAGGGTTTTTTCAGTCTGGCGATTTGCCAGGGTCCTTTTGTCTTCTTCCGCCGCTATTGTCCAAAACTTCTCATCACCCACTCAAATCCTCTCTTGGTCCCAGATTCCATCTTCGTGGGTATTATTCTAATCGGTCTGGCCGTTTACTTTCCCCCTCATCTTCCTCCCTACCAAGCAATGGAAGATCTCAATGACCTCTGGAAAAAACTAAAATACAGTGTCGCCGTCGAAACAACACTCCCAGAGAAAGTCGATAAGCGTATTGCCCTCAGTATCGTGGGAAAAGTTATCGTCAACAAAAAAATTAATGGTGCTGCGCTCAAATCGACTATGCGCTCAATCTGGAAACTCAAGGATGAAGTGGCGATTCACGACATTGGTGCTAACTCCTTTCTCTTCAACTTCTTCACCATTGAAGATAAGGAAAAAGTCTTACTGGGACGACCGTGGAACTTTGAGGACAATCTATTGGTTCTCACTGATATCGACCCCCTCTTGAGTCTAGAAGACTCAGATTTCACTCTCTCTCCTTTCTGGGTGAATCTGCTTGGAGTTCCAGTCGGTTATAAAACCGAAGATATAACTTGATATCGACCCCCTCTTGAGTCTAGAAGACTCAGATTTCACTCTCTCTCCTTTTTGGGTGAATCTGCTTGGAGTTCCAGTCGGTTATAAAACCGAAGATATAACAAGGAAGTTATGTGGCAAGCTTGGTGAGTTCCTTGAAATTGATCCCAGGTATGCAACATCTATGTTGGCCGGTTTACGTGCTAAGGTTCTACTGAATATCGAAAAGCCTTTAATGAGAGGCATCGCAATGTCCATTGACGGATCTCCACGATGGATTGGGTTCCAATACGAACGCCTTCCGAAATACTGCTATACCTGCGGCCGTATAGGTCATGTGAAGAAAGAATGCCAAGACCAAAGCTGCGTGGAAGCTGAAGAAATGGATCAGTTTGGCCCCTGGCTGCGTGCAAATTTCAACCCAAAGCTCTTATATACTAAGAATGAAAATTGCTCCATAAACAATGGGTAGAAGTCACTGACCTCTCCCCAACAACAACTTCGACAAAAAATCCCGATCTCACAAAAGTACCCAGTACCACTCCCCTCTCCGATCACCTTCAAACCCACCCAGTCTCACAAGCCGAAATCCTACAATCCCACCAAGCCCCACAACCCCACCTCCACAAAAACACTGAAGACTCGCCCATGACTGATAAACACCCAAAAAAATCCCGCAAACTACCACGTCCTCCACATGCCCCTACCAAGGTCACAACCACCACAATACACACAAGAAAAAGACCACACCCAGAACCTATCGAAGCTTCTGAAACCGTCTTCCATGTCCCTATCCTCAATGCTAAAAAACCGCGAACTGAGGATACTCATGTCACTACCCAAGTAGCGATGAAGAGAGATCTCCCTCGTCGTGAACACCAATGAAACTCTTGAGTTGGAACTGTCAAGGGTTGGGCAACCAAAAGACAATGTCTGCTATCCGGGATAAATCCTGGAAGCTTTGCCCAGACGTCGTTTTCATCATGGAAACGAAGTCACGGAAACAAATTGCTGAAAAATCCATGAGAAAGTGTGGCTTTGACTCGGGTTCTGTACCGATAGCATTGGTCGTTCAGGTGGTCTCTGCATTTGGTGGAGAAACAACTCTTCTTCCCTCCTCTCTTATTCCCTCCACCACATTCTGATCGAGTTCACTGACCCTGTTAGCTTTGAGAAAACTACGTTGGCTGGCATTTATGGTTGGCCACAAACTCAACAGAAACATGAAACCTGAAAACTGATGAGACTCCTCAGGAATAACTACCAGGGCCCTATGATCTTCTTTGGAGATTTCAACGAGATTCTTTTCTAACATGAAAAAGAAGGTGGCGCCCTTCGTGCTGAGAAAGATATGCAAGCCTTCCTTGACGTAGTAAATGACTGCTCCCTCTCTGATGTTGGCTGGTCAGACTTAAAGTTCACTTGGGAGCATGGTAAAAGCACTACAAATGTGATCAGAGAAAGACTTGATAGGTTTTTAATCTCTGAAGACTGGCGCCTGAAAAACCCTCACTTTACCGTTTGCACCTTCCCTCGGTATTGCTCTGATCATTCGATCATTTTCCTGGAGTCATGTCCAACTCTTCATTCCTGCAATGGTAAGAGACCCCCTCAGTTTGAAAATTGGTGGATTGACCTCCCCCTCTGTGAAGCCACCATTGCTTCTGATTACTCCTACCCCCATGAGACTTCAAAAGGTGATGGGCGCTCTCTCCTCCTGGGGTACTAACATTGCCAACAAGAGGAAAAATGATATCAAGAAACTCGAGAGTGAACTGTTGAATATCCAAAAATTCCAGATTTCCGATGGTTCAATCACGATGGGCGGTTTGATTATTGCCAAGCTTGATAAACTCAATAAAGAGGAGGAAAGCTACTGGTATTTGCATGCAAGATCAAATGAGATTAAAAATGGTGACAAAAACACATCCTATTTTCACCACAAAGCTTCCGAACGTAAACGCAAGAATAGGATCACCAAGCTGTCAAATGACGAGGGCATCTGGTTTGAAAGCGAAAAGGATATTGAAGGCCTTATTGTTGATTACCATAACACACTGTTCTCAAGTAGTCACACCTCTGAGGACGTTGAATCTGCGGTTCACGTCATTACTCCAAAAGTTACTGAGGCTATGAACATGACACTACCAAAGACCCCCTCAAGTGCTGAGATTGTCGCCTCCCTCAAGTCTATGAAGTCTTGAAAAGCTCCCGGTTTAGACGGCCTTCACGTGGGTTTCTTTAAACGTTACTAGGACATCATTGGGTCTGATATCATCTTTTTTATCTAACAATGGTGGAATGGTAACTGCTCCCTGGGAGATCTAAACAAAACTTTCATTACTTTAGTTCCAAAAGTCCCTTCCCCATCCCACGCTCGTGATTTCCGCCCAATTAGCCTCTGTAATGTCCTCTACAAGCTCATCACTAAGGTGGTTTCGTCCCGCCTCAAACCTTTCATGCCTGACCTTGTTTCCCATGAGCAAAGTGCTTTCATTAATGGAAGGCTCATCACTGATAACGCCCTCATTGCTATGGAATGTTTCCACCATATGAAGCATAAGAACGCTGGTTCCGTTGAGTTGGCTCTTAAGCTTGATCTCTCAAAATCGTTTGATCGAGTTGACTGGCGATGCCTTCAGGCAATCCTCGAACGTTTTGGCTTTGCTCCGAGGTTTGTCTCACTCATTATGAACTGCATTTCGACAGTTTCCTACTCGTTCAAAATCAATGGTAAAATTGTTGGTGATGTCACTCCATCTAGAGGAATCCACCAGGGGGACCCAATGTCCTCTCTCCTCTTTGTCATCTACGCGGATCTCCTTTCTTCTCTCCTCTCACAATCAGTTTCCAGCAAAATCATCTCAGGAATCAAGATTTCAAGGGGAGGACATGCTGTCTCCCATCTTCTTTTTGCTGACGACGGCCTCCTCTTCTCTCATGCTAATGATCGGGAGTGTTCTGAAATCCTCAAAATTATCAACAAGTTTGAGCACATCGC
Organism: Fagopyrum tataricum; assembly: GCA_002319775.1. Classification (NCBI taxonomy): domain Eukaryota; kingdom Viridiplantae; phylum Streptophyta; class Magnoliopsida; order Caryophyllales; family Polygonaceae; genus Fagopyrum; species Fagopyrum tataricum. The sequence continues at coordinate 8,351,506 of CM008285.1, read as the reverse complement.
TGGCCAGAAAGTTAACCTCACGAAGTCTGAAGTCACTTTTAGCCGTAATGTCCCCTCTTTGGATCGGGCACGCCTCTCTTCCATGCTTGGTGTCAAGTTGGTTGACCGCCACTCTCAAAATACCTGGGTCTCCCCGCTTCCTTAAGCCGATCAAAAAAAGACTTATTATGTAGTATCATGGACCGGGTTAGGAAGAAGCTTAACGGTTACAAAGAACGCTTTCTCTCTCAGGCGGAAAAAGAAGTCTTAATCAAAATTGTGGCCCAAAGTATTCCGATCTACGTCATGAGTATCTTCAAGATCCCTGATGGGGTGATTAACGAGCTGCACGGCATCATGGCTCGTTTTTGGTGGGGTTCTACGGACCAAAAAAAAACACATTCATTGGCATTCATGGGAGGACCTTTGCCTCCCCAAAAATCTTGGTGGTTTGGGCTTTAGAGACCTTCGCGTTTTCAACCATTCTCTCTTGGCAAAGCAAGGATGGAGAATTTGGGACCAACCACAGTCTTTGGTGGCTCGGGTTCTCAAAGCTCGGTATTTCAAGAATGATTATTTCCTGGACTCCTCTCTTGGCTGGAATCCTAGCTTCTCTTGGCGAAGAATTTGGGGAGCAAAGTCTCTCCTCCTTGAGGGTCTCGGCTGGCGGGTCGGCAATGGTGCGTCAATTAGGGTTTGGGAGGATCGTTGGATCCCTGATCCTTCGATGGGCTTCAGAAACCCGACTATCGACCTTTCTCACGATCCGGACCTCTTACTCCGTGTCTCAGACCTCATTGCCTCTCCCCCTGTATGGGACATGCCGACTATCATCTCTATCCTCTCGCCCTCTGATTTGCATGCTGTCTTTAAAATCCCCCTCAGTTACCGCTGCTTGCCTGACTCTCGGTTTTGGTGGCCCAACAGCTCTGGTCGTTTCACTATCCGTAGTGCCTACCGTCTTGCTGATGTCGTCACATCCAAGATTGGCAGGCAACCCTTGCGTCTGCACCCTTCAAGCCTTGGTCTTTTTTATGGAAACTCAAGCTCCCTGGAAAGGTTAAATTCTTCTCGTGGAAATTCTTCAAAGGTTCCCTCAGTGTTGCCTCTACCCTATATGCTAAACGGGTCATTGAGTCGGATTGTTGCCAACGCTTCCACAATGCCCCCGAGACTATTTTCATGCTATTTTGGGTTGCCCTGCTGCCCTCGTTGCGTGGTGGGGATCCACGTCCTTTGCTTCTGTGATGGCTCTCAACTCTGAGCATGTCCCCGACATCCTCGATGCTCTTATCTCTAAGGGGGAACCCCACCTGATCGATGATTTTTTCATCCATCCTTGGGCTGCTTGGTCGAATCGCAACGCTCAGCTCTTCGAGGATGAAGCCCCTAATGTTGACCTTTTGCGTGAAGGGTATGTTCGGCTAGCTATTGATTTTACTTCCTCCCTGAGCTCCCCTCCCATGACCAGGGAGTTTATGCGTCCCCTCTCTTGGCCTGGACTGCCCTTGCACATGGAATCATCAAAATTAACTCTGACGCTGCTACTTTCGAGAACTGGACGGGACTTGGCGCTGTTCTCAAGGATGACGCTGGTTCACTACGTGGTGTTGTTATTCACCGTTTGCATCATAACTATGATCCTCTTACTGCTGAATCTATGGCTATTCTCCTTGCTCTTTCCCATGTTCGTGATGAGGGATTCACTCACGTTATCATGGAATCGGACTCGAAAACTGCCATAGATGCTATCCGTGGTGCCACCCGTCATGCTTCTGCCATTGGCCACATCTTTGATGACATTGTGTTCCTTGCGGCCTCTTTTGATTACTGTTATTTTTCCCATGTTCCTCGTCGTTGTAATACTGTTGCTCACTCTCTAGCTCGTCACCCCCCTAGTACGGGTGACACCGAACGCTTTTCTACGATCTTTCCTTCGAGAATTGTATCCCTTGCTACCATTGACAATACTAGTCTTTTCCTCGTTTGGATTTTAAAAAAAATAAATATACGTCCATGCAACTAGTATCAATATGCACGTAACTTTATTTATCACATATGAATAATTCGTTACATGAACCAGTAACAATTTCCACGACTAATTTTCAATTCTCTAATACACTGTTGAACTTTCAAATTTAAAATCTAAATACTCAAGCATGCAATACCCATTTGTACTAGTGAACTTTCAAACATAATATAATCTAATTATAGTACCCATTTGTACGAGTGGAACGTTGTACTCATTTGCACAAGTGAACTTTCAAACATAATCCATTTGCACGAGTGCAAGAAAATACTAAGCCTATATGTGCACACATCAGATGCGAATACTTTCAAACATAATTACCCATTTGCACGAATGAAAGAAATTACTAAACTATACGCGCACATATATTCACATTGCATGACTACCTCAAGTTACCAATATACACGACTACAAAGTATGCACACGGAATAAAGGAATGAATATAAGTGTGCATAAATTTACATGAATATAATGTGCATAGTTTATGTTCACAATTGATTATGACGAACATGCACGGTTAATTAATTAGGGTACCATGTTAGCGGCGCTCAACGAAATTTCTCAAACAAGCAAAATGAATAGTTGCGCACAACTAACTAGCATATCATGCTATTTAGTTTCCATATGAGCACAATATTGTATCCGATTATATAATATTATCATAAACATGACAATTGTATTAAATTGTATATGAACAATTTTCTTTTATAGCCAATCAATCTGAGATGTCCGTGTTTTAATCCGACGATTACGTATTTTTATTTCTTATCGTAATACACGTTTCACCTTATAACCCTATATAATTAAATCTTTAAAAAAATATAATTTTCCAATATGTGAACGGGACCCAAAATCCCAAAAATAGTGGACCTCGGACTGGATCCGGGTCAATTCTGCACGGCACTACCCTCACTCCTACGCCAGGTATGGCCCTAGAGCCTATATGATGTTAGGACTTCGGAATGTCTAAAATAAGTACATTAATGGTTTCTTAAAACCGGATATCCAATCATTGAGCGTTCTTTTTGGAGCATGGCTGCAATATCACGTCTACATATTTAATTGTGTTTCTTCTTCCATAACAGACTGACAAGGGTTTTCTTATTGCAATTGTCATAAAAGTTACATAAGGAGGTATCATCTCGTATAAACAATTAACCCTAATAAAATCGAAGATTCCAAATTGATAAACAACATTACTCATTAGACAAAATTTATGCCATGCAAGGCAGAGAAATGCCAATAACAGTTGCAACATAAGAAGCACCTCGTTCTACAAAATTTTCCTGTTAGATTCTTCTTCAAAGGTCAACTGCAAAAATCCAGCTATTTGATGTAGAGCAGGACATTTCCGATAGCATCCTATGGGCTCAAGCAAAGACAAACAACTCCTTCTTCGATGTCACCATCCTCTTTGAAGAGGCAGTTCCAACAATTCTCTCGAGCTTACATCAAAGAAGACTACTCAGCATTTTATTTTCGGAAATTTTAAATGCACAAGATGGTTTACAAATAGCAAGAGAGACTTTGTTCTAGTTGCTTGTATCAAAAGGTCTACATAAAGATGCATTTCAACACAATTGAGTATCTAGGCCTGTCCAAACGGGTCCGGACCGGACCGTGTTGATTTTTTATAAATAAATATTTTTTGTATGGATTAAATCCGGTCCGGGTTTGGACCGGACCGGACCGCATGCATTTACTGTTCCAAAATATTATAAAGTGTAAATATACGGTCCGGTTTTCCGGTTCGATCATTTGCAGCCCTGTGTGAAATCTAAGTGAAAGATGCAATTCTTCCATCTACGATCTATCCGTTTGGGGTGCTTGCAAATAGGTTGAAGAGGTTGACTTTTCACATACATGTCAACATGTACAGTGTAGCAAAGTTTATGTTACGGATCCTTGTGGTGGTTAATGTCACAATTGTCATTCATCCAACTTAAATATACCTAAAGGAAAACGATGATAGAAATTACCCGAAATAGATCAAAGCGGGAGAACAGGACGGTACAACTCATGTCATGTGATTCTTGAAGCGTATTAACAATCTGCAAAACCCCAGCGATTATTACAGACACACTCATGAGAGGGGAAGAGAACAAAGCTGATACTTACTTCAGGGTAAAACTCCTTTCTCTCAGGAAGAGAGTATATTATCAAGTTCTTGATGCCTCGAATCTGAAAACCAAAATGAGACAAAAGAAACAATTATATGGGAGCAATGCAGGATCGAATCATTATGAATACAGCTGAATTTCATCAACATAAATTTTAGGATTATGTGACATTGGAAAAGCTACCTTATATCTGTGGTAAAAATGAGCTCGTTCTGTGTAAAGCATAATTTTTCGTGTACCGTCGTAGAACCAATTTCGTGCACGAGAAATATCACTTTGCTTTGTATATCTGATTAAGCAAAGTGCAACGAAACTTGTCAGAAAAGTATGTATACAAATAACAATAATAATGAGATGAAAAACAAAAAAAAGAAAGAGTTATAAAGGATGTGATTTTTAAAGCAGTGAGCACGAACAAGTAAAAAAAAAGCATGATCAATCCTTACTCTCCAAGAAGACAAAAGCTACTGTCCTTTGACTTCAAGAAATTCCGTACTCGAATAAACTCAAAGTAGGAACTGATGAATATCATAATACCACCCTGAAAAAAATGGAAGTTATGTCACACACTAATACCAGGGATAAGCCACAAAAGCATCACTGAACTTTCAACCATTCAAATCTCTCGAAACACTTGAGGAGAAACATTCCAAAGCAAAAGGTTAATGAACAAAAGAACGCGATACCTGAATGGAGTCCTTAATTTTTGGGAAGACCTACAAAGTCATAACCATATATTAGAGTGGAGCAAATCTTAAAAGGAATGTATGATAAAATTGTATATTTACCAAATCCAAACAACTTAACTTGTGTAAGTGTAATACAAGAATATGAGAAGAAAAAAACATGAAAAGAATTACAAAATGCACTCTTTGGAAATGTGTAGAAGGCCTAGTCTAGGATTTATTTTGATGAGAGGGTACTCTCATTGTCCAATATTAGTGACAACTGAAAGTAGACAGTAACCTGATGTTCAAAAGCTTTCTAACTCAGATGCACAAGCAATTCTTCTTTTACGTACCTTCTTAGTGAAGTAGTGAAAACGAGCATCCTCAGCATCAACAAAAGAATCTGCAGAGAAGCGCTCGAAAACCTGCATAACCAGATCAAAATTGAGAATAAGCATATGAAGTTATAATGCAATCATCTAGTGTAATTGTTAAGATAGGTGCCTACTGTTACAACGCAGCTTCATTATTAAGTGAAGAAGATTTATAACAAATATATACATTCATGAAAAGGAGACAGGACATGGTGTATGAAAACTGCATGAATTTTCCTATCAAAGTTCAGTACATGGATCCTATTTCTGAAAACAAGAATACATTGACCGCAGAAATTACATGAACGTAAGAAGATGCTTCTTATGCAAAGCTCGAGGAGATATTCAACAGGATAATGGGTTTTGGACAGGCACAATTTGAAAAGATGCAATAACTATTTTGTTTTGGGTTTCTGAAAGCTATCATTCAGGAAGGAAACCGTTTAACTGCTAAGGCTATCTACATGGATTGACAAAAAATTGAAAGACTTATCAGCATTTCTTCAATCTCCTTTCTTTAGAATACTCTTCATCCTTTCAATTTGTCAAGAAACTTTTATTCTTTATGAACTATAAGTAGCATGCAACAAAATTAAGTTCACATTACAGATATGAGATTGATATGTCAAACTAGGCTCACACTTAATTTTAAGAATCAAAGTACATCAGCTATCTAGTCATACCAAAATAATATTATTAGTTTTGATGCTTCAGGCGAGCACTAGATCACTTTTAGACATCCGTTGTCAATAATATAATGTGGGTATGGACTTCAAGTGCCAGGATCAGAAGTTTGTTAGAGAACACATACCTGCCGCACTGGAAGTATTACTTTTGGAAGAACACCTTTATATTCAGATGACAACTTCAACTGCACCAAGACCAATAAAGAATGTCAGCTAATCATGTGGGACAAATATTGGTAGAACTAAGCATGTATAAGAGTCCAGTCTAATCGAATCATTCTTCTTTGCTCCAAAACTAATGCTCCTCTACGCCTATTAAAAGTAAACCATTTACATTAATATCGTAGCTAGTTCCCAGCTTGAAAATTTTCCCCTTACATACTTGGCTCTCTACTTTGGTACTAGTAAAAGAGGTTAAGATGTGAAATCTGACTTGAAACCAAGATTATAGTTTGTCTAAGGGAATAAAGGGCAGAATGCACTTCTAGATGGCAGTTCTGATATTTGTTCCTAAAAGTTTGCTATAGATCGTTGATTTGTTCCCTAGTAAATGTCCGTGATGTTTGATTTAATAAAAATGATAGCTCTTGAATAAAGGCAAATTCTTCCTAATGTCCCATATTATTATGATAAAATTATTTAAAAATAAGGAAGCTTCTAAAGTTTGTAGCTAATACTATTAAAAGGTTTCTACTTTAGTTATACATCATTTTTTATGACTGGGTGATTAACTAAGCTAAAGTTGCATGTGGAAGAAGTCGACTGTGGAAGAAGTCGACTGTGGAACACTTTGTCTTGCTCTATTGTATGGAAGAATGCTCAGTTTGTTGACAATTAACAGAAACTTTGGATTTTTGTATTCATGACACACTTCTAGTAGGAAAGAAATTCAAATTTGGGTCCTTAGAATCTCTAGCTGGGTAATGTAAGGTAAAATGGTGCGACAGCATGATCTTCTACAGACATCCACATTCCATATTTTTCTAGGAGAGCAGAAGATATTATACCTTCCCTTCATAGTTGACACATTGCTGATTGAAAAAAGCAATAATTTCTGCACAAGCAATCAAAGATAGTTACATATTATTTTCTTCCGTGTCTAAATTTCATAATTGCCCATGGCCAGGCATAGATTATTCACTGAGGAATGTAGGGAAAGCAAAAACCTGGAGTTAAGTAGGAACTTAGAATTATTGATTGACGGTAAAATCGCGCATGGCCATCGAGGTACCTGACCATAATGAAGAATTAATATAGTAAAATACTAAAATTATCAAACAGGGTATGCAGTGAATAACTCAAATGCCTTTGGATAAAGATCATGGAAACAGTGAATAACATACCATGGTCTAACACGCATAATATCAGCTCCATGTTGCTTGGAAGGTGACTGGTTCAAATGTTGAGCAACGGTAGTAACATGTGACCAATTCTGATATATTGCAAACAAAAGTATGAGAAAGGTTTATATTGGTGCTCCACTGGGTTAAAACAACATTCCAATTGCAAAAAAAAAAAAAATTATAAATTCAGACAGAATGTGAAGCTTATATCTCATATGCGGAAGATACAAAACTTGGTGGTTATTCTCACCTGCATCGTAATCACATCTGCATGATCTATAACCAAGATCTGCTCAAGAAGTAGATTATCAAATAAGTCACTCGTTACCTTGAAGAATGCAGGAAGAACAGAATAAACAATAACAGAATTCACCTCTATTGAAGAAAGATAATCGAGATCCTTCTCCTTATCAGCCTCAGCTTCACCAATTTTCTGAGGCCAACCAAATACTCATTGTTAGGACGCAATAAACATTGTTATTAAACTGTTTAGATATCTCATAAAAACTAAAATGATATAGTTCATGTCCAACTGTGACTCCACAAAAGACTAATTTACCTTCCTATGTGGAAGGAAAGCAGATTGAACATTGCGTCATTGGATAGGTAAAACAATGTAAATACAACTTGTTGAGGAACCAATAAAAATCATGAATAAGAGGATGATAAAACCTTTGACTAACCATAAACAGTAATAAGTTCACCAGAATAAATTTCTACAAAGAGAAACTGAAACTGCAAAATGCCATACATAATACTTACAGTAATCAAACCAAGAGGCGAAGCGACAATCATGTCTGAAGTATAAAAATCACCATATAGCTTTATGCTCTTCCTGAAAAAGGGGGCAAAGTTGCTCAAGATATGAGATCAAGGAGATGGGAAAAAATATTCCATGTTTCTAATTAGGACAATGACCAATAATACACCATAAATAGACTAAATAGTAGAAAACAAATCAAATAAGAATAAAGCATGTACTGTTTAACATATAAGGTCAACCAAAGCGTGCAAAAAACTGAAGCATAACAGTGATGTTTAACATTAGCCAAAAACATTGGACTTCAACTATTACCCCTTTGGTGATGACTTTATGCAGATAATTAACTACCAACAGTATTTTTCAATATAATAAAAAATTATTATACGGGATAGAATTGTGTTAACTAGTGCCCAAAGGGGACCCCGATAATTCTAACAAAAATAATATTCTAGATCAAAAATTGTAAGAGCACCCTTTTTGATGCAATTGAACTCTTGAAGCATTGAAGTCCTTGAAGTAATAAAATTGTTCTGAAAGAATCTAAACTACATTATGTGATACTAATTAAAATGTCAACAAGACCATATCTGTTCACAAGCAAACAACAAAGGGCAAGATGTTGTACTGATTAAGATTTTATTTAATAATGGTATCTAAGATACAAATTCCTTCTCTTTGCAATCTTATCAAAAGGACGACTTTTGCATCAGAAATTAAAGATATAGAACCATTTTTTATTCCTCAATCTATCTCAGTTCACGAAAGAGCCAGCATAAAATATACCATCAAAACAGAACCATCCCACGTACCTAGTGAACTTTATTCCCATCATGAAGTGATCGTTGTTGTTCGCACCAAATAGAGCTTCAAAATCTGATGGTTTTGAGGACTTCTCCGATCTCACATTTTCAGATTCAGCGCCATTTTCCAATGGCACATCATCCTCATCTTTCATAACTCCAAATTCTTCAGTGAAACGATCCATATGCTGCACATTAACCTGACAATAACATAAAAGATAAAAGTATAGTTGTTAGGATCACTTTTCTTCTGAAGTGATTTTGCATAAATGAGCAGAAAACAAGGAATATGTGTTTTATTTGGTGAACTGTAGAAGGCCATTGAGGCCAACCAGGCAAATACAATTATGTGTTCCTCATCAAGCATGACTCGGCTTGAGCCATAATTTTCGTAAGATACCTACTAGTTCGGTTTCTAGTAAGTAAAAGGTAAATAATGGTATTTTCAACTTCTAAAGCCTCTCTCTTTATCTCTCTCTCTCTCTCTCGGGAAACTACAAGTCTGCTTAAACTTGACTTGAACCTCCATCTCTGACACGTTGAAAGGTGGCCTTTTAGGGATGTACATGAACAAAATAGTTAATTTTATTGGGAAAAACTACCTCCTTTCTAATTATTATCGAGTACCAAGACACATCCGTTTACTACGAAAAAATTAAAAATCCTACGTTTAGTTCTCTAAAATTGCTACTGGTGTTGCTGCTGGCTGCATTGGGGCTCCCATGCTCATTTTAAAACTAAGGTATAATATACAAACTATAAATAAGGGAACAGTAACTAATGGCACTAGTATCATTGGATTAAGATTTAAGAAGCTATCTGGAAGAACTACCGTTCCTTTCAAAACATAATTATAATATACAAATCTACAAATGAGGAACCTACAAAATCAATTGCAGTAGTATAATCAGATTAAGAAGCTATATGAAAGTATTACCTTGTTCCCTGAAGGAGTCAACTGTATAAGCCTCTTAACAACACGATGGGCAATGCTTGCAAATGGAAGCAGAATCAAAACCTGGAAGATAAGAATAGATGTGAGTAACCCTTCTGCAGAATATAAAACCAATACACCAGATGAAAGGCATCGCTTATGGGCCGGTAATTGGTCCTAATTTTCCAAAAATTCGAATGCAAGATGTTCGTTTGGGCATCAAAAGTAACTCCAAAGACAAGGATGTGAAGAAGAATTTAGAGACCTTTGGACGACAATATCCACGATCAAGATAAATACTGTTAGTTAGGACTTCATCTTTTCCTATTTCTTGATTCTTGGCCAGTCTTGTCTCATTCTTCATAACAATATCTCGAGATTTGAAGACATGGTTAAGCTGCAGAAGGGTGAAATATGTGAGGAACATAAACCCAAGCATACATGTGATAACACTTTGATGCTGTTGCCTCAAAATGATCAGAAAGTACTCACTGAATGCATTAAATAGGCATCCATCATGTTTGAGTCCTCCTGTGAACCTTTGAGATAAAAGGCTTTCTTGTTATGGTGCAGTATGTCTTTATAGCTATTGCCTACAATGAGAACATTTATTTACTTAAAGTGATGCATAGAAACATTTGACGAAGGAGGTAAAGGATCAATATCAAACAGATAAGAAAAGCATAATATGAAATTGCCCTACTTATTCAAGAATATCTCCTGAAAAAGCAACAGCTTTGAGAGGGATTTGAGAAGGTGTTGGAATATTAAAATAAAAAAAAAAGAATCCCAAGGATCTTTGACAATATCAAAATGTGTTGTTCTCTGGTTTACAGCTATTTTATGGTGCATTTAGTAAAACAGAAACTTGAGCATCCCAAAGACATTGATACATAGTTCACTAGCCACCATGGATGGGAATGTTAATTATGTCTTGTTGAGACCCCCTACTCTTTTTCCCCTTTGATGTTTCTAGTTAAAGTTTTTTAAGAGAACGGCTTGCCTTCTACTCTTTTTTTTTATCCAATTTACTAGATGAAAATGTTTCTTTATCAAAAAAAGGGAGCAAGAGCTACAAAAATGACAATCATTTATGTCCTAACCGGAGTGACTTTTGATTTTCTAAGAAAAAAATTTGAAATAGCTGTGCTAATAAAATTGTACAAACTACTAATGTGCATCTTCAGTCTTCACGACTTCATTTTGTAAAATTAGCATTGCTGTGTACTTGTGTTGTCAACATATATGCTAGAAATGGACCCTGCCATATATATATACTTACAAAGGGAGAAGAACTTTCTCTGTTTAGAAGAATGGAAATCGTTGCCACCTGATGCCTTGTAAACACCCAACCAATGCTTGTAAATTTTCTGTTTGAGACCATAACTCATAGCAGGCTCGACATCCTGAAGATCATATGCAGATATTTCAAAACGAAAGTTCAAACAAGTACCAGATGACAACAAGTAGCACAAAAAAAAACACAGAATTTTAACCAAAAGATCCACGGAGGGTGTGATGTCATAATTTTTTACAGAAACTTCAATTAGGTAACATGTCATCAAGAAGAAATTTTTTGTAATGATTTAAAATACTAACCCAAAAAGTGTACGTACATCAACAACACAGCATGTAAAAGAAACATCATTTATTTTCTCAAAGTAAAAATCAGTACAGAAACCTTAAAGCAACATTTTTTTCCAATGCATGTAGCTTCATAAAGCCCTTGGTGAAGTGAGAAGTGATACATTGAGGGTCCAGAATTCAGAGTTTGTGTTTTTCTTGTTGATGTCCTCAAAATGTTCATTTAAATCAAGAAACGTGCAAAAAGGATGATGATTAATGATATAAAAGCAGAGAAAATCAGCAGGGCTCAAAGAAGTTAGAGGGAGAATAAACAACAGAAAGAAAACTTGATTTGGTACAAAGGATTTGCTTTAATTAATGAAACAAAGAAAATCAGAAGCATTACTTGCTGATACATAACAGTATCATTAAACATTGCCAATAATCAAAACAAGGATACAACTAGTAAGCACAATACAGGACGGGAATACCTCAACAATGCAATCTCCTGTGCCTTTCCACTTGCAACTCGAGGAGTCAAAGGCAGGGACTTCCCACTTATATCTCCATTTCGTTCTGGATAAATTCTCAATTTCTTCTTCAGATAAAACACGAGACACATGAAGTGTAAAGGGACTGCATGCGAAACAGAAACAAAAGAGAGATTAGTAAAAAAAATTCCACGTATTGTACAAATTAACAATGGAAAATTATAATGAAATGTCAGGTACTTATTTATACAACAGAATGAATTCAGATAGAGATACAAGACTACCAACATCAGGAGACACAAAAGAAAGACTTAAAATATATCAAAAAAAAAAAAGAACGTTGCAATATGCAATATATTTCTTGTCTTTCTTATTGCATTTACTCCATAATGATAAAGGATGGAGGGACCTCTCAAAAACTCTAGAGTAACAGTACAACAACAAACAGAATAATAAATAAACTGGCCACATGCAGACAGAAGATTCAGAAAATGAACATAAGAAACAAAGTGCAATGGTAGCTGCAAATATAAGAAGAAGAACTGAGGGTCGTATTAAGTCAGAGAATAACCTGCTGGCTTCTGTTGTGCCAACAGTGGAACAACCCTTATCTGCATCAGACTCGTCACCTTCATCACTAAGAGATGCTTGAAAAGTCTCATCCTTATCTTCATTTTCTGAATCTTCTGTCTGCAGTGCATTACTTCTGCCAGATTTACCAATGATGCCTAAACAAAGATAAACAGCTTTATAAAAAAATCTTTCAAGAAATTGTTATCTGGAGAAAGAAAAAGACAAAAGCAAGTCCTTCAAAAGATAACAGAGTCATCAAAGAAAATGCAGAATAAACAGGGGGGGAGACATTTTTTTTAAATAAATTTCCGGGGTACCTTGTATAAGATATCCCTAGGAACATTTTTAGAACATATTTAGAATCAAATTAAAAAAAGCAGAGAAGGGGATATAGAAGCTTGCTAGTAAATGAGTTACACGTCAAAGGACAATGGTTTATAGTTAAGGTAAATTAAGAACCCAGGTATAACAGTTTATAAATTAAGAAGCAAAGAAAGCTAATGACACCAGCATCACCAAAATTTTGGTTAGGCACAAACAGACATGTATAATGAAGATCAACAGACAATCGACAGTTTGATCAAGAAATATCACAAAGGGAAGAATGTTAAAAATGATGATGGTAGTATGAGCAATGAGTTAATGAAGCAAGCATTTCTTCTCTAAAGTCAAAGCTAGATAAGCAAACAGCTGCGGTTGAGTTTGCTGAATTGTGGAATCTGCTGCTGAGTTCTCACCCAACAGAAACAAAATTAATTTAAATTGAGTATCATGTCAATGTGAATGTGCTAAACTGATTCTTAAGGGCCCGTCTCTTGCTAGCTTGAACCCATATAAATTACTGAAAAGTAAAAATATATTTTGTTGGTGATGCGTATTCCTTTCTCTTTACAGTTTCACATTCCCAATATGGATCATTCTCATCTCAAAAATATTAAGCAATGCCAAAACATCTGAACATCAACACTAACCATGTATCCATCACGTGAAATTGGATCGATTGACCAGACAAAGTAGGAATTCAGTAAGATTACCGTCCAAAGTATCACATTTATTTAATAAATGGAAAGCCTCTTGCTTATAATTGCTGCTATCTTCTTCAGTGTTCTGTGACTTACTTGCTTCTAATTTTCTGTAACAGAGCAAGAAATAATAAGAGATCAAAAGTGATAAATTGCAATGTCATATCAACATAGAGTTCTTCAGATGGGAAAGCCTGCCGCTCTATCAAACAGTAGATTACTTGTTGGATAAACAGATTTATGAAGTGTGTGTGGGCTTTCAGATTTTTCAAGTGTAGTAGCATGTAAGACATGATAGATAAAACGAAAGCAGGAAGTTGTTGTCTTTAGATGTTACTATCAACCAATCTCTAATTCATTGCATGATGAAAACTTCCTGGATTTACCTTCTCTTATATGTCTCCTTATGGCTATGTTCCAGCTTTTCTAATAATTTACCATATATAGATGGATCTTTATGAACCAGTTCCTCTTCCATATCTTCGTCCTCATTGGAACTTGTATTAGGTTCCTGATCATTGATATCTTCATCTGTCAATGATAGAACACAATAGAGTATGAATCAGTTATGGACTATTACAGACCAGGAAAAAGAAATAATTTAATGAAAATCATGGAAAGCTACACAAATTGAACTCCACAACAGCTCTAGGGACAAGTTCTTATACATCAATCCATGGGCCAATAAAAAAGCAAAAGAGCAGATTCAAAATAGTTTTAAATAACTCTAAACAAAGCTTCAATCTTCAAGCTAAACACAATACGATTTCTACAAACCTGTAGAATCCTCGTACTGACTGCGACCAATTGTATCTTCCTTGTTATTATCATTCGCAGGTTTCTTGTACTTCGCCATCGGCTTGAATCTCTTCAAACCTGAACCGAAAATTCCGACATCGTCACAATCCAAACCAAAATTATCTCTCCAAATTAGAGTTGCGTACATTAATGTAAAATTTATTTATTAACAAACTACCTCCCCTAGTTTTACCGAAACGCTTTGGCATGGCGTGAGTTGAGTGATTAACAATTAACTCCTGAGTAGATTGAATTCGGTCAATCCACTGACGACGATAGCTTCTTGTCTCTGAATAATTCGAATATCAACTTCGACGGCAAAAACAGCACACAGGGGTTAGGCTAGGGTTTTGTTTGTTCAAATTATTGCGAACGCCCTCTTTGTAATTCCCCGAAAGAAAATTTCATAATTTCCAATTATTAATTACTGATGCACCCTATATACATAATTTATTCTCGATAAATCATAATCTCTCTATATATATCTTATATCTTAATCTTATCTTTTTATATATATAGATTATATCTATTAAATAGATATTGCTAAATTTTCACTAATTTAAATAAAGCAATATCTTTTCACTAATTTGAATTAAAAAATTAATCTTATAGCAATTAAAGAAAATCAAGAAGCCACCAAAAAAAATTTAAAATTTAATTAATAAGAAGATATTTCAAAATAATTAAAATTATTTTTTAAAAGTTAATTAATAAGGAGTTTTTCTAAGATCATTAACATAGATTACCGCAAATCTTTTTAACCATTTTCTACAATAATATTTTGTTTTTTCATAATTATAATTTTCTATATTTTTTTAATTAGTAATGATTTTATTGGAATTTTTGTTACAATTATTTACGAATTATTATAGGAATTTATATCGTTCAATTAATATCCATTTATTTGAATTTATAATTAATTTAATTTTTAAAAAAATTATTGAAATGATCTTTTTGATTATCTAGGGATTATAATATAACTTTTTTTTAAAAATAATTAACGTAAATTAAGCTACAATATTTTTAAGTAATTATTACTTTTTTGGTAAATTGGAGCAACTAACAAGTTAAATTAGATTTATTTGTTACATATTAAGATCTCTAGCTTCTTTTAGAAGTTTTAATTTTGTAAAAACAACTAACGTAAATTAAGCTACAGTATTTAATTTTTATTTTAGGTTTTAAATTTCATATCCAAAAAATTTAAAGTTTTTTCTAGGTTTAAAATTAATCCACAATAATTAATTTGTTTATTTTTTTGATTTTGAAAAACGATTAACGTAAATTTAGCCACAATTAGTTAGTTTTTAAAAAAATAATATTAAAGTTTTAATTTTAAAAATAAATTAGATCATTGGTCTAAACTAAATTATTTATATGTTTAGAAGTTAGAACCACAATGTACAATTTAATATGTTATAGTTATAAATGCTAGTTAAAATTTATAGTAAACAACCACAATATGTACAATTTAATATGTTATAGTTATAAATATAACTTTGAATTTGTTACCGCATTATATGTATGATAAAAAATAGTTAAATTTGTATTCAATAACTAATATTAAGCTATATAGAATATTATTTTATTATACAAATGTTTAAAATAACTATTAAATCACGTCTCGTGCAATGCACGGAAAATACACTAGTTGTGCAAATATTTGAAGTGAATCACACACACGTGTAAACCGATAATCTTATAAACCAATTAACAGGAAACATGTGTCAAAGTTTTTTTTTTCTTTTTCTTTTACCATCTTTTACTTTTTGGTCAAGTTTTATTTCCTAGAAAAACTCAAATAACCAATCATTTCGAAAAATCCTAAATTGAAGAATCATCTCTTCGTCTTCGTTTGTAGTTTTTTTTTCCTAAAACTATCAAATGTCTTATCTATCTATATACAAAAGCAGCCCGTGAACTTACATGTGGCATAGTCTGGTAAATCAACATCATTAAATTTACACGTGGCACAGTTCGGTTAATCCACGTCGTTAAATTTACACGTGTCAATTTTTTGTTAATCCAGATCCAACCATGTTAAAACAAATTATTTAAAATATTTGATTTACAAATTTATTTAAAATATTTAACTAAATAATTTTTGTGTTGGTCGACCTCGTCAACTTTTCACCAAATCTTTTGATAAGACAAACAAATTTATAAGCATCTAAATATGACAATTAACTAAATTATTTAAAATATTGAATCTTCTAATTTATTTGTTAATCTACGTCTAACTTTTAATAAAATAGTTTTTCATGATATTAATCTATTATTATTTAATTGTAATTTAAAAACCAACATAGTTAAGATTTGTAATCTAATTTTAAAGATCGTTAACTTATATTTTTTAATATTTTTCAGCTTAGATCCGTGCTTGATTTCCATTCATAATGTAAAAAATACACCCTTACAACAAGTATCACATAACAATTAAGACAATTATCAATATAATAAATCATCGAACATTTTTTATAACACACAATTATCGTCTAATCTGTGCAGGGCACGGGTATTAAAAATCTTATAAGTATTAAAGGAGAGCCCTTCTTTGCCACGTGTCAGCACCAGATTTATTGCAGAACTGAAAAAATATTTTAAAAAGCTAATTATTTTAAGTTGTTAATATAAATTATTATCGAAGCCCAACAAAATATTTTTAAGAAGTTATTTATCTAGATTATTAAAAAAATGGGTTTACATAATCGGATGTTGTTAATTAAAATTATTTATTATTATTATTATTATTATTATTATTATTATTATCATTATTATTATTATTATTATTATTATTACTATTATTATTAGTATTAGTATTAACATATATATAAGTTATTGTTTGTTAGTTGTAAACCCTAACAATACATATATGTGTTTCCTATAAAAGTTGTAAGCTCAACCTTCACATGTACATCATCTCTTTAAATTCCATTAGTTATTAAGATCTTAACAAAATATTATATATAAATTTTTTTTATTTTTTAGTGGTAAACCCTAACAATACGTATATGTTTCCTATAAAAGTTGTAAGCTCCACCTTCACATAAAAATTATTATTATTTTATTATTATTATTATTATTATTAACATATATATATATATATATAAAATTTTATTATTAGTTGTAAATCCTAGCAATAACGTTAATTAGAGTTAAAAGTTTTTTCCTTCAAAATTAACGAATAAATACATCCAATCCAATATTATTCAAAAGTCTGTACAATGTGCGGGTATTACACTAGTAGTAACTATTAAAGCAGAGGAATTGAGTGCCACGTGTCACAACCATAAATCAAGAAGTCCACCAATTTTTTAAAAAAATTTAATTAATAAAGAGATTTTCCAAAATAATTAAAACCATATTTTTAAAGTTAATTAATAAGGAATTTTTCTAAGATCGTAAACATGCTAAATTTATAGATTACAACAAATCTTTTTAACCATTTCCTATAAAAATATTTTGTTTTTCTATAATTATAATTTTCTAGATTTTTGTAATTAGTTATGATTTTATTAGAATTTTTGTTACAATTATTTACGAATTATTATAGGAATTTATATCGTTCAATTAACATCCATTTATTTGAATTTATAATTAATTTAATTTTTTTATAATTATTGAAAGGATCTTTTGATTATATAAAGATTATAATATAACTTTTTTGAAAAATAATTAACGTAAATTAAGCCACAATATTTTTTAAATAATTATTACTTTTTTTTTGTAAATTGGAGCAATTAACAAGTTAAATTAGATTTATTTGTTACATATTAAGATATTTAGCTTCTTTTAGAAGTTTTAATTTTGAAAAACAACTAACGTAAATTAAGCCACAATTTTTAATTTTTTTATAGGTTTTAAATAAACTTGGGAGAATTAAGTAACTAGGTAGGTTTTTTATTAGGGAAACTATGTGTATAGGCTAAATTATAGGGAAACACTAACTATGCACTTTCTATTTGTAAAGAAATCTTTCATTTAAATAGTAATACTCAATTTTAATACCCAATGTCTTACATCCAAAATCACTTATGTTACCCAACTTCGTTATTACCCGATTTTAATACCCAACGTTCTACATCCAAATTCACTTATGTTACCCAACTTCGTTGTTACCCGATTTTAATACCCAACGTTCTACATCCAAATTCACTTATGTTACCCAACTTCGTTGTTACCCGATTTTAATACCCAACGTTCAATATCCAAATTCACTTATGTTACCCAACTTCGTTGTTACCCAATTTTAATACCCAACGTTCTATATCCAACTTCACTTCGGTTACCCAACTTCGTTGTTACCCGATTTTAATACTCAACGTTCTATATCCAACTTCACTTCTGTTACCCAACTTCGTCGTTATCCGATTTTAATACCCAACGTTCTATATCCAACTTCACTTCGGTTACCCAACTTCGTCGTTACCCGATTTTAATATCCAACGTTCTATATTCAAATTCACTTCAGTTACCCAACTTCGTTGTTACCCAATTTTAATACCCAACGTTACAAAATATAAGAACTTTTTTTGTAATTTAACCAATTGCTCATTTTCCCCGATCGATCTACTTGATTCAATAACTCAAGCACTCTCATAGAGTACAAAGCTTTTTAAAAAAAATCAATCGTGGATCTCAACTAAAAAAAACAATTTCCTAGCATTCTCCTTGCAAATAGAAAAAAAATCTAAAATCAATCGTGGATTAAGTAAATTCAGCCTTGGCTGCAACAATGGACCAAGACACGTTGTTGGATTAATTGCCACAACATCCAAACCGTTTTTCTCCGGGAATTCCCAAGCAACCTTCTCCGCTAGTGTCTTTGACATCGGATACCACTTCTGCAACACACACAGTATTCAACATTCAAATTAAATAAACTAATTTGATTCAACTTACATACATACAAGATTTAATGAATTAATAGTTAATTTACCTGACGGGACTTGCAATAATCAAGATCAGTCCAAGAATTTTCATCAAACAATCAATAAAATTTAATTTCTAAAACTATATGGACAGAGTCACAGAAGTAGGAAATAAAGAGATTTTGCACCTTTCCTTTCACTAGCACCATAGGAGTTGGCAATTCCAGCGCATCCAAAGCAATTCAAAGTCTCAAAATCAGAACTACCAAGGGCATGAGCAGTGAACACAATTTGCTCATTTTTGCCCTCTGCTCCATTATGATGGCAATAAACCTCATTACCACACTCTACAACATCACAAGGACTCATCCTGTAATATCCAGACAAGTCAGAATCAGCAATCACAGGTTTTTTATACGGAAAACAATCAATCTCGCCTTCAATTCTTCCTCTAATGTGAACAAGAAGGAACTTAAGCCTTGAAGTTTTGTACATGGTTTTCCAGCGTCAAGTTCGCGTAAAAGAAGAGTCATCGGATATTCGCTACTAAGATCCTACATTTCCACCAGACAAATCAGAATTAACATTGAAAAGAGTAAAAAAAAACCCCATAAAAGCAGGAACAACATTACATAAGCTCTTTAACCATGGATCTTTGTATTTCTTCATCGTTTTGAGACCCCATCTAAATAATGCAAAAAACACCATGGATCAACATATTTGAATAATGCAGCTAAGATATAACAGATTTTGCAAACACATGAGGTGTTGGTGTACCTTGATTTTTTTGAACTACTAGTTTTAATATTGTAGTAATTGTCGGTTAATGGAGCCCCTTTGCCGAAGACAACCTGTGCAAAAGCAACTAAAAATTCAGAAGGCAGAAAACAAAAAGCATAGAGAACCAAATGATCAAGAATGTACTTGTGAGTTTGATAATCAATAGTAAAGTTATTATGTTTAGTAGATTATTACTTGTTAGTTATGGTTTTCATGGAAGTAAATACGTACATTAATAAATAGTACTACTATAGTATATATGATTTTCTTTCTTTAAAAAGTTTGCAAAATGTGTAAAATGACAATTATTTGTTAGACAAAGGAGTAATATTTACAGAATGAAATAAAAGATCTCAAATTTCCTCTCGTTTTTAACCTTCCCTCTTGCTAATTCAAACTTTCAATATAATTTGATCATTTTTCTCTTTGATTAGTAGAAGCTAATTCAACAACCTTAGGGACGACCCAGAATCAATATCTCTTTCTACAAGTCTACAAACCTCATTGGAGCTACACAAGGCTTCAACTTTGATTCCAAACTCCCATGTAAAAGCGTATTACTCCAAAATATTCAACAAAACCTTACCAAAATCGCATGTTCTAGTTATGGACCTAACTAACAAATTGACTACCTTATGAGACAATTCAAACTTCTAGGGGCTCACACAAACCCACCATAACGCGCCATGTCAGCTTTAGATGTTCTCTACTTTAGTAGTATATATTGATTTCAGTCCATCAATTTTCAATATAAGATTTTTATCGTCAGTTATTTTAATTTAAAATCGTTAATTTTATTTTATTTTAATTTGATAACTTTAAATTTATCGAAGTTGGTAGTTCATTACCATAAACTCCTTCAAATAAGCTTGTCAATTAGATATCCACGTCATCTTTAATATTCATAACCGTTGGTTTATATATTTTGACTCATTATGCATGTACTTTATGATTATTCATACTCAATTACTCACAACATCTTCGTCTACAAAACGGAAATTATTTTTAAGAGAAAAAAATATTTGAGATAAAACTAAAAAGTGTGATAGTAAATGTAACTTCATTGTTCACCCTCTTACCTTACTTTACAAGTATCGATAATTTACCATAACTCAATTCACACAAGGTGCGAGTATTACACTAATATATATCGAAGCGGACGCACTTATTGTCAAGTGCCACTAAGCCAAATTTGTTTTTTAAATAAGCGATCTCTTTGACAATTTAAATTTAAATTTTAAATTTTATCCATAATTTTATTTTTTAAAATTATAAAAATTAGTAGTTAACTAATTAATTTTCTACCGTATCTATTTAGCAAATCCTACCCAATTAGAACCACTAAATTTCCTCCCTCTTTTTTTAGATTTTTTTTTTTTAACTTAACAGCAACTGAGGATCTTGATTCATTAGGTTCAAATCTGAACTTGAAAATCCAAACAATTTTTCGATCGGATTCATAAACTAAACAACTATTAAACATACAAAGCGTAAATAATTTTCTTTTAACATGGATATACTAAGATTTTACCAAAATAATGTTGAGAGATCGTAACTGTTCAATATACTTGAATAAAAAACATTGGTTAAGTGTTCTCAAAATTCGGTTTTTGTGAGTTTTTTATTCAAAATTTATTGTTATAATTCGTTTTGATCATTAGTTGTTTGTAATGACCCTGTTTTGATCATTAATGTGGAAGAAGTGCTAGAGCACACAGTTCAACACCTGTAAGTCTATCCGTAATGTACAATTAGTTTAATACCCGCACCTTGTGCGGGCTTTCGATTTAAAATCACATATACAAATTATAACTTTTTCAAATTTATTTTCAATTTTAATTTAGAAAGATATAATAGTAGATGAAATTAACTAATAAATTTATATATTTATCATTAACTGAGACATTAGTAAACTTTTTTATAAAAAATATTATATTTATAAAATTATAAAAGATCATGATATATTGTAGAAGTTAAAAATAACTATTTGGTATCTTGAAAAAAGATATCTTTTAATAGATAATGATATAAAAAATAACTTTTTAAAAAGATTTTGTTGGACTTCGATAATAATTTATACTAGTGTATTACCTGCACTTTGTACGGATTGAGTTTTAATAAATTGTACGGACTTCACTTAAAGAAAATTATTTAAAATAAAAAGTGTAGTGAAATATATATATATATATTTGAAATTAATTAGTTATCTACTCGCAATTAAACAAACTAAAAAAATTCAAATTTTAGAATATTCTGTTTTAAAATAAATTGTTCCTTTTTTGTTAAGATTAAATTAGCTTAGATAAAATGATTAAAAAATTAAAATAAAAAAAAAGTTTAAATACACCGATTCTAAAAAACATATGTTAAGATTAGATTAGATCGGAAGTTTTCAACTAAAACTCAATTTGATATGATAATTGTTGAGATTAAAGTGGATGAGAATTTCAAAGAAAATTAAAAGAAAAAAAAAATTGATTAGGTAATTTCAACCCACATAAAAAATTAATTGATTAAATAAAAATATGTTTTAATAAATATTACTAAGCTATTACATGCAACATCTTGATATATAATTACACAAAATTCTACTATAAAAAATAGACTTAAATACTAAATATTCTCTCAAATAAAATAGTGTAAATTTATGCTATAATACATAAAGATATTCTGGTTTAGATATATCGGGTAATAAGTATAATATAATTAAATATGGATACAACATTTTTTATATTAAAAAGTTGTTAAAATAGAAATTAAAAAGTTGTTAAAAAGGCTTAAATTCGAACTTTTTGTTTTAAAAATTTTTTGGATTGCAACTGAGATTTTAGGAATTAAATTTTTAATTAATTAATTTGACAATTATAAGTATAATTTCGTAAATTACTAAAAAATTGCTATTTAAAAACTTAAATTAAAAATCTTAAATTTTCAGCAAACAAAATCGAGTCCCTTTAAAATAGTTGTTATTTAAAAATTAACGTAATTTAAAAGAATAGCTATCTAAATACTAAATTAAAAGTATATATTAAAAGTAGTGGATTTTCTAAAGGAATTTATGAACTATTTTTTTTTTGCGGACGAAAAATTGTGCCAGCGATACGTGGCAATAAGTGCGTCTGCTTTAATATAGATAAGATTAACAACTTAAAATAATTAACTTTTTAAAATATTTTTTTAGGCTGCGTTAAATCTGGTGTTGACACGTGGCAAAGAAGGGATTCTCTTTAATACTTATAAGATAAGATAAGATAGTGTTTGTCCAACCAATACTTGCCATGAACTTCTAATGCATAATATCAGCTGAATGTGATTTATCAAAGGCTGATGACGTACTCAAGGATCATTTGGGGACGAGGATTGATCTCCCGAAAGATCATATTTAATCAAATAAAAAATGATAATATTTCGGTCCGGACTGGGACCGAAATTTCTAAGAAACATGGACCAAGAACCGGACCCGGTTCGGTCAGAAAAGGGTCCGATTTTTCGGTCCGGGACAGTTTTCCACAACCCTATGCGTCGTTGAGTATTAAAGCACTAAATTCTTTTTTTTTTCTAAAAAATAAAAATAAAAATATATTTAGCTTATAATTATTACTACCATTACCTTTAAAATAAAATAAAATAACTTATAATAATATTATATATAACTTTTATCTAAGAAAATATCTTATTTCCATCTTGATCAGGAGTTATATTGAAATTATATTGTACTTTTATTGTTTTAAAAAAAATATTTATATACTATACTAATGCAGAGGAAATAATATTATGTATAACTTTTATCTAAGAAAATCAGGTAAAGTTATTGTCAAACTAGGGTCGGGACCCATTGTGAGGTCCTAACCCGTAACATCCCGAGTCCTAGAATTTAGGGTGTTACAACTTACGTGTCGCGCTCACGTTCGTTTCGCTTATATGTCTCTAAGGTTGAGCATACGGTCCGGGCTAGACCGGGACCGGAACTTAGTTGTGCATCCAGTCCGGACCGTAATATTTTTTTTTGCAAAAATAAAAAATAATTAAAAAAAAATATTTTTTTAATAAATATATACACATGATATACATTTTTTTAAATATATAAAATATAATGATAATAATATTCCAGTCTTTCAATAACTTCTAGCTTATTCAGTTTTCATGCTGAGTGTATAAATAGTGATCAGGTGCTTCTGAATGATTCTTCGTTAGGCGCTATATGTTGTGGGGAAAAATCCCACTTTCGCATTGTTTGAATGGGATGCGGAACTAGTTAAGTCAAATGCTTAACCGAAACAAAACACCAGTAGGGTACGAAGAAGGAAGCAGACAACATAATCTAAGAAACCGAAGAAAAGGGTACCTGGATCGACACACCGAGTTAAGGGAAAGGAAGTAAGAACGGTGACGTGCTCCCCGATGAACGGTAGAGTATCATAACCAAATACAGTAAAGGAACTGGCAAGAATAAAAGATGATACATAAGCCACAAGGAAAGAACATCCGTACATGGGAAGCAGGCAATATGCCACCATTTCTAAGTGACGACTGATTAGACATAGGATAATGATTGAAGAATACAGTTGATCTAAGAAAGACCTGAGATAAGGGAGAAAAAGAGAATAACATGAATAGAGAATCATTTCTTAATATAGAACTCGCTAAGAGTTTGAAATGGCATGGTCACGCCTACACATCCACCTTAGATTAATTCATTGAGATCAAGTGGGAAATCCCACGAAGACAAGTGGACAAAGGAAGAGAATACCCAATTAACGGAAAATAAACAGTTAAAGAGTAAAGATGTCCCAAGAGTAGCGTTGACGCTCGATAGTCACTACTTGTATGGAAATGATAAGTTAAGAATACAAACGACATGAGACACAATATCACCGGGAAATAGGAAGGATGAGACCGATAACACAACTCGTGGACCGGGGGATGATCATAGGGAAATAATACCTTTCAGAGAGAAACCAGAGAATAGTGAACATACACAAGCAAAGACGCCCCAACCAAAGGACAATATATAATGCGCTCGGAGTTTAACCGACAACAATTAAAGTACAGTTAATCAAGTCAGAAGGGAGATATCACAGAGTGAGAAGGCTTACAATGAGACTTGGAACAAAGGGAACTGAAAGATTTAATGTTAACCCAATAAATGAGAGGATGGAGAGACATTAATCAGTGGAAGGAACAATGAATATCTGAGCGACAACTTCACTAGTGAGTAAGAGCGACGTTTAAGTATGAGTCGAGAAACCAATCCGTTACTCAAGAAGACCAGCTAGAGAAGGAAAGAAAATTGACCACCCTCTTGTTTGCGGAGTAAGACTAACTACCTTATGTGATCTGGACTAGATCAAGATAGCTTGAAGAGTTAAAGAGAAGGGTCCAAGGCTAGAGGACGTACCAGCAGTGAATGCACAGAGGTTTTCCGGGATGACTTCCCCTGCCTACCTCCACAGGAGCGTAGATTTCAGTATTAAGTTGGAACCTGGGACGAGACCGATCTTGAAGGCTCCCTACCGGATGACACCTATTGAGATGGTAGGATTAAAGAAACAGTTAGAGGAGTTGGCAAAGAAAGGGTTCATCCGACCTAGTGTCTCTCCTTGGGATGCCTCGGTATTGTTGGTCAGAAAGAAAGATGGATCTATGATACTTTGCACAGATTACAAAGAATTGAACCGGGTAACGATCAAGAACAAGTATCCGTTACCTAGTATCAATGACCTACCAGACCAGTTGTAGGGGACCTCAGTCTTCTCTAGGATCGACTTGAGGTCAGGATATCACCAGTTGAGGGTGAGGGATCAGGATATCCCTAAGACAGCTTTCCGGACCAGTTACGGTCATTATGAGTTGTGATGCCATTCGGGCCTACCAACGCGCCGGCCGTGTTCATGGAGTTGATGAAGGGGATATTCATCGACTACGTAGATCAGTTTGTGGTAGTCTGTATTGATAATATCTTGGTGTATTCTTAGAACCGTGATGAGCATGCACGACACTTGAGGACGGTGTTACAAGTACTACTGGACAACCAGCTCTATGCTAAGTTGTCCAAGTGTGATTTATGGGTGTCAGAGGTAGCATTTCTGGGTCATGTGGTTACGGCTAAGGGGATCAAGGTTGACCCGGCCAAGATTGAGTTTGTTTCGTCATGTCAACCTCCTAAAAACATTAAGGAGGTGCGTAATTTTTAGGGTTAGCTGGATACTATAGACGGTTTGTGGAAGGGTTCTCGGTCATTGCATGACCACTCACCGGTCTACTAAGGAAGACCACCCGCCTTGTGTTGTCTGAGCCCTGCCAGAGGAGTTTTGAGGAGTTGAAGAGGAGGTTGACTTCCGCTCCGATCTTAACTAGCCAGAGGGCACATAGGACTTTGTGATGTACAGTGATGCATCCAAGTTAGGCATGGGGTGCGTATTAATGTTGAAGGGTAAGGTTATAATATATGCGTCTCGCCAGTTGAGGATGTACGAGAAGAACTACCCACACATGATCTGGAGTTAACATCAGTGGTGCACGCCCTTAAGATTTGACACTCTACTTGTACGAGACTACTTGTCAGATGTTCCCAGACCATAAGAGTCTGAAGTATATACTCACTCAGCGGGAGTTGAATAACCGGCAAAAAAATGGCTTGAGTTAATTAAGGACTTCGACTTGGAAACTCTGTATCACCCCGGGAAGGCGAATGTAGTCACCGATGCCTTGATCATGAAGACGTCTCGGGAGAAGGCCATATCTCGTTTGACAGCTCAGCCCGAGCCACAGAGGAATCATGCCCGATTAGAGGTAGAGATTCAGTACTCAGATGCCGATCAACAGTTAGGTGCATTGGAGCTAATGCTAGACTTGTTAGACGAAATTCGATAGGAGCATGGTACTTGCCTTACCATATCCAGGATCTGGGAGAAGAAACCCCGGGTGGGTGCACCACAATTGTGATAGGTACGGATGGAATGATGGGATGCAAGGACGTGTTGATGTTCCTCTAGATGAGGAGTTATGATAGAGGATACTACAGGAGACTCATTCTACTCCCTACTCGGTACACTCAGGTACCAGGGAGATGTACAGAGACGTCATATGCTCCTATAGGTGGAGTGGTCTGAAGCGGAGGTGATCAAATTTGTGGCATAATGTGAGATTTGTCGGCACGTCAAGATTGAGCACCCCTACCGAAGAAGAGTTCTAACCACTGCCGGTTCCGCAGTGAAAGTGGGAAGACATAGTTATGGACGTTGTCACATGGTTGAGCTATAGCAGGAGATTTGATAGTAACCGGGTCGTGGGGGATAGACTCATCCAGACCGGCCATTTAAATCCCCAAGGAAACGGGGGAGGTGAGTTGGTTAGCAAAGGAGTGCATGGGAAGGATAGTGGGACTACATGGCATGTCTAGGATCAACGTCTATGACAAAGATAGACAGTTCAATTTGAGATTTTGAGGAATAGATACCGAACACCATGTTTCGGGTGACTTTAATAAGAGAGCGTATGCTAGCAATTCAGAATCGCCAAAAGTATTATGCGTATAAGAGGTGCAAATTTATAAAGTTCCGAGTCGGTTCATAAGAATGGTTGAGAATTTTGCCGACGCGAGGTGTCAAGCATTTCAACATTAAGGTATTAAAGTGAGTAAGAGAGATGACATACTGGTTAGTCTCCCACCGCCTTAGAAGGTATATACCCGGATTCCTGGTATCGCATCTTAGAGAATATATATTAGACCGCGATAGGTGATCAACCATGAGGACTTGACCGATGAAATGGACTATACTTTACCGAATATCCGGTAACTATATTGGATAGGAGTGTTAGGCGACTACGGTCGAAGAAAATTTCGATATTAAAGATTCAGTAGTCCCGATGGGGAATCGATGAGTTCACTTAGGAAATGATGGATAGTATTAGGAGCTCGTTAGCTTTTACATAGCCAGTCGCCCTCCCCTTCGCCACGCCTTTCCCTTCGGCCTCGGGTGAGCAGCAACTCACTTCTCCCCTCCCCTGCGTTGTCTCGCTGGAGTTGGAGGCCGGCCGCCACCGTCGGAGTGAAGCCGCGACTCAGGCCACCGAAGGAGACCATCGCCGCCCCTTGCTGCCGCTGGAGCCGCCGGAGAGGCACTGCAGAATCTCGGCCGAGATTTGCCAGAAATCACGGTCGGCCACCCCCTCTTTTAGGTATATTACATTTTTGGCCCCTCAATTTCGGTTAATTACAGATTATACCCAGCTGATTGTTTATTACGGTTTTGACCCCTAGGTTTCGGGAAATGTATAATTGCCCCGGAAAATGTGTTAGCGGGTTTTACCCTCGGAAGTTATAACGAGTTTAATATTAGGTTGGATATCCTATACTTTATGATCAATTTGGCGTATGGGCTAAATTGTGTAGTTTCATGCTAGGTTCCGAATCCCGATAAAAAGTCACGAATTCATATCGATCTAGTTATGTTCTGTAGTATCATGACAGGTTGGAATTTGCATAACTTAGTGGAAATGCCAAGTAGCGGCTTTTGAGACCTTAGGAGAATGTGAAGAGCGTTTTTAGACCTCGTTAGCTTTTACGTCGTTTTTGACGGTAATTATGGTAGACTCTAGGATGCAGTCCTAGAATGTGAGTCAAATGATCCTGCGTAGATCATTTGTGTAGAAGTCCTAGACTTCTCGAGTTGAGCGGGTTTTTATGGATACCTTGTTGTGAACAAGTTGAGTACTTCTTCCCAAGGAAAGCGTGAGCGTTTGTGAGTAGCGTTTGGACGAGGTAAGTCTCCGGACTTACTTAGCTCGTATTTTATGTATTAGTATTGCTATGTGTTTGGTGGTGTGTGTTTATGTTATGTTATAACTTTTAAAACGGTAATTAGGACCACCGACCCTATATGTTTATATTGGCCCAAGTGTATGAGAACGGGCGGTGACAATACTGCCTAGCCCATAGTGAGGTCTAGGGGATTCTCGGCGACTAGCCCGGCGGGTTAGATGGGCGGATGCATTCGCACCATTCCTGCCGGTAAGTGGAGACCGAGGCGAGACCATTGGGGTCTCGTGTCACAAAAGAAGTTGAACTAGAATGGAATACGACTTAATAATAAAAGATAAGAAATTGGACTTGTGTGATTTATGTTTTGTGTTATGGATGTGTTTGTGCCTTCACCGCTTCCTAATATCTAGAATATGAGCTAACGGTTTAAAACCGTTATGTAGTTGACTTGCAGGTTAGGGATGCCGCCGAGTGAGGTGGAGGAGTGGACAGTCGGGGTCTCCGTACATTATAGGACGGGGATGTTTTGAGTCATATTTCATGTTCTCGTTTTTGGATATTGTCGTATGTTTATAATTCGGATCTAATTATGTTGTTTTGAGGACTAGGCTGAGTTTCCAAGTTGTAGTTCTTACATTTCAGTTTCCGCATACTTAAAAACATATTTGAGTTTTCGCCTTTATTTGTGCCATGTTGGAAGGTCCGGTGAAATTGTTGTCAACCTATGGGTCGGGACCCATTGTGAGGTCTCGCCCAGTAGCACCCCGAGTCCCGCGGATTTGTGGTGTTACAAAAGTGGTATCAGAGCCCTAGGTTGACAACAATGGCACTCGCAACCTTTTAAAGGCCGAATGAGGTATAAACAAAACCCACACGGGTTCTGACTTTTCGTTTTCAAAATCATATGCATGAGTCGGGTTTGGGTTAGAATGTACGGGACCACCGCTCCTTCCGCAAACCTCGGCGACATAGATCTCTAGATTAGAATTAGGTACTTATATTAGTACATAGTTATATATATATATATATATATATATATATATATGTATGACCTTAGGATGTTTGTGGATATTGTACGTACCTAGCTATGTATATGACCTTAGGATGTTTGGGCTTGCATGCCTTGGATATGTATTATGAACATGTTATATTTATGTTTTTAAGTTATTATACCGGATTATAAATAGTACCACGCATTTATACTTAAGTGAACGCCATACGAAATCAGATGGCACGTACGAGAGCGACCGCTTACGTGGGACCCGCCAGGGGTAGACCACCACTCCCCCCTACCGCCCTAGGAGGACGGGGACGGGTAGGAAGACCTCCAAGTACGAGAGGTAGAGGTCGGAGACGCATCCTCGTTGCGGACCCACCAGTTGTGGGTGCACCAGCAGCTGAGGCCCCAGTAGAGGAAGTCGCAGAGAGCATCATTCCCGAGGCTAGGGATAAGACCGTGGTTAGGTCCGGGGCACAGGTTCTTCATCTGCCAGGACCGAGGGAGCGTCCATTGGAGCTATTGTATGTGGAGACTATGTGCGACGAGTTGAGGAGGCATTTCGGACTGGAGCACCACCTCACGCACCACCAGTGTTTGCACCTGCACCAGCGAGATCAACTGAGGTCACACAGAGGGTGACCCAGGTTCGGGTTGCACCAGAGATAGTAGCACCGGCAGTGGCTGCACCCGAGCCAGTTGTGGAGGCTGCTAGGACGAGAGACGAGCTGAGGGCTACGAGACCTGATTCATGGTTGAAGGCTTTCAACCAGCAGCATGTACCCTACTTCGACGGGAAGGTAGGGTTAGAGGTTGAGCACTGGATTGGGCACGTAGAGTCAGCCTTAGAGGCGATCCGTTGCCTAGAGGAGGGGTAGGTTGAGATAGTTCAGGCATTGTTCCGAGAGCAGGCCCAGTACTGGTGGAGGACAGTTAGAGGCGGTGTGACCAGGATGGATCAGCTACTGAGCCTCGTCAGGGAGACCTTTTGCCCAGCTTCACTGAGGAGTGACAGAGTCCAGGGTTTCTTGGAGGCAGGATTCGAGGACGTCCCATTCATTGAGGCGATCAGGCGATTTCGGGCAGAGTTAGCCTTGTTGGGACCTTCCGCACCCCCAGCAGACAAGCATGTCTATCTCTTTTCCAAGAGATTGAGGGAGTTCACCCGTGCTTACCTTGCGGGATTCCGTTGTACCTCACTGGCGGAGTATCAGGACCGGGCTTCGGCCTATGAGAGAGACCGCCTTGGGTCTAGGAGAGCAGCACAGTCCGGGAGACCGGACAAGAGACAGAGGACGGCACCAGCTGGGTCAGGGACGTTCTGGTCCTCAGCCGTCGAGACCGGCATCAGACGGAGGACTTCAGTGCTACGGTTGTGGAGGGTTTGGACATACGAAGAAGACATGTAGGAAGCCGCCCGTGTCTTGTTTCACTTGTGGTCAGATGGGTCACCGAGCCGTTTTTTGCCGTCAGGGCAATTCCCAGTCACAACAAGGTTCTTCGCCTGCTGGTATAGTAGGGGGCAATCAGAGGCCGCCCAGTATCAGGCACAGGGCTCTCAACAGAGGAGCCAGGGTCAGGGTCAGACCCGCGCTCAGGGATCCGCTCAGGACAGGGCCGAGGTAGAGGCCGTGGTAGAGGTACTCAGGAGACTAGAGGCACACATGCCAGGGTATTCGAGCTGAGAAGTGCTGTTGATCCTCCAGCGCCGGCAGCCCCAGGTACTATTCAGATTCACGGTTTTTCGGTCCGAGTTTTATTTGATACGGGTGCTACACACTCGTTTATATCCGATGATTGTGTAGCTAGGTTGTCCTTAGCTACGATAGAGGGGAGACCCTTTACTATAGGGTTACCCGATGGAGGTAGGGTTAGTGGTACCCGAGAGGTACGCGGTTGCCCCATTCGTTTGGTTAGCCGACTTCTTTGTCATGCACTTAGTGCATGAAGAAGTCATCCTGGGGATGGATTGGATGGACCGTCATCATGCCGTTTTAGACATCATCCGGAGGACCGTGACGATTTCCACAAAGACGGGGAAGGAGGTGATTTTCCGAGGTTGGGACCTCGGGAAAGCCGGTACAGTCATTAGCGCCATTCGAGTTGCTAGACTTATCGGGCAGGGATGCGAGGCCTTCTGGTGTAATGCCATGAAGGAGGAGGAGACGGGACCATCGCTAGAGGAGATCCCTGTGGCATGCGAGTTCGAGGATGTTTTTGGGGAGCCACCTAGGCTACCACCGCAGAGGAGCGTAGACTTCGCTATTGAGTTGGAGCCCGGCAGGAGGCCGATCTCCAAGGCTCCATACCGCATGGCGCCGATCGAGTTGTTGGAGCTGAAGAAGCAGCTCGAGGAGTTAGCCGATAGGGGTTTCATACGCCCGAGCGTTTCCCTTGGGGTGCACCGGTCTTCTTCGTTCGGAAGAAGGACGGATCTTTGAGGCTATGCATTGATTACCGGGAGTTGAACAAAGTCACCATCAAGAACAAGTACCCGTTACTACGCATTTATGATTTGTTGGACCAGTTGCAGGGAGCCTCCGTATTTTCACGTATCGATTTGAGGTCGGGATACCACCAGCTCAGGGTGAGAGACGAGGACGTGCCGAAGACGGCATTCAGGACGAGATACGACCATTACGAGTTTGTCGTGATGCCATTTGGGCTCACGAATACACCCGCCGTCTTCATGGAGTTGATGAACGGCATCTTCATCGACTTCTTGGACCAGTTCGTAGTGGTATTCATTGACGACATCTTAGTCTACTCCCGGAGTAGGGAGGAGCATGAGGGACACCTGAGGACGGTGCTTCGAGTCCTCCGGGATAGAGAGCTTTACGCTAAGCTCTCTAAGTGCGAGTTTTGGATGTCCGAGGTGGCATTCTTGGGACATATAGTTTCCGTCGAGGGTGTCATGGTCGACCCGGCGAAGATAGAGTCTGTTTCCGCATGGCCGCCTCCTAGGACGGTCAAGGAGGTGCGCAGTTTCTTGGGCTTAGCGGGATACTACCGCCGTTTTGTTGAGGGTTTCTCCGTGATTGCACGACCGCTCACTTCTTTATATCTCATTATCTTTATTAGAATGCTAACTTGTGTTTTAATCTTGTAGGTTTACGGATTAAATAACTAGTTAAGTTGTGTTAATGCCGGTAGGCTTAACACATATCTACGATCAAGATGAGAACATCGGTGAATTACTTATAAAAAAGAATCAACCAAGTAGTATGTATGCTAAGATCCAACCTAGTGTAGTTTTCTAATCAACTTTGTTATCACCAATTTTATAATTGTCTTTGTCTTGTTTTGTTACAATCCAAATCCCCCCATTTGTTACCAAATCAATTTTTAAATCTAATAGAAACTCGATAAAACTCCCTTGGGTTCGAACTTGCTTAATCGCTATACATTGGTTAGTATTAAGTTCGGATTTAACTTGATAAGTTTATTATAACGACCTTAGGAAATACACTTGTCAAATTTGGCGCCGTTGCCGGGGAGTTTAATTTTTTTTTTTATTATTTTTTATTATTGATTATTGGTTTGGACCATTTTCATGGTTCAAACCCGTGCTACTAAATTAGAATTTGCTCCTTTTGATCCAGAAATCGAGAGGACATACAATCGGAAAAGAAGAAAACGTCGGAACGAAGAAGCAATGGCGAACCGCACACTCCGACAACTCACGCAGCCGGATTTGACTCAACACCCACTTGCGGTAACCATACCGGCAATTGGAGAAGGGGTCAACTTCGAGCTCAAGCCGGGCTTGATCCACTTACTCCCGTCCTTCCATGGATTAAGTGGGGAAGATCCCATCAAGCACTTGGGAAAGTTTCACACCGTTTGCATGAGCATGAAACCGGCAAACGTGACCGAAGAGCAAATCAAGATGAGAGCCTTCGGATTCACCCTAAAAGATGGGGGGGATGATTGGTACTACCATCTTCCGTCCGGGAGCATTGATACGTGGGAAAACCTCCATAAGGCCTTTTTGGAGAAGTACTTCCCCGCAAAGAAGGCCAATAGCTTGAAGAAGGCGATAAGCAACATCGAGCAAGAGGCGGACGAAACTCTTTATGAGTATTTCGAACGCTTCGCAAGATTGAGATCCAGTTGTCCTTTCCATGGGTATTCTACCCAAGATCTAGTCTTGTACTTGTACAATGGCTTACTAGACAATGAAAGGAGGATCGTAGACGCCGCTTGTGGAGGTAACATTCTAAACTCCACTCCCGAACTTGCTTTGGATAAAATTCAGGAATTGGCGGAAGGAACAAGGAACTTTGGTAGGACTTCTACCAAAAGAGGGGTACATGTTGTACACCCCAACCAACCTGAGATATCCACGGAGATTGCCGAATTGAAGGAGATGGTGAAGAGGCTCACCTTGATGGGAACTCCACAACAACTCAAGGCTTGTGGAGTATGTGCCGATCCCTTCCACCCCACGGACTTGTGTCCACAAGTCCAAGATGACTCCGTTGCTGAGGTGAACGCCATGGGATATGGACAACAACAGCAACGCCAACGGGACAACCCATATGCTCAAAATTACATGCCGGGTTGGCGTGATCAACAAAACTACCGATGGAGGGATCAATAGAATCAACAACAACAGCAGCCCCACCAAGGTATTTCCCAATCCACTGAAAATATGCTACAAGTTTTAACTAAGCATTTTGCTACTCATGTCCAAACCACAGAGTCAAGCATCAAGAATCTTGAGAAACAAGTGGGGCAAATGGCGGAGGCAATTACGAGGATCGAAGCTCGATCCTTGGGAAACCTACCGTCCTAGACTGTTGTGAATCCCAAGGAGAGCTTATGTGCCATTTCTCTCAGGAGTGGAAGGATCATCAAGGGGAATGAAGAACCAGGGACGATTAACCAACCTTCTGTTGGTTAACCGCCCCTGCGCATGGAGGATGTCGTCCCTGCGGGTCATCCCTTCCGCCCCTGCGGCCAACATCACAAAAAGTGCTCTAAAGGAAGATCCCTACGTTCGTCCTAACTTTCCACCCCTCTATGCTGAAAAACCACCAGCACCCTTCCCCGAGGCACTCAAGGAGAGAAGAGTGATAGAAGACAAAGAACTCTTTGAGACCTTCTCAAAGTGTGAGGTAAACATTCCTCTCCTTAAACTCGTGAAAAGTGTGCCTAAGTATGCTCGATTTTTGAAGGAACTTTGTACCATCAAGAGGAAGCAGAAGATGAAGGGAACACAGAAGGGAAGTGAGAAGGAGCACGTGTCCGCTGTTTTCCAAACCCAAATTCCGGAAAAACGTAGCGATCCGGGTATGGTAAGTGTTCCTTGTGTCATAGGCGATACTCGCTTTGACAAAGCTATGCTTGATTTGGGTGCTTCTATAAATGTCATGCCTTTTTCCATCTATCAATCTCTAGGCTTAGGACCTT
This sequence comes from Fagopyrum tataricum, assembly GCA_002319775.1. Taxonomy (NCBI): domain Eukaryota; kingdom Viridiplantae; phylum Streptophyta; class Magnoliopsida; order Caryophyllales; family Polygonaceae; genus Fagopyrum; species Fagopyrum tataricum. The sequence continues at coordinate 8,316,533 of CM008285.1, read as the reverse complement.
TGCATGAAACACGGACTATAGTACAACTAGCTGACGTATCTAATATCCACCCTAAGGGCATAATTGAAGAAAATTGATAAGCTAATCTTCCCTGCGGATTTCTTTGTTATTGATATGGAAAACAGCATGCACACCATCATGTTAGGTAGACCTTTTCTAATAACGGCTAGAACAAAAATTGACTATGTTGATGGAAAACTTACTATGAAGTTTAATGATGAGGTTGTTGAATTCGATTTGTTTAAATCTCTTGAGAATCCCATTAATACTCCTTCTTTGTGTTCCATTAATAATGATATGCCTATGGAAAACCCTTCCTATGATGACAATGTTAATTTTTGTATGGAAAAGAATTTGAAGTTGACGTTGAAAGTGGATTTGCAAGATGACCACAACAAAACAAACAAAAACGATAAATTGGCCATTGGGCCCATTCTACTAAACCCAAGCCAAGAGCTTGTTGTTCCCATCTTGCAGGATACTCATCACGGAATGCGAAGTTCTCCAACAGAAACGAGCAAGGAAGATCTAGGAGAAAGAGGGAAGAGAAAAGCTCATGCCATGAACGGAAACGAAGGAACAAGCTCTCCACATCAAGCAATTGATCCGGGAGAGGTCATTGAGGCATGATCAGGTGTCTTACGTCGAGCCAACGACGTAAAACAAAGGCGTTGCTCGGGAGGCAACCCGAGAAAATAAGAAGAGGGGGTTCTGACGTTCTGTCAAGAAAACCGCACCTGCGGCCTTGTGTCACCGCCCCCGCGGTGACAGTGCGCTCCCAACGGACGCCGGAAAAGCGCCATAGGAGCGGCCACCACCGATCTGTCACAAGATCACCTTCCAGGCTTCGCCCGCCCCTGCGGCTCACGCTTCGACGCCCCTGCGCCTCACCGCCCCGCGGGTCTTCAAAACCGCCCATGCGGAAAACACAACAGAATGGTATAGCCGAACCATCCCGCTAGTGAGCTCCTCTTTTCCCTTCTCCACATTGTTATCTTTGCTTTCATTTTCACACTTTGAGGGCAAAGTGTTCTTCAAGTATGGGGGAGAGAACTTATCATGTTTTTTTTGAGTTTGTTTTTGAGATTATGTAATTCTTGTTTAATTCAGTTCTAATTCATATCAGTCAAAAAAAAAAAAAAGAAAGAAAAAGCCAAAGAATTAAGAAAAAAGGCAAGAAATCCTTGGATAAACCGAAAACCCGAAAGGGCGGTTTAGGCAAAAAGTAGGTAGTCCGACCAACTCTAGGTTGGTGTAAAATTGGACTTGAGAGATGTGAGATTTTTGGTGAGATCATCATGAAAAAAAAAAAGAGTGGCAAGGTGAAAACCCGAAAGGGCTCCTTGGCAAAATGAGCGATACCGAGTGTAGGTTCTCCTTCCGGCGTTGGCGACATAAGAAGGGGAGTCATAAGGAGAATGTCCGGGTAGGTCACTCTAAGAGAAATAGGATGGTAGATTTTCTCACATTTTCTCATCTTTTCTTTTTTCTCTCTTTTCTCACTTTCTTTGGTAATTTTTTCTCTTTTGTTCCTCATCTTTCCTACTATACCATATTTCGTGAGGCTTGTGTGATGATTTGTTTGATGTATTGTTTACTCGGGACGAGTAAAGAGTCTAAGTATGGGGGAGTTTGATAGGTGATGGAATCACTATCAATTTAGGTAGCTTTTAGAGTCGTTTTTATGTTTTCGAGTCATATTATGTTGCTAATACTTTGATCCAGATAAAAGAGTCTAAATGAAGCAAAAGAAGGTATTAGCAACACTTAGGAGTTGAAGTAAAGCGTCGAAGACAGGTTTCTGGTGCCACACCGCCCCCGCGGAGTAGTGTCACCGCCCCTGCGGTGACATCCATGCTGAGAGCCGCGGCCAGCGCTTTCACCTGCGCCGAAGGAAGCTTGTCACTGCCCCCGCGGCCGCCTCTAGCCGCCCCTGCGGTGACAACTCTGAAGACCCACGCCGACTGCCGCTACTAGCGCCTTCGCCCGCGCCCAAGAAGAGACATGTCACCGCCCCTGCGGCCGACTCTGGCCGCCCCCGCGGTAACCCAGCATGAAGAAGCGAAGACAGCGCTCCTGCCTGCGCCCTTGCCAGCGGCCCTGAGAAGCCGAATATCCAGTGTCACCGCCCCTGCGGTGACTCTGGGCCGCCCCTGCGGATCTTCACCAGAAACGTTACAAAGCTGAAGAGTCGGACGTTCAAAGAGCATTGAAGATGGAACGTTTTGGCCTAAACCGCCCCTGCGGCGCCCTTGGCCGCGGGTGCGGGTTAGCGTCAGAGGACTTTACTCCGGCTGTTTTCGTCACTTTTATGGCCTTAATTGTGGCTGTTTGCACAACCTCTTTAATCATTTCTTAATGGTGGTTGTTTGCACAGCCTCTTTACTCCTTTTTAATGCATTTTGTAGTATAAATAGAGCCCTTGGCTTAGGCTAGAATCATCTCATTTTTCCACAAAAACCTCTATATTTCTAGTGTCTTTTGTAATGAGTTTCTAAGCTTCCTTTGCTACATTGGGCTGATTGAAGCTACATTACTATTTTGGTTGTAAGTTCTTCTAATATAAGTTTAAATTCATTATCCTTTGTGTTATTTTCCTTGATCTCTCACTTATGTTTGCATGTTTTTATCCACTTAGATTGATCACCTTAAGTGTACTAATGCATGTAAAATGCTAGGATTAATCGATTCCGGGTTCGGGTCCTTAATCTAGTAGTAAACCCATAGGTAAAAACTGGTTGTGATTATCTAAGGGAAGGGAAAATAATTATAAAGAAAGATTTAACGGTTTGTTTTATCCTTCTTTATATCTCTTTATCTTTATTAGAATGCTAACTTGTGTTTTAATCTTGTAGGTTTACGGATTAAATAACTAGTTAAGTTGTGTTAATGCCGGTAGGCTTAACACATATCTACGATCAAGATGAGACCATCGGTGAATTACTTATAAAAAAGAATCAACCAAGTAGTATGTATGCTAAGATCCAACCTAGTGTAGTTCTTTAATCAACTTTGTTATCACCAATTTTATAATTGTCTTTGTCTTGTTTTGTTACAATCCAAATCCCCCATTTGTTACCAAATTAATATTTAAATCTAATAGAAACTCGATAAAACTCCCTTGGGTTCGACCCTTGCTTAATCGCTATACATTGGTTAGTATTAATTCGGATTTAACTTGATAAGTTTATTATAACGACCTTATGAAATACGCTTGTCAGAAGCATGATAGAGGAATTATTAGATAAACGCACGGAAAATAGAGGTTGGAACTAAGTTTAATGAACGAAGAGATGGTTTTAAATTAGGAATAAAATGATATGAAGTGATGATGTGGAATAGTGTTAGATGTTAGGTTAAACTTCCGAGATAATGAGTGATTGAAACAACTGTGCAAATGACAAGAGAACGTGAAATGGACGTATAGGTCCTGAAACTCAAGGTTGTTAAAGAAGGTCAGGGTATTAATGTAGATATCATACCCTATCTATTTAGAATGATAAGCCGAATAGTATTAAGGGTGAACTCGTGCTAATGAATGATAAATGTGGAACAAGATAATCGGATCTCTTACTGGCAAGATCACGAGACCTTGAGACCAGTACCGATATGGTGAGTTCGTAGGACTCACTTAGTTACCGTTTAATACTGAGTGTGCATTACGCCTTCTTCTCTCTGGTTGGCTGCTTTCGCGCCCAGTTCTGGAATTCACAACTACGAGATTCACATCCTTTTTTTTTTTAGCGGCATTCAGATAGCTTAGACTAAGATGGAAGAGATTCCAGGGTAGTGTGTGTTACCCGTGTGAAATAAAATGAACGGATTAGATCATTGTATTTTAATTTGTTAAGTAAGGCACATGATAACGTTCCGTAACCGTCAGTCCGGGCCGATGGTGCCGGATGATTGCCCCGCGACCAGCCTAGTAGGTATACGGGAAGAGGTACATACACCAGCCCTATTGGTTTACGGGGACGGGGGCAAGAGTCGGGAGACTCTTGTGTTACAAGAAAAGATGGAAAATAGAATGGACAAGTTCACGTAATGAAAGATAATAATCCGGGAGCTTGTTTGTGCATGTTGAGTGATTTACCGTATATTCCTGTATGTGTTTGTGCTTTGGTGACATTTTAGTATTAGAATTGTAGCTAACGGTTTTTACCGTGTTGTTAGATATTGCAGGTTAGATCTCTACCGAGAGATCGAGAGTGAAGTGGTCAGCCGGGTTTCCGTACTAGGATCGGGAGTTTAGTTATTTAATTCGGTTATTTATTTCTGCAGATTATTTTTATCGTTAGAATTTTCCGTCCTAGAGATTGGCTGTTGTTCTGCTAGTCATGTCGTTATACTTTGAGTACTTTATTTAAAGATTTAATGATTTAATATTTGTGCCTTGTTGCAAGGTCCGTTGTAATTGTTGTCAATTTAAGGTCGGGACCCACTGTGAGGTCCTAGCCAGTAACGCTCCGGATTCCCAAAATTCGGGGTGTTACATTGTCATACTTCGTAAAATCCATACACTGTGGGTTCGTTGCTATTTAGGGGAATTATTTACAGGTTATAAATATAAAACTATCTCTTCCTTGTTTTACTAACCTGTGAGTTTCTATCATTATTGATAGGGATTTATAGGGGTGTAAAACCATCGAACAAGAAAGTTCTAGAGTCGTTAGGATAAGATCAGTGTAGGAAGGATCCAAAATTGCCTAGGGAAGTTAGATTCTGGAACCTTCCCGGAGAGGAGGTGACCAAGGCTATAAATAGGGGAGGTCACCCCTCATTTCCATCATCCACCAAAATCCCACAAAACTCCAAGCATTCTAGCTCTCTTGTAAAGCTCTCATTTGTAAACCTCTCTTGAGTAATATAAAGGCAAGTTTTTCCGACAAGTCTCCGAGTTTGCCTAGCCATCTAGAGGAAGCGCTCATAGTCAAGGAGCGTCGAGGAGTAAGGCAGATCTTAGCTTGTTGGGGGAGACATTATAACTAAGAGCCGCGCGGTCTGAGTTGGAGATTAACTCGGCCTGTGACACTAGTACATACCATGGCATACATAAGGTTGCCTACTTCCGAAGCATAGGAATCTTCTCCATATCCCGCTTCTCTTTTTCACTAATTGGACATTGCTTTGAACTTAACTTAAAGTACGTGTCCAACGAGTGATGTGCTTACCGGCTTAGCTCGGTGCATGTTGAATCTCTCTAACACCTTTTCGATGTATATTTCTTTGGATAGCCACAACATCTTTTTTGATCGATCACGAGTGATCTTTATCCCGTGAATTTACTTTGCCGGTTCCAAGTCTTTCATGGCAAAGCTCTTGCTCAAATCTTTCTTTAGAGTAGCTATCTTGTTACGATCATGACCTACTATTAACATGTCATCGACATAAAGTAAGAGTATGAGAAAGTCGCCACTAGCGTATCTTCAAGAAGACACATGGGTCACATGGATTCTTCTTGAAGTCATGATCTGGCATGAAAGAGTCGAACTTCTTGTACCACTACCTTGGTGCCTACTTTAGCCCATATAGACTTTTCGTTAGTCGGTAGACCAGATTCTCCTTGCCTGATTCTTTGAATTCTTTATGTTGCTCCATGTATATATTCTCTTTGAGATCTCCATGTATATATTCTCTTCTTGTACCACTTCCAAAGTTGTGTCTTCACTCAACCACTATAAAATATGACGTCTACGTCATAACCAAGGACTGTTCATTGGACCGAGTCGTCGTCCGTCGGGTCAAGTGTACTCGTAACACAACGTCAGGGACGGATCCAAGATTAAAACTTTGGGTGTGCTAAAATTATTTTAAATAATAAATAAATCTATTTTAAAAATATATTTGAAACTAAAACACATTTTGCTTTAAAAAATATAGAAATTACATAATACATAGGAATATCAAAATCACATTTTTATACATATTTTGAAGTTGATTAGAATATTCAAAGTGATAAATTTTTGTATATAATATAATAAAACGTTGTAAAAGATCCCTTAACGGGAGGGTTTTGAAAAACATATATGTTGTTTGGAGCTACCAGGAGTCGAATCCAAGTTAAAAGGAAAGAAGAGCATGTCAAACATAATGGTAACCAATATGCCACTTAAAACTCCTTATTCCTTTATTGTTCATATATATATATATATATATATATATATATATATATATATATATATATATATATATATATCAAATGGGTTGAGTTAGAGCAAACCATAGCCCACCTCTAGATCCGTGTCTGCACAACGTTAGCTTTGATATCATCAATAAGACCATATCTTAGGAATAGTACCCCAAGTCAATTGTGTTCACGCATAAGCGTTTCAAGAGGCCATCCACACTAAGATTGTTTTCGCTCAAACACACTTTGACTTTAGAGTACTTTATCCTCACTCACTCAAACACTAGAAAAATAAGAATTATTTTTGAGATTGGTAACAACCCGATTAATAATAAACCACTTAAATTCGAGGAGTAAGAATATAAAGTGAAGTAGCTAAGTTAATTGTACTTATATCAGGTGGGCATAACAAATTTTAGGTCGGAGTCGTTTATATACAAACTCTAAACAACGAATATATAAGTGTAGTGAGATTCTAACAATCTTATTTATATGTTGGAGTATTGGACTTGCTTTATGTTCATAATCGATGTGGATTCACATCTCAACCTAAATATAATTAATATTTCTTTAGTGATATAAAACAAAACAGGAAAAATATAAGCATTTTTGCCACAAACAATTATCTCGTAATAATAAGGCCATGAAAGTATGTGTGCATGAAAATGTAAACAATTGTACTTCATTGTTAATATTATGATTAATTAACAAGATAAAAAAATTCATGAGAAATTATTACTTATTAATACTCAACAATATCCCTTGTTGGTATAACTTCTCGAAAGAGGTTGAAAATCTTTCATTGTACCCGACTATTTCTTGTCCTTGTCTCCGAGAAAATCTCTTGTTATTCCATAAATGTCGCCATAAACATCAAAATCAAACATGGAAGAAGTTGATGAGGAGCTTTGATTGACACTTGAAGGGTAAATCAGGTGTTGAACGACATTGCGTTGGGTAGACTCACTGAAAATGTTATAATGAGCAGTTGAAGTGATATTGGAATAAGCTGATGAGGAGCTTTGATTGATACTTGAAGGGTAAACCAGGCGTTGAACGACATTGCGTTGGATAGGCTCACTGAAAATGTTATAGTGACCGGTTGAAGTGATAATTGGTGGAGATTGTGTGATATTGGGTGATGATAAAAAAGGTGAGGTACCCCCAAAGCTAAAATCTGGAAGCAAATATGGTTTTCCTCTTGAATCTGATGGTATTTGAGCATAATTGTTATACCTTTGATGCATGGGAAAGGTTAAAGTAGGGCTTGATTGCATATTGAATGACTTGCTTGAGAAGAAGCTCATTTCGTCAATGTTCTTAGTGCCTTCAGAGATGTTCAATCTTTCGTTGAATCCGATGTCTTGAGAAAGGTTTATGACACCATAATCTGTCAACCTTGTATTTAAATGATAAGTATATATGATATAACAGATAAATAAAGTATAATGTAGCACACTTATTAATTTACATGGTTCATAAATAATGACTACATCCATAAGAAGAGAACATATAATTGAGGATTGTTTTAAATTACAAAGTATATGATATAACATTTCGGTTGGGGTACAAAGCAACATAATATATAATTTTGAATTATAATGAAAACTCTAAAACCTATCTTGGTGAATAAGTAATAAAACCGACCTAAAAATGATCATACACAAACACAAGTTTAATATGAATGTGAACCATCATATATAAATATCAAAATATCAAAATGTACCTTGAGTTTTGTTTTCTTCAGTTTGTTCAGGAAGTAAAAAGTTTGTGGATGAGATTGTAACGCCCCAAAATGGGAAAACGTTACAGCGCCAGGAACCCGAACAAGGATTCCCTAAGGCTAAATGAAACAAGATAAAGGCGGAAAGATAAACTGAAACTCATAAACAGATATCCATAATCCTGTAACATAATGGTGTAACAACCCAAAGTCATCCCATGCACGGGGTAAAACGGCAACTGGTCAAATCCATGGCCAAGAACAAAACAAGGTTTGGAAATAAACAGTTTCCCAACCCAACTGGCATAAAACCAAAAACGAGGAATAAATCCCGAGAGACACAAGACCACCAAACATGACCTCTCACAAGCTAACTAGACCGCCCGACCTCCATGCTCCTGAACTGATCCTGTACCTGATTATGTCAAAAACATAACCAGCCCCACCGTGGTGGGGTTAGTCTTCCAAATAGACTAAGCCAATACATAAGCAATTTAATATATGAACTGCTCAAGCGTAATATCATAAATAAAATCACATGAAGCTTAAAAACAGAACACGAGTATAAAAGTACGCATGCTTCACACTTGCAAATGACAACTTTAAATCGAACGATAAATAACTCCAAATCTGTAGCTTCAAATATGCTTTTACAAATCATTGTAAAAATGCTTTAGATATGCATATGCCAATATCAAATTCATATGTAGTATACTCAAATCTGTCACCTCAAATGACATGTAATAAACATAATGAAATCATGCTTCAAATGCGCTTAAGACAATATCCACAAACAACATATCCAAATCCAAAACTGTCAACTCGAAAGACATTTATAAACCATGGTAAAACATGCTCAGATACGCACAAGATGATATCATATCAAAACGGTAGTAATAACCAAATCTGTAACAAGTTACAATTATAACACATGCTCAAAGTCATTTCAAGACGTATACAGATCATGCTCAAAGTCGTATCATATGACGGATATAAATCATTGTCAAAGTCGTGTTTTATGACGTATATAAATCATGCTCAAAGTCATATCATATGACATGTATGTATATTGCTCAAAGTTGTTTCATACGACATGTATAAATCATGCACAAGTCACCTCAAATGACATATATAAATACCATACGAAAACATACTCGAGTATTTTTTATTTCAAAACTGTACTTCAAATACAATTTGATGTTAGTGTTTAAAACATGTCCAAGTACGTATTGAACACGAAGGTACCTTCTTCCCGACATGGGTTGGGATTTCGGAAGTCACGGATCAGATGACTCCTTGCCCAACAAACGCATAATCGGCGCAAACCTCGGCCCGCACAAACCACTCACTCCGGGTGAAAATGGCCCGCCTTAACTCGAGGCGCGTAAAAACAATTGCTCAAAACAAATCATATTGGCCGGTGCCACTTCCTCGCCCGCACAAACCATGACCATAGGTAACATGGCCCGTGTAATTCGAGGGTTTGAAATCAATGTCCTCAGATGCATAATATTGGCAAATTTGCCGCTCAAGCTCAACCAAATCAAATCAATGCTTCCAAATCAACACTTGCAAATAAGTTAGCTCACAAATGCAATGCAACTATGCCATAAACAACATTGGACAAAATTCCGCTCAAGTCAAAGACACTTTCATAATTAACGATAACTCATGCTTTCAATATCAACAATAACTCATGCTTTTAAACATCATCAAATCAATTCATGCTTTTAAACAACATCAAAGTATGGTTCATCAAATGCTTATTTCATAAATAGAAAATCAACATGTGTAAACCTCAAAATCATCATGCAACATATAAATGATATGTAGCTTAAATCATGCTCATATAAACGCCCACAAGTACTTGCCTTAGAAAAGCTTACTCAAACGTCACACAAATTACCCACAAGCACCAAACTCGACAATCTCACAATCAACCTAAAACAAGTAAAGTTCCACAAATCAAAGCATGCACAAAACCGGATAATCAAACTCAAATCATTGCTCGGAAAGGTACAAGTCGAGTTACCGAAATCTCAACTCGAGTGGGTAGGGCAAAAGGCTAGGTTTCGGAAATCTCTTCAATTCACAACAAAAACGTCAACCTAAACAAATTAAAACCGCAATTCAACGCTCAAATCATTCAATTAAATCTCAATTTAAAACAGTTTTAACAAACCCGAAATTAGGTTAGAATTATACCCAAATTTCACAAAATGGGGAAGGATGAAGAAGGTTGTCGTTGAGGTTGGAGGTGGACTACCACGGAAGATTCCGGCGGTTGTTGGTGTTAGAGGTGGTGGTCAGAGTTGTGCACGGCGGCTGCTAGACGCAGGTAGAAGAGGCGGACTCCCGGCTGAGCAGCAACGCTGGTGGCGCGAGAAGGGAGCTGGCGACGGAGGCGGCTCGCAGGTCCTGTGCTCCGGCCGTTCTGTGGTGGCTCTGCGGCGGCGACGGTGGGTTGAAGAGGAGTTGTTGTTCACTTGTTGGCGGGTGAAGAGAAGAAAGAGGGCTGGAGAAATGTCGATAGAGAGAAATGGAGGAGGAGAGAGGGAAGGTGAGGAGAGAGAAGAAGGAGAGGTGTGGGGTCTTCTTCTTTTTTTCTTTTTTCTTTTTTTTAAATAAATCGAATTCATTTCTCATTTAAAACAACCAACACATAAGCGTTTAAAACCCGTAAAAAAATAAATATGAACTCATAACGTAATATTATACGGAAATTATTAACACACAATCACCCAAGCTATAAAAATATAAATTATAATACGAGAAAATTTTAAAACGCACCATAAAATTAGGGGCGTTTCATTCTTCCCCCCTTAAAAGAGTTTCGTCCTCGAAACTAAGGCTCGAAAAGCGAGGGATAATGCTCCCTCATATTCGCTTCTGTCTTCCAAGTCGCTGCATCGGTGCCATGTCTAGACCATAAAACTTTCACCAAAGGAATCACTTTGTTTCTTAACTCCTTTGTCTCATAACTAAGAATCTGTATTGGTTGCTCTTCATAAGTACCATCCTTTCTGAACTTAACATCTTCATATCTGAACACATGCGTAGGATCTGAAACATACTTCCTCTATTGGGATACATGAAAGACATTGTGTACCCGACTCATGGATGGTGGCAACGCCACTCGATAAACTAGAGATCCAATCCTCTCGATAATCTCAAATGGTCCAACATACCGAGGACTTTACCAAATCTGAACACTCCTTTTGTTGGTGAAACACGCACGAACACACGCCCTCCAACATCAAACTGAACGGGTCGACAATGTGCAAAGGCATATGAGGGGCGACTCTGCACAGTCAGTAAGCGTTTCTTAATCAAGGTAATCTCATCCTGAGTACGTTGTGGATTTCAGGTCCTACAAAACACTTATTTGATTGATCATCCCAACACAAAGACGACCTACACTTCCTTCCATATAAAGCTTCATAAGGTGCCATCTGAATTGAAGCATGCCAACTGTAATTATAGGTAAACTCTACCAAGGGCAAGCGTGTTTCCCACGTTCCCGGCCAATCCAAAGTACAAGCTCGTAACATGTCCTCCAAAGTCTGAATGGTCCTTTCTGATTGTCCATCTGTTTGTGGGTGAAAAGTTGTACTAAATCTCAACTCTGTACCCATTGTTGTATGAAGAAAATTCCGAAAACGGGACATAAAGCGACCATCACAATCCGACACAATCGTCTTAGGGACACCATGCAATCTCACTATCTCCTCCACGAACACATCAGCTAGCTTCTCTACACTCCAAGTAACCTTGATAGCTATGAAGTGAGCATATTTCATGAACCGATCTATCACAACTCATATAGCATCCATTCTCCTTTGAGTGCAGGGCAATCTAATCACAAAATTCATGGAGATATCTTCCCATTTCCACTCTAGGATAAGAAGCGGTTGCAACCACCTTGCAGATTTCTGATGCTCGATCTTAACTTGTTGACACGTCAAACACTTAGCCACATACTTAGCTGCATCTTGCTTCATGTTCACCCACCAATAATATCTTTTATGATCTTATACATTTTCATACTTTCGTGGTGTACAGAACAATCAGAGGATCGAGCCTTTTTCAAAATAGACTGGCGAAGCGCATCATCTGTAGGCACACATGGACGATTCGTGCATCTAAGAATCTCATTATCATCAATCTTGAAATCTGGAGCTTTTTCTTTCTTAACATCTTCTCGAATCTTTCTCAAGATCATCAACATGTTTCTCTTTGATAGTCTCCAACAAAGATGGTCGAATTTTCAACATACACAGTTGACCTTGGTTTTTGCCAAACCAAACCTCAATGCCAAGCTTTATCAAATCTTGTCGCAACTTAGGTTGCGCAGTCAAACACGCTATCAGTTTCTCTTGCGTCGACTTCCTACTAAGAGCATCTGCAACAACATTAGCCTTTCCAAGATGATATAAAATCTCAATATCATAGTCCTTTAATAACTGTAAACATCTCCTCTGTCTCATTTTTAACTCCTTCTGAGTAAAAATATTCTTCAAGCTCTTGTGGTCCGTGAAAATCTGACAACTAACCCCATAAAGGCAGTGTCTCCAAAACTTGAGTGCAAAAACTACAACTGCAAGTTCCAAGTCATGATTGGGGTACTTTACCTCATACGGCTATAACTGGTGAGATGCATATGCTATCACCTTGCCATTTTGCATCAATACACAACCAAGTCCTTGTCCTGAAGCATAGTTGTAAACTGTAAACCCATCAGTACCTTGAGGTAATGTCAGAACTAGTGCACTTGTAAGCTTTTTCTTAAGCTCTTCAAAGCTCTTTTGACACTTTTCCTCTCGCTCAAACTTCTTTGTCTTCCGAAGTAAGTTAGTCATCGGTTGTGCTACTTTACAGAATCCTAACACAAAGCTCAGATAATAACCTGCAAGACCAAGAAAACTTCTAACTTCTTTCACAATCTTAGGTAGATACCATTCTGACACTGCTACAATCCTTTGTGGATCAACCATCACACCTTTTGCAAAATTACATGACCAAGGAATGCTACTTTTAAAACCAAAATTCACAATTTGACAACTTAGCATATAAATTCTTTTCTTTTTTTCCCTCAAAGCTTCAAGGACAACTCGAAGATGACTTGTATGCTCCTCTCAACTTCGAGAGTATATCAGAATATCGTCAATACACACCACAACAAACGGTCTAAGTACTCCCGAAAAACTCTATTCATCAAGTCCATTAAAACAGTTGACGCATTAGTGAGCCCAAAAGGCGTCACTACAAACTCATAATGACTATACCTTGTTCTGGACGTTATCGTTGCAACATCTTCTTCTCGGATTTCCAACTAATGATAACCATACATCAAATCAATTTATGAAAATACCACATACCCTTGCAACTGGTCTAGAAAATCATCTATCATGGGCAAAGGATACTTATTCTTCACTGTTACCTTGTTCAACTCTTTGTAATCAATGCACAAACGAAGAGAACCATTTTTCTTTTTCACAAACATAACTGGCGATGCACTTGGTCTAATAAACCCTTTTTCAGCAAGTTCCTGCAATTGCTTTTTCAATTCATGCATCTCTACGGGTGCCATTCTGTAGGGTGCTTTGGAGATTGGAGTTGAGCCTGACTCAAGCTCAATTGTGAAGTTCACTTTTCGGCATGGAGGAAGTCCTGGTAAGTCATCTGAAAATTCCGGAGTGAATGCTTTTGCATTGGTAAGACAAACTTCTTGTTGTTGATGCTGCAACTCAAAGTTCCCACATGTGTTTGAAGAGTATGTAGGTGTTCTCTCATTAGATGCATTACAACACGACAAGTGAGCCAAATAAGTTTCTTTCCTGCAATCAAATATTCAAATTTTAAATATGAAAATGAATATCGTAAATAACTAATAATGCATTTAGCTTAATTATGCACATATTATAAAAAAATCATATGTATTACAATAAATTAAGGAGATTGTAGTTGAAAATACATAGCAAGTCATGTACACTCAAGTATAAGTGGTTCTCAATTTACATATAAATATACCATTTAGACTTTTTTCTACATGTTTTTAATAATTTTACTTGTTTTTTTATTTTAATTTTAGAATATTTTCTTAAGAAAATTTAATGTATGATGTGTTTGTTTGCACATTGGATGATGATAAAATTTGAGTTGTAGTTTAAAAATATCTTAAATTGCGCTTTGTTGTGCAAAACTAGTCTAAATGTTCACATGTTAATTTACATCGGGTGTTTTACCTTAAGTATCTTGGTTAGTTTAATATGAGTGAAAAAGTATAAATTGATAATTTTTATCATAAAACACTATTTATTTAAACATACTCTCCTCAATTCAAGTTTTTCATTCAAACACTAAGCTAGTATATTTTTATTACAACATACATTATTTATATGATATTTTAACCATATCCTATTTTTATAAATTATTATTTGTGTACAAGCAAACACACCCATGTTACATGAACATTGTAAATAATTTTCTCAATTTTTATACTCACTTAAAAAAAATTCAAACAAGGTTGACGAATTATTTCACGTAAACTATATAAAATACCCATTAATTTTCTTTTTGACATTAATATTCTTATTTGAATTCTCTATTATACAAGTTCAATGTATTACTTCACATAAATCATGTGAAATTTTTTTTTTAAGTAGTACATAAAAAGTTCAATGATTTTCATATACAAATTCAATGTACCATTTTACATAAACAATGTGTTTACATAAAAAAGAGTTAAACTATCAGTTAAATCTCGTGAATGAGTTAAACTATTAGTCAAAGGTAAATGAACGTGTTTTGTGAAAAAATAAAATATGCATTTTCAAATAGTAATACTAGAATAAAAAAAAATTATTATCTTTTGTCAATAAATTTCTTTGTTTTCATATTTGGGTTAACCAATTGAATATAAGGTTGGTCGAGAAATTACCCTCTATTAAATATTGAATGGTTAAATCAGTTTGTTTTTAAAAAAAATACATTTATAAAAAATATATATAATACATAAAATGGATAACAAAATATAATTAAATTTATGGCAAGATTTATTCTGAACTAGAGTCTATTCAAATTACATTGGAACATTATTTTTATTTTGCATTTTTGTTGTTAATTTGAATTATGATTAGTTTGTTAATTATATCTATATTATTCATACCATGTGTTGATTGAACTAAGACCTAATTATCCTCTGTCATTTTTTCAATTATTGTAACATGTACATTCATATTATGCGTTTTTTTAAAAATTAGTTTTCTCCCCTTTTTTTTGACTGAACATAAGCTCGATATAAAATTTCATAGTTTTTGCTTTGAATAGTTGGTTGAACTTTAAAAGATTATCAAAAGCTCCCAAATTTAAATTCATGAGAAGTTAGTCTAGTTCTGAGGAATAAATAAACTAGTATAGATCCATGATATGAAACCAAACACAACTAGAACTAATGCATTAAGTTGACCAAAATACAAAATAATGTATTTTCTAAGGTCATCCAAATGCATCCTTAAAAATGCATTATTAATCCATAAAGTAAATAGCCAAATAATAAAATCGAAAAAAATAAAAACAACAAGAGGAATATGCATTATAAAATACAAATAACATGAAATCCGATCTTTTGAATAAAAACAGAGTAGGTCAACTTATATAAGTATGTTTAAAATAGATCATATTAGACTATTATTAAAATCCCAAATTTGTGTTGGTGGATATATCAAGGGCGAGGGTGTATAAGTTAAAGCAATTTTAAGCAAAGGTTAAAATTTTAAGTCATTGAGTCTTGAGTACAAGGGTATGATTGTTAGGTTAAGCGTCAAAAAATGTCTACTTCGTAAATAAAGGAAAATTTTCACCTAAAAGCGTGTAATAATGAATATAAAAAATATATAACTATAGGAGCTATATTTACAAATCACACATCAATAACTTTGTTTAAAATATATTAAGTTGTACCGAAATAGGAATAACGAGAGTAAAAATAGTTGCATAAATTGTCTCTGTGTTTAATAAAAATGCACAAAAATTTTCTTAGAGGTTTATAAAAATATTTGTTCAAAACAATATGATAATTGTTTCATATAATGATTCATATGCAAAATCCCTAAAGAAGGGCTCTTATTTTTCTTCGGTAATGGTTATTTTGCTCATAAATAACATATTTATCAAATTCATATTTATTTATACTAATAAACAATTTTATAGACGAGTATATCGTATACGTACTTGGAGAAGAGACTTCCACATTCACAGTTGAAGTTTCGATCAATGCATAGTTTAGTATGGGCTTTCAAATATGTTTCCACGGCATAAGTATTCACGCAGTTGTCGCAGCTAAACTTCTTCTCCCCGTGCTTTCGCAAGTAGTGCTTCTTAATACCGGTCAGATCACCTAGTGCCCGACTAGGATGGTGGTAGATGCATGAAGGCTCCGGGCATGTGTATACCCTCTTTTTTTGTGTTGATGACGTCAAACCTCTTTTTCCAAATTCCAATGGAAACCCATATCTCCTCTTATCCGAAGTAAGAGATTTTGGGGATAGTGCAATGACTTCCGCGTTTGGATCTGCATATGTCGAACACCATTATAATCACAACAAACATACTTTTTTGCTTAAAATTGGAGTTTTTGTGGTTTAATACATTGCATGAGATCTAAAGTACAATTTTGAAGCGATTGATTCTCATGGATTCCGACGACCTAACATTCATATAATTTAACATATATCTGTCTAACTCATAATCACCAACGATTTGGATGAGTTAGTTGATTGAAAATGAACATGATAACTAAAACCAAACATGTTACATCAACATTTCACATCCAATTGCCTAACAACACCAATTTTTGAAGAGGTGAGAGTGGCTGTAAATCGAGTGATGCGATCGAGGACAGAAAAATATGAATTTTACCAGATCTGTTACTTTTTCATTTGGTAGGTGGCTTTAGGTTAAATAAATAGATCAACAACTACATGCGCATGATTAATGTTATTCGTAGAGTTGAAATTAACCATGTGAGTAAGAGAGGAGTCGGATACTTACGCGGGGTTCCTGCGAGCTTTCGCTTTCGCTTCTGAGGAGATCCGTTAGCTTGTGGCTTGGGTTCCTCCACGACAAGTTGTTGGTGGTGATGATCGATACGGTTTTGATTTGCTTCGTCGGTGTTTTCTTTCGAGATGCAGACTATTGCAGAGGAGGAAGACGGTGTTGCCATGGTAGATGCGAGTAAACTTTGCAGGGAGAAAATAAAATAAAATACTTTGTCGGCCTTTCTGTATCTGTGAATGAAATTGCTTATTACCTAATGCGCTGTATAATTTATATATAAGATTGAAACTTAATTTGGTAAAATTAAATACGCATATATCTCAAATAGGAAAGTATGGTAAGAAACAAATAAAGAATCATAACAATTTATATATAAAAAAGAAAATGATTTTATGCCAAAATAGAGTATCAAGAGACTAAATAAATCAATAATCGAATAAATCGACGTGAGAAACATCAATGAAGGAGATGTACAGCCCAATGAAAGTGAGTAATACAATTGAACTTTGTGTTAGAATTGTGAAATTAACCCATGACAAGCGTCACTTTGAAATTCAAAAATTCACAACGAGTTTTACTCTTGAAAATCATGTAAATCCACAACATTGGTAGAAGCAAGACACAAAAATATAAATAAATTGTAGCTACAAGTATATTTTTTAAAAAAATTATTTTTTGCAATTTGCTACAACTTTATGTTGCATTCTGAAAATTAGGTGGGATGTGAGTGTGTAGTGATGGGTATGTCAAGTTACATTTCTGCGTAATCCAATCCAATATAAAAACTCGAATTTAAAACAATAACAATCCGAATCCAACTTAAAAAGTTCAATTATTGATAAATCAAATCAAATAGGATCCAATTTTCTCAAAATGACCAAATATCTAAAAGTTAGATTATGTTTAATCTAATATATGCACTTATCTCATATCTAACATGAATCGAGAATACCCGAAAAAGAAAAAAGATCTTTTTATAAAATTTAGAAACCGAAATCAGTTATTGGAACGTATATTCACTAAACGATATATTTTGATCGTATTTCCGTCTCTCATACTTTCGAAAAAACAATGATGCACTTGACCACATTATTTGCACTAATGAGTAGGGGTGTGCATGGGGACGGGCCTTGAGTATTTTATATTGAATCCCACCGGGTCCTATCCCGGTTGGGATCTGGACGGGACGGGACGGGATGGGCCCAATCCCGTTTCCACATTAGTTTATTTAATGTTTTAAAATTTTACCCTTTATCCATAAAATATGCGTATATGTTGTACTTAAAACACAAAAACATTAAATGTTCCAAATATTCACAATAACATATTATAGTTAAATTAAAGTTTCCAAATTAATATAATAAAACACATCTAAATGAATTTGGTACATTGTCAATTTTAACGGTTTAACCAACTTGGTTGATTTTTTAAAATATATAAGCGTAACTATATAATAACTATATAAGTATTTCACTAATGCTTAGGGATTCTAGTTATATCTATCATTTTAAATCAAAAAATTTATTATATACGGGACGGGACAGGACGGACCTAGCGGGATGGAGAAGTTAAGGCCCATATCCCGTCCCGAATAGTTTTTAACGGGATGAATTCGGGACGGGATTTATAATTTTGATTGAAATCCCGCCGGAATCGGGATGAGCCCGGGACAGAACCGGAATTGGCGGAATTTGCGCCCACCCCTACTAATGGGGGTAATTCTATATTATCATGAGATAGACCGGTGTATACATCTACTAAGATACTATAAGATGTTTTTTATTTTTTAAAGTTAAGCCATTTGAGACACCAGATAACGATGACTCGAAAATTAACTAGGGTGAGAGATGACTTGAAATACTTTGATATATGTTCGATAATAACTCCTCTAATTTATTTTTGGGTAAATTGCGGAAAATAACCTAACCTTTTGGGGGTGTTGCGGTCTATGGCCTAACCTTTTAAAAATGCAACTAAAAACCTAACATATACAATATGTTGTAGATTTTAGCCTATGCTTGCCGCCGGTAAATTTTCCGGTGAAAGTGATGAGTTGTCTGATGAGGTGTATGTGAGTCATCTTCTTTCTTTAAGGACTGGATAAATAGTGAAAAATACAAACATTTTGGGAGTGTTGTTGTACCTAGCTTAATCTTTTAAAAATGAAAATAAAAACCAACCTATACTATTTATAACAATACCCAACCAAAAACCTCTATAACAAATCATCCTCAAGCCAAATATCCGATTAGTGTGATGATAATTTCATATGTATGACATAATACATTCTCAAACTTTCATATGAATGCATGACATATTTATCTACAAATGAGTATCGGATAAAAAAAATAAAAGAAACCCCAATAATGGTTTTATAACAAAAAGAAACAACTTCTTTCAAATAAGATAAAATAATCCGACAATAAAATACAGAAAATCATCACCTACACTGCCACACATCAGTAGCAAGATACCATCCAAACATAAGAATAGTAAATGCAGAAAAACATCGTCTAAACAAGAAAAAAATTAAAAATCTTAATCGAGTGGTAGGAGGAACGACAATGAATGATCATTGTTGTGATGGCCCGTGAGCAGAGTTTATTTGAGAGAACAAAACATCACCGGGTAGTTCAGGCTATCAAACAAACACATGTTAGCTATAAATTTGTTCAATTTTTATTTATTTATGAATAAATGTGTTAGAATACTCACATTTACGTGTGCACGATCGGTATCATGAGTAAAATATATGTCCATGCCTCTAGAGATCGTTTCATTGTGGTGTAGAACACTATTGGTACCTTTCCTCGGTCTACAATTTCCGGGTCTTTTGGTTGTCCATGGAAGATATATATTTTACTCATGGAAGATATATATTTTTCGCTATTTATCCAGTCAATTAAAGATAGAAGATGACTCTCATACACCTCATCAGACAACTCATCACTTTCACTGAAAAATTTACCGACAGCAAGCATAAGCTAAAATTTACAACATATTGTATACGTTGGGTTTTTAGTTGTATTTTTAAAATGTTAGGTCATAGACCACAACACCCCAAAAGGTTAGGTTATTTTCCACAATTTACCCTTTATTTTTTTAAGTGTATTTTCAGAAGTACATGAAACATTTTGAGAGGAAAATTTCCCTCAGTGACACACAATAAAGCCTTGTGTGGTGTTTGTGATGACCAACGGTGTGAGATTGCTACTTGCTATGAGCCTATGGCTACAGCCTACATGGTATCATGGGAACCCGCTCCCCTGAAAAAGCCCCAAACACCAAAAGATCTTCCAGTTTATCCATTTTCCATGGAAATCTCTATCCCCACAGTCCGATGTTCAGCTTCTTCTATTTGCCACACCCCATCGAATTCCACCTTCGATCTGCATCAATATCGACACAGGGCCACGAAGAATTGTCCATCAATCACGACGTTGCAGTGCAACGGAAGTAGAAGAATAATAAGGCGAGGAGAAGTGAGGATTCTAGCTAAGAATTCGTTAATAGCAGAGTCCCCTGATAGTAATGATACTATTTGGGAAGGGTCTGGAGTGGTTGAAGTGATTGGGATTGGTAGTAGGGTCGATTCCGTGCTTGATTATTGTTTGAATGCGTCTTCGTCATCCCGTTCTTTGAGATTTTGGTAATGCTGGAAAGTTTTGTTTGTGATTAACTTCTTTTTTCTGGTTTAATTTCTCATTATTTGTGGATAACTGATTAGAAACTGGAAATTCTTTGCCCGTTCTTTGGGAGTTATAGTTTGTTTATTTGGTTCCATGATGTACTTATTTCTATTGGCCAAATAGTCAAATACCCAATTGAACCTTACAGGGTAGTTGCTGATCTATAGAATAATTGAAATAGCTAATTACTTTTCTATGTGAATTACATTTAATCAAACATGTGCAGTGTTAATCTATGTTCACCGGAAACTTCCAAGGACAGAGTTTCCCGTTTCAGTTTCCCTGACATGCGGAACCCTCATCCTTATGTACAGCTATGATGTTTCCATGTCCATTCCGTTTCGGTTTGCCTTTCTGTGTAGCATAGATGTTAATAAGGAAGTCCTTACACTAATTTAATCCTCATTGTAGGAATATTGTCATAGCAGATTCAGCGAGAGGGAAACTGCGGCAGAGACTACTTGGTACAGGTTAGCATTTGAATTTTCGATTGACATCAATTCTGTGTTATTTTAGTCATTCATTTGATAATTTATATGTTTAGGTTACTGGAGAAAAATGATGTCATGTAGGTATTGATGAACGCACTATTCTTTTAGAGATTATTATTTGAGAATGGTTGCAAGGAAAGACTTCATAATTTTGTCCTGGAAGAAATACTTCTTCAATAATTCAATGTGAAAATTCGGCAGAACAAAATGATACTTGCTCTATTTTGGGATGGATGTTTCATCTTTCTTGGTTCTCGTTATTTTGGAAATCAAAATGCTATTTGAGTATCCATTTTGATAAAAGCAGAAAGGAATTTTATTAATCATCCAAGACAATGGGCAATACTACTTAATCAAGGTGAAGAAAGTAGGAATGACATATATTTGGTTTGTGCTTAAATGATTGGCTAGCAATCATAGTTGGGTAGATGTTGCCTACCTATTTCAGCCTGAGTTGCTATTGAACCATCACACATTCTATACGCTTCCATGCATCATTAGAGACTACCTATCTGTTTAACGCTAAGTTGCCAAGTCTGATTTTACCTTCTACAGATAAAAATCCAGATCTCATGGAGGCTCCGTTACATCCACAATCATTTCATAAAGCAGTCGTACTTGTTTGTACTTTCTCACCCCTTATCTTCTTTCTTTTAGTTGAAATGATGTTTTCTATAGAATCTATACTATTACTTGAAGGAGTAAAATTGGTTCATGCAGATTGACTCACAAATAGAAACCTTTTTTTATTCCTTGCTGCTTCTGCTATTGAATTGCTTTCTAATCAGCCTTCTCCTGTTCCAGGTTGCCACTGCAGGCTATGATGATTATGATCATACTACAGCTATTGATGTCATGAGAAGAATAAGATCCGTGAACGGATTGGTAGTTACTATTATTCTAAGACCGTTTGACTTCGAGGGACGTAGACGTCAGAATGAGGTAAAACTATTTATACTCCAATTTCTTTCAGGTGGAATTATCGCTTAGAAACGTTATCCAATCAATGGGTTGTTTGTTATGATATATATTACACATCTAGTCTATGTTGGCTGGGTTTTGACGCAAGAGGTGAAGAGAGAATGCCATACATATTTAAATATCATTGATGATTTTGAAAGGGCTTCTCTCTTTGTGCCTTGATTAGATGTTGTTTTGGATTTAAGAGGATTATCATGTAAGCCTCTTCTTTTTGAACTTTTGTTCATTTTTGGACCATATAGGCCATGAATTTCATGATTTGTTGCCATTATTGTGATCTTGATGTCAGGTAGGTAGGTCTTGTCACTGAGGCAGTGCTTGAGCCTACAATCTTCTGTTTGTTTGATTTCTGATAGCTTTTCCTATTTCAGCATTTCATGATTAAGTGATGCAACCAGAATCTAATCCCGTACTTTGATGCAATTTGCAGGTTAAGATTTTACTCCAGAAGATTCAAGAATGTACAAATTTTTGTATCGGTAAGTAGATGCTCGTTTTGTTGAGTAAAGAAATTGTAATAGCATTTACTACATTGCATCAATACAGTTTCACCCCCAACCCAAACAGGTTGCTAACAGTCTAACACAACAACACTGCCATTGCTGCCACCTCCACCACCATTTGTAATGGCCCTTCATCTGCACCTTGTTGATCCCTCCTTCCCTACTCTCTTCTGCTTCATTTTCGGCCTCTTTTGTTGCAGCTAGAGCTGCTTGTGCTTAGAATTTGCTTATGTTTAACTCTGAGTCTAGCATTATTTAGCAATCAGCGGTTACAACTTACAAGAAGACTGAGACTCTTAGCTTGGGATGCTTTGCTATAGGGATTCTTTAAGGTAGATACAATACCGAATAACCAAGAAAGACAAAAATCACAAGGCATCCTCTAGATCCTATAAGAGATGGATGCGAGCTTCGTGATTTAATGCTAACCGGGTAGTGCTCATTTATCTAGAAAAACAAAAGGATGAGATGATTCCGTAAAACTTCCACTGGTTTCAACCATGTAGTAGAACTTCAGAGCTGAACAGTAGTTTTAATTTCTCTATCTGAGATTCCATGGTCGTTATTTTGCGGAACTATCTCATTTCCTCCATCTCTCAATACATGATATTTTCTCCCATTGAGCTTGTCTCATATTATGTATAATTTTAGTTTCTTTACCCTTTTAATCTACAGGTATTGTCTTTAATCATGTCAATTTCAATTTACGATGCACAATTTACATTTTCAATAAAAATTTTGTACTTTTTTTTTCTTGGTAAAGGGAAAATAACTTGTGTTGCCATCAATTTTCTTTTATGAATGTGAAAAACAAGTTCATTTTAATAGTTTCTTAATGTATGCAACATGCTAAATTGACATGTATTGAAAGACAAGGGAGTATTAAATTGCTTTGGTGAAAAGGCTTGATTTCCCTTTCAAACTTAGTCTTATATAAATGTTATTACCAGGTAGGAAGGGTCAATGTTTTGCTTTCTGCTGTTAATCTATACTCAAAATGGGGTTTGAATACCTCAGAGGAAATTGTAAAATGTTTTTTTTTACAATGATGCTCAAGGCCCCTCAACTAATTTATTTTGCTAGTTTTGGTGAACAGAAATTGATATCAACAGCCTACTGAAGATGGATTTGGTAACTCTTGATGAAGCACTAAGGACAGCAAACAGAGCTGTATTCTTGGGTATCAGTACTGTTGCTGTTCTGATATCTGTGAGTCTTGTCATTATTTAGGAGCTGCATGTTTATGTGGTCTCTCTTTAATCTTTATACTTAATGTTTGAGTGATTTGTTGCTTGTAGGATTTACACAGAAAGCATATTGTCTCTCCATATAATCAACTGAAAGAACTTGATGTTCCTGGCATTGTAAAGGTTAGTTCACGTGACTAACATTTCAAACCTTCTTTTTGTTCTAAGAAATTCAAACTTCCTTTCACTTCTGAGCTGTGCCATATTTTAGTCTTTTTAATCACAGTTCCTTCGTGCTGTCAATCCCCTATATTCATTTTCCAACTCACTCTACAATGCAAGCTGAGTGGATCAGGGGAGTGGTAGCGACCATCTTTGGCTTGACTAACACATGACATGAATATGTAGCAGGAGACAACGATGAAAGAAGAGACTGTATATGCAAAATATTATGTTCTTCTTCTTTTCTGTTTTTTAAAGTATAATCTTCTCTCTTGGGGATTAGGATTATAAGTGGAGACACATAATAGATGGAAAACATCACCTGCTAAGTCCATTGGTTGTCTATCAAAAATATTATGTCCCTCTTTTCTGTTTTTAGTATCATCTTCTTTCTCTTTAGACTTGCATGTAATTGAATTTTTTTATAGCTGATAATACAATTGGTTGCAAACACAACAGACATTCCCAATACAGCTGAAAAGTGATTTTATGAAAACAAGCCAAAATAACATCCTTCTGAACTTTATCAGAGTAATGACTCAAATATACACCCACAGCAACATGCAATCTGTAATTGTTAAAAATGTCTTATTCACCTTAATGGTTTGTTACAAATCCTGTTCCCTGACACATGCTTTTAAAGTTTTATATTGAGAATTTTTTTTCAGAAATGGACAAATACTCTTCCTGAACTTCTTTTACATAATGTTAACTGCACACTTGTAGGTCTTGGAAAGCTACAAAGAGGGTGCCATTGGATTTGGTATGGGACACAACTTTGAAACTTCAATATTACAAGCTGCATGTCACTGTCCTTTTCTGTCCCTGAGACTGAAGGTGCGATGATACAGTGACTTATCTTTGATTTTTTTTTTCTTTTGTTTTGTTTACATAGTTGCTGCTAAGAGTGCTAGCAAAAGATTAGATCCTAATATTTCATGTCTCTCTTTAGGAATTTGGAGTAAAAGTTTCTATGGAGTATGTTCAGTTTTGACTTCTCCATTGAAGTTTTAGCACTGATACGGAATAATTACATGAAATTTTACATTCTTTATCTGGATGCCTTTCCCTATTTCAGGACCTCGATGGATTAGTTATATGCATTCTTTCAAGTGGAAATGTTGATGATTGTAATGCTGTACCTAGAATTATGCACACTTTCCGTCGACTGACTGAATGTGAGCGGGATGTCTTGATATCTGTAGTGTATGATCCCGATCTGCAGCCGAATGTTATAGCAACTACAGTAATTACTGTAAGGTAGGATATTTATGAATTTTCCTCCTGTTTGGTTGTCGAAGCTCTCAGTTCATTATTTTTTCTCTCAGAGTTGGTTATTGTATCAACCGAAATGTGTATTCCCATTTTTTATTTTTGAACATTGCAAAAGTTTGTTTTTATGGTATCTGTTACTGGGTTTATTTAAACCTTTTTATCTGTATGGTTTCTTCTGCCCTTGAATAGTATCATCGTATTTCTCCATGAACTCTCTTATGTCAGAAAATTGTTATGTTGTTGTCCTTTGTTCTGGTAATTATTTTCCTCTCTATCAGCCTGTTAACTCTTTCCTTTATAAGGTGTCTCTGTATATTCTGTCTGCTCCAAGTTGTTCATATCCTTCATACTAGTATTTTTTCTGTATAGTGTATTTTAGGGTTCAAGCATGTATTGACTACTAGGGTCTGGCCTTGCACACTTTGGCCTTTGGTTACATAATGCAGATTGCGGCCGGATTTTAGGTGATGGTTTGTCATTACAATTAAGTCGTGGTTTGTTCACATGATTTCATGTTTGTACTAGATGAACGAATCATTATAGAACAGTGATTCCTGCCCCCCGCTTTTGACTGAACATTCTTTATGACCAGTCTAGTCTCATTAACCTAAATTTGTGATTTTATTGGTTAAGCATTTTTCTATAAGTTCTTCATGTTCAAATTCTTCAGCATCTTGGGATATGGCTACATTCTGTTGTGGGCTGTAAACTTTGACTTGCTCCTACATCTTGCAGATTTTGTATATTACTTGTAGTCTTTGTACCCATGTTTTGGAAGGAATGATAGATGGAGAGTTTCTGTAGTTTGTTGCAGCTGATGTTGATCTTGTTTATTCATTCATTGTGAGTTTTGATTGACAATTGTCTTAAGCTGATACATCTCTTTACTTTTTGGGGTGTGGGGGAAAGTGCTTTTTCTGTGTCTTTGGTTTTGTGATCCTTAATTTCATGGTTTTGGGTTAGTATACATTAGCTGATATTCCTGGTTGATTTCTTTTCATGAAAAACTGATTTGGATTATAATGTTTTTCCAGCTCCCATAAGCAGAAGTTGCTGAAGAAAAGTAGCTTGTTGTCCAAACTAGTGGAGCATATTCCATTTTTCTTTGACTTCCTGAGGGATTCTCGTCCCGAATTAGACAGCCATCAACCAAGTTATAATGCGAAGGAGAGTTCATCTCTTCCCACATTTGGGAACCCTCCGATAAATGAAGTGTTGGATTCAACTCCATTTGAAGGATTTGAAATTCATTCTAGTGAGCTCCAGCGGTTTCCTACTGAAAGTTCCAGTGATGTGCATGTCTTCAGGTGTCATCTTTTACCATTTCTCATTAAAGTATTAGTTCTGAAATGCATAAATATTTAGATCGTTATATATATATTTACATTACAGTGTTAGGGAGTTTGACAATGTGGCTAGTCATGAAACAAGTGAGGGTCAGCATTCTGATTTGAATCCTGAAACGTCTAGTTATTATAAAGGTATGTACTGACATGTTTTTTTTTTCTTTTTTCTCTCCCTGTTTTAATTTCTAAAGTGCGAAATGATTTATTGTATATTCGTATCTCTTGGCACAAAACAAGCACAGTTGCAATTCATTCTACATTGCAAGGAATTCAAGTGATTAGCTGTGTGTTTCTAGCTGAATTTAAACTTTTATTGGACTGATGTCATCTCAGATACAATAGCTTTTGAAAGGGAACCGCTTCTCAGTAGGGATATGGGATTGACAAGTAAAATCGAACATGATTTGACTAAAGACGGGGCCATTACTGGAGTGTCCACAGGATTCGATAAGCCAAGTATTTTTCAACTTCCAGTTGGTGTCAGACCTTCAAGTCATGGGGAGTACTCGAGTGATATATCTACTGGGAGACTGGATCCACAGTCAAAAACAAAAGACCATACCACAGGTGAAGTATTAGCTATTCCAAGTGGGTCCACCCGCAATGGAATGACCGATGTGCTTGCTTCTCTGAATGGAAAGTATGCGGATGGATATAAAAAGCAAGGGGTTCTTTCTGCTCGAGCAGCATCTATGCTGGTAACTCTCAATTTCTTAAATCCGAAGTTGTCTCATTATCTCATACGATGGAACTTTCAAATTGATAGTCCAATTTAGAGTTGTCCCAATATTCTCATATGGTGTCTTGTCTTCTGCAGTGCTGTTATTGTTTCTGAAAATGACATTAGAAGAATAGTAGGCTAGATCATTTTCTGGATATCTCTATGCTAAGACCATATTTCAAAGTTTACATAACATCGATGGTCTTAGGTAGCTTTTTAGCTTGAGTCTGGCAGTCATACACGTGGCTTATATTCTCCATTTTAAAGAGTTGTCAAAGCTGGGTTGAATTACTTCAGTTCTCTCTTAAGAGGCTTCCTTCATGTTTGATGGCATTTGTCTTCTTATGCTACATCCTGTCTTATATTTATCCACTAAAAGAATCTTCTGATCCCCCAAATCTGCTCAATCTACTTTACCTTCCATTTCAGAAAGACTTTTGAGTCTGTTTGGAGGTCATGCATTATGACTGAATTATGCAGTGTTGGACTCTAAAATTAAACTATGCAGTGTTTAGTACAAGTTGTAGTTAATATAATTCTCATCCAAGTGAGAAGTTTTGTGAAGACTACATTAAAATGGAAGGAATCTGAACATCATTTTGCGTTGCATGATAACAAAGATTACAATTATGGTATTACAGAACGTTCCATTATGCATTCAAACAAGCCCTTCAGCAGCTTAGTTGTTCATCTAGAGGCTGCATCTTACTATATCTCCTCAACAGGATGCTGAACGGGATTCTGAAAAAAAGTGGAACCGAGTACTGGAAATCGGATACAAGGGAGGAACCTACAAGGGTCATTGCCAGGGTGGTCTTCCTGAAGGAAGGGTAATAGCTACAAACTAGAAACCATCTTTCAACTCCAACATGAAGTTTTGTTTTAAGGTTATTTGGGGTGTGCCAATATAAATTTCATATTTGTAAGTTGTAATTTCACAGGGCCGCCTTCAATTTCGGGATGGCAGTGCATATGATGGAATGTGGCGTTATGGGAAAAGATCAGGCCTTGGTACTTTCTGCTTCAGTAATGGAGATGTCTTCCAAGGAACATGGAGGGATGACCTTATGCATGGAAAGGTTTGGTTACTAGCACGCAATCTGCATGAAACATTGAATTTCCTTATATATATATAAAACTTTTGCTATCTTTTATCATGTCACATAACAAAAATTTATGCATATGAAATAAAAGCAAAGCACACCTTATGATGTTATAACGGACTATATATTAACCATATTGTCCAAATAGACTTATGCAAAAAATATATCAATAAAGGTGGCCAAACATCAAGCCTCAATAGTTTTCATTAGCATCTTAATTGAAGATTTGCTGTGAATATAAGTTGGAGAACACTGTAAGTATTAGCTGAGTTCTAAATCAGTTTTAGCTTAAATACAGGCATATGATGTTCAGATTCCTTCACTAAGTAATTCTTGAGTAAAATGCTTCTCTTTTCTTTCTGTGGACAACGAGAACCTATTTTTGCCAGCATCAATGATTCTGTTACCTAAGTGATATATAGAATTACTTACTAAGGTGAAATGCTTGTACTAAAATGAATAGACATCTGATGTTGCAGGGTTGGTTCTACTTCCATAATGGGGATAGATGGTTTTCTAATTTCTGGAAAGGACAGGCAAACGGTGAAGGGCGCTTCTATTCGAAGTCTGGTGAGGTCTTTTATGGACATTTTCAGGATGGATGGCGCCATGGACGCTTCCAATGTGTAAAGCATGATGGAACCAGGTTCTTTCAACTTTTCTTCATTTCTACAATTCTTTGACCTATAGAGGCATGTACGGAATTGATGTCAACTTTCGGATATTTTTGGTTCACGTTTTTTTCGATTTGACTAGTTTTGTATTATGAGTTGAAATGTGCTCAAACCTAACCCAAACAGATCTAGATGCAAGAATGAACTATATTGAAAAACTATGGGGGCCCAAACAGTGAATGAGGCTGAAAAATTGTTTTTAATTGTAAAACAATTTATAAATCAGCAGACAAGCAAATCTAATATCATCATGTTGCATTATTCAGTGAAATTGATCTTTTCATGCATCTCAATCTTATACTGTTTGTTTGTTTTTTTCAATTCCAGGTTCGTAGAAATATGGGAAGATGGGTTACTCTTACGCCGCGAGCAGTTGGATTTTGAATCGAGTTCAGGCTCAGATGACCAGAACACTATTCGATGATGATTCATGTACATGCATTTGTTGATAAGAGTATGTTTTCTCAACCATTGAGATTTAGTCTAAACTAAAATTAAGTCTTGATTTTTGGTGATTGTGCCTCTTGAGTAGCTCTTGATAAATGTTTACGCAATTTATGCTATAAGTATATCCTTGACATGTCTATAGCAAGCTGTAAGCACTGCTCACCTATATGGAATTGCAGGGGCCTATATTGCCCCTTTTTTTTTTTTTTTTTATAATTTAAAATCTTACTTAAAGATGCTCTATGAAAGAAAAAACATAATGGGTATGTTTTGTGGATGTGAAACAAGTTCAAAAGACTCCGGCTTTCGCTTGCTATGTTTCGAAAATAGGATTGGAATCAAGAGCATCTCCATTCCAGATAGTGATAGTTTTTTTAGTTATTTAAAATTGAAAAAAATAAACATATATGTCAATATGGACATTCAGATTATGAGAGTTTCTATCGTTATTTAAAATTGAAAAAATAAACATATTTAATGGTTAGGGAATAAAGGAAATAAGCGGATGTTATCGAGAAGAAATTCAACCCGACACTATTTTCTTCCAAATATTTACTTTTTGTGTTTTGTTTTACTACTTAGATTTTATTTGTATTTTATATTAGCATTTATAAAGAAATTATTTTTAAAAAAAATAGATAAGAAATTAATCAAAGTTATGGGATAAAAATATTCTAATAATGACATAATCAGATTTATAATATAAAGCGTTTGGATTCTCATTTTGAAATTTATCAAATATGAGATATAAACGAGTCATTGAGATACCGATTCTTGATATCCGTAATCAACAATCGCTAGATTCCATAATAAGCAAATCTAAACCAATAATTGTGTATATAACATGTGATTAACACACAATCTTGATTGCTACGTGCATGTTCATATAGTATACAATATTTGACTTTGCAATCTTCGAGGTTCCTAATCATACCAAATTATCCCTTTTTGTCTAAATTATTGGTAGTTTGTTTTTGACAAATTAACTTGTCAAAAGTCTCACAAATTTGCATTTACATGAAACAACATTTTCACACATACATTATTCCATTGTTCCCCAAAAAATAGAAATAAATTTACTTTATAAAGCAAACATTTTCTTTTATTCCATTTCACGGCAAGGAGGACTTTTGCGATGATGACGACATTGGCGTATTCGCGCAGACCCACAGGCCACAGCCGAGAGTCAAATTAAGATGGTCAGAAGCACGTGATAAGAATTTCTTTTCTTTTATAAATTTAAATAATTGCAGAAAATTGACTTGCTTTTCATTAGTTCAGGAAAATCCCCCAAACTTTTAAAGTTGAGATAAAAAAAAAGCCCTAATTATCTTTTTTTTTTGGGTGGTACATACATTCATAAATACAATTTTATAAATTGGTTATAAGTTACAACTAGAAAATATATTTATAACTTTACATATCAAACACGTGCCCAAAATATAGATTAGTACTTGTAATTTATTTTTCTTCGATTTGCCTTTTACCCATACGGTAGAAAAGAAGCAATGAAACATGCTAAAGAAGGTAGACAGAGAACTTGAAATAAAGGAATGTATTAATATGAGTGTCCATTTATACTTGGTTGAGATAAAGTTACGAGTAACGTGAGCTTTAAGTCGATATCTTTATTTTATTATCGAAAAGGTAAACTTGTTACATCTAACGTGACAAGTACACCGATACCCTACTTTGATATCTCAATCTCAAATAAATATCTTGATTCGTCAAATCGTGAAGTCAATATACATCGTAAGACTTTTTAACTAAGTTTGATTTTCTATTAATATAAACAAGAAAAAAAAACATCCTCCAATCTTCTACTAAAAAGAGAATTTACCGATTCAACACTCTATAGTCCTCCTTGCCGAGATATGTTACGAGTAACCAAAACTTTAAAGCCGATATCTTGATATCATTCACGAAAAAAGTAAACTTGCTACATCTACCGTGACAAACATACCAAATGAATATCTTGACTCGTCAAGTCTACAATAAAATGAATACACATTGATGTATACTTTTAACTAAGTTTTATTTTGATTTTCCATTAAAACTTACCGCAATGTTCTACCTTTCAAGACCTTTTACTCTATTTCAACTGCCGAATTGTTTTTCTTTCTGTTAATAAAAACACGGAGAATAAACACTCACCCTTGTTCAAATCAAAAAGAGAATTTATCAATTCAACACACTCTATAGTCAAAGTCTATTTTCTACAATCAACCACAAATATAGGATTATTCAATGCAAATTTTCCCAAAAAAAAAAAAGAAAAGGAATTTCTCTTACAGTAATGATGATGCATGGCAGTTGATGGGTTTTAATTTCATCCCCAACCAAAGGAATTTGCAGAGTATCACCGGCCCCTTCTTCTCTCTCCCGTCTCTTTCTTTCTTCATCGATCTCAGAGCTTTAATTATTCTTTTCTTTTTCGATTTTCCTTTTAAATTAAAAAAGATCTCACTTTTCAAATCAAACTCAACCCAAATAAATCCCTCAATCTTCTCTACTAATATCAGTATATCGCCACTCAACTCCTTTAGGGTTTCTAAATCTCTGAAAATCGGAAATCAAACTTGAAATCTACAGTAAATGGGAAGATCGAGCAATTACAATGGAGGTGTAAGACCGTATATAAGATCAAAAATTCCTCGATTGAGATGGACTGCTGAGCTTCATCATTCCTTTCTTTCCGCCATTGATAGCCTTGGTGGTCATCACAGTAAGCTTTCTGTCTTTGCTGTTCTTGATGAAATTTGATATTTTTATTTGTTTTTTATTTTTATTTTTTTGCATGGTTTGTTCTTGTAGGAGCAACGCCTAAGCTTGTTCTTCAGCTTATGGATGTTCGAGGGCTTACGATTTCGCATGTCAAGAGTCATTTGCAGGTTATAATTCAATATTTTGCTTATGTTAGTGAAGCTTAAATTACTTATTTGAGTATTTCTAATTGTTTTTTTTATTTATGATATTTAAAAAAAAAAGATGTACAGAAGCATGAAGAGTGATCATAGCAAACAAGGTAACTAATTTAACAGTTTTCTATTTATTTATTATTTATTTTTGTGTTTCAATGAAATTTCATATACTATTAATGGGTTTTCTGTATATATATTTTTAAAATAAATAAAATAAGTACATTTTTATCACTTGAAGTTTAGGATGTCGAGATATTCAAAACCCATAAATATAAAACTAAATATGATTTGCAATAAAGTCAGACATTTCTATTTAGTTTTTATACTTGTCTTTAATTGAAATATCATATACTAAAATGGGTTTTTCAATGTTTTTTTATTTATTTATAAAGAGATAGTTACACATGTTTATCACTTGGAGTTTAGGGTGTCATGATGTTCAAAACCCATAAATAAAATATAATATGGAATGCAATAAACTCACATTTTCTTTTAGTTTTTATATTTGTCTTTAACGAAAATTCATATACTAATAATGTGTTTTTTTAATTATCTTTTCTTACAAAAATAAATGAAATAACTACACAATTTTATCACTTGGAGTTAAGGGTGTCAAAATATTTAATTTTGCTATTTGGTTTTCATATTTGTGTTTAAATGAGACATTATATACTAATAATGGGTTTTTCAATTTCTTCTTTTTAATAAATAAAATAACTACACATTTTCTCACTTGGAGTTTAGGATGTCAAGATATTCAAAACCCATAAATACAAATTATATGATTTGCAATAAATTCAGACATTTTTATCCTTTTATTTCCCCATTTGGGCCTGACCAAAGCACCATAACAAGAGCTCCATGAGAGCTATAAAACATGCTTCATTTCATAAGTGCAAAGAGAATTTTTTTTTATTTATCTATAGCTTCATTTAATATCAATATTACCCTTCTTATACAAAAACAAAATCCAAGCTATATTCATTAAGAAATTAGCCAAAATTGCATATATCATAACTCATTTTTTGCATATATGTTTTGACTAACACTTATATTATTCTCTGCAAGCAGAAAGGGTTTTCACTAGAAGAAGAAAACTTTCTTCTGGTAATACCCTTCATGATGAGTCTCTTGATGTGGATTATGATCAAGAAGCAAAGATATCAACGGCTGGGTTTAGTTCTTCTAAAAGGTATTTTAATCTTTTTTTATTTATTTTTTAACCAAAAAAAATGGTAATATTTTTATTCTTGTAGTTTTAAGTTATAATTTATTAATTATTATATTTTTTTGTGATCCGATACATCATTTTGTTGGTATAATTATTTTTATTGACTAGAAGGATATTTTATAAAAATAAATACTTACAAGAGATTTGTCTAGCAACTAGAAGACTTTTAGAAATGTTATACTTTTCTTCACAATAATAGCTCTTGACATTCAAATGAAAAGCATAAAGTGAACATAAAGGATTGTTGCTTTTCAGCTGGCTAGCTATTATGGTGTGGTAAAAGTATAGAATAATAGCATAAGTTGTTTTTTATTTGTTTGTTTTCATATATCTTATAAAAAAAGGTTAAATTACAAAAAAAACTACCCTAAAAAATATATTTAGTTTTATAAAACAATCCGAAACCATAATATTACACAAAACTCCCAAAACTATTTGTTACCAAAGTCACACCCCTGACATATAATTATAAGGTTAGTTTTGTGTAATATTTACTATTTAGGTCCTGTTCGACTAAAAAGATAGAATTTTCCTGGCCTTTTTTTCCATTAAGTTCAGCTTGAATTGTCGAATAATTCGGGATTTTAACCTCGAATTATCTCTTCGGTCGAACCGGGTCGATATGATTTTTAAGGGTAATTTTACGTAATTTACCCAAAATATTTAAAGTTTTTGTTTATGACCCATCTTTTTGTCTCTATTTTATTGGAATAATTCAACTCTTTTGTTTGATAATACACATCTTTGAAATTGTCACAGAGACCTGCAAAATTGCAGCATTAAGAAGAGAATATGTGAGGATACAACAAATCCGTACACATTTAATGATTATATTCAGACTGGTAATTGTTCTGGTGACAACCAAGGAGGAATATTGAAGGAGGTTGATGATACTAGTATTAATGCTGGTGTGATCAGGTGTGACCAGGTCCATCAGTTTCCATGCTCCACTTATTTTCTGCCGTTTGATATCTGCAATCTTAACCCTTTATCATCCCAGCTTCTTCATCATCCACCAGCTGACTTCTTCAAGGTACTCTTACTGTCATAATTATTACCTTCTGTTTCATTGCTTCTTCTTATTTACATTTTACCAATATTGTACCAACTTTTGATTAATTGCAGAAAACATCCCCACTTTTTTAATGCTTGTGGCAAACACAATCTATTAGAAATTTAGGGTATTTTTTAAACTTTTAAAAGGTTGCGGTGAAAACCGTTTATTACCCGAAAGCCGATACCCAGATCTAGGAATACCCATTTGAAGATTTGTGACAGTCAATTGTTATCAATGTCTATATTGAAAGTCAAATTACCACATTTCCCTATGTGGCTATGTGGAATAATTTGCATATTGAACAATTTTGACACATTACAATTCTTATCTTGAGTACTGCAAGTGAGTTTGTGGTCCTCTCTTGCCCTTTAGTTCTTCCTTTTGGACTTGCATGGCAGTTGCTTTGGTAGCATTAATGCATGGTTACGTACATTAGGTGCTCAACTCTCCGTGACCCTAGCACGGGTCGGTTTTATCTGGCGAGGTTCGCGTTCGCTGAGCTAGGGTTCGGGTTTGGTGAGAGAGAGGGAAAACGTGGATAAAGACTTAACACATCCGCAACCCAAATACCCAAAGTTTCTTATATTTTATAAAAAAATATGGTTTTAAAATAAATTAGAAATTCAGAATTTATTGTCGGATTTTAGTCCTAGAAGAAAAATAAATTGTATTTTCAGAAAATAAGAAGTAAAATCCGTCAAACCTGATTTTTTTTATAGTTTATTTATTTTATTTTTATTTAAATTTAAGAGAATAAACTTTGAGTCCTCCGTTGTGATGGTCTTAGGCTGGTCTTAGGCTGACAAAATGCGAGAGGATAAAAAATTGGATACTTATTCATTTATTCACAAGTTATAATATTGTCAATATTATGGAATGAGTCCATGTATTCATATATATACACTAACGGATTTTGCTAATTTGAAGGCGGAGAAAGACGAGGAGGAACGTACATTGGCGTTGTCGCTCTCTTTGCCTAAACCATCAAAGCAACGAAGCAACTCGTCTTCTCTAACCGAGATCAGTAGCATAGAAACGAGCTCGAAGCTTGAATCATCAAAGGAAAGTTTGATTGATCTGCGGCTCTCTCTTGGTGTTTTGTAGTAGATTGTAATTAAGGAGAAACAAGAATCTTGTAATGCACTTTCACTTGAACTTTACTTAGAATATGGTAGTTCATTAGCCTCTTAGTTATGACTAATCGACTTGTTAATACTAGCTTATTAATTAAGGGAGACTTGCTAGCTAGACAACTAAACCAATAGGATTGTTAGAATTTTTTAAATATATTTATTTTATTGTTCGTGAGTTAGACTCAACATTACGTGGCATTCTCGATATGACACTTCATATCAGAAGTCAAACGATATAAAAAGTTAAAATAATTCTAGTGGGCTTTTAGTGAAATGCAAACTTGGGCCAACTGGCCCAACTCTAAATAGTTATAGTGGGCTTTTAGTCAAAGACGAAAAGTAATGTAAATTATTTCCTTGTGTATAGATAATTGACAAATAAATTATTTTAGGACTCGTCTAGAAATTGGGATAGAATGAGATTCTAAATCAAATTAGAATTATCTCCATTTGGCTGTAACTCCAGAATCGAAAATGAATCTAGTCCTCAGTCGTACCTTGTACATGAAATCATTTCATGGGATTTTTTGCAAAATGCACTTGCCTTTCCCATTTTGTTACCTATAGGGTATCAAAACTAATCAAATTCTACTACAAATACTTCAAAATACAAGGAATGATTCCCAAAAACTTCACGAACAATTGACATACGTATGGACTAGATTCGGTTCCGTTTCCAGAGTTAAAACCAAACAGACCCTTAAAGTAGTCTATGAAAACGATTTAGGAATCAAGAAAATAAAAAAATATTGGAATCACAAAAGGTAAAAATAAATATATGGAAATCACCCATTCTAACATTTTTGCTACCAAACATGAAAATCGATATGAATATTCCAAAACCGGTTCTCGATCTGTATAAAATCATCCTTATTGTATCTCCAATGGATGCTCTTCCATGATTGAACGGCATCTCACACCGGTGAAAGATCAAACATGACTATTGTTCTCCATAAGTAACTGAATTTGTCCTACAATAATAAAATTTTTTTAAAAAAGATCGAACCTTTTTTACGATGGTTCTCCATAAGAAACATCAAAATACTAGATATGTCAGGTTTCGAATAGATGATTGTTTTCAGCAGGTGATTGTTTTGGGTGGTGATTTGTTGTTTTTAATTTTGAGTGTTTTGAAAAAGATCGAACCTTTTTTACGAGTAATTTCAAATCGTTTATTTGAAACTAACGATCGGTTTTGTAAAGTCTAACGGTTGTTTTTAATTTTGGTACTTGAACCGTCAACTATATGTCGTATAAAATTAGACAAATTATCAATTAGAGGAAGTTTTGAAGGTCAAAACCATACGATTATACAACCGTCAAAATGTCAATCAATCAATAGTATACGGAACCTCACAATAATTCCAATAATTTTAAACGATCCGTTAATTGAAGGATCGTCAAATTTAAAAATTATGGTTATGTTCGTAGGGCATCTCGTATCGACAAAGTGGACATGTATGACTATTAGTCAACCACTTAACAAGACAATCTTCATGAAACATATGCAAAACAAGGCATCGTAAGAGATTCTCCCCTAGTCTCAATCTTGTCCATGCAAATCACACATTCACAATCAACATTCTTCGAATCAAGATCAAATCTTTCGCCAATTAAACTCTTATTCATGACCATCAATGCATCAACAGACTCACGAGTCGCGGGCTTCATCACGGGCTCAACCTCCTCAAACGACTCCATAATAACTCGATTGAGTTGATTCTCCTCCTCCGGTTGTTTTACAATGATTTCAACATCGATAATACTTTCAAATCTTTTCTTATAGTGACGTGGACAAAGATGCTCATCGTTGACTTCCTCAACAAAAGTCGCAAAGACCTCAACGACTTCGTTTATGCTTCTCACATCCAGAGAAGGATAACATGAAGCCAACATGCCGAAGACTTGTTGTTTATAATATCGTAAGAAGTCGCCGTAGTCGGAGAAGCCGGAGCATTCATAGCAGGGAATGCATTCACACCGATCGTCGGCAAAGCGGGCGGCGACGAGATTGCACGATTCCGAGACGGTGAGTCGTCGTCGGCGGTGCTCGGTTATACGAACCGTGTAGTCGAAGTCATCGGTCGAGCATTGTATAATTTGCATTGGTTCAGTCTGCGCCGCCATGGATACGCTTCAAATTCGAGAGAATGCAAAACTAGGGTTTCGTTTATATTAAGAAGATATTATTCTTTTGTTCACATGTTTTTAATACATATTGAACCGATTATAAAAGTCACATATGTAAGGTGAGAATATATAGTGGTTTGAATATAATAAACTATAGATAAAAAGTAATAAATTTTCATCACGTTTTTATTGAAAAAAATGTTCATATGCTTCATTATCAAACTATATAATCGAATTATATATTATAATTATAATACATAGTTATCATCGGTTAAAAAAGGTATAAAGATTATATGAATACATGATGGGTGTATTGTATATATATATTTTAAATATATTGAATTTAATAGAGGAGGGAATATTAATAAATTATTACTACTTGATTAAAGATACTTTTAAAAATATTAATAAATAAAAAGATTAAGGGATAAATTTTTATTTGATTTATTAAAAATTATTATTACTTGATTAATTAATATAGGTATAATTGTGATTGATTACAGAGGAAGGTATAAAATGTAATAACAATTTTATTTTAAGATATTCATTACAGGTTGATCGGGTTCAATCGAATCGAACCGGACTCAATCGGTTTGATTTTCTTCCCACTCTTATTTTGTAATTTTATGTAATTTCTATTCAAATTTCCCTCCTCTCCTCACATGATACTTTGTGAGTATAGTTACCAACTTACCATAGCCAAACCATTCTTTACTCCCTTAAACCCTATCCACTCCCCCATCTTCTTTGGTACAACCTACTGTCAATAGAGAAAGGATCTGTCTCACCCCACTTCCTTCCGTCCTACAATTGGTCTCTTCTTCATTGGTTGCAGCCGCACTATAGCCACACCCTCCTCATTCTTCTTCATGCGAGCACAAACAACAGTAGAAGGCCATCTCCTTCCAAGAGTAACAACAACTTCATCGTCTTCTTCTTCTTCCAAGAGCAAAGATAGCAGCTCCATCTCCTTCTTCCCCAGGAACCAGCGCACAATAGCTCTTTCCTTGATTGAAGAACAACACGTACCAACGGCAGCCATGAGGTAATCTTCTTCTCCCTCCGAGCACAACACAACTACAAGCAACCCTCTCTTCCTTGTGGATGTGATCAGCTTTAACTTGTCTCTTTTGTCTCTCTTTACTTCACCTCCAATCGAGCATATAGGCCAGATGAATCTAGAAGCAACATAAGGACATACAAAACACTAAATCGAGTTGAATCCAGTTTTCTACCCTCCTTCTTTGTCCTGTAGAGATCGAGTGTTTCAGTAAGAGCTTCTCTCTCCTCCTCCCTTATATTCTTTGTAGATCTTTGGTGCTAATGATGCCTTCACCTCGCCTATATATACCCACGTAGGAGGACACAAAAATTGAGCCACAAACCACTTGTTTTCCATTTTTTTTTACAACTCTATATCAACCATCTTTGGGAACAAATTTAGGTATGTTAGACTCGTCTCCTACGGTTGATTTTGAATTTGTGGTTGTTGTTATATTTTAGTTTAGCATACTTGAATTTAGAGAAAATCCAACGATTAGATTATAGAAGTTCTGATATGAGAAGTTGAGTCGAAAAACTATTTAGGGAAAATTTTGTGAAAAATGACTAAGTATGAGAATGTCCATTTGTTTAGAATTTTTGAAAAGGAGTTTGTTTGAGTTGTTTCTTCTAACCTAGAGTTTGTATGGCATAGTATACCTATATATTTTTCCTTGGAATATTTA
The DNA here is from genome assembly GCA_002319775.1 of Fagopyrum tataricum. Lineage (NCBI taxonomy): Eukaryota > Viridiplantae > Streptophyta > Magnoliopsida > Caryophyllales > Polygonaceae > Fagopyrum > Fagopyrum tataricum. The sequence continues at coordinate 8,276,788 of CM008285.1, read as the reverse complement.
TGAGTCATTTAAGGGTAAATATGAAAGGCCAAAGTAAGATAGTTGGCTAATTTGCTTAAAAAGGAAATAGGGGTTCTTAGTAAGTTTGGAAGTTCGGAAAAACTTTCTAAACTCGTATTGGATCGATTATCTTTAATATTATGTGGTTAGACTATATCTTCGGGTCTAGAGTTGTGTGGACTCTTTTAATAGTTGTGAGGAAGTTAGAGGTAAAATCGTCATTTCTTTAAAGTTGGGGCTAATCTTGCAAATACTTTTCGAATAGTCCATTTTATCCTAAAAGCCTTTCTAGTATTTTCTAGAATATGGTAATGTGATGTTAAGAGACATTTGGGGTCACATACGTGCGAGACTATTACATAGCGGTAGTCGAGTTTTGGATTTGTACAAGTAAGTCTTATGAACTTACTTAGCTAGCTTTCCTCCTATTGGTGTGTGCAATGTGTATTATAATTATAACTTGAATATGACAATGCTACTATATTATGAGAACCAAGTATATGTATATTGGGTTGTGGCATCACTGTCCAGCTCTACCACGAGACTAGAGAGTTCCTTGCGACTAGTCCATACAAGTATACGATGAGATGCATGAGATCCACTCATTTTGGTATACGGGGAAGGAGGTGAAGTGAGGGAGACCCTCGTGCCACACAATAAGTTAAATTTAGAGTGAATAACCTAAATATGATAATAACGAGGTTTTGGTGAGCAAGCATTTTGTTGTGTTTATTTTCCTGTTTGTGCTATTATAGTACTTAGTTGATACCTTAGGATTGCTAGCTAACGGTTTTACCGTAATGTCGTTAGATACCATGCAGGGTAGGGTAGTTGTAGATCGAGTGATCTGGAGTGGAATGTTCAGTTGGGTTCCCGTACATGATAGGTCGGAATGTTTGGGTTTTCTTCTCATGTAGAGAGACCTTATTTCCGTCCTTCTTGTTTGGACTTTAGTGTATGTTGTTTCGGCTGTCATTTGCATTTATTTAATGCCATGACTATTTCATATGATTTAGACTATTATTCGGTTTTTCTTTATTTTTGTCTTGTAAAAGATTCGGTGAAGTTTTTGTCAAGGTAGGATCGAGACCCATTTTGAGGTTCTAGCTCATGACACCCCATGTTCCTGAAACTTGGGATGTTACGTAAAAAGTTTAGAAGATATAATTGTTTGAATTTAATTTAGGAAAATAAAAAGCATAGATAAAAAGTATTAAGTTTTCATAATGTTTTTATAAGAAAATAAAATAAAAAAAATAGTGTTTTTATAAAATTATATCCATATGCTTGATTACCAAATTATATTATTGAATTATATATTATATAATTATTTTGGATATTTATGATAGGTTAAAAAAGTATAAATTTATAATTATACCTATATTCTATTAGATGTAGTTTCAATAAAAAAAAAAAATCTGGCTCGTCATATAGTCAGGTTATGCATATTCTATATTCTATTAGATGAACCCCCTAGAGTTTCCATCAATCTTTTTCCTGAACTCGATCTTTTGCTACAGTATAATAGCCTTTTCTTGATTACATATGTATAAAACAAGAAGAAAACAAGCCCTTCTATGATGAAATTAAGTAGTTAATAATACTAGAACGGAGAAATCTTTGTTAATCTAATAAACGGCTTTCGTATCATCCCATAAACCTATTCATCAAAACGGCCTTCGGAGGGCATCTCATAACGACAAAGGGGACAAACATGACTCTTACTCAGCCACGTAACAACACAATCCTCATGAAACACATGCAAACAAGGCATCTTAATAGACTCTCCCCTCGTCTCAACTTGCTCCATACAAATCACACATCTACTGTCAACATTCCTCCAACCGATCTCGAATCGTTCGCCTTCTTCCATCTTCACTCGTGATCTCGCATCAATCAACCCCTTGACAGACTCACGTGTTGCGGCCTTCATCACGGGCTCAACCTCCTCAAACGACTCCAGAAGAACTTCATCTACTTCCTCGTCCTCTTCTTCTTCTTCCTCCACTGGGTGAACGTGTAATTCAACAACGTGACTAATTACATGTCTTATCCTAAGTCGAGGTGGACAAAAGTGGTAGGAATTAACGACCCCGAGAAATGCCAAGAATCTTTCGACGAAGTCGTTAACACCTCGTTCGGAAAGTGCAGGGTAATATGAAGCCAACATGTCCTCCACTTTGCGTTTCCAATGTCGTACGAACAAATCGTATCCTGAAAAGCAAGAGCAGTTAAAGCAACGGATACTTTGGCGCTTCTCGTTGGCCACGTAGACTTCGATGAGCGTACACGGTGGCGGGAGGGAGCGGGCGGCGACTCGGTGGAAGTGCTCGGTTGTACGCACGGTGTAGATGAAATCATCGGTGAAATATTCCATTGCCTCCCTCTGCGCCTTCGCTATAGGCTTGATCTGACTTGCCCAAAGAATGCAAAAGGTAGGGTTAGATTTATAATGTTGGTTTAGTGCTCAAATTTATCAATTGTTAGTAATAGATAACATAAGATATATTTTTTTCCCTGCTTTTAGATTAGTTATTATCTATATATAAAAGGTAGGGTTAAATTTATTGAATTTAATAGAGGAGGGAATATAAATCACTATAAAGATTAAGGTATCCTTTTAATATTTGATTTATTAAAAATATTATTACTTGAATTAATTTATGTATATATAATTGTGATTGATTTGAGAGAAAGATATAAAAAGTTTAGAAGATATAATTGTTTGGATTTAATTGAGGAAAGTAAAAGGCATAGATAAAAAGAACTAAATTTTCATCACGTTTTTTATAAAAAAAATATTCATATGCTATTATATTATTGAATTATATAATTATTTTGCATATTTATGATCGGTTAAAAAGGTATAGAATACTATATGAGTACGTAATGGGTGTATCATATATATTTTTTAGGGAAAAATAAATAAATAAATATTAAATTTAACCGAGGGGTATAAATAATTCTAAAGATTACGGGAACAAATTTTATTTGATAGATTAAATATTATTATTTGAATTAATATATGTGTAATTCAGATTGTTTCGAGAGCAAGATATACGTATATATTCTAAATATCTAATTGCTTGATAAATTTATGATTGGTTAATAGAAGAGAGACTCATATGATAAATATATTCTACTCGAATAGGAAAAAAAAATACGGTTCATCATATAGTTAGATTATGCATATTCTATATTCTGTTAGATATATTTCTAATATAAAGTAAAATAAAACTAGAATTACCATCAATCTTATGGTTATGATAAATTAATAGAAGCTGTATGTTTGATTTTTTTTAATGTAATTATTTGATGATAAATCAACTACTTCAAGTTTTACCGAATTGAATAGATCGGAATATTACGGTTATAATAAAATAACAAATAACTAAGTGTATCAGTTAATATTTATTGTTATCATAATTCACACGATGATTGCAAGTAGTTCGTAAATAATTACATTAAATAAATTTATCCAATTAATTAATATAACTCAAAAACATATAAATACTCTAAAAAAATGATAGAATTGTTTCATATTAACTTTAAGAAAAAGTAACGAAAATTGGTCACTATAATGATCGCTAATAGCGCCTAACGTTGGGACCACAATGTCTAATTTAGCAACCTAATTATCAACTACTATATTACCCCCGTCTTATACGAAATTCGATAAATTTATCTTTTTAATATATTTTATTGAATTTTTATGCATAAAATATTATATTATCTTAACATAAAATAAAATAGTTAGATATTATTTTATAATAATTATATATACATTTGAATATATATATATATATGAATTAATATTGTAACCAAATTAAATAGTGTATATAGGAAATTTATTTTGTAATATGATTTATTAATTTTTAAGTAATATTTCAGGTCTATATACATATAGTAATATTTGGAAATCAACTAAGTTCTTATTGTGATTAACTTTATTAGTTATATAATTGGTCCAATTGGTTGACTCAATTATAAGACAACAAAATAATAAAATATTCAAGTAAATAATACTCATTTAGTAACTCATCTTGATGAAATAGTGTGACTATAAGAGTAGAAAATAATTTCTTTATAAACAAAAAAAATTATTTGTTAAATATTCAGATATTGTTTAAATTAATTAGGTAAGTGTGATTTATGGATAAGGAATTATAAATTAGAAATTCAAAATTATCGTTATACTTTTCTTAAAGTAAAAAAGAAATCAAATGCAAATAATTTTATGCAATTGGTTGACTCATTTTTTTTTTATCAAAATTAAATATATAAGATTCTAAAATTTAAGATTTGCATACCGATAATCTAGTTGCTCAAAATCTTCATTGTTTGTTAGCATTAATTTCTTTTTAATAATCAACAAAATATATAAAGATAAAATAAACTTAATTAAAATTTTTAGAGGCAGGTTAAATGTTGGAATGACACGTGGCAGTTAGCAATTTTCTGCGTGACACGTGGCAAGGAGTGCTACTCCTATAATATATATAAGATAGTCTCCACATTAGTCGTTGTTAGTGTCCACTTACATGTCGTCACTAATTTGCGTCGCTATTAGCTACAGGTGTTAAAATTGGTCACTATAATGGTCGCTGTTAGCAACTACAACGACTTATGAAGAGGCATCGCTAAATCTGCTACGAATAACAAGGTCGTCGCTAGATTAGTCTCTATTAAAACGACAAACTCTGAAAGGTCACAAACAACGTCGTTAATTGGCCACCAAACGAGCGACCATCATATAATTGTCACCAATATAACCACCAATGTTTCAGTGGTCGCCCAATCGGTCGTCATTTTCGAGACCGATCATCATTCATCATAACGAAGTCGCTAATTTGTAACCGAATCAAAGACCATTTATATATGTATCACCACAAAAAAATAACCAACTTTTGTGGGTCCATTACTACGTCGTTGGGGAGGTCGTTGGTGTCGTCGCGAAAATAGTCGCAAGATCCGTCGCAATGTCCGTCTGTTAGGTGGTCATAGACTTCGTGATATCCCTAATATAATTACGGTTGATCAAAAAGAGTTTTGTCCATTTGTTCCGCCGCTCATAAACGGTTTTCAAGAGATACATCATTAAAGATCAAGAATTCAATTAGTCACACAAATTCAAATGATTTGAAATCATTAAGTAAGTATAAATTTAAATTGTTCTTCCATATTCCGTATTGGTATCACAATTTAAAGTTTTACGATCTTTAGTATTTTTAAGTGTCGGCTTGAAACTGTAGAATCTCTTGTTTTCTTATTTTCGGTGTGAATAGATATACGTGTTTATAAATGTTCGTGTAGGTACAATGAACAAACGTGTTTGGATTGACGATATGTACTTGTCAAATGTTGGAGGTATACAGCCGGAATTTTTTTAAAGGGGTAGATGAGTTTGTAGAGTTTGCAACTTCTCAACCTGATTTCATGGACGGTGATAAGATAAAATGTCCATGTACGAAATGTCGCAATTGTAAATTTTGGAGATCAGACGAAGTTAAAGAACATTTATATCGACGGGGGTTTACACCTCATAAATTATTGGTGGACGGCACAAGGTAAACACGATGAGTCATATATACCTTCTACAAACAATGAGAAAATATCAAGGAGTAATCCGAGGGACTTGATGGGTCATTTGAATGCAGAACAAAGAATGATATTTGACATTGTAGGTCCTAGTTTTGTCCCCCCTACACGAATGAATATTGAAGAAGACCATGGAATGGAGCATTTTGATCAAGTTAATGAGGTGAATGAGATGATAACAAATCCAATTCCAAATGAGGATGAGGCTAAGTCATCCAAACGTTTTTTAGAAGTGCTTAGAGCGGCAGATAAACCATTATATCCGGGGTGTGAAACACATACAAAATTGTACGTCTTTTGTGGCTATACTTATGAGTTTAAAGAGTGATATAACGTGCCTACACGCCTCTTTAATGGTTTTCTTCAGTTGTATGATGAGATTTTTCCTCAAGATCATAAGGTTCCAAAGAATTTATACCAAACTAAGAAGTTGGTTCGAGATTTAGGCTTGCCGGTGGAGAAAATAAACATGTGTCCCGAGGGTTGTGTATTGTATTGGAAGATGACATCAATGCAGAATCATGTAAATTTTGTGCTCATGCTAGGTACAAGGATTCAAGCGGTGAAAAATGCACTCTGCACAAGGTTCTACATTATTTGCCTCCAATTCCGCGTCTATAAAGATTGCATGCATCTGAGGCTACTGCTTCGCATATGACTTGACATTCTACTCACAAACCGGAATAGGGAATGATGTATCATCCTTTAGATGGTAAGGCATGGACAAGGCTAGATGAAAGGTATCCTGATTTTGCCTCTGAGACTCGTAACATTCGTTTGGGTTTGTGTTATGATGGCTTTGCACCTTTTGGTAAATCAGGAAAACAATACTCTTGTTGCCCGGTTATTATAACTCCATACAATCTTCCGCCTGAGATGTGCATGAAAACTCAATACATGTTCTTGTCAATGATAGTTCATGGTCCCAAAAATCCCAAGAAGTTGATAGATGTATGTATGCAACCTCTCATTGATGAACTAATTCAGTTGTGGTTGTTTGGGGTAACCACTTATGATGTGTCAAGAAAAGAAAATTTTACTATGCGTGCAACTCTACTTTGGACAAATAACGACTTCCCTGCATATGCTATGATGTCAGGATACCTTATCCAACACAATATTGATGTGGATGATGATTCGGAAGAGGGAATGATGAATCATGTAAATTTTTGGAGACTTCCGTATTGGAAAGATCTTCTTATCCGACATAATCTTGATGTTATGCACATAGAAAAAAAAGTGTTTGATAATGTTTTTAACACATTAATGGATATCCCCGGAGAGATGAAAGATAACTTGAATGCACGAAAGGATCTTAAGTTGTATTGTTGTCGCCCTGAGCTTCATGTGGATGATGATTATAGTGGCACCAAACCAAAAGCAATTTACACATTGACAAGGGCTGAAAAGAGATATGTTTGTGAATGGGTGAAATCTTTGAAGTTTTCTGATGGTTATGCTTCCAACATAGGTAGGTGTGTGCAAATTGATGATTGTAAGCTTATCGGCATGAAAAGTCACGATTGTCACGTATTTATGGAGAGACTACTTCCAATTGCACGTAAAGAGTTACTACCTTCTTTAGTTTGGGGTCCTCTAACCGAGTTAAGTTGCTTTTTTAGATCAATTTGTTAATCGGTATTGTCAGTTGATCATATGGTTCATTTGAAAACCACGGTGCCTTTGTTATTATGTAAGTTAGAGCGAATTTTTCCACTTCTTTTTTTCATTCCATGGAGCATGTTGTAGTACATTTGGCAGACGAGGCTGAAATTTGTGGACCGGTTCATTACCGGTAGATGTACCCATTTGAGAGATATTTATATCATCTGAAGGAAAAGTTGTCGAACCCAACACATGTAGAAGCATCAATAATTGTTGCTTACTTGAGTGAAGAAGCATCTAATTTTGCAGAACACTACTTTCAACCACATGTTCCCTCTAAACTAAAAAGGTCAAGTAGAAACAATGATGTTTTTGAAGAAGATGATCATGTAATCTCTTGTTTCATTTATCCTGGCCGAGGTAGTGGAAAAGTGAAAAAAAAGGTGGATGACAAATGAAAAGGAGTGGCATGCTGCACATAATTATGTATTACGCACTTGTCGAGAAGTGGATGAATTTATTGAGTAAGGTTGTGTTTGCTAGAATTAAATTTAAACTAGTGATTGTGTTTTTGATAGTGATTGTGGTTTTTAGGAATGATTGTGTTATTTAAAAAACTCGTATGTGTTTGTTGTGAGTAGTGTTTTCTGTGAGAGTGTTTTTATAGGTATAAGTACATTTATCCCCCAAAAACACATTTCCAATCCAAAAACCCTTCTTTTTTCAGGATATCAAAAACACTCAAAAAAACACAAACACTCACATAAACCCCTCACAAACAAACACCAAAATTTTAAAAACACTCATAATCACTAATTTAAACTAGTGATTGTTGGATAGCAAACACAACCTAAGTGTATCTTTTGTATATTTCATAGGATATATTGGTTTAACAAATCACAATATAATTTCAGACTACTCAATTTGATAATGATAGATGAGTTTATTGCAGGAAGTTTGCAATTGAAAAGGGGGGAGTTGATGATGATAAAATTGATAAAGAGTTTGTAGGATGGTTCAAATACCATGTAAGTTCTATTTATGTGTATATATATTGTTTACATACTTAAAAAAAAATTATAATAAGTTATTTCTTGATCTTGAAGGTGATGAACAACGAGTCAACAAATAAAAATAATTTTTTGTGTAACTTAGCTTGGGGTCCGATGGTCAAAGCTAAAAGTTGGCCGGTTTACTTTGTTAACGGACATATTTTTCACACTATAAAGCACGGTGTTGGAAAAAGACAATGAATAGCCGTGTTTGTGTGAAAGGGATGTGATTGTGAGAATGCTCAATTTGACTTTTATGGTTTTCTTGAAGAAATCATTGATTTAGATTACAATGATTCACCCGATCATCCAATGAAAATTGTCTTGTTTAAGTGTGAATGGTTTAATCCAACTACGAGAATGAGAGTTCATCCAAAATGCCATATTGTCGAAATCAATCACAAAAAGAAGTATAAAAAATATGATCCGTTCATATAACAAGATGTACAAGTATACTATGCAGAGTATCCTGGAGCTAGGAGAGATTGCATGTATTGGAGGGTTGTATGTAAGGTTGTGCCTCGGGGTAGAATAGAAGAGAGGTGGACATCATCTATTGCCTCTGCTTATCAATCTACTGAAGGTGCCACATCTGGTTCATATGTGCAAATAAATGTTGAAGATGTATCAATAGATTTATGTGATCCGGTAGGTTCTTATGATTTTGTGAATGAGGATGAAATGACGGAAACTAGTGAAAATGGCAATGAAGATGATAACCTATTTAATTCAGTTGAAGCTACATGTTTTGAAGACAATGCATCATAGGGTAATCATGATGATGATGAAGACTTTGCGTAAGCTATCAAGCATTGCTGCTAAACTGAAATTAGGCGGACCCTCTTGAAACATTCAATGGTTTATTTTGAGAATTATCATATTCTTGTTAAATGTGTAATTAGTTGCTTTATCATTTGAACAAATCTGATCCATAAGTTCAGTTTATTTTCTCTTTCTAATTCAAAAGTTATCAATACGCTAAAATCTTACTTCTATAGACTATTTCCCATATTATATGTTTTATAAGTGCCCATTACGCCACCAATGTACACTTACTTTCTTCTCTAATTTCTTCATTGTTGGTAGTAATTTTGTCCAATTAGTTTTGGTTTTTCATTTGCAGATAGTAGGTAAGTCAATATGCTTTGTTAGTAATTTGACGTGAAAATAACATAGACTTAGAAAAAAAAGCATAAGAATAATTAATATTAAATTATTAATAGAATTAATGAAAAACAGGTTAACCAATTTTGTATAATTTGACTCGTTTTTAAAATTTTATGACTTAAAAATATGTGGAGGAAAACACTTTTTTTGGGCTGATTTAGAGGGCTTTTTAAAATTTTAGGTTAATAGATGGAGGGATAAACTTAAATTTCTGCGTGCCTATATTCCATTATTTCGAATTTCTAATCTCAAATTTCGAGAGCAGTTTCTCACTTTCTCGCACCAAACGTATCAAAAGTGAATGGAAGAAACACATGTTGGTTTTCAATTCAAGCTCTTTCATGCTTAGCCACCTTCGTAGAGGCCGCGTTGAGAGACGTCTTACCCACCAGAAAAGGCCCATTACCCGAACCAACCAAAGGAGAGACTCCCGTCAAATCAATACAAGCATGTTTTCCACCCACCCATCCAAACACTATCACATCTTCCGGCCTCAACGTAGACCTTCCTTCACATGGATCAGTCAAGAAGGATACAAGCGCCTCTTTCTTAGCAGAAATCCTTGTTCTCTTAAACACATTACATAAAACATCACGAACCAGATCATGCCTACATTTGAAGCCGGATAGTTCTTTACAATGAACTGCATGCTCCCCAAAATCATCCAAAGCCCTCCGACAGTTAGGCATAGGACAAAACACATCAGACGAGAACAAATGAATCATAAAGCGATACTTGAGGATCGTGCGATACTCAACAGGAGGCATACATTGTCCAAGTTCATCGATAGGTATGACAAGAAGGAAATCTTGGCTATGTTATGCATGTAGACACTTAAAAACCGCTCTTTGTCTAGGGGTCAAATCAAAAGCTGCTTTCATCGCCTATAATGTCTTACCGAAAAGAGCACTCACCAAACATGTTGGGCTTTAGGGGGGACGGTGCTCTTGACAATAAAACCAGAAAGATTGAAACTAGGAATACAATTTGAAGATTGCCCAAAGTTCTAAAAAACTCGAAGCTCATATCAACAACTCTATAGTCCCGCAAAATGAGGTCAGAGTCCAAGACTTATGCCTATGATATATTGATAAAAGTTGTATGTTTGATAATTTTTTTTATGCATTTAAATATTAGGGGTCTTTTGTGGTGGGTAAGGCGGCTCTCAATGCGGCCTCTTTGAAGGTGGTTAAGCATGAAAGAGCTTGTCTTGAAAATCAACATGTGTTTCTTTCATTCGCCGTTCGCTTTCTATACGTTTGATTTTCTTGCGCCTGATGCCGTTGAAATTCTCAAGAGGTGGAACAGGTATTGCATGGTAATTTTGTGTCACCTAAGTTTTCAGATGTAGTGTTCAGAAGGATCGGATTTGCTATTTGCTATTCAGAAAGGTTTAGCGGCACAACTTGTTGCCCACCTAACTTCTAACTCGATGTAATAATCCAATTAAAGTATCTAAGTTTATTATTTATTAAGGAATAGAAAATTTATTAAATATTATTAGAAAAAATAAAATAATTTCCAATATTTGTAACACGACTTTCAAGTTTGAAGTTAAATGTTTCCTTCCTCTCGGCTTCTCCGATCGAAAATTCAGAAGAGGGCAAGGCGATCGGCGAGTTATTCCGGTGACCGACTCACCCACACAGCCCAGGTTCGTACTCCGTCTGATACTATAAGTCCGACCTTCCCTTCTGTTTATGAGCTTCCCTTCCGTCGACATTGAGAATTACCTGTTTTTTTGCTCTTCTGTTTCTGAATTCCGGGAAAACTGTATCGATTTTTCCGTTGAATGAGTTTCTGTTTGGATTTTGAAAGGAATTGTGAAATGTGATAGTGTGTAAATTGTAATAGAACTTAATGAAGATATATATTGTTGAATCGAATGAGTTTCTTCTTTTCATGAGTCCATCTGAAACACTAATCCCTTGCTTAATCGACCAATCAATGGATCAATTGGTGCTGAATCAGTAGAGTTGAACTTGACTGGCAAGAGAAATCGTAATTGCCGAACGTGTTTAGAAGGATTGGAAAGACAGTTGTTTGCAACTAATAAATGAAATATAAAGGCATAAATAGAACGGAGAAAACTTTGTTAATCTAATATACGGCTTTCGCAATTTACATTCTCATAATTCTCTTCATCCCATAAACCCTATTCATCAAAACAGATTTTGTAGGGCATCTCATAACGACAAAGTGGACAAACATGACTCTTACTCAGCCATGTAACAACACAATTCTCGTGAAACACATGCAAGCAAGGCATCTTAATAGACTCTCCCCTCGTCCCAATCTGCTCCAAACAAATCACACATTTACGATCAACATTCCTCCAATCGATCTCGAATCGTTCGCCTTCTTCCATCTTCACTCGTGATCTCGCATCAATCAACCCCTTAACAGACTCACGGGTTGCGGACTTCATCATGGGCTCAACCTCCTCAAACGACTCCAGAAGAACTTCGTTTACTTCCGCATCCTCTTCTTCTTCTTCTTCTTCATGTACTTTCGCATCCTCGTCTTCTTCCTCCACTGGGTGAACGTGGAATTCAACCACGTAACTAACATGTCTTATCCTAAGCCGAGGCGGACAAAAGTGGTAGGAATTAGCGACCCCGAGAAATGCCAAGAATCTTTCGACGAAGTCGTTAACACCTCGTACGGAAAGTGCAGGGTAATATGAAACCAACATGTCCTCCACTTCGCGTTTCCAATGTCGTACGAACAAATTGTATTCTGAAAAGCCAGAGCAGTTAAAGCAACGGATACTTTGGCGCTTCTCGTTGGCCACGTAGACTTCGATGAGCGTACACGGTGGCGGGAGAGACCGGGGGGCGACTCGGTGGAAGTGCTCGGTTGTACGCACGGTGTAGTTGAAATCATCGGTGAAATATTCCATTGCCTCACTCTGCGCCATCGCTATAGGCTTGATCTGACTTGCCCATAGAATGCAAAAGGTAGGGTTAGATTTATAATGTTGGTTTAGTGTTCAAATTTTATCAATTGTTAGTAATAGATAATATAAGATATTTTTTTCCTGCTTTTAGATTAGTTATTATATATGTAAAAGGAAGGGAATATAGATTATTATAAAGACTAAGAGATCCTTTTATTATTTGATTTATTAAAAATATTATTACTTGAATTAATATATATATACATAATCGTGATTGATTTGAGAGAAAGATATAAAAAGTTTAGAAGATATAATTGTTTGAATCTAATTGAGGAAAGTAAAAGGCATAGATAAAAAGAACTAAATTTGCATATTTACGATCGGTTAAAAAGGTATAAAATATTATATGAGTACATAATATATTTTGTTAGGGAAAAATAAATAAATAAATATTAAATTTAACTGAGAGGTATAAATAATTCTAAGAATTACGGGAGTAAATTTTATTTGGTTTATTAAATATTATTATTTGAATTAATATATGTGTAATTGTGATTGCTTACAGAGCAAGATATAAAAAGTTCAGAAGAAAGTGACGTATATATTCTAAATATCTAATTGCTTGATAAATTTATGATTGGTTAATAGAAGAGAGACTCCTATGATAAATATATTCTACTCTAATAGGGAAAAAAAAATATACGGTTCATCATATAGTTAGATTATGCATATTCTATATTCTGTTAGATATATTTTTAATATAAAGTAAAATAAAACTAGATTTTCCATCAATCTTATTGTTGTGATAAATTAATAAAAGCTGTATGTTTTATATTTTTTATGTAATTATTTGATGATAAATCAATTACTTCAAGTTTCACCGATTTGAATAGATCGAAATATTACGGTTATAATAAAATAACAAATAACTAAGTATAGCAATTAATATTTATTGCTATCATAACTCATGTGATGATTGCAAGTAGTTCATAAATAATTACATTGAATAAATTTATAAAATTAATTAATATAACTAAAAAACATATAAAAACTCTAAAAAAATGATAGAATTGTTTGGTATCAACTGTAAGAAAAAGTAACGAAAACACAACATTATGTATTAAGGAATAATCATACCTCTTCGATTCATAACATCAATATGAGTTTTAATGATTTTGATTTATTGGACACAAGTTTTATACAATAATAGAATGAATATACACGTGAATATTAAGATTATATTCTTTGTATTTAGGCATGTTCCCAATTTTTTTATAAATGGTAAATTCGTAGATCACCCGGTTCGATCGGCTTAGCCGCTCTACGTCCTGATCGGGCTCAATATTAATTTTTCCATACATGCTGCCAGAAGGATTCGAACTCGAATTTCCAAGCTAAACACTTAAGGAGCCTAGCACCACATCTCACTAGACCAACTGAATATTGGTCATGTTCCCAATTTTACGATAACATATTGTTGTTGTTGTTGGAATTTTTGGTGTGTAAAATCGAATTTGTAAGAAATAAGTTTTTATAAATACTTTAAGGAAAAGTGAATACCTCTTGATGCGTGAATCTTGAGAGAGATGTATTAATGGGAGAAGACAAAGTCGGCTCTTTTTTAATACTTCGGTCAAAAAAATTTTTTAAGATACTTCGTGAGAACTAAGGGCTACATTTTTCTCTAGAAAAACTCTTCTTGTAAAATACTTTTTAAATTGAAGATAGTCCTAACAAAACGCTATTAAATGGAATATATATATTTATGGATAGTCTAATAACTTAATTTTATAATATTAAGTTATATAGAACGCTAGAAATAAAATATAACATGGATTATAGAAGGCAATTTTGGTCTAAAAAAGGGGAAACCTAAACAAATTTCCTGAATCCACAATTTGATGCATCATCATCTCGCACACAAACAAGAAACATCCTTCAGCTCTTTTCGTCTCCCTTCATTCAACAGCTTGGGGGCTTCCTGGCTGTCTACTTCAACCGAGACCCTTCTTCTCCAAACAGCAAAACTCAGAGCTAGCAACAATGGAGGACATCCTTTCCTCTGCCGACAAGCAGTCTATGATCTCCTCTTTTCTGGAGATCGCCGTTGGCCAAACCGCCGATACCGCCCGTCAGTTTCTCCAAGTATGATTTCTTTCTATCCTTTAAAAAAATGAAGATCCTTTTTCCCCCTTTCACTTGAATTTGTGTCCTTTGCTTTTTGAATTTTGTTTTTTTAGGTCTAGATGAGGGTTGATGTTTGGGTTAGATGATGGGTTTTGATTTGATGATGGTTTGATTGGTTAGATTTGTTGTTCCTGGTTTTGCGGTTGTAAAAGATAGAGCTGTTTTTAGGGTTAATGGATGCTGAAGTTTTTTATGTGGTTTCAGAACGTCTCTTGAATCAGTTGTAGGATTTCAGGTCTAGATTCGTTTTGCTAGGTTGCTACTTGGACTGGAAATTTTAGGGATCAGATGTGATCAAAGGGGTTGATTGATCTAGTAGATCTTAGTTGATTGTTCTTTGGTTAATGTATGTCGTTAAAGATTAGACAAATTACGAAGTTTAGAGGTAATTCTGAATAGCAAAACCATAGAAGGAAAAAGAAAAAAAGAGAAGAAAGCCTAAAATTGTAATGCGTTTCACAATTTTAATAGGGATTATGAAGGTGTTTGTATTCATGAACCATGAAGGCAGATTATTACGTTGGAGTCTGATTGTGGCAGCTGATGTACATGATTGCATTTTAACCAATAAGTACACAATTTATGCTTTCGGGTGCTAATGTGCTAGAAAATTCAAAATTAATTTGGTGAAATTTGAGAGCTTCTTGTAAGCATTGTACAAGTGTGAGCACTAGGTTCTTCTTTGTGATTTTGGATGTGTGTTTTTGCATCTTTAAACATAAAAATACGTTTAGGCAACAAGCTGGAAGCTCGACGAAGCTATTCAGCTGTTTTTTGTGGGAGGTGATGGAGGGGGTGCTGCTATTGCAACTTCTATACCAGCTGGAAATATTGCACCTATGGATGATCAGAATTCCAGGTATTCTTGCAGGAGATGTCGATAGTTTTTTTTGTCATGTGTATTTACTAAACTCATAACTAATTGCTTATATTCCTTCTGTGATACAGTGCATCAAGGAGCGACCTAAGAAATGAATTTATTGGACAGGGTGATGGAGACGAAGTGCGTGCTCCTCTTCCTGTGATAAGGGAAGCTCTTTATGACAATGCAATGCTTTATGGGTATGCATCTGATGTTTTGTTAGCTTTATTGTCCTGTATTAGAGATTCCATTACAACATCAACAGAGACGTGAAGTATTGACAGAGTTCCATATTTGTTCATTGCTTATAGAAATAGGGATATTGCAGAATGATTAGCCCATAAGGCACCACTCTTTCTATTTTAGATATTCTTATAGAAATAGGGATATTGCAGAAACTACAGTTAAACCACTCAAAGCCTTTTATTTACATTTCTTTGGTTCTATTCTCACCATCCTTGGATGTTGTAGCAAATTGAGCATTACTACTTTTTCATCTATGGCTACTTAGGAAGAGGTCCACCATTTGTGGACCCTTACACAGATCTTGTTGGTAAAATATAATTGTAGCTCAATTTTCAAGGATGATTCTAATTCTGACATGCTTGACGAAAGAAACAGGCTTTATTTCTTTGTCTTTGCATGTCTTGTAACATGTTTTTTTCAGTGGCTTGGTGTCTCTCTTGTATTGTTAAGGAGAGGCATATTCTAATAAAAGATTTATATTACGGTTTCTTCCAGCCGTTTTAAATTAAATTCTATCATTTACTTTCTTTACACTTGCTTACTTGCCACATGTTTTCTGTTTCTTGTATCTGTAAATCTAGAGCATCTAGGATTGGCTTTCCACCCCGTGGATCAAGCACTGTGGTACCTTTCCGTAATTTTGATGAGGAAATGAAACAACCTGGAGTATGGGAAGCAGATCAAGGTAGTACCTCCACCGCAGAGAAACCTCAAGACAATCTTGCTGCTTTGTATAGGCCTCCATTTGCTTTGATGTTTCAGGGACCTTTTGAAAAGGTATTAGCCTTCATTTCTATAGTACACATGTTAATCATGTATAGATCCGTACACTCTTATGGTTTTTGAATGCACAGTGAGTCCTTTATATAGGATATTTCTTTCTGAACTAAAAATGTTAAGATCATCTAAAATTTCAGGCAAAAGTTGTTGCTTCTTCTGAGGATAAGTGGCTTCTGGTAAACTTGCAGTCAACCACAGAATTCAGTTCTCATATGGTAAGTGTTTTCCAGTTTCTCCATCTACCTTAAGACTTCCTTCAGACAAAAAAATATGGATTTATCTGACTAATTTGTGTGGAATAAGTTTATTCATCACATGTTTCCTAATGTACAGCTTAACCGGGACACTTGGGCAAATGAAGCTGTTGCTCAAACCATTAAATCTAATTTCATCTTTTGGCAGGTAATTCTTGTTATTCTTCGCTTTGGCACTAATGATGCTCATAGCATTAAACCTATCGTTTGTAAACTTTTTCAATGTTTCATGCAATCATGCTCGATGAGAAATGCTTAGTGAGTATTGCATGTCTTTCTGTTTTTCTTTTCTTGACAATTTGTGCAGTTTCTATTCTGTTCTAGTTTTGACTGGACCGCATATTGATTTTTCTGCTGCATGTTTCCTTACTGGGATAGTCAAATTTGCCGAACCTATGTAGGATGATGAATTCTTGTTTTTAAAAAGTTAATATATTGATACCAGATTAATATGAAAATTTTATACTAAAACAAACAGATTATTATGAAAAATGGTTGAAATCCTATAGTTTTTTTCCTTCATGATTTTGTCAGCTAATGTTATTATGCTTATTGGGATTATTGGCATATGATGATGCATATAAAATTTTGCTGAATATGCTCTTGTATGTCCTGTTGCTCTGCAGGTATATGATGATACAAGCGAGGGGAAGAAGGTGTGCACTTATTACAAAGTGGAACGTGCTCCTGTTGTCCTCATCATTGACCCTATAACAGGACAGAAGATGCGCTTATGGTCTGGAATGATACATCCTGATCGGTTGTTGGAGGTAACACGTCAACTGTCTGCTCATCATAGAGTACCATTGTAGGATTGTTAAAATGGATTAGATGAAGTCATATTCTCACTGATATCAAACTTCACTTGCAATTGTAGGATCTACTTGCATACATGGATGCTGGTCCTCAAAATCATCACGTCTCTCTGTCTCACAAACGACCCCGAGACACTTCTCCAGCTCCTGCACAAAAGATTCAAGGTATGTTATCTTTTTAATGTCGTTTTTAATTTTGACGTGTTATAGTTCTAGACTAGTGCAAATTCGTGGTTTGCAGGAATATAATTGGTGGAATTTGCAAAGTGTGCTCTAATCTCATAATGTCGTGTGCCCTTTTATTCATGTTACAATTTTTTTTTAATTGTGTGTTAGTTTGTGTAAGTTTTTGTTCGTGTAATTTTTCATGTGTGTTTTTTGTCCTATCTTTTGTGCAAGTGTTTGTGTAAATCTTATTGAGTTATTTCGTGTAGATACTTAATGTGTGTTAATTTGTGAAAGTGTTTGTGTAAATATTATTGATTCATTCTCTATAATATTTGGCGTGTGTTAGTTTATATAACTGTTGTGTAAATTATTTTATGTAAGTGTTGTGTATCAATATGTTTACCGAAAGATAAAAAAATCCACAAGATACCCCTTGTTCATTGTGTAATGAGGGTGGGTGGGCGGTCTTTACAATTATGGTTCGGACCTCAGGAACTACGTTTTTTCTTTTAGCTTGTTTTAATCATTTCAAAAAATTTATTCATCAAGGGTATTTTTGTATTCACACAGATTTAAAAATCTAGAGCATAAAACACCAATTATCAAATGAAAATGGCACACTTCCTCTTCTTTCCTGTAATTTAGCATATAGAATGAACAGAGTTCCGATAAATTATTGTATGTAAAATACGATAGGGATATAAATTATAGATTTAATATGTAGTAAAAATCAAACCCATTGCCATGAATGAATTGACTTGCATTGATGAAAATTTCAAATTTGATGTAATTCGGTTACAATGTGTACTTCACTTGTGTTTGTTTTAATCATATTGAGCTTATGTCTTAGATACTCCAGTGGTCTCAAATGATGAAGAGGAAGAACTTCAACGAGCTATTGCAGCTTCGATGGAGGGTAATATTGAAACTGACAAATTAGCTTCTGGTGACAAAGCAGCAGCCACGGCTGAGAATGAGGCTAATGCTTCCTTACCTATAAAACATTCATATCCACCTCTTCCAGAAGAACCTAAAGTTGACAAGAGCCTGCTATGTCGAGTTGGATTTCGTCTCCCTGATGGCCGTCGGGTTCAGAGGAATTTTCTTCGCACTGATCCAATCCAGGTTACATCTCTTCACTATCCGATGTTCTACTTTCATTTTGGTTTCCTTTTTTCACATCTTATGTCTCCTCAGATTTTTCAAATAGAATTTTCATTCGTCGCTTATCACTTGAAATACATCCAGCAGGTTTAACCGGTTTCAACCCATAAAACCAAATAAATTATAGGTTTGGTTGACCCAAATAAGTTATTGTTTATTTTGTTTCGTTTTTTTCTCGGATAACTATCTGAAAGTTGTTGTCATGAACTCAAATAATACTTTGATTATCCGGAAGAGAAGAGACTTACCCCCGTTTGGTTGTAACTCTGGAAACGGAAACGGAAACGGAATGGAAATGAATCTAGTCACGAAATCAATCTTTGTGCCTTCATGCAAAATGCATTTGCTTCCCCAATATTGTTTTCCTATAGGGTATCAAAACTAATCAAGTTCTACTACAATTACACTCAATCCATGAACAAGGAATGATTTTCCCCAAAAAAGTTACCATTTTTTCTGTTTCAGCTTTTCATGGATAAGTATTTGGAAATCACTGTCATTGTCATGAACTCAAACAATACGCTGATTATCCGGAAAAGACTTGCTGATTTTGATAATTTTTTTGCAGTTGTTGTGGTCTTTCTGCTACACCCATCTCGGGGATGACAAGGATCAACCATTCCGTTTGGCCCAAGCAGTACCAGGATCATCAAAGTTGGTAGAATACGACAGCGGGCTCACGTTGGGAGACTCAGGGCTGTCGAACTCCATGATCTTAGTCACTTGGGAGTGAAATGTTGGGAGTTCTTCCTTCCATGAAACTGTTTGTTCAAGTGTTGCTAGATGACTCAACTTTTCAACTCTTTTTTTTACTTTTCCTGTAAAGCCTACAATACTTCAACCCTCTATTTCTAAATTTAATCTAGTTTTCACTTTGACTTGAGCTGAATTTTAGGCAAATATGGCAAATGTGAAGTTGAGGGTGTGACAGTGAAGTGGCCATGTGGGTGAATTTGATTTATTCTGAACGATTATGTAAATACTTTGTGGAGACTGAAGAGAAAGTCGTCTTGTGATGTTTGGTAAGGTCATTTTAGGGATAAAAAAATGTTTGCTTTATCTATATTATAATGACATTCTCATGCAACCCTAATCTCCGGATAGCCTGTTCGTTTTTCAACTCCCACTTTGAAGTCAACGTCTTCTCATTGGTAGAGCTGTTCACTGGTCCGGACCGGAAAAAGGAGGACCGGATGGACCGGGATTTATTTATTTATTTAAAAAAAATTAATTATTTTTTTAAAAATTTTAATTTTTAAAAAAATATTTTAAGTTTTTTTTTTAATTTTTTTCGCACCGAGCCTATTGCGGACCGGACCGGACCGAGAGTTAATTAGTTAATTTTAATATTTTATTTCATTAAAATTTTAATTAATTTAATTTTTTTTAAAAAAATTATTTTTTAAAAAAATATGGTTGTGGACCGGAATTCTTGGACCGAGGACCGGACCTGTTTGTTCAGGTCCGGTCCGGTCCGGTCCGGTCCAAAACCCGGACCAGACCGGAAAATGAACAGATGGTAGACATCAATTTTTTATTTATTATTATTATAATCACATTATAAAAGTAGTTTTTAATAAAATAAACATCAAATTTTTTTTAAAATTATTATTCTCACATTATAAAAGTAGTTTTTAATAAAATAAATTTTGTGAGATGTGAGGTTATTTACTTATATAAATTTAACAATTTCAATTATTTCTGCGCTAAATTTAATGCAAGCCAACATTGATTCATGATTTTTCAAATGTTTAAGCATCATGTTCACCTCGACAACACATATTGACAATTTTTCTTTGAGAAGAATAACAATCAATTGAATTTTTTTTTAAAATTTTTTGCATTTGAAGGCTTGGCATCTAGGGTTATGCACAGTTAGAACGCGGAAAATATGGTTCGGTCTTTAACCGGAATAACCCTATCCAAACGGTCCAGGTTTGGATCGTATTGAACTCATATAAAAATTATATTTTTTGAAAAAAAAGAGAGAAAATTGGCCAATACTATCCTGACCGTCAGCTTGTAGATGCAAATGGCAAATTCAGCACAGGTTCCGGCAACAAACACGGGAAAAATCGTGGAGAAAAAAAGAGATACACCACCTATGATATATATATATATAGTTTGTTCTGAGTATTGGATTTTTTGGACAAATTTCACTACACAAAACTCAAGTATCAGCTTTAAGTAGTTGACAGGGATAAATTAGTCAGTGGGAAAATACAACAATAATACCTTCAACTAACAAACTAGACTCCATAGTACATCCTCTTCATCCATCATAATAACCTTTTTCCAAAACGAAGCTAAAATGGCTCATCAAATTATGAAACAACCACTACCTCTAGATTTGACATCTTCCAACATATATGGCCATACATTTTTCTTTTTTATAAATTAATGAAACAATCACAATTACTCTTCCATACCTTATGCACATAACAACACCACAACCCTCCATTTATATGACTCGTGATCATATCCCAAGCCGCTTGGTACCGCATTCTGAGCAGAACTTGGAGGTTTCTCTGAAATAGGGTGTACCACACTCATCACAGAACTTTGCTGGGCTAGTTGGCTGTTGTGATCACGCAAAACATTAGCATAGTTAGTTTATAAACACAATGGGAAATTATCAGTAAGAAAATACTAAGTTATATTGTTGATACTAGGGAACTGAGTCTAGGCAATATGCAAGTGTAATTGAACTAAGATTTTTGATTTAGCAAGATTATCTTTACTGATTTTAGCAACTTCAAGCAAATCCTCTACTCTATTTCATTTGTATATAGTGGCCATCAATTTTGCAAACGAACATAAATTTTTTGCTATCACTATAATTTTCTTCAGAACTCAGATTTCAAGTAATTGACCATGGAAAACGCTACATGTGTAAAAATTCTCACCATCAAATGCATACGCCCTACTGAATGACTTCCTGCAAGAGAGTGCAAGGACGCCATGGTCTGAGGAATGGTTGGTGATGAATCTGTATGAGCAAGATCAAGGCGTGAAGGCTGCTGCATACATTGATCATGGGGGAAAGGTGAAGCTGTCTGATGATTGTGAAGGGGTTGGTGATTGCTTTGCTCAACAGAATGGAACTGAGGCTGATGATGCATTATAGCTGTTATGTGTTGTTTCGGTGTTGTATGCTGCTGATTCTGATTCTGCAAACACATCATCCAAATTGGCCGTGTTAAAGAACAAGCGGTTATAATGAGATAAAAGAATGATCAGGATATATTCATGTATCCAAATGGAAAATTTTCACAAAACCACATAGCCAAGTTACCCACCCTCTTTTTATGCTTTCAAAACATCTACAAAATGTTATATTATCACCTTGTTCTTACAAAAACATAACGTGTATAAACAAACTACTCAAAATATATAAAGTAAAAGTAATATTTTTAACATTTTAAAATATTTTTAAGCATGAAACAGACTGACAGAGTGGTGGGTGGTTGTTTGCAAGAATGTTTTATGTGTTGTTTTGAAATAAGTGAGGTGGTTTTGTAAATACTCGTCCTTTTAAGGGTGTCTTTGTGTAAACTACACAAAGGTAAACAGCTATTCAAAATCGAATTTCAATATTACCTCAGGTATTGAGGGGAACGTAGGTGGGCTAGCCATAGGAGAAGAACTATCTGCACCAGAGTATGCCTGATACAAGTAGATATTAGCATTTTACAAGACAAGGCAGAAACAAAGAAATAGACATATCTACTAGAGCAGTATCAAACTTACAGGCAAACCAGGAAGACTAGGCAAGGGGTTTGACACTACTCGTCGGTACTTGTGTCTTGGTGAATAGAATTTGTAGTCTTGGGCAGAAATGGATACTTCACCTCTACCTGTTAACTTCTTGAACCTACAATATGAAGCAAATTGATCACAAAATATAATGCTGTCAGTAAACGTGAACGTTTAATACCGTATAATAGACTAATAGTCTATCTAATCATGTTATATCAACCTAGATTTGCTTATAGAAACTGCCTCACTTCTGCATATTGAAATAGTTTCTGCTTAAAAAATAAGAGAGAGACTGAATGTGAGAAATATCTGAAAGAAGGACAAGAGAAGGGGGGAAAGAAAGTAGATAAACTAGCAAAATAAAAGAAAAGGGCCTCCAAATCTAGGAACTAATACAATATATACAAGATCTTTAATGAGTCTTACAAAGTACAATATTTGAGATAATCACATTTGGTATCTAATTACACAACTGTATCTTCTGATAGATGGTTAAATTTTAAAATCAATTACAATACACTTAGGTAATCAGAACGATTATTGGAGCATGTTAATTGTCATGCATAGCAGGCTATACAGGGTATAAAAGCACTTATGGAGAAAAAAGTTCAGGTTATGTTCAATCTTTCAAATTCCATCATCATGAACAGCAGAGGTGGTGTCTGTAGTATCCAGCTGAAGGCAATAAAATGGGACAAAGAGTTCTATCCAAAAGTTGTTTGAAAGATATTTTTCCTTCTTTCTGGAAAGAGGAAAGAAACAGGTGGAAGAATCGTGATTGATGAAATCCGCTTATAGATAGGAGATTGACACTCTTATTTATGAAAGGGATATTTCTTGTTTTTTCCTTGAAAAGCATGCAAGGCAGAAATGTTCAACCTATAAGCATTTAGTCCATGTATCATGTTATGGCCGATCAATAAGGTTTGTTTTTTTCTTTTATCAATTTTGACTAAGTTGAATGCAAGTCACTCTGATAACAAGAGATACCATTTTACTAAGTTTACTTTCCATTAACAGAATGACATACTACGACTAAGAGTCTAAGACAGCATATGACAGATAAGAAGTTTCAGCTCAGAGGACTAAATAATTATCTACGATGAGTGGACTGTTCTCTGAAAACATACAACAATAGGATTTACGAACATATTTCAACTTACCATGCAGCATCATCAACTGACATTGAACTTGGCTTCTCCACTATATCCAGACCATTAACAACCACAAACCGCACTCTCTTCTCTTCTTGGACCACCAATTCAGGAAACCTTGTCCTTGTTTCTAGAGAAGTAGCCAGTTCTCTTCTTTTGAATGTAATGGGACCTGTGCAATATCATAATTGTAAAACACAAAAATAAAAACATAATAGATAAAAAGAGTCAAAAGACTATAACAAATGGATTGTATCACACACCAAAATTCTTTGCTTCACATAATAGTCACTACAATTTTTTAACTTTATAGCTAAAAATCAAACAATAATTTAAAAAGATATGTATCCGTTTGGGAATCCTTGTTTAGGGGCTTATGGAAGATTATCAAGCTTATGGAGATTATGGAGAAAGCATATGCTAGTTATTGGGAGTTTGGGAGCCCCAAGCTTATGAAAGCTTAACTTTCTCTTATTTAAGTTACATGGAGGAAGCTTACAGATTTTATGCTAGTTTATAGAATATATATTGAAAACACAACCCTACAACATATTAATTTTAAATGAAAAAACAAACCCTTTTTGGTAATTTTAATCTTACATAAGCTCCAATAAGCTTTGTCTTCCGAAACACCCCATCAAGCTTATCAAATCAAAAAAATAAGTTCATTCAATCGGCTACCTATTTCAGCTAGCCAAAAAGCTTTAGATTCAGCTACCATTAAGGTTCAGCTTCAGCTCCAATAAGCTCATGGTTCTCAAATGGACCCTAAGTCATATCATGTGAACCGTATGTCCATTGAATAGTAAGTTATGGGTTATATAAAATCAAATAATTCGACATATGAAACATAAATAAATAATTGAAGATGATAAACAGAACCACCTGTCTTTGGAAACATCCTTGCTAGGTTTCTGTACAAGCCTCCCGCTGCCTCAAGAGCAACTCCAATTGTCTTTTCTCGATAACCATCCAAAGAAGAAAGTCGAAGATTGGCTTCATTAACAAGAGCCTCATACATATTTGCCACATACATCAAAGGCAAAACAAACCGTGAATCCCCTTCATATCTAATATCTCCTGCTTTCCTTTTATGCAATTTATCTTGCTCATGATGTGCAGTGTAACCAGCCCCAGAATCCAACACTTCAGTAACATGCTGAACTATGAAATGCTCCACAACAATCCGCAAAAATCTAACCCTGGCAGACTCAATTGGTGAAACATCTGATAAAAATACTAATTAGTTTGATAGAGGATAACATTTCACCAATAGCAATCTAAGGAAACTAAAATTACCATTAATTGTCAAAGTATCAAAGGAGCCTTTTAAAGACCTGATACTTTCAAGACCAGATGGATCCTCCTTTACACTAACAACACCGTGAAACTGGAAGGAATTCCTATATGATTCATTCATGCAGTCCTGATTCAACAGTAAGAAATTCAGATACTGCACAGTAGAATTGATGATACAAATTTCGAACTTACAACAGCATTGGAATCGGCATCGTGCTCTAAGCTGCCTTCAGAGACAGCTTCACGATCAACGTCGCTTATACCATTAATCTCAGAAGCATGACGGGAATCATCAGCGTTAAGATCATGAAGAGAGCCTTCTAGGTACGAGCTAGCCGATCTCAAGTCGTGATAATCCTGAACTGGAACCCTAGTTCCCATTTTGAAAAACTCCACAAAACCTTCAAATTAATCAAAAAATACTGACCTCAAAAAGCAAGGAATTCAGTAAATCAGCTCAAGCGAATCATAAATTGGAAAATTGGGGATTTTGTGTGGAGCGAGGAAAATGAGTGAGAACGTCAAGAAGAAGATTTTCCACAGGAAGATAACAGAATAATAAGTCATGAGACTATATTTTCTTTCATGAGCTACGTGAATAAAAAAATTTTTATGAACATTGTGATAGTGTACCGGAATCGCTAAGGTTTTAACGTCTCGTGAAAGGATTTCGTCATCCGTATCCAAGCGATGCGAGCTTATCTGTGACGACGTTGATTTTTCTAAAGACATGTTTGACTCTAGCCTGTGTACACATCGAAATCAAAATAGAGATGTAAGAAGTGATTATGTCCGCTTCACATGGCGGTTTCCAAATCTAATTGATAGAGTTAATGAGATCAAGATTATCTCCCTCGATTTTTTTCAATGATGTTTAGTCCTAAACTTTTGATCTTTTGGAGGCCCTCTCTTAGAGCATAAACTTTCGCTTGAAAAATAGTTTATGCTTCACATCTACTCATTCTCACAACAAGCGTTAAACATTGTGGTCTCGAATGATAAAATCAAAGGAACATTGGTTATTACTTATTAGAGTTTTTAGAAACATCAGAATTATTTGGTTTCTCCTTAGTCAAGCTTTACAACTTGTTGTTTTTGGAATAGCCTCATTCCAATCTTTAATTTATTCTTGGATCAATAGGTCTAGATCATGTGGGGGTTTTTTCTTGTTAAAAATTGTTTGGTTTCTCGTTAGCCAAATGTTCCACCATGTAACCACTATTTGTCTTAGTTTTGTTGGATTGCATTTTTCTTTTACCTCCATGATGATGTCGTTATTTTGTTGCATGATGGGTCACAACTGTGTAAGAGCGTTTTAACTTTGTCATTTTTTATATAATGTAATGTATACGGGCATTTGAAAAAGAGGTGTTTGACACTCTCTATTGGGCGCTGACAAAGATCGCAGTGCATTAAGACGAAAACTTTTTTGCTTTTCTAGGTTTTGTTTGTTGGAATATCATCAAGAGACAATTTTTACAAAAAGTTTTTAACTTTTGACATTATATTGATATCTCAAATACATGTGTTTGTCACCTTGTGTGCCCACCTTACGTTTTTGGATAAGCTCCATTGCCATTTGGTAAAGTACAATCATTTTTCACTTGACGTCCAACACAACCTGTCTTGTATTTCATTTTGGGGTAGGTTGTACGTGTTAAATTTTAAAATCACGTTAGGTGGTAATATACTACCCAGTTTATGGATTTCTTGTTGTTTCCATTGTTTGCTCGTTATAAAGTTGCTTACTAGAGTATCCGTATTTATCATTGATTTGTCATTCACCAAGTTTTCTAGATGTTGGTCGGTTATTCATCGATCTTTCCAAAACCTAATGTTTTACCATCTTCAACGCTCTATTTAAAACCTTTTTCAAAGTCTTTCTTTAGTTTATTAGTTTTTCTATTGTCATGATGTGTTTTTCTAGGTTTGTAGTTTCATAGGCATGTGCCTTAATTTGAGGCATTTCTCTTTTACAATTTTAACACAAATGTTATATGGTTCTGTCATTATTTTCCATAGTAGTTTCATCTATAAAGCCTTGTTCATATCTTCCGTTTTCTTAATTCTTGTTCTCCTGCTAGTGCCTTTGGTACTTAGCAACTATGTAGTATAAAATAGTTACGATTCTCGTTTTTAGCAATTACAAAATAGCTTTTTTTTAAATTAATTTTTCCTTTTTCTAAAGATAGGACTTCGAGTTGTTTGAGTTTCTTAAACCAAAGCTCGTAAAAGTTAAATGGGAGTAAATTACCCCCCCTTCATTTTTTTGGATATTTCCTCTTCATTTTTAGACGACAAACGCATATGTCTTTTTACCGTAAGCAACTTATCCCAACTGATGGGACGGAAATTTGGTCCCTTGTTCTAGAAGAAAGATCTATTAATCTGGTGAAGTTTCTTATGAATGCTTGTAGGAAGCATGAAGGATTGCATTAGATAGCTTGGTATTGAAACCCCTATTATCTTTTTGTTCTCATTGTTAGTTCTTTATATGTTTCTAGCTAGAATCTCAGCTCCAAGGTTGAAAAGAAAGGAGATAAAGGATCTCATTGGCGAAGACCTCTCTTTGGGAATATAATATTTGTTGAGGAGTCGTTTATTAGTATGGAGTATGAAACCGTGGAGATACATTTTTCGATCCATTATCTAAATTTGTCTCCAAATCCAAATTTAGTCAAGATTACTTTTAGGAACGGTCATTCCACTCTGTCATAGACCTTTTTCCATATCGAGTTTGATGCCATGAATCCTTCTTTGCCTTTTTTAGGATTTAAATCCATGAAAAATTTTATGCTCAATGAGTACATTTTCGTAAATTGATCTATTTTGGATGAAGACACTTTGTAAAGGTTGCGATTAGTCTTTTAGCTAAGATCTTTGCAATGGTTTTGTATATGGTTAAGCATAGACTAATCGGTCTATAATGGGTAGTCATTGATGGATTGTCAACTTTTGGAACGAGGGTGATAAATGTATGGTTAATTTGTTTTAGGATTTTTCTAGTTCTATAAAAGCTTTTGACTGCTCTTGTAACTGCAAGTCCGATAATATGCTAATATTTTTTATAGAAACCGGCCGACATGCCATCCGGGCCAGGTGATTTATCGTTGTCAATGTCGTAAATTGCCATTTTAATTTCTTCTCGTAGTAAAAAGTTTTGTTAGTACTATGTTCTCATTTTCCGTTATCGATTAATTTGAATGACTTTAAGTTGTTTTTCTAATTTATTTTGATCATCGAGTTAAAAAAGTTCTCA
Source organism: Fagopyrum tataricum (assembly GCA_002319775.1). NCBI lineage: Eukaryota > Viridiplantae > Streptophyta > Magnoliopsida > Caryophyllales > Polygonaceae > Fagopyrum > Fagopyrum tataricum. The sequence continues at coordinate 8,248,520 of CM008285.1, read as the reverse complement.
ATCTATTTTTTCAAATAGTTTTCTTATTAATTCGTCTAAGTTTAATATGAACGTTAGCATTGTTGACCTACAATATTGAAGTTCAGCAACGTCGAAATAAACGTAAATTGTTCATCACATTGTATAAATCCGTTGAAAAATAAAACCGAAAATAAACTATAAACCCATATAAACTCATTCAACAATTGGGTGATAAATTGTTAATTTGACTTATTGAAAAATTATATATAAGATGGTTAAGTGAAAAAGAGGTAAATAATGGGTGATTTTATGCAACCCGTACACCATAAATTATTCAATAAGTTTACTCTATAAATCGGCCCTTAAACTTCTAAAAATATAAACTCGAGTTCAAGCTCATTTAAAAATATAAAATACTCGTTTTCAAACATATATCCTCCAAGTCTCCAACACACCTCACTCAAGACCAAAAATAACAACACAAGCTTCGTCTTCTTGTACTGTTTTACATACAACACATTGTCCATACTCTTACTCTTGATCAAGAACAAAGCATCAACACATGTTAACAATGAGCAATTTAAGCGACAACGCTAGCTAAACGAGCTTGTGGTGACCAACATCCACGTGCCTTTGAATCATCTCTTGTCTCCGGCCTGAGTCTTTGACAGGCGCTGTGATCAGCTGGTGCTTGCCGCCCTTGTCTCCGTCTGTGGTACGTGGTCGATGACTCCAATACATTGGCTGCTGCCACCTCATTTGAATCAAATCCACCTGCCAAAATTATGAAAAATTGCTCGTTAAATTGATTCAAGTGGGAAATTTCAAGGGAAAAAAAACGTCATTAGGGATATACAAGATCTAGTTTGCTAATTTAGCATCATTAACATGATTGTTTGCAAAAATAAAAAAGGAGAAACCGAGATTTCTTTTTACCTCAAATCTATAGGACTTATCTTTTGCTTCATATATTGACACACTCACAAATGGAGAAGTTGTCAGATAGTTTAGCTAGAAAGCTGTGGAAAATATGTAATTCATTGAATTGCTATTGAAAGTTTAATGTGCAGGAGTCTTTGATTGCCGTCTTGGATCTGAGCTTATCAGCAAAGAGATTCTAAAATGAGTTTCTGTTGCTAAGGATGGAATTCATGCATGTAAGTGTTTTCTCTTAGAGGGAGATTTTCTGAAGAAGAAGCTGTGCTGCTATTGAGGGTTCGCGGGCATTCTTCGGTCCTAAGATGACTGACTATATGATACTAGTTACGTGGCACAGATGTATGTTGTTTTGCAGGAGAAGGAATATATTGAAACATCAACAGCAGATAGATGAGCTGGTCGCAAAAGGGCACTCACAGCAACAACTCATGGAGCTGTTGGAGAAGATCGAGAGAGACTTCAAATGATAAACTAGCCTAAAGAATGATGAACATGGTATAGTTATGTTTTTCGTAAATTTTAAGGGTTAATATATATATTTTGAAATAAGAGATGCTTATATATATATATATACTTGTGTGTCAGCTGATGAGACGAAGAAACTCGAAGAATCCTTAGCAATCGTAACGGTACGAGCATAAAATGAGCTGCGGAAATCGAGAGAGAGTTTAGCCAATGCTATGAAAAGCAAATGTGTTATTCTGTGATGCATCATCACTCTTGCATGTTCCTGACCCAAAGCTTCATTTCTTTGCTGTTCTTGACAGTCAACTTGAAAACTATCTATTTCCCAAAGTTTAAGAAATCTAACCTAAATAAGTATATACTAGTATATTACCCGTGCCTTGCACGGGATTTGATAAAAATATTGTTTGTTATTTATTTATGTATGGTTTTATATATACAGCATATAATAAGCAATATATATTTTTACACTTTACATATAATATTATATAATACATTAATAAAATATCTAATTGTATAATAACTCATTATATGATTTTTTTCTCCTTATTATATTTGTCCATATGTTAATATTTTTATCTATTATATAATACAATAATAAATATTTTCTGAGGAAAGATCTTTTGTTTTGTTGGTTATTGAAATTTATTAAACGTTTAAATTTCTTATGGGATTCATTTTTTGGTGGGCTAAAAGATTTTTCCAGTAGAATTAATATTCTTATCTATATTTTTATACATATTTCTTTTTAAAAAAATTTAATGGATAAACTTAATCAAGATTTTGGTCAGCTGTGGTTAAATGCTGAAATGACACGTGGCAGTTAACATTTTTCTACGTGACACGTGACAAGAAGTGCGACTCCTATAATATATACCAGTTTTAACACCCGTGCCCTGCACGGGTTAGACGATAATTGTGTGTCAAACAAATGTCTAATAATTCATTATGTTGAGAATTGTCTTAATTGTTACGTGATACTTGTTGTAAGAGTTTATTTTTCAAATTATGAATGGAAACAAAGCAAGAATTCAAATTCTACAATAACAATCGGGAAAGAGGATTTCGTGACGATATCCTTTGAGAAACTCGAATGTCAAAGTTAGTATCAATCTAAGAAAGAATTAGGGTTTATTAAATTAAATGTTAGAGTATGTGATTTAGGTTAACGAATAGACGACATTGTAACATTGAAGAGGTAACCGCACAAAATTACGTCCAATATCAGTTCAGGGGTTGTTTTATTATATAAGATAGATAAGAAGTAATGTGTAAAACATGTACTAACAACAAATGAAGGGTAAAACAAATCATAAATTTTAAATTAAAAATATTAAATAATAATATATTGAAATATAAATGAAAGAGATTTATATAATATAAGTAGCATGCCTAAGTCAAAAATTACAATATCAAATAGTTAAATTTAAATAGTGAATAACATAGAAATTAGTAAGACTAATAGCATATGTCAAGTTATTAAAATAATATATATTACTCAAAAGATTTTTTTTAAAACAAAATTCAAAAATAATAACGACCATCAATGAAACTCAAAATAATACGAACGTTGAAAATTATTGAAAATGATACATACTATCAACGTATTTATAAAAAATAATATAAAAAATTATTATTATAAAAAAATTGATTTATTTAATTCTTAAGTTTTCTTTATTTAAAAAAAATGAAGAAATATTTTTTAAAACGTTTAAAAAACTGATTTTAGAAGGAAAAAAGTTTATAAGTTTCAAAAAAAGAAAAAAAAAAAAGTTCAAGAAAATTAAAAATATATACAAAAAAAAGATCTTTAAAAGTTTAAATAAATAATAAATTTCATAAGTTGTGAAAAAAGTAACGTTGAGTTGAAAAATATATGTAAGAAAAATAAGATTAAATTTAAAATAAAGTTTATAAGTTTTAGAAAGTATATATAAGTTCAATTGACAATTAAAAAATGTAAGTTGACAAAATATTAAGGTCAATTGATAATATGTGGGACTAATAATAAATTAGTTGATAAAATATTTAAAATAAATTCGTAAATTAAATATTTAAAATAATTTTTGTTAACATGGTGGGATCTGAATTAAAATAAATCAATTAAAATTTGTGAATCAAAATGATTTGGTGAAAAAGATTTTGTGAAAATTTATCCGTATATTAACAAAAAAAATATGAAGAATAATATATAAAATAAATTAGTAAAATGGCTTATTACTTTTTTTTGGCAGATTTGGTGAAAAAGATTTGGTAGAAAGTTTTACGTATATTAACAAAATTTGAAGTCTCGGTATATAAAATAAATTAGTTAAAATTCGTAAATCAAATGTTTTAAATAATTGTTTTAACATTGTAGGACCTGGATTAACAAAAAATTGACACGTGTAAATTTTATGACGTGGATTAATCAGACTGTGCCACGTGTAATAGGATTCATCAGACTGTGCCACGTGTAAGTTCACGGACTGTTTTAGTATATTGATAGATAAGATATAAGATAATTAGAAGCGAAACAAATCTAATGTAAATAATTTTTCTTATATAACTTGAAAGAGATTTTTTTGGGATAATGTCAGTTACAGGAAAAGATCCTCTAAGATATGGAAGATCATATCTCTACCAAATTATATATAAGTTCATATTTCTCAATACTTCTCTTCCAGTGGCCTTAGGTTTTCCTCCTTCCCCTCTTTCTCTTCTGTACGTACTTCGATTACGACTTTGATTCTTGATCAATTACATACATGATTCAGTTTTCCAATCGTTACAAACATTTTCGACCCAATTATATATGATTTTATGTTGTTTAACTTGTTTCCTGTAACCTTGTACTGTCAATTGTATGAGATTACAGTTTTCTTACAGATCATTTGTTTTATGCTGTCTTTCTTACGAGTTACAATGGGTGGAGGTTTCGATTCAAATATTAACTCAATTAGGGTAACTATTCTCGCCTATTTTCACTTTATTGCAAATGTTTTGTTACTTGAACAAATCTATACTTATTTGACTTCCATTCATTTTGCAGGAAACCCTAATGCTTAGGAATAATAAGGCGATTGCTCTCAAAGGAATCACAATACAAGAACTAACGGACTTTATCGAGCAAATTAAGAAATCACACGATGATCAAATTGAGCAGATTAAGATATCATGTGATGAACATTTTAAGCAAATTATGAATATGGTATGATTCTGTATATATCTTTGTGTTTAACCCCAATGCATGTGATGGGTTTTAATATTGATAAATTAAATACAAATTCAGTCTCTTAATTTTATTATATTGTATCTATTTTAACCCTAAAATCTCAATGCAGCTTGAGTGTAAGCAAAAGGAGAGTAACGAGATAATCCTAGAGGAATCGGTGGTTGTGGATTTGAATGTTGAGGAGATTGCCCACGATATCAAACAGATGATAAAAGTTTTTGACAAAATTGATATATTTTTGTTTTTTGCTGTAGTCTTGTATGTAACTTTGCTTTTTATGATCATGTTAAATTAAGAATTCAAGTTTGAAATGAAATCAATTTGATTGTTAGATAAGAGTAGATTTGTGGGTACATATTTTTTCATGATTTTTGTAGTTTATTTACTATGAAGTTATTAACTTTATAAAATAAAAATGAATATATTTGTTACATAAGCTTTTTCTTGGCATTACAAATTTAGTGATGTCAAGGGTTGTTTGAAAACACAAGCTTTTATTGAAGTTAGATTATTGATATTTAAAGTTGAATATTATTGAGTAGCTAAAATAGTTTTTTTTAAGGGAATTTCGTATAGTAACTAGTAATTTATAATTATCTTTTTTTTTTCTAAAATGTTACCTTATGAATAATATAAGGGTATATTTTAAAAAATTATAAAATTGAATGGCACCATCCGTAAACTAGAAACTTTTGTCATAATGCGGAAAAGTAAAAAACACAGTGTTATAACTTCCAAAATTTCTCCCTAATAATAAACTTTTTATAATATATCTATCATAATCTTTGTAAATAAGTTCGTGTTCGCAAACCTAATCTCTGTAAAAAAAAAAAAAAAAAAAAAGAAGTTCGTGTTCGCAAACATCCACTTCAATAAGCTAGTGAAATAATGCTTCCAAACGGACCCAAACACCGATCCAAGCCTTAAAAGATTTAGGAAAAAAACAGAGTGCTTGTCTCGGTTAAAAGTCCGGTCTAGATCGGAAAATGATCACCCATAGTTCTGCATGTAGCTAACGAGCTAAGTTAATGACAAAATGTACCTATTTAGAGGACACCGAACACATGAATATACCAAAAGCACATAAAGAATAATAGAAAACCTTTTCTTTTCTGTTACTTTGATTGTGAGAACTTTGTCCACAGAAATATCCATAGAAAGTGTTCACAAATTCGTAACAATATATAATTAAACTATATCCTTTCCTAAATACATAACGCATTCCGTAATTCCATTTCAAAATGGAAAGATCAAAGACAACTTTCAATAAGTAGAAAACAATGCATTATAATCTGAATATACTTATCAAACTTCAATCATTAACACGGCAATCCAACCTCAAACTATAATGAGGATGATACTCATACATACAGAAGACCGGCCTTTGTTGATGCACTGTCATGTCTTATATGCACGGATCGATCACTCTCCGACGCAGATCACGAGTTCAAAGACCAATCGTAGGTTTGATAGATGACATTGACATTTGCCCAGTCGCCTAAAAGATGAGTCACCAAACCAGCATTGCTCGAGTCTAAGTAGTTTATTACCCATCTTAGGATTTCCTTTTCAGTTCCGAAATCTGCACTGAACCTGCAATGTACGAAAAGTAAGATGGATTTGTTTTGGAAAATATGTTTATGAAAATGAATTTGTTGAGAAATGAGTTCAGACCATTTGATGATGCTGGTAAGGTGGACTGTTCTTTTGGCTAGATCGACTTGGAAATCGCATTTGGAGAAGAAATCTCTTGTGGAGAGTTTGAGTTCGGATTCAACGTTTTCTGGTGTGAAGAATCTCACTGTTGGACCGGATTTTGTTGCGTCGCAGAGTCCAAAATGAATCAATGGGTTTACGGTTGGTAATGCAAGCTGAAATGACAAACAAAATGAGAATTGAATATTGATTGTTCAGGAAAATCAGTATATACACACGGACGTGCATAGTATTAGTGCATACCAATTTTTGAGCTGAATAACTGTAATAGAACACATTCAAGTCAAGTTCAAGCACAAATATTTCTAAGGACCTGTTAGGTATAACGAGATTTTTACGTGGATAAATTTTTTGGATAGACATTTTTTGTCAGTTTTTTTTTGTTAAAGTTTCAAATGATTTTGTAAAATATGAAATATTTTGGAAAATTTTTTAAAATGTGAGATAAAGGTAGATTTGATGGTACATTTGTCAAAATGAACAAGATAAAAATAAAATAATGTAACAATGGGTAGGATAAACTTCAATAATTATTTCAATAAACCCGTAAACCCCCAAAAAAGTGAAAAACTATTCTCATTAGCTTTAAAAATCAATTAAAAAAGTCCAAACAAATATTAAAACTCCTCAATTATGTAATTTGTCAAACATAAGCTTTAAAATTTGATAATCTTCTAAAAAAACTAACAAGTAATCTCTACCGAACACACCCTAATGAAATAACCATCCTATGAGTTCTTTCTTTGTGAGAAAAACGAGGTGCATAAAAGTGAACAAACTTGTGTCGTAATGTGCACATTTTGTTTTGGAAAAGTGCATACTTTATTTGTCCACTTTTTCTGAACAATATACCCAGAATGCAAATTATGACATATATTTGTCCACTTTTAAGCGCTTTTTATTAAAGAAAACATTTCACCAGAACAAATTTCAAGATGCTAGGACAATATGATATGTCTAGTTACCAAAAAATATGAACTTTTATTTTTTATCCAACAATCAAGGTCTTAGTTGGTACCTCTAAACGCTTGTCTCCAGAAGCGAAAGGTTTGGTCAAGGAATAGGGCGGTCTTCGGTTGCCTCTAAGTATTCCATTCTTAATTGCTGAAAGAGAATAAGGTTGCCCTCCAACAAGGTACTGGAAGTCATTAATCATTGATTTCCTGTCCATAATACCCTGTGGATGCCCTAACCTTATCACGGCATGAATGATCATTGTGTTGTACAAGTTGAGGAAGAAGGCTAACTTCTCATTAGGAGAAAGAGATGAAATGTCCACCCTTTGAAGACTATGAACCAAATTAAGGTACCTGGATTGATTCATTATACATGTAAATTTTCGTTAGATAAACTGATGCACAGCTGAGTTACAGAAAGAAAGCAAATAAATAGTTTAATGCTTGTAATGCAGAATGCTCACAAACTTCATCTGCAGCTTGCATTGTCAAAATGAAGTTTTTTTTTACTTTTCTGAGCACCTTATGGAAGTGTACATCAAAGCATTTTTATTAAGGTTTTGCATAATCTGCATCAGTTTTCAAATTTGGGAAAGAACACAATGCAATCTAAATAGCATTACCCATGTAACTTACAGAAAACATATTGATTGCTAAAAATGCACTAGGGACCATGATAGAAATGCAGCTATAGCTTAAGAGTAAGTCAATCATCCAGTCTGCAAGATGTAGAGTGATGCATACCTGAACCATTATGCAGAAAGACAAAAAATTTATAAACATATAGTACCTTCTAAATTCTTCACTGTTACTGATAGACATATAATCAACGAATTGCCTATCTTCAGAAGCATAAGACTCCAGTATAGCAGACATAATCTTGCTTAGTCTTTCACCGATGTCAGAAGCGCGTTTTGGCTCCATCCCATCAATGGATCCTCTGAAGTTGTAGCATTTAGTAATGAAAGGTTCATGCTCAAGGAAACGGTACACATGGTTGCCTTCCTCAAATTTGTGATCTCTGTAAGAAGAAATAAATCATCATTCATCAACCTATTTAGGATTTAATTTGTGCGAAAAGAAGTCTTTAATTGTTTACCCAAAGACAGGGTGAATGAAGTGCTTCCTCACAAGATCTTTCCCAATCTCAACAGCCTGCAATAGTATAATTGCATTGTCCACAGTGAGGTATTAGTAATCTGAAACAGGACATGATTAACTCAATATGAAAATTCAAGGTGAAACACTAGTGACAGGACGATCAAATTCTTAAACCAAAATGTAAGCTAACCCCAGCAATTAAAAGAAGCTAAATATTTGCTAAATTCGAAACTGAAAGCACCTGGGACCAGATTAACCCATTGTTGGATCTAATCGTGCATATAAAATAAATATTGATCTTAAATTGTAAATATCCTTGACTATGGTTCCAATTTGCAAACATGTAATGGTAGAAAGTCTTTGAATGCAATTATAAAACTTCACCAATAAGAAATAATCTTAAATTGCAATTCAGCCCTCCAGGCTCCAACTACCACGCACCATAATCATAATTCACTAGTGTCATTCAAGTGTTAATCATAATTAGCTCCCCCTCCCACACGGGATCAGTCGCCCATCACCAAACAAAATGAAGAGGTGGCGTTATTATCACCAATGGCGTACGGCACCACCCATTTTCCTATCTACAGTACATTTTATTTCACTTCTCTCCTATGAAAAAGATTGTTACTTTAGCTAATCACTCATTTTCCGACAATACACTTTTGCAATGATTATGATTTTAACTTATCCCTCGGTTTTACAAAGTTGTTACCTAAGTCATTATTGGGTCCTCTTTAATAAGAAAACATACAAGCATTCAGCTATTCTTTATAGAAATTAGCAAATAAAAGAGGATACACGAATAGAAAATGAAAATGGAGAAGAACCTTGACTATGAATATGTTTGAAACACATTGACCGGTGAACCATAAACAACTAGACATGATCTTTTATTATTAATAAGATATATTTTATATTCTTGTAATATGTCCAAAAAATGGTTTCCATTTAATAAATATAAAGTTTGGTGACCAAACTTAACGGACCACGTGATAACTGATAACAAAACTCTTTGCTGGAGGTCAAACCTATAAACCGAAGTAAACAAATATAAGTGTGTTCATTTCAAAACCAGATAAGCATATATCTTCCACTCTTCCAGTATTTATTAATGTTAACAGGAATCTCAGTGTCACAACCCAATTTAGCATTGGAAATGTTAGTGTAAGATTCGGTGTTTTATGGTCTACAAATGCTAAGTTTATGGTTTACTTTTCACCAAGTTAAAAAATACAAGTTTTGTGAATTCTTTAAACCACTTTCTTGTACCTCTTTTAAATATTTTCTTCAAAGAACATGAAAAAAAAAAAATCATAATTAAAAACAATCACATTATAAGAGCTTGTTTGATTGGTAAAAAAATACATAAGTCCATGAAGTAAGAGTTAAAATATATGATTGAATGTATATGGATTTTTTTTTTGGGTGGGAATTGAATGTATATGGATTTCATTAATCGTATGCTATGTATCAAATTATTTGTTTACTTGTTTTATCCATTGCTTTTTTTTTTTCCAGAAGTAATACTAGTAGTATATCTCATGCACATTCAAATATCTGTATTCAATCTTATACTCTGTATCAAATTATTTGTTTTGTAATTTTCAGTATAAAGAAAGTTCATATCATTTTGCTCACTTCTAGTACACATCCATTACTCATTACTCAACATCATTCTTGTCACGCTGTTCCCCGCTCCCCAATATATTACTCGTGGTCTACATCAATATCAAAACTGGAGGATCTTTTGAAAATAAAAAAAGATGAAAGTTAAGGATTAGTTATAACTTTTATTTCCAGCCATGCTAGCCTAAAACTCATTGTGTTGAGTGTGAGGAATGTACCCACATCGACAATATAAAACCGTGAACGGTAAACTTAGCAAAGGTTGCTCCTTTTATTGCCAATTGGTTTTAATCTCGAATGCTTGGGTGTAAGGTTCACGGTGTATTTTTTTAGTGTAAAAAACTAAAACTAAAATTCTACTCCCAAATTTGAACCCAAAACTTTTTTATATATTTATCTTAATTATATAAAATATATCATATTTCATCAATAAAATATAGCGGGACCTATCTTAGTTTATCTGGACATAATGTGGATGATATAATCCAGTTTATATGCATGATTTGGATAATATAACCCAGTTTATATGTTTATATGCATGATAAAAACTAGCTTTTATATGCATATGATTTTTGGAAGTACGTACCAGCAAAGGGCGGCAACCCAGATGTTTCTGCAGAAGCTCAACAAGATCCGACGCCGTAAACGAGTTACTTACAAGTCTCATCCTGATCAAACGGTCTTGAATCGGCAACTTCTGCTTCAAGATCCTTACAATCCCAATCATCTCATCGGTTAATTCCTCTGCATCATCATCAACCCCATATACAGGTGGCGCGGGCACAGTGGCATCTCCATCAGAGCACTTGCCACCGAGCATTTCCTTCAACTTCTCATGTAACTCATCAGAGCCAGTCCTACGCAATGCGTTCAGTTCCACCAATCCACCGATCAACTTTCCGTTGAAGAAAATCTTCGGCACCGTTGACCCTCCGGTTCTCTCTAATACTTCCATTTCTCTAACCGGATACACGTCTACGTTGATTTCCACATAATTCAGTACTTTCTCCCTGATAACAAACAGAAGATTTTTGAACTTTATCAAACATACTTTACCAAATCATTTGAAGACAGTGGATTTAGATCATCAAAAAAACATCAACTCTGAAGCTATTTAGAACATCTATATTACTAATGCATCAAAATTTATCTAAATCAAATGAGTATAAGCATGCCCAATTAGTTTAGTTGATTGTGCTATGTTGATGTCAGTGAGATTGTCCATATCATTAGTTTTCATTAAATGTTAACAAACTCTGAAGCAAAATACGGAATAACGAAGTAGAATTTAAAGAGTCATGCCTGCAAAATGACCGAACTGCCCCGCAGTCTCTGCAATTAGACCTGGAGAAGAACGTCACGCGTCCCTTCAAGGCGTTAATTGCGGCCGCCTTCTTCTCCTGAACAATCACCTTAACCCCTGGCAGCTTCAACTCCGTCACTACTTCACCATTTCCGTTACTTTTTCCGTCTTGATCTTCTGTATCCGTCAGAGAAAGCCGTCTAACGATCGCCGAGCTACGCTGCCTAATAAACCGTCCGATGGCCGATATATTGCCGTCTTTTTCGCCGTTAATCACTTTCAGCGACGAAGTCTCCTCAACACCTGGTGGTGGCTTCGGCTTCGGAAGCCACTCGTTCGGATGCAAAATTCCTTCAATCCGACCTTCTTTCGCTTCAAATTTTCCTTCTCCTTCATCCACTACTTCTTCCTCTTCCTCTTCTTCTACTACTTGTACTTCCGTTTGATTGATGTTCTCGCTGTTGTATTCAACCGATTTATCACTCTTTTTAATCTCCATCTCAATCTCCACATCCGTGAACTGCTCGTCATGAATTTCAGCCGGAGGATTCAAAGCAATATCATGGTGGCTGTCATAGCGGACGGAATCAGCGATTTCCATTCCCATCTCTACTAAACAACAACGAATTCCACCTTCTGATATCGAATTCAAACTCGTCTCTGCTACAGCATACAAAATCGAGTTATTACCGTTGCGATTGTGTTTGAATCGAACGGATTAGATTGAGCGAAAAAGGCAGAAATCAAATGGAATTTGGAAGATAATAGATTATAGGCGAAATCGGAAGGCTATTTATGGATTGGAAGGAGACAAATCGAGTAAGAGAAAAGGCAAATTCATCAACTATGGCGGAATATTTCTCAGTTTAAAAGATCATGAGAGTCAAGGTGGAGAAAAAGAAGGCAAAATCGCCATCCCAAGTGGCACGTTAAATGGGCCAATTAGTTACTTGTTAGGCACTTAGGCAAAATACTAAGCCCAAGATAAATTTAAATAAATAAAATTGGGAATTTTTAATTGGACAAAGTGGAGTGCCATCTTCAATGGTTAGTTAATTAGTTAGTACACACGACTAGACGTGTTCATATATGCAAATGAAGAGAAGAGTTTGACTTGTTATTATGTTGATTTGATCATATATACTGTTTGTGTTTGGTGGGTTTCCATAGAGATCTTGATTTCTGCAGAAACATTTGCGTTAAGTAAAATAAATAAAAAGAAGACCATGTGCATATAAAATAAGTAATTAGGAGAGGCAATTTATATATATATATATATGAATATATATATATATAAACGTCTAACACTTAACAGCGTTTATGGTAATAACTAATCAAAATATTATATTACCCCTAATAAAATTCTGATAATGTTAATTATTTAATAAATTTATACGGTAAATTAGTGTTCAACAACTGATACACTAACTGTTAACGAAAATAATAATATATTTTAACGACTAGTATTGCCCCTAATAGAATTTAACGGACAAAATAAAATTTAATGACCAATTCTAAAAAATTTAACCAACATTCTTTTTATATTACAAATTTTAATTAACGATCAATTCTAATAGAATTTAACGACCAAAACAAAATTTAATGATCAATTTTAACAAATTTAACCAGCATTTTTTCCATATTACAAATTTTAATGACCAATCCTAATAGAATTTAACGACCAAACAAAATTTAACGACTGGTATACTAATTGTTAACGAGTAGTCTCTCTACATATTGTCAAATTTAACGACCACACCCTCTCCATATTAACAACTTTAACGAGCATTCTTCATATGTTACAAGATGTTAACGAGTAGTCCCTCTTCCTCATATCAAAAGTGGGAAGGACTCTTAGTCCTTGGATCAAAATTGTGAACGGCCGTGATTTTATCCCCTCATGGATATTGAACGCTGAGGTTAACGGCCGTTAACAGCGTCATTCATTCACGCTCCTTTCTTCTTCCTCTTTTCTCCTTCGATTTCTTCAATTCCACTTTATTTGATTCGGTTTCTTTCATTTGATGGCCGTTAACAGCGTCGTTCATTCACGCTCCTTTATGCTTCCTCCTTCGTTTTTTTTCATTCAATATTCTTTGGTTCGATTTTTTCAATTCCAAATTATTGTAACTTAAAACTTCACAAAATCAAGTTTTGAACAAATTCGACATATAGTTGAACAAATTCACTTATAATTGAACCTAAAGTTGAACAAATTATGGTAACTTATTTTTTTTCACAAAATCAAATTTTAAACAAATTGGACATCCAATTGAAAAAATTGGACAAATAGTTGAACAGTTCACTAGTATTTTAACAACTTGAGCTTATAGTTGAACTAATCATTGTATCTTCATTTTCTTCACAAAATCAAGTTTTGAACAAATTTGACATATAGTTGAACAAATCACTTATAATTGAACAAATTGAAGTTATAGTTGAACAAATTATTTTAACTCATTTTTATTCACAAAATCAAGTTTTGAACAAATTGGACATCCATTTAAATAAATTGACTTTTAGAAATGTGTTTCTTCTTCTTCTTTGATGATGAAGAAAAATGCAGGTGATCACTTATTCCTTGATTCCTTGTTGATCTTCGGTCTATTGTGGTCGAAATGCTCGGTTAATTGCATTTAGGTTTTGTCGGATTTCAAATTTAAAGAATTTTTGAATTTTTTTTCCATCTGCATTGAATTCTTCTTCAGTAATGACTTTTTCTTTGAAATCTTTGTAGTTAGGTCACGGTAATTTCGAAATTGAAAGCATTATTTAGTAACAATGATTTCTTTATTATACAATATGAAGGATTTATTCATCGCCGATTTTGAAGATATAGTTTTTCTTCTCTCCTCTTTCAGCCCTTGATTAAAGTCGTTTATCACTGTTTAGCGTTCAATTTTCCATTAAAATTCAAGTTGCTCATCCAACCCTTGATTCACTAGATCGAACGGCTATAATTCCTTCTCACTTTTGATTATAAGTTCCCTTTTCACTTGAACTAACCCTATATATGGACCTCGGATATGAAGGAAGTAGTTCCGTCTTCAGACCAACTTTAATGAAAAGGAGCGGATTTGGGCTGAATTTTTTGTACCGGACATTTGAAATTAAAAAAGCTCGACTCAACTACGGGCCTACGGACGGTCCTTTAAAATTAAGAGCTAATTAGAAAATGTGCGGAGATAGTCAACTCCTAACATCTTTAGTAAACGTAAGACGTCCCAAGGGGCTCAACCAACACAAAATTTATGATCGGCGCATAAAAGGTGAAAGAAGAAAGATAGTCTGCAACGTTATAAACTCGTTTTAGATGTGGTGGAACCGGATGCCAAACCCTCCGTAAAAAGCCTCGACAACGGGCCACCAAAATAGCAAGAGGATGTTAAGCAACCAAATCCTTATGTAATATATGCACAACAAGCTCGGAAACCATCTCCTATTCCACTTGAATATCCCCTAAGTCTCATGCAATGTAAAGATTGGTCACGAGACACTATAATTTCGCTTGAGGCACCGTACATATCCCCAAGTTCCTTTATAATAATTGACCGTTGACTTTGCTCAAATTTGTTAGTATTAAGGAAACCTTTATAATAACCGATAATTCGACTTCACAACTTGTGATTGATCTTATCATTGTCATGCGAGGATCTATCCATTTTATCCACTATGATGTCCTTTTAAGAGATAATTTGTTGATGTTTGATGTGAGATTTATCGAATATTTGATAATAAGGGTTTGTGAGTTCCTTCCGATATGATATATGTATGTCAAAGGTAACGTGGAGATCTTGCATGTTTAGACTCACATGTGTGTTAGGTTCGATCCAACACATAAATTTAATGTCGTTTCGTCCGAAATTTCATCGGTAATTTTTTTTAAAAAAATCAACCAAATTTGTATATTGAATTACCAATCATTTAATACCGATATTGGACGTCATTTGTCATTTATTACTGATATGGGACAATCTTATCTTCACGTACATTTTGCCCATTTTGTTTTATCTTCTTTTTCGGTATTGCATCAATTATTTTAGTATTTTTGTATGTTAAGTTACGTTATGTCTCATTTCACTACTAGACGTATGTCTTACAATTTGCCATTTTATTTTAATTGATCAATAACTACAAGGGATTATTGCATTTGTGGAGATTGACTTTTCTTTAAAATATGAATTAACTTTGAAAAAGACTTCATATTTTTTTATTACTTTTTTTAATTAAAATCTCCATAAACAACTTTCCACAAACACTAACATGCCAAACATAAAACACCCTATAAGTTTTTAAAAGATGTGTTAGCCTAGATGAAAGCATATATATTATAGGCATACTTTTCTTTATGAAAATATGTTTGGAAAACGTAATAAATGTAGAAATATTTTTTATTTATAGTTTACTAACACTTCTTAAAAGTTTAAAATGTATTTACATGAGTAAAATTGCTAACAAATTGGATAAATAGTGGTTTGATGTAATATATGTTAGATTAGTGGTGGTTTTGGGTGATTATTAGCATATAGTATAATATGTTTATGTTTTTCACCCAACCGGGACTAGTTCCCCTCTAAGTTAGAGGCCCTACCACAAACATACATATGAATCATATATGATTAGATTAATGAATAATTTATGTTAGGGTGAAGAATTAGTCAACCTTACATAGTACGTCTCGTATTGGAAAATGGTTGATCAAAACATATACTTTTAAAAATTAAGATTTAATGCAAATTATAAATGATATTGAGAGTATTTTTTAGTGTCTAATATATAGAATTAGTCTTGTATAAAATGGTCTTTAGGCTAATAAATAACTTAATTTTTCTCTCTTTCACTATTTACAATATTATTGATAGATGATCGGCGTATTTTTACCCATCAAATCAAAAATATTAAATATATTGATCATTTTTTCTATTTTATAGTTAAACAATTAAATATTATAAATTGTTTATTGTCACTATAAAAACAATTCTCTCGTAATTATAAAAAATTCGATTCCCAAATATAGATGGAAATGGAGAAAACTTTGTTTGATGGAAATAGAAGATAAGGACATTAGTCTCTGCTATGAACTTTCCTCTTTAAGATCCTTAGTTAATGGTTGGGTCACGATGAGTGGAAAATGGTGTTATATGATCCAAAGTACACGAATATGAATTCGTTTATTTTACTAAACAAAATAAGTACAAATACATTTTAACTTGATTTAAAATATAGGTTTGGTTTGAATTCAATTCGATACTAACGAGTTAAAAATAAACATATCAAACCTAGATGAATCAAACTTTAATAGGATTGTTATATAAGTCGATCTTTGGAGGATTTTTGTAAGTCAAGTTGCTCCACAAAGTTTTAAACTCCTCTACTTATATACAAGATAAGTGTATTTTCAAAATTTAGATTTTGCTCGTATCAAAACAAGTATTATATTAAAACATCATAACTAGACTTAGATTCGTTCGACTCGGGTATCCATCTTAGGTTTAAATCTTTTGTGAAATTCGACAAGTATTATATTAAAACATCATAACTAGACTTAGATTCGTTCGACTCGGGTATCCATCTTAGGTTTAAATCTTTTGTGAAATTCGAGTATATCAAAGAAATGGTCAACTACTTCAAATGTGGATTAAATCAACAATTTGAAATTAAAATATGTAATTTGCACACCACTGACCTATTCACATATTGACATATAAGTGATATAACGCGTAGTATAATAATGGCGAAAGGGACTCTTTCAGTTTCTTAACGTTAGAAATAAGCCTTAATTATGAACTTGGTGTTTCCGGGTTATTTCGAAATTTTTTAGAGGACTACTGCACCGTGTGGAATTTGAGGTTCCAACAAAAATAAATAGAACTCGAATTTGATTACAAGTAAATTTAAAAACATATACTCCCTATTGTTCAATTTTTTACTTCTCTTTTTCTCTTCCAACTAGTTTAAGTACGCATCTTATGCAGTTGTTTCAAAATTTTAACGCTAAATAATTTATATCACAATTTGGTCATGTTATAATCATATATTTTTGTATATCACTTCTAAGTGAGATAACTTAGATTTGTTATCTAAGTATCAGTTTAAAATCGGCTATATCAATAATAATTTTAAGCAGACTCAAAATAAAATTAGTTTACTAAGTATACGTTACCGATGAAAAATGCAAATAAGATTGCATTTTATGGATTAAACCACCACTTGTTTTCTTCTAAGTTAGAGGGCTAACCCAAACATACATGTGAATCATACGATGCGACTGACTTGTTAGAAAGTTGGAGAGAAAGTCAACCTTATTTTGTACGTTTTAGGTTGGAAAATGGTGTTATTCAATTTCAATCTCATACTCGTTTAATAGTGAAGACTTAACATAGAAATAGTAGAAAATACCTAGCAATTAAGCAATTCTCGCTATTAGTATTTTTCTCTCAAAATACTAATGGCGTAGACTAAAGTTCAAAGTTAACAACACTGAGCATCAACATGAGATAACAAAGCACACATTTCAACCAACTAGACTAACATTCTCTCAAAATACTAATGGCGTAGACTAAAGTTCAAAGTTAACAACACTGAGCATCAACATGAGATAACAAAGCACACATTTCAACCAACTAGACTAACATCAATCGATCTAAAGATTCAATGACTCGATTACATCCACGTTACCTGTATTTTGATCGTAATTTTTAAAACTATTGTCCTTTGAAAAACGTAATTTATGTATTTTGAACCCTCGTGTGTTGAAATTCAATGAAATTTGAGAGAAAAATTTATATCTATTGTATAAGTATGGTAAAAATGATTTTTTAGTGTGATGTGACTTTCATGTCCGGTGGCTTATTATTGGAAAGTTTCGGATGATGTCATGTACTTCAGACTTTTCTGAATTATATAGGAGGATTTTTCATTTTCCAAATGGTACATGCACTTTTATCATTTTTCAGAATATACCCTTTCACATATGATTGTTTCTATGTGAAAAACCCTACATACATATTCCTGCTATGATCTTACATAGGACTAGGCGACTAGTCCAAAATAACCTGGAAGGTAAATCCTGATCCTCACCAAACCTCACATACAACTGACTATTTTTAGTAATTTAGTGACATTTTGAAGAAGAGAAAACAATTTTAATGAGGCTACAGGCATCTAGACATTATAGAAGGCAACTGTTAAATATGAATGCTCTTAAAAACGAGATGACGAGCCACAACACGTAGCTGTCAGCAGGACCCTAGTTCGCATAAATCACCATAACAAAGACGGTACGAGCATGAAAGCAATAGAGTTGGTTGTCTTACAAGGCGTATCAAGTTTCTTCTAAGAAAATAGGTAAGATATCTCTACAATATAGACCAAACCAACACTCTTGTATGTACACATGCAGTGATAATTTCTTGAAAAAGAAAACTTACCTGAGAGTTGTCGTCTGTCACGCCGAATACAAAGCAACAAGCTAAATAACTTTAAGACGAATCTTTTGAACTCATCGAACAAGCTTATGATGTTATGGACTTATGATTGGCGATGCTAAAGCCCGTGAAATGATTAAGTTGCGTTATCAGCAACACGGTATAAAGTGATCTCCTGCTGCTTGAAATACCGCCTGTCCTCCTCGTCGACAAGGACGAGGTTCAAGAAATATTTGACACTGAATTTGTTGTTGATGTTGCGGTGAGTTGGCGTCAAGTCATATGGGCTTAGGAATAGCCTAATTGGGATTGATTCACCTACACAGGTAAAAAGAAAAAGAAGATATAGTCAGATCGCAGCACTAAAGACTTGGTTTACCCATTTGGGAAAAATGCTGAAGATTGATCAATCGCTACTTTCATACAACACTTCATTGGCTGCAAAATATTGGATAAAAACCCATTCAAGCACAGCTGCTTCAACTATTGCTCAAAAATAATTGTAAATTTAGCTATCCTGATCTCTACTTTACACATTTGCCCTTGTAAATAGTAGATTTATAATTGTGGTTTTACAGAAAGTAAAAAAGTGGAGCAAAATGCTAGAATGACAATATTGTATTCATATGGAGGGAGTATATTAAGTCTTGCATTTTTCGCATGCTTTCTGGGCAACTATTGTTCCAACGGAACAATCTTGCTGGTGTCAAGCTAAATGTTGGGTTCCAGTCATGTAAGGTCTATGTGCCTGGAATTCTTTTGGGCTGCTTGGCTTTGAAAACGTACAATTTATAATACTGAAAAAATAATAGTCAGCAAGTCTAAACGGTGTTCATTTATGATACCTCTAACAGGGGCACCGTCCATCAACTCAAACTTTGCAAGTGTTTCCGTCTCAACATGAGTGTTTGCTCCAGAACCTGTTGACTCTCGGCGTCTGATCTCAAGGTCCATATTCTTGATCTTAATTCTAACCAGTAGAAAATAAATTTTGCCTATGATGACATCCTTCAAGTGGTACCTGCCAAGAAAGACAAAAGGTTAACCCGGGAAAACTGTGCTCTACCCTTCTCCCCCTATCTATGATGTTGTACGTTCCACAATGATGCCTCTTCAAACAAGGGACATGACTTACTTGCTTTTGTTGTACTCAAACTCAATATGTAGGCAATCCTCGATTCCAACTTCCATCTGCAAAGTCTCAGAATATTATGCTTACAAGAATTTGTATATAAATCAGCCCTTGCATGAAGATGGTAAAAAAAGACCGATGTTTTTTCTTGATAGATGAGAAGGCCAGGTCCCATGACTTTTAATACTAGTTTCATGGACCAAACTGATATTCCATTCTTTCAGCCAACTTTGCAATTGAGAAACAGAAGTAGAATGTTTTTGAAACTAACCTTAATGCTATTGTTCATCGAGGGAAGTGGCGAATAATTGCGAACCTGAAAGAGATAACACAATAGTTAGTAATTGCTATGAGTAATGAGCTGGAAAATGAAGTCCAAAAAAATAGGAATGTACAGAAGAGATGCGAGTATTGAATTCAAAATCATTAAATAATACAATCGACTTCATTAAGATTAAAATATAATTAACATTAAGAATAGCTGGACAATCACAGGCCAATGCATCAACATGTCAATCCTGCTAATAGGACCTATAGACAGAGCATACTATCAGTCTGAAAAGAAACACCTTTCTTCTAAGTAAATAACAGCAGTTCTAGATGGTGATTGGTGTCTGTGTATGTTTTTGCAGTATTGACAAAATGATGCATGGTAAAAACCCAACAATAATGAAAACGTTATAGTTAAATCCAATACAATGATTCCCGGTAACACTTTAACACATGACCAATTCATTAATTTTAGCAAGGCAGATGACTAGGACCTTGCTTGTTGGAATTTCTGCCACCAAAAAGCACCCTTACTTCAGATGATACACATGATGCCTAACAAATCCTGGATATCTCCTCTCATGAACTTCGATAGAACTAATATGCCACTAAGAATTGCACAGACCGAGCAAGAATTGCATAGATCGAGGAATTCACTTCAGAGGCGAACAAAAATAACCAGCAAAGTATAAGAGAATACAAGAAGACATTGCTTCATCGTTCACTGTTCTTATCCAAGCCAGAATCATTGAAAAAGTGTAAAGATCTTACCACGAAGTCCTGGTACTCCACTATGCTTCCACCATAACCACGGCTAATGGTTACTTTGAGGATATACCTATCAAAGCAAATGAAATAGCTTTGAGTATCAAACAGGAAGTTCTTTTAACATATCAAACAAGCATATGAAGAAGCCAGAACATTATACTTGATTTGAGCCGCAAATTTGATATTCCGTCTTGTTATTTATGACATTATCATTATATGAAGCTATTTGAAGAAAGACCTTTGATCATCAATACATTCAATTTTTGTTTAGTAGAATCTAGTTGGCGGTTGCCCTTCTAGTTTGTAGTCAAGTTGGAACTAAAGTGAGTAGAAGCCATTGGGAGTGACAATTGCTACTCAAGATTGTTCTGCAAGGTTGAAAAATTGGAAATAAAAAGTACGCTTTAAGTAGGTTTCTCAGTTGATGTTGAAGTCGAGATTAACATATTGGACTGGTTTCAAAATTTTCATATGCAGTTCTTTCGAGGCTATTTGTTTGTTTATTTTGGATATAATCAACTTATGGCATGGGAGGTGCTCAAGTGGTGAAAACAACCTTTTGCTTGTTCAGGTAAAGCATTTGAGATCTCAAGGTACAAGTCTAAATGTCTAAAATATGATTTGAGATCTCAAGGTTTTCTACAAGTCTAAATGTCTAATACACGATTTGAGATTTCAAGTACTTCAACATGCTTAACTTTATCTTCATATATAATATTAGCAGTTTTTCATCGGGATATATAGATGGATAAAATACACAATTCAATGTTAAAGGGTGTATCACCCATTGCATGCACAATGCTCAAAAACAAACAAACAATTGACTAGATTCTCTATAATGTTCAAACTTGAGAGTACCTGAGCCTCACATTCACCCCGCTATATGTTTCATATGGCATCTCAACGGTAGAGAATTCAAACGGGTAGGTTTTCTTTTCATATAGATCTCCAGGAACATCCAGTTCACGAACTGCAAAAACAGATGACCAAGGAGTTAACATACAAATTTGTGATGAGTTCAAAAAGAGTAGAGAATAACTATCTTCAAGCAAATAATGAGTAAAGGAGAGTATTTCTCACAATCAAGCAAATCATAGATACAATGAAAGAAGGTGATAAGACAGATTATGGTTGATAAGCTTTACTCTTACTGTATTTTTGTCAGTTCTATTATCATACATTCTTAGCTATGATTATATAGAACCATAAAGGGTGGATGTTTTTTGGACGCTTGGACATTGGGAAATTTTGTTTCATATTCTCATGCCCCTCAACTTTTGTTGTTTATATTTACACCCAAAATTCTTTCGGATACACTCAATACACCGGTACCCTCAGCCTTTACCTAGGTTCATGCTTTATAAATTATCCTATTCAATCACTTTTCGCTTTCCTTCATGTACTAAGTGATGACTTTTTTCCATCATAAACCTCTAAAAAAATTTCTTCTTATTCTATAAATTTTAATATATTAGTTCATTTTGTGGTTTTTCCTGCATGATCAAAACAGATAATAATAAATATGAACATACATTGTGAAATAATGGAGAAATGTAATGGAAAGTGACAAAATAGAATACAAAACAGAATTGGTAGGAGTGAAAGGGTAGACGTCAAAGAGACATTCTCGTTCCAGCAGACAGAAACATGATTCCCCTAGAATCTTTTACTTCATTTGAAAAATGCGTCCAAATAGTGCACTTAACCTATCCTTAATGTCATGTCAGTGAGCAAATAAATTATTCTCTTTTGTACTCTATTGCCTTTTTCTCTCCTTAATGCCTTCTACTTCTCATTGTAAAACTCATTCTAGATCACGTTGTCTTGCCAATCCAATTTATGGTGATTCTCTCAATCAACATGAATACTTTGTTATGCTGAGGAGAAAGTAGATGTGATGCAACTGAAAGGAAGAAAAAATTAATTCTGCAAAGAAGGAAAAGCACTACAAACTTTAAGCTTGCTAAAATAAAATAAAAACTCACCCAAAGATGTGAAATCATAAAAATTGCCTCTGTCGAAAAACATTTCTGCAAGATAAGGAGAGGACATAAGATCCATAATAACAATACAATGCCAAACTTCATAAGAAAAAACAAGTTGACTGGCTTTGTAAATATGCAATTAACTGTTTGAGTTCTTCAATAACCGGATGATACAATACAAAGGAGCACTGGCAGCGTTATTTATATTATATACACATTACAGCATCATAATTGCCCACAGTCCGTGGATTTTACCAGAAATAGAAGACCGTGCACTTTAACAGTGAGAAAAGGCATGATAAAAACAACTGAAGAAAAAACAACAACAAAAAATCTGGAAGTAATTTGCTTAAAACCTTGTCTATAATTGCAGTAACATGGTAAGCCCACAATCAACCATCTTTGGCCCCAAATGAATAACTACAGTTCCTAATTGGTTTACTTCTAAAAGCACTCCTATAAAAACCTAGTACTTTCCAAAATGCCAGCTTTGACAGCTTGCAAATAATTCTTGCAGAATGCACACAGCTAAACCTTCCAATTTTACACAAATGAAAAATGTATTTCTAACTTCCACCTCCTCGGATGTCCTTTCACCTCTCCAAACAACTAAAAGTCTAAAACAATGTGAAATCATAGGCAAACTCCTTTCAACAACGGTCTATTATCATGATTTTCCTTCTTGAACAGTTTACTGCACCACAGAAAGACTAACTGATACTGCTATTACAGACATTAATTTGTTCAAAATGGATAGTCTCTTCACTACCACAACACACTCAAAATGTCCACACAAAGGAACATGACAAAGCTGCATCCATATACAAGAAATCCCCTGTGACACACGACTAGAATGAAAAAAGTTACAGACCTATTTGGCCAAGGAGCTCAACTTTGATACCGTTATGCTCAATTTTCTTCCCTTGAATTGGCTCTACAGATATCTACAAAGAAATCACAACAGGAGTGATCCTTAAATTTCTCACCAGACCCACTAATCCAATAGTTACTCATTGAGAGAAAAATAGTGTAATATTAGAAGGGAAGCAGGGATATAATAATACCTTCCCAACAATATTTTCTTGACTCTGAAACAATGGTACCATAAGTGTTTGGCCATTTTCTTTCTTTATAGGAATCTGTACAAGCAAATATAAGATGTGAAAACACAGTAATGACACCAGATTTTAATAGTATGGAATAAAACATTCAGATTCTGAGTCAAAGTCGAGAGCATAAGGTAAATAAGAAAAAAGCATATAGCCAACATTTTTGAAGTAATATATAACCAAGAAAGCAAAATGAAAATGTTTGAAAACATATTCATGCACATTGGCAATAAAGATAGCTGAACATCATAAAAGCAGATTGGGGCATGTCAAAACTGTACAAGCAAATATAAGATGTGAAAACACAGTAATGACACCAGATTTTAATAGTATGGAATAAAACGTTCAGATTCTGAGTCAAAGTCGAGAGCATAAGGTAAATAAGAAAAAAGCATATAGCCAACATTTTTGAAGTAATATATAACCAAGAAAGCAAAATGAAAATGTTTGAAAACATATTCATGCACATTGGCAATAAAGATAGCTGAACATCATAAAAGCAGATTGGGGCATGTCAAAACTGTACAAGCAAATATAAGATGTGAAAACACAGTAATGACACCAGATTTTAATAGTATGGAATAAAACATTCAGATTCTGAGTCAAAGTCGAGAGCATAAGGTAAATAAGAAAAAAGCATATAGCCAACATTTTTGAAGTAATATATAACCAAGAAAGCAAAATGAAAATGTTTGAAAACATATTCATGCACATTGGCAATAAAGATAGCTGAACATCATAAAAGCAGATTGGGGCATGTCAAAACTGTACAAGCAAATATAAGATGTGAAAACACAGTAATGACACCAGATTTTAATAGTATGGAATAAAACATTCAGATTCTGAGTCAAAGTCGAGAGCATAAGGTAAATAAGAAAAAAGCATATAGCCAACATTTTTGAAGTAATATATAACCAAGAAAGCAAAATGAAAATGTTTGAAAACATATTCATGCACATTGGCAATAAAGATAGCTGAACATCATAAAAGCAGATTGGGGCATGTCAAAACTGGGCAAATTACACAAAGAAACACCCCTAATTTAGGTCAGCATGCACGACCACACTAGACCAGCAATATATTATTTAACTATCCTTATCCATGTTTTGTAACAACCTAGCACTCACACTCATTCTATTCCTATTTCCTACCTTAACACTAAGTAAAGGCATGAAATGTCAAAATACCCATGATATATACATATTTGGTGTTAAAAAACCCATGATCATTTTATACATTCTTCTAATTTATAACAGTGAAAGGTTTAGTGCAATTTGGTTTATAAAAAGTGGTTTTCTGCACAAGTCCAGGATAACTTGGATAAGGGGTGATTTTGTGTACTTTACCCTCAAAATTTTGCACCTTAAATCATGCCTTCTTGAAATGCTTAAGATCCAAATAATGAAACTGAACTGGTGAGTTCCTTCTGTGATAACTAACACTAAATTCACTAACGCAATATATATGAATGGCCAACAGATCACAATTTTCACAACACGAAATCTGGTCTAAGCCACTACTCCCCAAATGACATGAAGAAAAGGAAGATACCTTCTTCCGATTCTTTTCATCAGTGAATGTAATTGAAACGTGACATGCCGGCTTGAAAGCTCCCATAAGGTAATTCTGGAAACAAAATACAGACAAATGTAAGCTACCAATAAGTTTGGCCTAAAGAGCGATGCTTTCAGATATTAAATCATCACAATGTGAATACTACCATGTTGTTCAGACGATCAACTCAAAATCTAGCAATCTCAATTTGAAGACCTGCAAAGACAGAAATAAAATTCTAGAAATCATCTTGATACTTGATCGGCATCAACTGACTACAAGGAAAAAGGCATGAACTAGAAAACCCTCCCCAGACAGTTTAAAGTTCATGTTTATCGAACGAGCAATGAAGCAAAACATACTAATTTTCGTCGATTCTGCTTTGCTTTTTGAAGTTCGCTTGAACAAAACCCGTTCCCAAACACATACAATTCAGCCTACAAACTGATGACTGTATGAGATCAACACAAAATTGCCAAGTCGAGTTTGTGGAAGTCAATCTCTACGGGCTCGCTAGAGAAAAGCCCTTTCCCAAACAAATACAAATCGTCCTACGAACTGATTATTGTGTGAGACGACATGAATTTGTCAAGTAAAGCTGCGAGAAGTTCATCTTTACTAATCTTATCAACTGATTTCCGAGACATAATCAAATTAGAGAGCTTGCAGAATACGATCAAATTGCTACAAAATTGTGAGAAACGATCGAAGGTGCGCACCTGGAAAAAAACGAAGTGGATCGGTTGGATTTCAATGCATGCTCTTGCGATCTCTGGATTGAAAACAATAGACGAGATATTTCATCCTCCTTCCGCCGCCGGATCTGGGCGACGCTGGGGTGTGGGTGGGGGAGTTCGCTGCCGCTGAGGTGGGCAGTGGGGGGGTTTATACTTTGGAATTTGGAAATGAGGACTATGCGGTTATGTTTAGGGATGTGCATGCGGTCTGACCGTATCAGACGGCCCGGTTTAGTCCGGTGAACCGTAAATTTTCAAATCTTTGACGTTGATCGACTGTGATTGTCCGGTTCAACACGGTTTTCCTCCCCTACTCATATGTGGCTCGTTAAAGTTTGTTTAATGGTATTTTATTTATGGCGTGTTTTTTTTATTTTAGTTTATTTGTATTTTATTTAGTTTATAATTTTTTATTTTAATTTTTGTGAGTGTTTACTTGAAGATTGGTTGATTTATCTATGAGTTTATTTGTATTTTATAAACTATCCAAAAATAAACTTATCAAATCTAGGTTATTTTTGTTTGGATGAGTTTATTTTTGTTTAAAACCCGATTTTATTCTTGTGATTTTTCATCCCGATATTCATTGTCCATCCCTGAGTATGTCACCTTATTCTTCGATATTTTTAGGGGCATAAGTGTTTTTTGAAGAAAAATAAACCCAAAAAATAAACTCCAAGTAAACAATCTTACATGATTTATTTATATAAACCCGTGAAAAAAAAAACCAAAAATAAACAATAAACTCATTTATTTATAAACCTGGAAATAAACCAATATGAAAGTAAACAAGCCCTTAGTTTATAAGTTTTGGGTTTAATTTTCATGAGTGTTTATTTGGAGATTGGTTTATTTTATATGGGTTTATTTGAATTTATAAACCACTCAAAAATAAAATCCTCACACCAAAATTATTTTTGCTTGGATGAGTTCATTTTTGTTTAAAACCGTGTTTAACTTTGTGTTTTTACATCATGATATTCTTTGTTCATCCATGAGTATTCAACATTATTCTTCGATTTTTTTAGGGACATAAGTGTCTTTTGAAATAAAATAAACCTAAAAATAAACTCCAAATAAACAACCTTAAGTGATTTATTTATATAAACTCGTTGAGAAAAACCCGAAAATAAACTATAAAGTCATTTAGTTTATAAACCCGGAACAAAAAAAAAAAAAAATAGGCAAGTAAACAAACCATAAGATTTTTGTCATTATTTCGTTGAAGGTAACAAGACTAGATCAAGAATGAGACGATTGGAAATTTGAAGGCAATTAGGCCAATCTTGAACAAACGTAAGTAGAAGTCTCTCAAAACCTTCCTTCACCGTATTCTAAAATCAGTTGTTTTTTTTATTAAATCTCAAGACACTCTTTTTCAATCACAATCATTAAACTCAAACTAAACACCATATATAAGCCGTGTGATCATGACATTGGATTAAAAAAAAACCTAAAAACTATAGTTAAACACAACCTAATAGTTATTAGTAGGGATGACAATATGAACCACAACCGGTGGTTATCCGACAAATCAAAGCATATGGACGGTTAAAAATCCGGTAAATTAATGTTGGAATTTGGGTGATGGTTGACCGGGTGATCGTTTGGTTTGCGGTTCCGGGTGAGGATATTGAAAACCATCACCTAACTCGGCGGTCACCCGAGGTTTATCCGACAATTTACTTAAAAAACGAAATTACTACTCTCCTACTAAATTAAACCATGAATTCCTAAACTGAAATATTTCAAGTCCAAATAAGCGACAGAAGCCAAATGCGGAACAAGTTGAATATTTGTATAAAACAATTCGATTTTTTAGTTATAACTTAGTTTCAAGCTAATGTTGATTCGCGTTTTAAGGAGACATGTGATTTTGAATTGCTAGTTTGTCAGTTGTCACTTGGGTGATCGAGTTATTGAATTATTGTATTATGTTATATATCGTTGTTTGTATTGAAAGTCTCTTAATTTTTAGGGTGGACGCAAAAAAAAGTCCGACCCACCCGATCACCCATCATCCGGCCACTTGTCATCCGTAGTTATTGGTGCAAATGCTCTCTCACGTACATTACATGTTCTAACTTCATGTCTCATTCTTCTTATTGGCTCGCCATTAATTAAACAATAATTTAAAACTTTAGGATGGAGTGAGTCAATCCGATGAGTGAGATATGAAGTTGGAGACAAATAACGAGATAAATGTTTTGCACTTAATAGTCATCCGTAGTTATTAGTATTTTCAATTTTCAGAAGTTCAAACCCAACCTATTTAATAAAGCTCAGCCCACTTGAGTTACACAAGCCAGACCCAAATCAAAAATACAAAACTTGTGTTTAGTGAGTTTTGATCTTTATATGACATGTCTTCTCTCCCACTCATATATCAGCTAGACTAATTGAAATTGTTAATATATTGTTATGTTTTTCTTAAAGTTATACTTAATCTATACTTACACAAACTAGTATTACACATACATAACTTTCAGGTTTACAAAAATTCGTAATTACCCAAGACCTCTTTCAATTTACACAAGTCGTCTCGAGTTACACAATGTCCGTCGTTTACACAAGGTTGAGTTACAAACGCCCAATCGAGTTACACAAGTTCAACCGAGTTACACAAGCTCAATCGAGTTACACAAGGCATCAATCGAGTTACACAAGCCCAATTTGCCATTTACACAAGCTCAAGGTCGAGTCATACTTTTTTAAATTATGCTTACTACGTAATGTTAATCAATTTTAATAATACCCAATTTCTAATTATTTATAATTATCTACATTAGAAATCTCAAAAGTTTTTTGTTCCCTCTAACTAAAATTATGAGACAAATTTTATAATTTAACAAAAATAATATGCAAAAAAAATTTGTTTTTTTTTGAAAAAATTTGGAAAGCGGTTAGGTTGGTTACCTCCTAGAGGTAGTCCAACCTAAAGCATCCTTGCGGATGAGAACACGAAGTTCGGGATCATCAGAAAAAATAGTGTTGGGGGTCGAGATTCCCAAATGAGTCAATCGGTCAGCAACACAGTTCAATTCTCTGAATACATGTCTGATCTGGATTTCGTCAAAAAAAAAAGATTCAGTTTGGAGTCGGATATAATCATCTCGACATCCCATGGACAACTCCGCAAACTTGGAGTGCCTTGATAACACACAGATTATCACCTTCGATTTCAATCTTTTTTATTTGTAGTCTAATTGCCTCTTGTAAGCCAGCTTAAAAGTGAAAGCTTAAGCTTTTATAACCGAGTTACAGTTGTTTTTCTTTGCATCAAGGCTAACAACTTCTCCGTGGTGATTTCGAATCACAAAGCCAATGGATGTTAGACCCGAGTCGAGTTTTGAGCCGTCAAATTTAAGTTTATGGAAACCCGGTTGTAACGCCCGGAATTTTATTAATTTAATTCCGGACTTGGAGCACCTTGTAGTTATCCCGTAATCCCGAGATGCCGAGAGCCGGGATTTATTCCTAAGAAAATCCCGAGCCGACTCGTCGTTTTTCCCTTTTTGCCGCTTTCCGACCTTTCGTTCCGAATCGAATTGACAAGGGGTCATTTCCGACCCCTCGTTCCGGGCAAAAGGGACAAGATGGCTGTTGTCCCATCTTAGCAGCCTTGTCCCCTCCCTCTCTCTCCTCTCTTTCTCTTTCACGTTTGATTCACTCTCCACTCTTCCTCTCTTTGCTCCCTTTTGCTCTATTCTCTTCTTCCACTTGGATTGCAACTCTTGCATGTGTGGACTGCAGTGGAAGGATTCCAGATCAAGTTTGGTAAGCTCCTTCCTCTCCCTCCCTCTCTTCTTGTTGTTTTTCCCCTTTCTTCTTCCCTCTTTCATCCATAGCCATGGATGAAGCTTTTGAGAGCTTTTTACTCAACTCTTTGCATGGCTGCGTTCTTAGCTCGATTAGGTCGTGGAGAGGAGCCTAAGATCAGTAGGGAGTGTTTGGAGAAGACCCAGCAAGGAAAGAAGGACTTTAGAGACAAGGATCTAAGATCGAAAACGAAGAAGACGACGTTCTGCAGCACGACCGCGGGGCAGATCATCACGGCCGCGGACAGCCGCAGGGGCGGCTCAACACGGCCGCGGGAGCGGCACAACACCGTCGCGGGTGCGGCTCGGCGTGGCCGCGAGGGCGGCGACAGACCCACGACCCAACACAAGGCCGCGGGTGCGGCGGCGGACGGCCGCGGGTGCGGCAGCACAAGGCCGCGGGTGTGGCGGCGGAAGGCCGCGGGTGTGGCGGCGGACGGCCGCGGGTGCGGCTGGGCTCCGGCGCGTGCGCGGCTCGGCAAAACCGCGGGGGCGGCTCCTGGCAGGCGACGCAATCCTCCGCGGGTGCGGCTCCTGGCAGGCGACGCAATCCTCCGCGGGTGCGGCTCCTTGTTCCGCGGGGCGGCTCCTGTGTCCGCAGGGGGCGCCGGCTTGACTCCGCGGCTGCGGTTTCGGCAACAATAGATCCCTCCTCTCCTTTCCTCTTCGTTCCTTCCTTAGTATTGATGTTGGATCTTGTTAGTAGCATGCCTAGGATGGATCTAGAGTAGCTTGGAATGCCACTTAGTGGTTGTGAACCTAGGAGCCCTTAAGGCTCGATGTAAGTGATGGATATGAGCATGTGAGCATGATGGACCTTCTAGGCTAGCTTGTGCCTCTTTGGTTGAGGATTACTATCTTGTGGAACTATGGATTGTTGTGGGCTGTTGCATGTGTTGAGAGTGTGATGAGTACTTGGGACCTAGGATGCGTTTCCTAGTTTGAGGGTTAGGTGATCTTGCGTAGATCACTAGAGTGAAGTCTAAGACTTCTTGAGTGTGAGTATGTGTTGATATGCATATCTCTTGTGAGCAGGTTGTGGGCTTCCTCCTTAAGGAAGCAAGAGTGTGGTTGACTTGGGTTTGGTGACGAGGTAAGTCTCCGGACTTACTTAGCTCGTATTTTATGTATTGGCATTGCTGTGTGTTTGGTGGTGTGTGTTTATGTTATGTTATAACGATTAAACCGGTAATTAGGACCACCGACCCTATATGTATATGTTGGCCCAAGTGTATGAGAACGGGCGGTGACATCACTGCCTAGCCTTGACTGAGGCTAGGAGGATCTTGGCGACTAGCCCGGCAGGTATACGGGCGGGTGCATCCGTGCCATCCCTTGCCGGTAAGTAGGGACCGAGGCGAGACCATTGGGGTCTCGTGTCACAACAGAAGTTG
The DNA here is from genome assembly GCA_002319775.1 of Fagopyrum tataricum. NCBI lineage: Eukaryota > Viridiplantae > Streptophyta > Magnoliopsida > Caryophyllales > Polygonaceae > Fagopyrum > Fagopyrum tataricum. The sequence continues at coordinate 8,217,042 of CM008285.1, read as the reverse complement.
AACTAGAATGGAATACGACTTAATAATGAAAGATAATAAACCGGACTTGTGTGATTTATGTTTTGTGTTATGGATGTGTTTGTGCCTTCACCGCTTTTCTAATACCTAGAATATTAGCTAACGGTTTTAAACCGTTTGTGTAGATGACTTGCAGGTTAGGGATGCCGCCGAGTGAGGTGGAGGAGTGGACAACCGGGGTCTCCGTACATTATAAGACGGGGATGGTTTTGGGTCATGTTGTATATCGTTTGTTTGGGAATGTTGTTATACGTTTTAGACTTTCGGATCGGGTTTGTGTTGTTTTGAGGACTCGGCTGAGTTTCCACTTTGTATTTGTTACTTTTCGTTTCCATATGCATTAAAAACGGTTTTTAGTTTTCGCCTTTATTTGTGCCTTGTTGGAAGGTCCGGTGAAATTGTTGTCAGGCTAAGGGTCGGGACCCATTGTGAGGTCTCGCCCAGTAGCACCCGAGTCCCGCGGATTTGGGGTGTTACACCGGCTTTGGTTTATCCCACTTAATGTTGTGTTTTTTACTTTTTATCGTATTTGTGTTGTTGTTGTTTGTCTGTTTAATATCATAATCCTCTTCATTAATGATTTTGGTTTTCCAAATGTGGATTTGGTTTTTAATTAATTCAACAATCTTATTATCTGGGCCAAGAGGTTCATTATTAAAGATATATGATCTTGTTCCTGAAAAACCAGATACTCCACCATATAGTAGCGAGACATGCGAACTTGTTTATTCCAATTATATTTTTGATTTCTTGTAAGATTTCACGCGCTTTCTTACTTTGGATTCTTATTTTGTTAAGATCGTTCACGATTGTTTTATCAAATTTGTTAATGATTTGTTTAGTGAAAGGGCATTCAATGATCAGGTGTGATAAGTCCTTTAAGTGATGGTTGCAGAGTTCGCAATGCCTTGTAACAACAATCCTTCTTTCATCAAGTTTTGCTTTAGTTGGAATTCCGTTTACATACATTTTTCAAATGAAGTTTTTGATTTTAGGTTGAGTATCAAGTTTTCAAATCCATTCACAAGAATTAGTTAGTTGGAAACCTGAATCATCTTCAATCATTTCGGAAGCAGATTTAGTAGTGAACCAACCATTTTTACTACATCTCCAATATAACTTGTCCTGAAGGTCGTTTTTGGAAATGATTGTTTCTATTATTTTTTCTCTAATTTGTGGGTTGATGATATTTTGTAGCTCGCTATCAATTTTATTGGTATCCCAATTTTTAGAGTTGTTGATAAAGTGACTAACTTTGATACTTGTGTTAATTTGGCTGGTGTTTTGAATCATTTTTATGAGTGGTGTCGTTGTTACCCAATTATCATGCCAGAAATTGATGGTATTTCCATTTTCGACTTGCCATATAATACCTTTTTTGAAATCAGGTTTAAGTTTCATAAGGTTGTTCCATTGCCATGAAACTGAACCTTTCTTTACTAGTGGATAATATTTTGGTTTTTCACGTACTTTTCATTTATGGTTTTAACCCAGAAGTTGTTTCGTTCTGCCATAATTTTTCGTAAAAGTTTCATTTGTAGTGCTTTATTTGTGATCATGGATTTTCTTAGTTTCATACCGTCATTCTTTTTTGATTTACAAATTGCATCTCAAGAAATGATAGGTTTGTGTTGATCTCCTTTATTCCAGAAGAATTTTTTGTATGTTTTATCTAGATCATCCAAACTAGTATAATACCCGCATCGTGTGCGGGTTTGGATTCAATATATTGTTATTATAAGTTTATATGTATATTTTAATAAATTAAAGTTTCAAATACTATGAAACTTATCAAAAATAATATGCTCTTTAAATAATTTATGATAGAAATTTTCAAAAGAAATTATTGTAATAATTTAACTAAATAAAAAAGGTCACCTACTTATAAATTATTAATCTTAAAATGGAAATTTTATTAACTATATGACGAAATTATAGAAAAAGATATTAAATTTTCCTAATCTAAAAAGAGAAAAATGGGGGACTAGGGCTTTTTTGGTTTTATAAATACCAAGTAGGCTCTTCTCATTTTTCGAATTAAAAAAGTCTATGCCATTTTGTAATGTCCTTATTTTAACAAGGGTAATGTCGGTATTTTGGATTTTTAAAAAGAAAAATAAATAAATAAATAAACCCTAAAATATGTGTTCTCCTCTTCTTCTCTAGAGTTCTCATCTTCTTCTCCAGAGTTTTTCCATTCTCGGCGCTGAAATCTCGTTCCTCTCCTAACCTTCTTCTTCATCAATATATTTATCGTTTGCGATTCTCCGGACCTGAAGGTGGTTCCGATTTCCCGAATCGGCACAAGAATAGCTCCTCCCAACAACGAAGGCGAGAGGTGGCGTTTGGTGTTGCGCCAACCGCCGCCTTCGCAATTGCCGCCTTTGCAACTGTTGCCTTTGCCTCGTCCGGGAATGGAGCATATCGCCTCCATCCTTCGTCGTAGTTCACAACTGTCTCCATTATTCTCTCTTCTTCGTTGCCCCGCTAAAACTTGCACAAAACCCTCGCCATTATTCTCTAGATCCGGTACTGTTTAAATCAGGTTTGCTATTTGGTCTATATCTCACATATTGTTTGTTTATGTCAAGGGAATTCGATTTTGTTGTGTCCATACCAAGTAGATCTCTTATGCTTGGATGAGCGGAGATGTTGTTATTTAAGTATTACTGGGAACGCGTGTTAACACACTGAAGCATGATTTATGCCTTTAATTTAAAGAAGACAGATCTGACTTCAACTGATTAATTGTAAATTAAAGTGATGAAACACAAGATTAGCCGTATGAACACAAACACAGATCTGACTTTAGTGTGAAGAAAACTTTGGGCTAGCTGCCTAGCTGGCAACTTAGCATCTCTTTTGAAAAAAAACGCTCCGATGGCCTTGTGTTTCCATCATTAACTATCAAAGTCGAGTCCTTTGTTACTGCCACTTTCGTTGCAGTCCCAAGCAAATCCTTGCCAGCCTTTTCCAGTGTTAACCCCATGTCATCTCTTATGACAATTCCTACATTGATGTTGTGAAAATGAAATTCTTCATCACTTTTTCCTATAAATTTGATTGTTTGGCTTTTACAATATAACATATTTTAAAGTCATTTTACATGATTTATAAACTACAAGCTCAGTGATAAAATTGCTTAAGAAGGAGATAAGTTCTACACGTAATCATTTTCTGTTGGTTAAGATAGCAATATCATCCAAGTAATGACTTTTGCGTTCAAAAAAAGCAGGAGCTTTGACAACAACTGTCTACAAAGAACCCTTAAGCTCCAAACACGAACCAATTAACATCAGAATCGCCCCAATCAAACGCCTCTTTCACAATCCTTGCAATTCGAATTGCCGATCGACGTCCTTACGATGAACATGATCCGAGAGCTAATACATAGGGGCCTGCATCGCCTCCTTACTAGGTCAAGGCGGGACAGAGAAGTATTGACTCAAGTGGCGATGGTCTAGGGCTTGAGCTTGTGTAACTCGATTGCGCTTGAACTTGTGTATCTCGATTGCGCTTGAACTTGTGTATCTCGATTGCGCTTGAACTTGTATAACTCAAATGGGCTTGTGTAACTCGATTGAGCTTAGACTTGTGTAATTTTGACCTTGTGTAAAGGACGGGCTTTTGTAAACGGCGGAAGTGTGTATTTGAAGCTTAGACTTGTGTAACCTGACTTTGTGTAAGCGACATATTTTTGTAAACGACGGAAGTGTATTCTATTTGAAATTGTGTATCAATATTGTGTATTAACATTCGGTTTTAAGTATAACATTACAAAAAATAATAATGGAATACACAAATTCAACTAGTCCAATTGGTATAAGGGTGAGTCTCTCATCTAGAGTTCGAAACCCAATAACTATAAGATTTATTAATATTTTGTATTGGGTCCGGGTGTCGGCTTGTATATTGGGCCCCGGACGCAGGTGTAAGCTTGTTTATTCGGTCCGAGCTTAGGCTTGTGTATTGGGCCATGTCCTATGCTTGTGTATTGGGCCATGTCCTATGCTTGTGTATTGAGCCATGTCCTATGCTTGTGTATTGAGCCATGTCTTATGCTTGTGTATTGGGCCATGTCCTATGCTTGTGTATTGGGCTATGTCCTATGCTTGTGCATTGGGCCCTGTCCTATGTTTGTGTATTGGGCCCTGTCCGAAGCTTGTGTATCGGGCCCTGTCCTATGTTTGTGTATTAGGCCCTGTCCGAAGCTTGTGTACTGGGCCCTGTCCGAAGCTTGTGTATCGGGCCCTGTCCGAAACTTGTGTATCGGGCCCTGTCCAAAGCTTGTGTATATGGCCCTGTCATAGTCTTGTGTATTGGGCCTTGTCCGAAGCTTGTGTATTGGGCCCTGTCCGAAGCTTGTGTATTGAGCCATGTCCGAAGCTTGTGTATTGGACGTAACATTTCTTAAAACAATTGGGCTTTCATTAAACCAATTGGGTTTGAGCTTTTATTAAAACACTTGGGCCTTCATTAAATCAATTGGACTTGAGCTTTTATTAAAACATTTGAGCTTTCATTAAAACAATTGGGTTTGGACTTTCATTAAACCAATTGAGTTTGGGCTTAAGTAATTTCATATTCCTAATTTGCCCTTTCATTTAATCTTTAAAAATAAGTAAATGGGGCCTAATTTGTCCATTGATATGAAAAGAAGGCCTACTTAGTGCTCATTTATACAAAAAGGGCATACTCTCCCATTTAACCCATCTAAAAAATCACATTTTATTCAAATAATTTTTATATATTAAAGGTCATCTACTTATAAATTATTAATCTTAAAATGGGAATTGTTTATTAACTATATGACAAAATTATAGAAAAAGATATTAAAATTTTCTAATCTAGAAAATCACATTTTATTCAAATAATTTCTATATATTAATTTTATTTTATTTATAGAATTTTAAAATACATCTTTTAAATCTAAAAAGTACGTAAAAAGACTTTGAAATTGATTCAAATTTATATTGAAGTCAGATTTTATTATTTAAATTGTACCTTAGATAATCAAATTATGAAATAGTAGAAGATCGTTGAATTTTCAAAATGATCCAACTAATAATACTTCAATAGTTAAAAAATAAAATTTGAATATCATTAAGACTTATTATGCAAGTTTCCCGTTGCTAATATTTATGTTTGATGTATCGCTATATGGAATTGGTTAAAAATTATTAGAACCTAGTGTTTTTTTGGTTTATATATGTAAAATGGAAGATTGAATATTGTGTACATAACCATTCTTCGTAGCTTCGAACCAAAGTCGTTTTTAGTATGCCATCCAAGTTACATCTAAGAGCTAATATTTAAGTCTTTAAGATAACTGATATTGAAGTATGAGAAAGGATGAAGTATCCTTAATTACTCTTATGAATAATTCATATCTAATAATTTGAACCTCTCTAATTGAACGTGAAAAAAAAACGTGAGATTAAATTAGTGTTCAAAAGTTATTTAACCTTTTTTTTCCAAAAAATTTTTTATATGATTTTATCATAAACAATTTTTTACTTTGAATTATTTTTAAAAATTAAGTTTTTCAGCCATTTAAAACTGAATATTTTTCTAAAAACAATTTGACATTAATTATGGACTTTTGATTTTAAAAAGATTTGTTAAGATAAAATTAAAATTTTAATTTTAACAAAATTCAGAATTATCGATTTTAGCCAATTTTTTTTTTGAAAATACGATTAATAATAACCAAATCTTAACAACATCACATTAGTTATCAATTTTGATCGCTAGATTCAAATCACAAAAAAATCTAAAAACAAAATAAATTATTTTCTTAACCATTACCAAATTATATAATTAATTGTTTTAATTGTGTTAGCAAGCATTTTTTTAAATTCGATTTTTTTATTCATATTATTGAAGAGATATTACTTGATTAAAAAAAAGATGTTGGCTGAGAAAAATCATGGCGGCGACACGTGGCAAAAAGTGCGTCCGCTTTAATATATATAAGATTATGGTTTGGTAGCATAAAACTTTGTATAACAAAAGTCAGTTTAGCCGCCAAGTTATGTTTTATGAGAATATTTCTCCCTTTTTGTGATAAAGAGTTTGCTTTCCATTTTAGCCGCCAAATTATGGCTTGGTAGCATAAAATTTGTAATTAAACATAAATTAAACTACTAACCCATTTCTTCTTCTTTGTAGGTTTAGGTTGCTACTCGGCGGTAAGTGAAAAAATAGTCTAGGTTGTTTACTTCAGAAGGATAAAATTTGAGTAAAATCAATAGGACACTTGTGAGCAATTACAAAATTTTAAATGATAGATAAACCTAATCGTGATAACACACAAGACGGATGAAAGCAAACACTGCTCCACACCGGCCGAAGCATCTCTCGCCACCATGGATCGAAGTAAACGCAACCGTGGATGAAAGAAAACGGCGAAGCATCTCTAGCCGCGGCGACGCTTCTTGCTCCCTTCTCTTCCACCAACGATGCTCCATCGTACCTCTGCCACACGCAACCATGGCCGCGGGCATGTGAAGGTACTCCAACGCCACCGTCGGATCTGACCGAAGTTTATCGCCCCCTCTTCTTCGACGGTTGAAGGCACTTCCGAGAAGGTTCCGAAATGAGGTAGGATTTCGGAATGGACGGCTAGGGTTTCATAATGGGATATGTTTCTTGTAACTCGATAGGAAACGTATTTATAGGGATTTTATTTGCAATTTACCTTTTTACCCATTTCATTAATTAATTTTAAAATTAAAAAACTATCAAATAATTTATTTATTTTGATTAGAACTATCAAATAAATGAAGGGGACCTAGTTTGTATCTGGAAAACAAAAAAGGTCTTATTGCCCCATTTTTCTCAATAAAAATGTACAACAAAAGGAAATAAAAAAAGAAGAAGAAAGTACTCCGTTCACAAATATTTGTCGCTTTAGCTTCCCACTTTTGTTAAAGAATATTTATCATTTTAAGCTATTTTGGCCTTCACTTTACACATATACCCTTCCAATCATAATTAATTAGTTAATTGTGATTTTTAATAAATCATAAAGTAAATGAATGATTAAGGTTATACAAATATATTTCATAGTCTCCTAATAAGTGTACAAAATGCTAAAACCTTCACTATTGTCCAACAACATCTCACAACCTTAAAAGATTCAAAACGGGTTTGAGGTATACTCAATCTTACATCCTAAGTCAAAAATCTAAACTACACTTCTTTCGGAAATCGATCAAGTGCCCTACTTTGGCCTACGATACCACCCTTCTACTAAATCCCAAAAATTCCGAGAAATTTCTCAAAAGTACTATGCTATGTCTACTTTTAGCTAGGATGATCAAAATCTAAAAACATCCATCCATAAGATTCCCACAAAATTGCAAAGTTGCTTACAAGAACACCAAAAATCCTTAGCCAAATTTTCTTATATTCTTCAAAACTGAGTTTATACCCTACTTTCCGACATCATAAATCCAAATCTAACCGTTGGATTGTTCCCAAATTTTAACACCATAAACTACATACTTCCATATAAAACATATCAAAAATTCAACGGTGGATGATGAGTTTAGAGTAGCTAAATATGATCCTAAAGTCGACGGCTCGAGAGGTGATGGAGATTTGGCTCTGCTTGCTTGACTCGGTTGTTGCGGCTCGTCTGACGTTACAAGAAAGAGGAAGATCACTAGTGAGGTTCTTGCCCAGATACAACCACGGAGGAGATAAAGGAAGTACGTGGGTTACCTCCAACTACACTGTTGTCGACCCGGAAGCAAGGTGATGACTCGTTTTTGGTTCGTTGACAAGGGCTTGACTTGACGTGGCTCGACCCTCCTACAGTTCAGAGGTGAAGGTGGTTCGATTGAGTTCAAGAAGAAGAGGAAGAACGTGTATAAGGTTGCGTCCAGAGGCTTGCAAGTGTGACGACGAGAGAAAACGACTTACATGACTCAGCCGAAGTGAAGAGAGGGCATGTCTTGAAGTTGGTGCCGGCTATGGAGAGAAGAGAGTCCCTGCGTGTAGATGAGGAGCATAAATGAAGAAGCGGTACACACGTGAGGAGGTGAAGACGATATAAGATTCCGCCGTTGTTGTGTGGAATGAGAAGGTCTCGGGCGCTGCTTCCGTTGTGTGGAGAAGAAATCGAAGGAGAGATGTTGGAGCGTAACTACTTGATTGAGGAAAGCGGAATTGTTATCCCGAGTGGTTGTTGGTTGAGGACAAAGAAGGTTCAAAGAAGAAATGAAAGGCCCGTTCCTTGCCAAGCCCGAAAGAAACTAGGCTGGCATGATCTTTGTTATGCACTAGAGGAGAGAGACATGTGAGCCGGGAGAAGAAGGATTACAAATGGCCCGAGACAGTAAGGTGGACAAGGAAGAGAAGCGCCCAAAATCAAATTAAACCAATTGAGTTCGGTTTTATTTGATTATAAAATGGTACTTCGATCGGTTATCGGGACAAAAACAAAAAATTTCGGTTATTATAGATACTAAGAAGATGATACCTATGAAAGTTTACTTTTGGTTTTAATAGTAGTATATAAATAGATTAAATGTCTTTTAATTTTTTTTTGGCCAATTAAGTAATCCATGACACCTACATATGTTTTACTACATGACACTCTTTAAATTTGGACTATGGGCTGACGCTCAGCATGTCCTTGCTTATGGGCTGGGCTTGTTTGGATTCGTCCCAGGTCTATAAGTTAATGCAAGATTAAATTTATGGTTTATGCACGACTAAATACATATTTAATCCACGACTAAGTTCATAATTCATGCATGACTAAATAAATGCACGCCTAAATATATAGTTTATGCACGACTAAATACATAGTTCATCCACAACTAAGTTCATAATTCATGCAAGACTATATAAATGCACGACTGAATACATAGTTCATGCACGACTATGTACATAGTTCATGCACGATGAAATACACGCACAACTAGATACATAGTTCATGCAAAACTAAGTTCATAGTTCATGAACGACTAAGTTCATTGTTCAAATTTTCTTAATATTTTATTTCTATATCAATCGGATCCTATATTCCTATTCGCCATGTATCTCTTAATTACTAGTTACATGAATGATGCAATAATTACATTGTGCGATTACCATTTATAATTGTTAAATCTACTACATCCATTATTTAATTCGATGACTTATAAACATTAAATCTACTACATTCATTATTTAATTCGACGACTCATATTCGTTATTTATGCTTTGTACTGGATCAATTGATTTAATAACGATGTAAATGAGTGGTTTGGTGGGATAAAAAATGAAACCCATTATAAAAAAAAACGTGATGATACAAATGCGTGTGGTCTATTATAAATTTATAATACATGAATTAAAAAAACTCTTAAAAAGGAAAGTTTAATCGGTTGGTTAAAAATATTATATCTGATCCAATTTATACAACCAATATACTGTTGGTTCAATCAATTGTAAATTTGACATTATTAGAAAAAAAAAACTATAAGCAAGTTTTTATTTTTATAATATAGGATATGTTATGCATAAAATTTAGGAATTTTCCTTTAGTTGAAAAATATAGATGTAGAGAACTTATTAATATTATTTTTAAATAATGATGTTGTATATAGATAAAATTATTATAAAAATAGAGACAAAATACTTATTATGGAATTAAACTAGGTAGTGTTTTTAAGATTTGTTAAATCATATCATCGTTATTATTCGTCGATCAAAGATCTCCAAAAACGAATATGTTGTATCACTAAAAAGTTCCCCATTTACAAATATCACAAAACATATGAGATTTAATTTAATATTTAAATATATATTATAACATTCATCTATAAATATTAATTAATGTTTGTATAATTTACCATTAATATTACACGACAAGGATCTCAAATAACACACCGATAATTATAGTAAAAAATCACCATTGCAGTTTTTGATTAGTTAGCAAGACTTGAATGAGAACGTAAACTTAAATGAACAAGTTTATCGAGATTTATGTAAGAGTAATTGATTCTCACTTATTTTTATGTCGTTGCAAACGTTTTTTAAAAATTAGTCGGGCATGACACATCGGTTAAACTAGTTAAAAATATATTTAGAATTATTTTTACAAATTATTTTATGGATTATACATTCTACCTAACTATTTCCAAATAAATTTTAGATTTTAAAATGTTAAGAGTGATGTAAGCGGATTTAGTAATGTATACAGACATTTGTATATGTTTTTTTTTTCATTTCCAGCTGTTACTGTAAAAATATCCCGTTTACCATAAATAACGATCTAACCCTAGTCCCTGCATTTTACTTATTACTCACTTCGGTGCCACCTCTCCTTTTGGCTCTGCAAATTGTTCGTATTGGTGGTGATTGTCGAACTCGACCTTCCATTGTTAGCGTTCCCTGCGATTCCGGGGTTCGATCGTTTGTCCGTCCGTCTCGGGTGAGTCTGCTTTTGCCTAGGGTTTATCGACTTGTTGCCTATTGGTTTTCAACCGCTACAGTCTTTCCTCTTCTGCTTGATTAGTCTTTTTCTATTTCATTGATTATCCTTGTTTCAGCTGTTTTGAATCGGGACTTGATATTTGTCGACCTACGAACTTTACATCAACTTGATGATTATGCTCATTTGTGCTAGTTGTAGTTGATTATCGTCTTGATTGAGCAGTTTTAAGGAGTTCTAGGGTTTTTCTTACTTGATTCTTCGATCGATATTGTCTTCGGAGTCAAGCAGATGATTCACCGTGGAAATAACATAAACATACGTATGCTTAGCATTAGTTAAGACTGTTCAATGCTTTGTGAATTTTGGCATTAATGAATACACACAATGCAAAATGGAAGAAGATAAGGTATCCTTCGTAGTTCGTATGAACCAAACAACTCTACATAGCACTTCAATAGCCTGAATAAAGAACTTGTTAGTTGCAGATCGGCTCAATGAAAATGGGGCTTTTTAATCGTGTTAAAAGTGGAACATAATGTGATATAATTGTCCAGGAGGTCGCTTTTTTGAAATCACAAAACAACTTCCTTGCAGTTGGTTAAGTATGTTCAATTCCAGAGGCTAAAAAGGCCGGATGGTGATCAGTTTGCTTTTTAGTTCGTGACTCCTTCTGCTTCTCTGCATAGGTTTCATCTGTATACTTCTTATGCTCGCGTGTAATTATTTCAAATTGATGATCTAATTTGATCTTTTTTTGCAGAGATTTTTGCATTCTTGGAATTTCAAGATGGCTAATATCGGTTTGGCAGGCATACTAGAGAAGGTATTATCTTCTGTTTATCTTCTTACGGTTGGCATCAATATCTGAAAAACTGCGTTGTTCTTTCACCCTCTTACCCTTTCTTCATTTACTCCCCCTCCCTTCTCCTATATGCATGCAAAACTGTACGATAGGAGAAGGGAGGGCACTAGTTCATATTAGCATTTAATGTTGGAGAATGATACTGTTCTTTGTTTCTAGTCAACATATCCATTTTCTTCTGCACTTGCGATCAATTATTGTCGAAAGAGAACCTATTTTTTGAGTTTTATATGGATCCAGTGGAATGATTTAGATTTTCTTTATTGTCTCAATAACTCGCTTGCAGATGATCGGTAAAGACAAAGATTATCGCTATATGGCAACTTCTGATTTGCTGAATGAGTTAAACAAGGAAGAATTTAAAGTTGATGGTGATCTCGAGATAAGATTATCAAATATTATCCTACAACAACTTGATGATGCTGCGGGGGATGTCTCTGGATTAGCTATAAAATGGTTCGAAAATACTTCTATGTTCCATTTTTATATTTGGGTTTATTTCCTGTATCTGTTAAGATTTTTTTTCCGCCTTCATAATTTTCACAATTTAGAATGAATAGCAAGTGTCTATTTTTCATCTGGAATAGTGATTATCTGGGAGCATGAACATATTGGGTATGCTATGATTTGCATTCAGATTCAGTCACCAATGTTTATCAATAAGCAATAGGAAGTAAAAAACGACACATTAAGGAACTTTTGTGGTGCTTGAAAGTTATTTGATATGGTAGATTGTCTTGTACTACCTTACTACATACTTAGTTTTGCTATGATTTATTTTAGTCTGTAACTTTTCATGTCAACGCAGTCTTGCTCCTTTGGTGAAGAAGGTCAACGACACGAGAGTGCTAGAGATGACTAAGAAGCTTTCTGACAAATTGCTGAATGGGAAAGAGCAAAATCGAGATGTTGCATGCATAGCCTTGAAGACAATTGTGGCTGAAATTAGTAGCCAGACAACTGTAGAAGGTGTTCTTGTTACCCTCACTCCTCAGTTGGTAAAGGGAATAACTGGAAGTGTGAGTATCAATATAATCAGGATTATTGAGTTTGCATCTAAATGCATCATTTAACTTAAACAATTTTTTTAGCTGTGTTTATCTCCTTGTGCTTGTTAATCTGTCTGCTTACCATTCTCTTATCTGTTTCTCCCTTTTGCTTGAAATACTCAACTAATTCTCAGCCGGTTTGTGAAGACCACTATAGCCGAACTGGAACCTTCTTCTATTGCTTTATTATGGACCTTTGTGGTTCACTTAACGAGGATCCACGACTTGTTTGTGTTAACTTCTGCATAGAGTAATGAGGCTATGTCACTTGGGATCAGTGGGACGCGGGATCCCTGTGCTTTGTTGGTTTCATTTTGAAATTTGACATTGCAGACAGAGAAAGGGGGAGAGAAGGGAGGCTTAACCAGCCTGCATCTTTGGTTACTAGTTCTAGACTAGTAAACCGAGAGAGATGACGACCATCGTTATACCTCCTTTACTTTGTTTTTCTACTCGTGAGGGACTCTTTGTTGATACAAATGGGCTGAGTTGGTTGTTGTATAATTATTAAATAACAATATGTGTCAATTTAAAAGGTATCATCTGCCTGGGGAGTCCTGTGGAAGCCTATGTCCTTTTTAGGCTATGTTCTGTTACTATGCATAATTTTGCATTTTTTGTGCTTCATTATACTTGCTTCAAAGACCACAATCTCTTAGGAATACGTTTTGTAAATCTAGATATTCTATCGTAGGTTATGCTACACTCGGTTCAAACGGCCAAATCACTTTCAGTTCGCGAAAGTGGAGTACATTAGTTTTCATGTATCAACCATTCAGATCGATATTTTTGCTATTTTAGTTATATCTTGATTAATTATTTTATGGCATAACGGTATAAGTGAATTTTTAATGGAGCATAAGTGTATTTTTCTTTTCCTAAATTTGGGGAAAAATGACACACTATTGTTCTGTGTGTTCCCAAAATGTACATATAAAATTTCTCAATTGTTAAGCTTTGTAGTTCTTATGCATCCTTTGTTTCTTTTTCTTGTATTCCGTATATGATCTGGACCCCTCCTACTTCTTTTCCCTTAATTGCTTATCTGCGATGCGCTGCACTAATATTTGATTTAGCGTATATTGTTGCCTTTTTCAGGGGATGAGTACAGAAATAAAGTGTGAATGCCTTGACCTTCTATGTGACGTTCTTCACAAATATGGCAGCCTTCTGGTGGCACACCATGATGATCTGCTTTCTGCATTGTTGTCCCAATTAAATTCCAATCAGGCTAGTGTTAGGAAGAGAGTCGTTTCATGCATGGGTAAGGCCATTTTGATTATGATCTAGCGGCGTCGATGTTTTGAAATTAATGTTTACGTAATGTAAATGGATTTAGGAAAAATAGGGACCATTTCACTTGTTTATTATTATTTTTCCATATTCTAATGTACATCACTTGTTTTGTGCAGCATCACTTGCCTCTAGCTTGTCCGATGATTTACTGGCAAAAGCCACTGTTGAGGTTGTCAGACTGCTTAAACAGAAGTCTATGAAGTATGAATTGACTCGTACTAATATTCAGATGATTGGGTCTCTAAGGTTAGTAATGGTATCATGTGCCTAAAGATTTACTTAGGATAAATATCACTACTTTGCTGTATGGTTCATTGGTTCTGTTAACTTAAATTCCTGTCACTATGGTTTCAGTCTTCATCTCCTGGTTTCAAATCCTTGTTCTGCTTGCAGAAACGTTATAAATCTTACAACACTAAATTAAATGAAAATACGGTTGCCTTCTGTAAAAATAACAATGTGTTGATTCTACAACAATGGTACCCCTCCGGAAGGAAGTTGATTTTTTTGTCTCCCTTCGAGGTAGAAGTGCCAAAGCAACAAGCTGAAAGGTGCTGTTGTTGTGTTGGTTTCTTTTGCCTAAGCTTGCAGTGTTGTTGCTCCAATTATTCAATAGATTCTGCCTGTTCTTAATTGTTTTATTTGTATGCATATTACATTATTACATCAAATCATGGTTTCGTTTTAAAGTTTGGATAATCATGAATCACCCTTGAATAGTTTTTCTTCAATAGCAGTACTGTTAAAAAGAAATTTACATAATAGTCTCCTAAGTTTTGAGTTGAATAATTTGGGCAAGTCAAAATCCAGGACTTTTCTTGTCATTATATGTTGAATTGTGGTAGCATTTTCTCTTATTATCTCACATGCATGTTGTGAACTAGATTCACCATAATCATCAACTCAGTCTTACAATCTTCTAACTATTCTCTACTTGTGGGTATCCTTGTTCTGGATGTTATTGTTTCAGCCGTGCTGTTGGATACCGCTTTGGACCTTACCTCAATGATACAATTCCATTGTTAATGAGTTACTGCACAAGTAAGGCTGAGATTGATGAAGAGCTTCGTGAGTATAGTTTACAGGTAAGCTTGCTTGGTGTAGTGTGAAGCTATAAGAAGAAAGGGTTGAATTGCTTCTCATTGTTTTGCATTGTTGTACAGGCATTGGAGAGTTTCCTACTCAGATGCCCCAGGGATGTTTCTTCTTACTGTGACCAAATCCTTCATCTAACTTTGGAGTTTCTTAGCTATGATCCCAACTTCACGGATAACATGGAGGAAGATACAAATGATGAAAGTGCCGAAGAGGATGAAGATGAGTATGTTGCTCTTATCTCTTACGTGCACACACTATCTAATTTGGTGATATGTTTTGATCTTTCACTTAAAACAGTTTTACATTGCTCTGCTATGATCTGAATTTTCTTCGAGGAAGTCCATTTTGTAATACGAGTTGTTGGCTCGTACACTTTTTCTGCCTGTATGGGCCATGCACTGAGGTCGAAAGAATAGTTCTTAGATCTTTTCTGTATCTTGTGATTACGACAAACATTGATAGTTACTGGAGCTTTATCGTCTTTCCTGTAGTGAGAGTGCGGATGAATATACAGATGATGAGGATGCTAGCTGGAAAGTGAGAAGAGCAGCTGCTAAGTGTTTAGCTGGGTTGATTGTGTCTCGACCTGAAATGCTAGGGAAGCTATATGAAGAAGTATGGGATTCTGGATCTTCTCAACAAGTTTATGGTTATGCAATGCGTAAATTATGGTTATGTTTTTTCCCCACCAAGTTTTTAAAGCTGTAGACGTGAGACGTCTGCAGTGAACCTTAAACCTCTCTTTATGTTTGTAATCTTTTCGTGTATAGGCTTGCCCTAAGCTGATTGATCGGTTTAAGGAAAGGGAAGAAAATGTGAAAGTAAGATTGCTTTGAAAATTTTCATATAAAATCCACGGCGTCTTGTCTTCACTAGCTCACTTTTGTAGTTATTTTCTGTAGATGGATGTTTTCAGCACATTCATTGAGCTACTGCGACAAACTGGTAATGTTACAAGAGGACACATGGACGCAGATGAATTGAGGTTGTGTATTAATTCAATTTTCATTAATGTCAATGATTATATGTAAACATGATTTTTTAGTCTTATGGATGTTATTTACAAAATTGGATAACTTATAGTTCTCTGTTTTCACTTAACAGAAAGATTCTTATTGCACTGAAAATATTTAAAAACAAGATTAAGAATATTCTCATACCAAGACAAAGAAAATTAGGTGTATACACTGCATTATTTGCCGAAATGTATAATTTCTGCTGTTTATTCCAATCTGACGAGCTGATGAACTAAGAATGAGACATATCATTCTTTGGTTTATGGAATTGTACTTCTGTTGACATTTTCCGATTTTGGAAAACCTCGATGTACAGAAACAGGAAAGAAGTAGTCGGAAGTACAATTCAATCTCATTTGCAGTTCATCAGATCTTTGTATTGGAAGAAAAAGATTTCACCTTTTACACATGTTCAAGGAGTATTATATGTTATAGGGAAGTTAATGACATTCAGCTTCTCAGAATCTCATCTAGGATCAGTAGAGTTTATAATAAAACTGGTAATAAGAACAATGAATTCCAAATATAATGGAAAAAGAAAATGGTTGGCCAATCTTTCATGGTTGCTTGTTGAGCTTCTAGCCATATTCTATGCTTTATGCTAGTGTTAGGATGTATGGAACTGTTAGAAGAGTCGTAAGAAGTTCATAAATATAATAGAAGACATCCATGGTTCCTTATTGGATTATTTGCTAGGATTAGGAGTATATGTACTTCAGATGATATAAGTAATGTCTCTGCCAATTGATTCTGTATTTATTTCAATATCTTGTCCCTTCAAAATTGAGGTGCTCAATGTTCCTTTCATTACTGATATGAATCCTACATCTTCCTGAGACAATATTTCCTTTGTCCAAATTTTCCTATAAACAAAGGCAATAATTGAACCTCCTTTCAATGCTTTTTCGTAGGAGTGACGTTAAGGTTAAAATTCTCACTTTCCTATAAACGAAGGCAATATTAAACCTCCTTTTTCCAAGTTTCTTATAAATGAAGGCAATTATTGAACCTCTTTATATAACGCCTTTTCATACAAGTGATGAATATGTTAAGTTCTCAGTTTTCTATAATGCTTGAAACCTTACTCAAAAATTTAAAATTTCTCCAGTCCAAGATGGTTACTAAAACAAGAGGTCCCAAAAATTGTAAAAGCCATCAACAGGCAGCTGCGTGAAAAGTCTGTCAAAACCAAGGTATGAAGCTCTCTATATTACACATCATTGGAATCAAGACATGCACAAGAACCTTCATAATTTGGCGGAGTTAAGAAGTTGATGGTTTCATTTTCATTATATACGGACTTTTCGTATTTTCAGGTTGGTGCATTTTCCGTCCTAAAAGAACTAGTGGTTGTTATACCTGACTGCCTCACTGATCAAATTGGAAGTCTCGTACCAGGAATTGAGAAAGCGTTGCTTGTAAGTTTCTTCTCCTTATGCTTCAGTTTGACTTGAAATTTGTGTGATGTACCTTACTTATACATCCGTTTTTCCAGGACAAATCTTCGACCTCAAATTTGAAAATTGAGGCTCTTGTTTTTACAAGATTAGTTTTGGCTAGCCATTCACCTTCAGTTTTCCATCCACATATTCAGGTAACCTTAAGACCAGCATCTATGTAGTATTAAAACATTTTGTTCTAAATTTGTCAGTGTGCAAAATAATTCATCTACTGCTTTGATCAGTTCTATTTATTTTATTCATTTTAAATCTTTCACGTTCATCCGTTGCTTTGATCCATTTTATTTATTTACTTCACTTTTAGAAGTCTTTTGTTCATCATAATTCTGTTTTTGACTTGTTTCCACTGATTTGCAAATTGCTGAAATAGCCATATGGAACACGTAGCTGTGTCCATAACGGTGTATAGCTTCCATGATTGAATGATAACATTGTATCTCAAATATGTGGTCTAAGTGTGAATTATATAATTCCTTTCTATATAATCCATTTACGCCATAGTTTTCTTTAATATTTTCCAGAATGTAGAGATGTCTAGCTGATTAATCTGATTGACAAAGTACTAACATGTATCATTGTATCTGTGCTTGAAGAATTTTATTCTTTTCTACTTGAGGAAGGGCATACAGAATAATTGTTTCTGCATTTAGTTTCAAACTTTACTGTTGCACAAAATCCTGCATTCTTACACACACACACACACACACACATTCACTCCTTTTTCAGTTTGATTTTCGTCTCTTGTATACTCTTAACACCTCTTGCTAGCTGGTGTTGTCCTTTTTCCGTTTTTTAGTCATTGCTTAGGAATGTGTTAGTCCCCTTTTTTGTTTTACATTATGCCATTATTTCTCCCTATGATTAATTATTTTACATATCTATACAATTTTAATCGATAAATTGCTCTTGCAATTGCTTTGATCAGGCTATTTCTGGTCCTATTTTGTCTGCTGTTGGAGAGCGATATTACAAAGTCACTGCAGAAGCGCTAAGAGTCTGTGGCGAACTTGTTCGTGTCCTACGACCGAGTACTCAGGTTTGATTTTGAAATGTTCATCTTTAAATAAATATTTCTGTTTAATCTTTTTAATAAAAAAGCTTTTCCTTTGCAGAGTACTAGCTTTGATTTCAAACCATACGTTCGACCGATATATAGCGCTATCATGACTCGGTTGACGAATCAAGATCAAGATCAGGTTTGAATAATAAGAGCAAAATTTCCTTCCCTTTGTCGTCACACAGTAAAATA
Source organism: Fagopyrum tataricum (assembly GCA_002319775.1). Lineage (NCBI taxonomy): Eukaryota > Viridiplantae > Streptophyta > Magnoliopsida > Caryophyllales > Polygonaceae > Fagopyrum > Fagopyrum tataricum. The sequence goes on along the minus strand of CM008285.1, from coordinate 8,198,562 downwards.
TGCAGGGTTAAAGAGCAATATATTTTTTCAAACAGGAGGTAAAAGAGTGCGCCATATCCTGCATGGGACTTGTCATTTCAACATTTGGTGACAATCTCTCTGCAGAATTACCTGCATGCCTTCCAGTACTTGTTGATCGCATGGGTAATGAAATTACAAGATTAACAGCTGTGAAGGTTGGTGCTCTACTTATCAATATACACACTTTATTGAAATTTGGTATTATTCCTTTTTTACTAATTTTTTATGAACATGACATTTCACAGGAGATTTTGGCATTTATATGTAATGTATTCTAGTACATTTGTTATATGTTACTTATAGTTCCACTAATGGGGAAATGTGCATACAGGCGTTCTCCGTCATTGCTTCTTCCTCATTACATGTTGATCTGTCTTGCGTCTTGGAGAATGTTATTGCAGAGCTAACTGCATTCTTGAGGAAGGTATACAATTTTTTTTTATTGTGTATGGATATATCGGGTAAGGTCCCTTACTTTTAAATAAAAATTTCAGCAATTTCTGTGTAAATGATAATGCAGGCTAATAGAGCATTGAGGCAGACAACTTTGGGGACGCTGAACTCTATTATTGTTGCTTATGGTGATAAAATATGTTCATCAGCTTATGAAGTGATAATTATAGAATTGTCAACACTCATCAGGTTTGTTTTTTGGGTTCAAGCTATCTTGATTTAGTACTACATAGTCAACAACTATGTGTTTAATGGTTCCCCGTTTGTCAGTGACTCAGACTTGCATATGTCTGCTCTTGCACTGGAACTTTGCTGCACCTTGATGGCAGACAGGAAGTCCAGTCCTGATGTTTGCTTGACTATTAGAGATAAAGTCCTTCCACAAGCATTAACATTGATTAGGAGCTCCTTGCTACAAGGCCAAGCCCTTCTGGTACCTAATCAACTACAGTAGCAATTCTATTTCTTATTGGCAACATATAATTCTAAATAATTCCCCAAAATGTGGCAGGCTTTGCAAAACTTCTTCGCTGGACTAGTCTATTCTGCAAATACAAGTTTTGAGTCCTTGCTGGATTCTCTGCTTTCTTGTACTAAACCTTCCCCGCAGAGTGGTAGCATTACAAGACAGGCACTGTTTTCAATTGCTCAGTGCATTGCTGTTCTATGCCTTGCTGCAGGCGACCAGAAATGCTCATCTACTGTAAAAATGCTGACTGAGATTCTTAAGGGAGATAGCACTAATAACTCCGTGAGTTTTTTTTCTTCCCTTCCTGGTTTCTTTTCTGCCATGCTTTTCTTCAACTTCCATGAACCGTTTGTTGGACTACATTGTGGTGGCATTTCTGAACTGTTTTCAATCATCGGAGGTTAGCAGATTTGAGGATGAAAGAGGGTTTTTTTTTGAGGTATCAAAGAGAAATATGAGTAAACTTCTTCATTGTGATGGAAAGCACATGTCTATTACAATGTGAAGCTACATATAACTGAAAAATAAAAACCTGTAAAGCTTTGCATTAAAGTTGTCTAATCAAGTCAAAGCCTTGAAATGCAACAGTTCTTATTGAAAAAGGATTTATCTGCTAGCAGTGTTAGGTCTGATATGTCTTATTTGGGGATGATTGCTTATTGAATTATTGTTGAGATCTTTTGTTTTCTCTCCAGGAAGTTGCTTCTTAAAATTTTCATTTATCTTTTTCGCATTTTTAAATATAAGCTTAGAATTGAAGCAGCTGAAATAAGTGTTCTCCCATGATTTACCGGGCATTGGCGAACACCTACTAAAAGTACTAATGGTATTTTACAAACAACGCAGTGAGTATGCGACTAATAAATTGACCTGATCTGAACCACAATAAGATAATGGTGAAAAGTATATCTACTAGTTCATCCAAAGGCTGCACCCCATTTTTGTCTGCCTTCAAATTCTCTCTAGATCAGAAGCATCAAGTATAATGGACAAAGCTGAAGAACGTATACAACCGAAACAGGACCTATTGCAGTCTACTTTACTGTGGTTTCCTGAATACCAAATAACTCTCATTTGTGTACTTTATCTCTATCTGTATGTTCATCTATGTTGTATATTTTTGAGTGCTGCTCTGGGTTTCTTGAATTTGATTTAAGCACTGTTATTTGGTGGTTTGTTTAGTTTGGATTCCTAAATATGTGATGTCTATTATTCTGTATCACTTAAATCCTTATACCACATTGGACGCGTTCAGTAATTTTTTTTGTATTGTTGTGCTTTCTTTGTCATAATTTGTAAACAAGTTCACTTCTGATTCTCTAGGCTAAGCAGCATCTCGCATTGCTTTGTTTGGGTGAGATTGGGAGAAGGAAAGACTTAAGTGCACATGCTCATATTGAGAATATTGTGATTGAGTCTTTCCAGTCCCCCTTTGAAGAGATAAAGTCAGCCGCGTCTTATGCTCTTGGAAATATTGCCGTGGGTAATTTGTCAAAGTATTTACCTTTCATTCTGGACCAAATTGATAACCAACAGAAGAAACAATACTTGTTGCTTCATTCACTAAAGGAGGTACATACACTTCGACTTTGAATCTTCACTATTGTGCATATTCATGCTCAAGTTTTGCTGATATGTTGCAGGTTATTGTAAGGCAATCCGTGGACAAATCTGAGTTCCAGAACTCAAGTGTTGATAAGATTATCAACTTGTTATTTAATCACTGTGAAAGTGAGGAGGAAGGTGTACGCAATGTGGTGGCTGAGTGTCTTGGAAAAATTGGACTTATTGAACCCGCAAAGCTTGTTCCAGCACTTAAGGTGCAAATATTAAAATTTTGATTCAATGTTGCTTGTTTGCCTGATTGGGTTATGATGTTTTGCTAGACAAAAGTAACTGCATCTTTTGCCTTTGTGTTTTTCATTTCTTAGACCCGAACAACAAGTCCTACTGCCTTCACCAGAGCAACTGTTGTCATTGCCATCAAATTTTCATTGGTTGAGCGCCCCGAGAAGATTGATGAGATACTGTACCCAGAAATCTCATCATTCCTTCTGCTTATTAAGGATCAAGATCGGGTATCATTACTTTCTCTCTTCTGGAATGTTACTTGCATATTGTTAGTCCACCAAAGAGGTGTACCGGCGTTTGTATAAGCTACATCAGACCTATGATGCCATGTTTACTTATAATGTATCTTGGAACTTGACAATGCTTATGTTATCATGTCTGCCTTATCTCCATCTCTATTTATCATCCAACAAACCCTTCTCAACCTAAATTTTGTTGGGACTGAAGTTAGGATCTGAAGGGCATCTTTCAGCTATTTAATTTCTTGGGCAGCACAGAGCAATTGAAATGCGGTCAAATACATTATACATTTCCTAGCCATTTGCATATTTTTCACACATGTTGATATGAGTTAAATTTTTTTAGCTTTTGAAATTATAATTCTTTTAATATATACACTATGAGATTTGGGTAAATTTTGAAAAGTTGTGTATCCAGGTTGCTGAAGTCACTTCAATACGTGAATGTATTGCCCTTCTATTGCTCATACTTCTGTTTTGCTTCCGAGAAGATCTCACCATTGTTTCTGTATGATGCATTTACAGCATGTCAGGCGCTCAGCTGTTTTGGCATTGAATACTGCTGCTCACAATAAACCAAATCTCATCAAGGGCCTGCTTCCTGAGATCTTGCCTCTTTTATATGATCAAACTGTTGTGAAGGTGAGTTGGCTTATGAGTTTCCTTGTTCAATATGAAAAACATATGCATCATTTTGAAGTTATCAATGGAAAAAAATCTGACTATTTTGGAGAAAGTTGCTTTTGGCATATATGTCCGGATCTTGAAAGTTGCATCATTTTCATCATGTTACTCAACATTCAGTTTTATATGGAATTTGTACAGGTGAAATCTCTTGTTAGCCTTTGGACTAAATCAAAATGTGAAGTTTTTTTTTATTTGTTTTATTTTAATTGAGTATTGTGGATTATTAGGGCTCGGTTTGCGTGTAGGAATTGGATTGTAATCAATAATCGGAATATAATGAGGAATGACCTAAAACACTATATTTGGAAAGATAAGTTGGAAAGACCCAAGCCCATGAAAAAAAATCCAGGAATCATCAAATGAAAAATACTGGAATCACTTGTTCCCTGTGATCACTCATTCCGATACTTTTTTTCTACCAAACACAGGAATCGGTTTTGAGTTATTCCAAAACGGATTCCTTATTCCCTGGGAATCGTACCAAACGAGCCCTTAGATCTATGAAGAAGCAGAAACTGTTAGCTTTTGTCCTTAATTTATCTCTTCTGACCACACATTGTGGTTTCTCTCACAGAAAGAGTTGATACGGACGGTTGATTTAGGTCCTTTTAAACACGTCGTGGATGATGGCCTTGAGTTACGAAAAGCAGCTTTTGAATGTGTGGATACCTTGTTGGACACGTGTCTTGACCAAGTCAATCCATCATCTTTCATCGTTCCTCATCTGAAGTCGGGTCTAGACGGTAAGTGACCCTTCACAGTTTCCTGTTTTACATTTTCCTTCACTTGAATGTTTAATTCTCTTGGTTCAGGATTTCATGTAGATAATTTAAGTTGATCATCTGGCTGTAATTGGCATATCTTTTAGTACCATTCTGTTTTGCACAGAGTTTTCCTTCTATAATTGCTTAATAACAGTTTAATGTACACAAGGGTTTTGTGCATATCTGTTTCCGAAATTGCTGACTGATTTTCCTCCCCAGATCATTACGATGTCAAAATGCCATGCCACTTGATCCTTTCAAAGCTTGCTGAGAAGTGCCCCTCTGCGGTACTTGCAGGTGGTTTTGTGGTTCTTTTTCTGTAAAATGGACACATTTTTTGTTATCATTACTTCGAACTCATTCATAGCATCTGATGTGTCAGTTGTTGACTCTCTGGTGGATCCTCTTCAAAAAACCATATTTTTCAAGCCAAAGAATGATGCTGTCAAACAAGAAGTAGATCGTAATGAAGATATGATACGAAGTGCTCTTCGAGCTGTTGCCTCCCTCAATCGCATAAGGTTTGATTTTTGACACTGATATCTATTATCTACCAGCTCTATACCATGCCTCTTATGTTTTTTTTATGATGAAAAGAAGACAATACACTGTCCTTTTGCATATATGTTTCAATTTGTATAATCCATGTGATGGCCTATTTCTAAGTTCTAATAGAAGAGAACAGATAATTAATTCCTTGTCCCGGCAAAAAAATTGAGTTTCAATCAAATTTTTTGTTGTCAATGTGCCAATTGAAAAATTAATGTCAGTTTGAACATGTCAAAATGTGACTTGACGCTGAGATGCTGACCTAAGAAGACTGGATTTCAGCAGTTATTGTTTTACATGAATCCCAAAGTAATGTTAGATTATAGATTAACAAACCCTAGCTTGACTTCTAAAATGGTTTAACCTGATCCAACTAAGATCATTTTTTATGAATATATTCTTCCTATGTAGATGTATATTTTGTCCTTCACTCTTGTTCGAGGACGTTATGATTGCGGGAAAAACTTGAGCATGATTGTTATCAGTTAGAACTGATGATTACTATAAGTTTGCACTGATTTTTGGTATTTGTATGCATGTTATGTGTTGTTTTTTGCTAACAAATTTTTGTTTTATAGTGTTGTTTGGAAGGGACTGCTAATTAATGGAATTTTGAAGTTTCTTTTTACCAATTAAACCTCATTCCCAACACATTACAACCTTCTTTCATCCAACAAAAAACATGAATAAGAACTCAAACTCGGCTTTTCTTGTGTTTGCAGTGGTGGAGATTGTGGCCATAAGTACAATATCCTTATGAATGAAATATCTAAATCACCCACCCTATGGGACAAGTATGTTTCAATCCGCAGCGAGTGATTAGTAGAACGGCTGTTGTAGTGGGCTCTTTATGCCAAAGCGCTGCACGAGAGCTTCCCCTTTTTGGATAGGACGGCTTCAGTGATGGAAGAGAAGAGAGTATACTGGATGTTCTTGCACAGTAACCTCACCCCTCTTAAGTCTCATCAAACTTACCAATTTCTCAGTGACTAGCTTGTTGCCCCTGTGTTTCTCAACATAGAGTACTTTTATTTTAGCAGGAGATATATTATACATATATAGGCCGTCATAGACTATGAATTTCTTGTACAATGGAGCATTTTTTTGGCTCATTTTAGCCAGATTATTTCTGGTTTGTTATTTTACATTCCGAATCCTATTAGTTTTTCGTTGAATGTCTTGCTTTTGAGTTGATGTTGCCTACCCAAAAGCAACTTTAGGGGATTTATTCAAGAAGCAAACTTTCTGTAGTATGCCAATACCAAGGTTGGTAATCTGTCTTTTCGTCTCAAGGTTATCTACCTTCTGCTGCATGTGCGATTGTGGTGTGTGCTATATCTTTGGCAAAGGATCCTTCGTGATCGTCTAATGTTGTTCTGAACGCCTTTTAGGATGGAGCAAGGGTCGGTGTTTTTCGTAAGAGTACATTTTTTCTGTACAGAGGTTGGCTGGAAGTGGCACTCATGACTGATCTATAGCAAGGAGCAATGATATTGATGCATTGACTAATAATATGGGTTGTATTGTGTGACTTTTTGCTCTAGAAAATCGGAGGGTGAAGGGTGTGGAGATTGGAGAGAGTTACTAGGATGTTCATCCCAAACAAACTGAACAGCTAGTCGAGAAGATGGATAAAACGTCAATAGCCTGATGCCATCTTCTAGACTTCTACGACATAAAGCTATATTTAAGAGAGAGAAGCTATCAACCCACTAATTATAAACAATTAGAGTTGTTTTTGTTACTAAGATGGGCTGCAATTTAAAAGCATCTGTCTATAACACCATAATAGTTGGATGAGTTAGGGTCTGTTATTTTTTTTTGGTGGGAAGTTAAGGCCTGTTTGGTATTAGATTATAGGGAATTCTTTTAGATTAATTGGAGGGGAATATTTATGGTGAGGTGTTTGGTATTAGATGTAGATTATAAATTAGAGTGATTTTTAGTTTTTTTTATTTATAACAGAAATGGATTTTACACTAGATTTAATATTATATTATAGGTTCAAAGGCAGAATAAATTACCAAACCGACTGAACAAAAAAAAAAGACAAAAGTACACAGTATTGATTTGATAAAGTAAAAACTAGGGGTGAGCATGGGTTTGATAAAGTAAAAACTAGGGGTGAGCATGGGACGGGACTGAGGTCATCCCAGTCCCGGCCCGGCTATTTTAAATGGAATGGACCCTATCCCGTTTGTACATTAGTTTATTTAATGTTTTTAAATATTATATTTTATGCACAAAGTATTCGTATATATCGTACTTAAAACGCAAAAAACATTAAAGTTTCCAGAATTTTCATAATAACATATTAGATTTAATTAAAGTTCCAAATACATACAATAAAACATATCTAAATGAATTTGGTACACTTGTCAATTTTGACGGTTTGACCAACATGATTTATTTTTAAAAATATATAAACGTAACTATATAATTATTTCACTAATGTTTATGGATTATACTCTTATTTATTAGTTTAATTAAAAACTTTATTATATACGGCACGAGACGGGCCTAGCGGAATGGAGAAGTTAAGGCCCATATCCCGTCCCGGATAGTTTTTGACGGGACGGGTTCGGGACGGGATTTATAATTTTGAATGAAATCCCGGCGGGATCGGGACGGGATCGGGATGGGTCCGGGACGGGACCGGGATTGGCGGGATTTGTGCCCACCCCTAGTAAAAACATCAAGAGAAAAAGTCATTCAAGGAAAAAACAATTAGAAAAATATTCCTAAAGAAAGTGCACACTTGAAACACCATATAATAACGAGACAAACAATTCGAATTGTCACCAAACATACATAAAAAAGTAACTACTCAAAATTTCCTGTACAATTGCGTTTTTACTTTGAAATTTAATACGAGATCGATGTTAAAATTCGTTGCAGGTATTGCGGATAAGTTTAAAAATTAATTCATTTATGAGTTCATTTGTTATTAATTAAAGTAATATTATATCCATAACACAAGTTATAATTGAGAAGCATAAACGTTTTTTATGTAGGAATTAATTAAGTTTTTTTTAGTCACATGAGAAAAAAGATGAAAAAATAATTTTCTTGATCCCATCAAACATACGTGATATTATGGGGTAAATAGAAGATTATGAAGTATATGGGATGAAGTTCAGTTAGCTTTTCAAACTTTTTTTTACATAGAATATGGGAGTAAAAGTTTTTTCATCCCACCAAACGGACCCTAGTTAATTATTGTAAATAAAAGTTAAGATTTTATCTATAGTTAGTTTTTATTTACTTATATACCGATAAAAGATGAAAAATAAAATTTAACCCTTATTCCCATAAAACAGACGCGGTATTATAGGCTAAATAGAAGATTATGAAATATATGGGACGAAGTTCGTTATTTTTTCAAACTTTTCTAGGGAGTAAATTTTTTCCATTCCACCAAACGGATCCTAGTTATTTATCGTAAATAAAACTTAAGATGTTATTTATGGTTGTATTAATAGTTTTTTTATTTACTTATATAACTATATAACGAAGAACCTTAACCATTTTCTCTGGGATTTATACCGATTGAACTGCAGGCTAAAAGTTGTGTCACAAAAAAAGGGGCTCTCAGTATTTGACCCGTCGAAAGTCTATTCACGAGTCTCTCAATCAACCATTGGAAAAACCTTCCAAGTTCCATCTCCCATCAACCGCAATTTCGCAGAGCAACGACAGGAAGAAGAACAAGTAGCAGCAAGGAGGAATCAATCAACAATGCAAGGCGGTGAAGAGCTTAGCATAGATGAGCTCGCTTCTAACCTTTCCACTTACAAAGAGCAGCTCCAACAAGTACTCTCCTTTCTTCCACGATTTCTCTTTCTGCTGCTTTCATCGAATTAGGCTTTTCTTGAGGGTTCTTGAGTCGTTTTGTTTCTTTTATTTGTGCCCGGTAGAGATTATTGAACGCAAATTCGCAATTGCGAATAAATTTGAGCGAGTCTCTTGAATTTCCATGGCTAGGGTTTCCGTCTTTGGTTTCTATCGTGGAAGCATCCTATGGCGGTGACAAAGTTTTGTTCTTTATAGATAATTCATAATTCGGTGAAGTTATTTCTAGGGTTTCAGTTTCCTCGATGTTAAACCTACATGTTTCTGTCACTCGCTTCGAACGAGTTGCTGTATACTATCGACAGGGGAACTGATAATTTTATTGTTTGTCGACTGTTCGAATTTTATGCTTCACTTGGTAGACATTTTGTAGAACTTTTCTAGCTATTAATTAATCTAGTAGAATCCAAGGAATGGTAAGACATTTTGCCCATATACATAAAAATAAATTTAGGTTTCCACTGGGGATGACTGTATGCACTAAGCATCGTTATTGATTAATATAGTAGAATCCAAGGAATGGTAGACATTTTGTAGAACTTTTCTAGCTACAGTTCTCATTTGTTGATATGATACCAAATATAAATCCCAACTCCTCATTATGCTATTTGTTTTGTGACTTGTGAGCATGGAGAGTGAATGAGTCTGTTTTGATCTGCAATTCATAGTTGGTGGTCAGTACCATAGGAAACTAGCTAGTTTTAAATTGAATGAGAGTCACTCGTAAGTGCTCCTTTGGGAGAGGTTATAGAGGGGTGGGTTATACAAAGTGGTTGTTCATATGGTCAATCATCTTATAGTTTGTAAGGCATATATCTCTTTACTTTTCTTTGCAGCTCTTATTTATAGCAACTTCAACCTGATCAAGATGCTTTTGTATATTTCAACGGATTGCTTTTCCAGTTAGTCATTTTATACCTTCTCCTCTCCAATGAGTTCCGTATCCACATGATTTATGAGAAAATGATTATTGGTTTCTGAATGTTATGTACCTTATGTTCCATGTTTGAGAGTTGAGGCTGATCTGCATAAGCTAGTGATATGTTTTTTTTTGTGTGCCTAGTACTCATCAAATATATTGTTCTTGAGTAAACTTTACCATTCAATCTGATTGACTTGTACGACTTTGATTTTTATTTATTATTATTTAACCTTTTTGTTCAGGTTAAGTTGCTCTTGGTTGATGAACCCGGAAACTCAGAGTATGTGGATATGGCCAAGGAGCTCGAAGAGGTGATTCTTATCCATGATTGTCTTTTTGTGATGTTTGATTCTACATATAGGAATCTACCCAGCTTCATAGTTTACTAATTGTAAAACGATCTCGGGTCTTCTGATTCACACCTTTTCTTAAAAAAGCTCTAGTTTGCCCTTTCTTTGGAGGTTGTGCCTTTTCCATTCATCTTGCATGTGGTGGACACTGTACTTACCTCTCAAATCAGTGATTTCAGTGCCAATCCTAAACATCTAGAATGGGTGAGGGGGAGGGTAATGTGTAGTAGGTAGGATTACAAAAATGTGTCAACTAAGTGACAATCATCGGCTTCATTGATGAAAATGCTAATTATTCCCTTTGATTTTCGTATGGAAAGGTAAATTTCTCTTTCCTGCTAAAGTTGTAATATATTTTCTAGTTTTAGATGTTGTATGAACAAGTTAATGGAGCTATATTTTGGAACTTTATTCAGTTGTCCATCACTAGATCTTGGTTTCTTTGCAGGTTTCCATATGATGTGAGATTGTGAGTCATGTCACCAATTTCAACCTCTGGTTCCTCATGATTTCAGTCTTTCAGATGCTCAAACTGGGATATAAGTTTGAAGTTAACTGCAAAATTGACTTGTTGTGAAGTATGCTTTAGTAATTCTAACTATTATGAAATATTGGTGGCACAGGTTATTTCTTTAACAGAAGAGCTGTTGGCAACCACAAGACAAAACGAGAATTCCACATTAAGTGGCGGGCCAAATCCTAGTTCATATGCTTTAGAGGATTCAGAGTATCGAGAAGTGAGCCTCTGGACTATTAGTTTCCTCTTCAACAAAATATTGCCTATGCTGTCTTCTTCTGTTGTGTCATATCCACTGTCTTTTTGTTGCTATTCTTGATGCCCAAAACTTGATGGACGAAATAATATTTTTTCACAATGCTTATTTTCTTTCATCATTTATGCGCTCTCCAGGGAGTCTGTCCGAGTTACTTTGAATCTTCATTTTGGAGCACTTGAACAATACAACTTTACTGTCTCTTTTTATTTTCAAAATAAAAATGTTTAAATATGTAAAGCATATATTGAGTATTGACTGATGTATGATTTTGCAAAGGCTTAGATTCCTTCATTACAGCTGAGGGAAACTCGATCCCTTCTTTAGGATACAGAACAGGCAATATGAGAATATTAGGGGACTATGTCTTATTACTCTAGAAGAAGAAGATCCACGTCCTCTTAATGGAAGGTGTTGGGCTGTGATAGACATTTACTATTGTCATATGTAGGTGCTCTTAGAGTTAGAAATTAGCATAAATAAAGAATTAGTCCACCTAGCTTATCATCTATCTTGTAATTTGGCATTTGCCTTGGGTCTAGTTTAGGTTTCCTGAATAGTGTGGAGAGATAACTCCAGGGAGTTAATCTTCCTCCGGCTCTTGTTATTCTTGTGTCATTGTGTGCATTTTTTTGTATGAGTAACCTGTGTTTTTGTTTCCTTGCTTCATTTACCATACAAACCTCAGTTTTGAGGATTATTTATGTATTTTTCATCTATTCTCCACTTTTGGATTTGCACCTACAAAATTTAAAGTTCCTTTGTTTATTTATTTGTTAATATTTATTGTCTTTGGAGCTTTGTTAGGAACAAATAAGCATATTAGGGCAGCAACAGAAATTTCCAATTGGAACAAAAGTTCAGGCAGTCTGGAGTGAAGACGGGGAATGGTGAGTAAGATAAATACGGAGAGGCCTCTTATCTGAAATTTAGAGACGTATTTGACTATAAATCATGTCTTCTTCACCTTTTTCTATATGATTTCTTCTGTGGATGATTAGTTGAAAATTCAGGTATGATGCAATTGTTGAGGCTCATACTCCAAATGGCTACTATGTTACCTATATTGAGTGGGGAAACAAGGAAGAGGTATGATTCTACTTGCAAAATTATCTGTGAGAGATGAATGTCTTAAATTATTCTGTGACAGATGATAGCTATTGAATAATTTAAAAGATGATTAATTCTATCTTTTAAAACGGCATTCGGGTACACATTAGTAATCATAAAGTTCACTTATCATGCAAAGTGTGAAATACAATTATCTATAGAACTCTTATGATTAATTATTAGGCTTTCCATAAAAAACATCTCCCTTTCCCTTCTTTCTTGCTGTACGAATATCACCATAATTGGAACCTAGAAGGCAGTTTGGATTTACATTCTCCTAGTGCTGCATCTCATTTTTTATGAAGTGATAATTGATAAATGTCCTTGAAAAGTTCATTAATATGGGTTTTCAATCTATTTGATGTTGATATACCAGTGTGCACTAAGGTTTGTTGTTCTTTTGATTTTTAATTTCAATTCATTGATTATAGTTACGATCTACGAAACATTCGTGTTCAAATGAGATTAGTTGCTCAACTCGTGCACAATGGGAGGCTACACAAAGTGGTGAAGCCATTTTATAGGGAAATGGAAGACTAACCAAAAACTATAAGTATAATTCTATTTGATGGTAAATTTACCAAGAAGAAAGGGGAATATAATTTCTGTATGGAAGGTTTATCATTTAGTTTTAGAGATAATTTATAAGTTTTTACATATTACATTTTCCTTAACAAACGTAATCATATGATTGTTAGTGTATGCCCATGGGTACACATTAGATAAACCGCTTTTAATTTATGACTCGACTTCTGAAAACTCATTCAATCATGCAACTCATTAGTCAATTGACTCAATTACCTATATTAGTGATCAATTTACATGATTCCTTCAACTATATTTTTCGCGAAATGATGTTATAACCAAGTTGCTAATGTGGAATTCGTAATATTTATCTACACTTGACAAAACTTTCAGGTTGATCCTGCCAATGTGAGGGAAATTCAAGATGGAGGTGTTGATGCTTTGCTTGAAGCTGAGAGGCAAGCTGAGGCTACCAAGCTAGCTCTCAAGCGTAAGATTGCACAAGCTGCCTCGGTTTCTGAGGGACAGGAACGAAGTCTGCCAGCTAAACTTCGTATAAATCCTGACGACTCTGAAGATGTGGTAAGTGTTTTATATATTCGCATTGGCTTTCCAATTTCAGTGTTTAAAGTTAATGCATGTGTTATTGCATGGATAGCATGCTTCCCTATTTCTGATGCATGTTTGTCATTAGGTAGATGAAAAATTAGTAGCTGAAACTAAAGTATGTTTGGCTACTCTAGGGACTTGGTTTTAATGACGTTTCAGTTTGCAACTGTTTGACTTGTAAGATTCGATGAAGTTGAGTTTGGTGTGTGCATATTATTTTAGAAGATGTTCTCCGCTTTTTAAATGTAGTTAGCTTGATCCATAAAACCTTCAGCCATTATCACAGTACTTTAAAAAGTGTTCTCTTGTTTATCCCAAGCATTACTTTGATCATACTGCCTTCAGCATCCACTCTATTTTAACTTGTATAGCTCTGATACGTGTTGGTTTGTTGCTAAGAAAAGGCCTTGATGCCTCCTAGAGGGCATCCAATTATTTGGTCATGTCCAAATTATGGCAAGGGATTCAATTTTTTAGATGCTAGTTTATGGTGGTGTCTGCTATATTGTGTCCCTGCTAGACTAGACGGAAGTTAGAAGCACCCATAGATAAGAGAACCTCTTCGTAATTAAGAAAAGCTTACATGGTGAATTTGTTTCATCCCACCAAGAAGATATGGTTTCCATGGGTGGTTAGGTATGTCTAACTTTCTGAGGGTTGAATAAGTTCATTTGTTAGAAGTTAGTTCATTTGCATTCATGTTTTAGCTCTCTAATTCTTGTTTATTTAGTTACAAATTTGTCATTGAATAAAATTTGCAGAAAGCTGCAAAGAAGAAGAAGATTCATTCCTTTAAGTCAAAGGTACGATTTGAACAACTTGAGGTGACACAAAATAAGCGGCAAAACGCATGGCAGCAATTTCAGAGCGCCAAAGGCAAAACTAAGAAGGTATTCTCGAAGAAATATTTTTTTGCCGGACTTTGTGACATACTATCAAACCTCTATCTATTACTCTATTTTTTTTTACTCTTTTGAAAATTTCAAGTACCACTACTAACACAGTATACTAAACTACAACCGGCGAATGTTAAAGTAGAGACCAAAATAGTTAAAATGACTAATTTTTGAAAAAGAATTGAAATTCTAAAAACCGACAGCTATTTTAACATGGAGGGAGCTGTAATGTAGTGTCTATATTCATTTCTAGGTTGGTTTCTTCTCTGGGCGTAAACGAGAGAGCATTTTCAAATCTCCGGAGGATCCCCAAGGTAAAGTTGGAGTGACTGGAAGTGGAAAGGGCTTAACAGATTTTCAGAAGCGGGAAAAACACCTTCACCTCAAGGAAGGAGGAGGCATTGATGGTGAGGAGTAAAACTTATGCAGGCATTTACTGCATACTCCATGGTATATTTCCATCTTATGTCCTTGAGCCGACGCCTTATAATGGTTTTCTAAGTAAAAAAACCAAAGGCTGTCTTTTCCTTCACCCTTTCACTTATCAGGATAGTCTTGAACATTTTAGTGATCTTCCTGTTGTGCTTTGTTCTCTTTGTTTCACATTCAGTTCTGTCTAACATAGTGTCAGACCTTTCTTCTGTATTGGGATTCAATGTATTCCAAGTCTTTGAGAACTTGAACTGAATGGACTTAATTTGGATCCAAATTAGAGAACTCGTTGAGAATATAAACAGCTAAATCTCAAAAATGAATCCTTAAACATAAAATTTGCCCTAAATTCGAAAGACCTTTGCATATAAGGTACTATGTTTTACGACGTTAGAATTTAAGTTTAAGAGAAATTTTGTTCTTGCACAGATATTTGACATGTGACTTTTTATTATATGTGCAATCGGTTTGAGGCATAGTTTTGATCATATAATATATTTGGATGAGTATGGTTCCTAGAATTACTCTAGGTGAAATACCTAATATACTATTTGAAAACATTTTAAAATTAGAAAAGGTAATTGCAGAAAAAAAAAGATTTGGAGAGAGTGTAAATTTAATTTAACTATTGAATTATCATTCAATGGTTAATGGTTGTGATTCGTTCCATTTTAGGTGAAGTTATTTTTAGCATTTCACCGTAACTAAACTCGATTTTCAGTTTGTGGATGATGTCTGTTTTTTTTTTTAAAAATAGTTTTTTAGAATATATCCTACCATCCGTTTGTTTTTGTACATGAAAAATAATTCAAAATAATTCGGGACACTAGGTAGAAAGGCTAGTCATCCGAGGAGTAGGATATATTCCAGAAGAGGATGTTCTCAGTTTTTTGCATGTCCCATGTTCTATTGAGACGATTAGCTAACATTACCCTAAGATCGATATTTATGTTTGTGTGAGACTATCATGTCGATAATAGGTTATGTTATTATCTAGTTGTATGTGCAAATTTTGATATACTCCATTTTCCACTTGTTATCCTAACATTTGTTAGCATTTTGAGGGTTAAAAAAAGTTATTCATCCCATAAGCTATCAAGACGTTTAAAATAATTATTAATATAGCTTTTAAATAATAATTTTTTCCTTAAAATATTAACTTATGAATGCTAGAAGGTTATATATCCCGGAAAATTATAAGGTACTATGTTTTACGACGTTAGAATTTAAGTTTAAGAGAAATTTTGTTCTCGCACAGATATTTGACAGCGACTTTTTATTATATGTGCAATCAGTTTGAGGCATAGTTTTGATCATATAATATATTTGGATGAGTATGGTTCCCTAGAATTACTCTAGGTGAAATTCCTAAAATACTATTAAAAACATTAAAATTAAAAAAGGTAATTGTAGATAAAAAAAGATTTGGAGAGTGTAAATTTAATTTAACTATTGGATTAGCACTCAATGGTTAATTTGAATTATCATTCAATGGTTAATGGTGGTGATTCATTCAATTCTACGTGAAATTTTTTTTAGCATTCCACCGTAACTAAACCGATTTTCAGTTTGTGGATGATGTCTTTTTTTTTAAAAAAAAAATAGTTTTTCGGAATATATGCTACCATCCATTTGTTTTTGTACATGAAAAGTAATTCGGGACACTAGGTAGAATGGCTAGTCACCCGAGGAGTAGGATATATTCCAGAAAAGGATGTTCTCAATTTTTGCATGTCCCATGTTCTATTTTGAGACGATTACCTAACGTACCCTAAGATCGATATTTATGTTTGTGTGAGACTATCATGTCGATAATAGGTTATCCAGTTGTATGTGCAAATTTTGATATACTCCATTTCCCACTTGTTATCCTAACATTTGTTAGCATTTTGAGGGTTAAAAAAAGTTATTCATCCAAGAAGCTATCAAGACGTTTAAAATAATTATTAATTATAGCTTTTAAATAATAATTTTTTCCTCAAAATATTAACTTATGAATGCTAGAAGGTTACATATCCCGGAAAATTATAAGGTTTAGGGTTACCGTTTGGAAATTTAAAAATACTTGGACATAATCCGAAAGTCTAAAATATAATAGTATTAACCGGAAATTTCCAAAAAATAACATAAGATACTATCTATTTTCTTATGAACATGTTACATATTTATGACTTTTTTTTCTCCTTCTTCTGGATATCTGATCTAGTAAGCTATAGGTGATAAGTGACAACACATAATTTAATAAAGTAAACCTAGACTGATACCCTTAAAACTATTTGGACCAAAGAGGATTTGTTTTCTAAAATTATTTGAATCAATTGAATGATTAATGACAATATTGAAAAACTTTTGTCAAAATACTAATAATTTTGTACAATAAATAAGAACTTATGGTGAAATATTTTTAGACTATTATATTCTTTCTTTTTTTTGAGGGGGTTGAATTCTGTAATATTACTGGTCATAATATTACCTCAACTAGATAAACCAACTATATCCTTTACATTTTTATAGGTTGTACAATCACAATCAAACACCTTTTGGCAAAATCTGAAACCAATCCAAGAAATTGAAATCCATTTAAATTGACAAATCCCAGACAAAAATCTTTACAAAGAAATTGCAGCTTTGGAGGGTTAGTTGAGCAGTAGGGCACACTAGCAATTAACTTTTACCCAAACTTTACTGATTGATTCTTTCCAAAAAATGTAAATTTTTCAAGATTTTTTTTTTAAAAAAAAAAAACTCTGTTGACATAGTGATTGTGTTGTAACCATTGATGTTGGGTAAAAACAACACAGTGAAAAATAAGTTGGAAGGGTAAAGAGACTCCACCAACCTAACATGTTTGAGACATGTCTCATTGAGGACCCATTGTAAAAAGTAAATGAGATAAACTTTTTATAAATATTTGATTTGACTTTTGTGAATTGACAACTTTCAACATCACTTATGTTTTTATGTGTATGCACATTACATACATGTTCTAGTGTTTTAGTGTTTCCAACATACAAATTAAGAAACTTTTCAATTAAGAGGAGTTAGTCAAAAAGTGATCCATCCATTTTGAAAACAATTTTTTTTAATAATTTCATATTAGTAGGTGATTGGATATTCATCGATCCACAAATAGCAAGTACTAGTCTTGTTATCACTTATAATTTATATGGATTTTTTAAAAATGTGATATGACAACATATCCAAATATCATACGAAATTACTCTACAAATTGTGTAGAAAACATATTTACGGGATTAGATGAATTTAACTATGGATTAAAATCTACTTTCTAACACATATTCCTTCAGATATACTTAATGTTTTACGTTATTTGAATAAGCTCTATCAATTTAAATAGTCGCGATTATAAAACTTTTATTTTTTTTTAAAATACAAAGAGAAAGTTATTCTTTTGTTAATAACCGTGTGCTCGTAATTCAACCTACAATACTTATAACTTAGGTAAACCAAAGTTAACTCAACTCAACTCGACATAAGGGTTGAAAGGGGATTCAATCTTTTATCCAAATGAAAGGGTAGAGGCAAAAACTACTCTAATTTATGTAGCTTAAACCCTTGGAAAAGCATTTGAGGATTAAGGATGTGTTTGACGGAGAGAATGAAGATTACTTTGCGGTAAAGACTAAGAATGTTGAAATTTAACATTTTTCAATCCTCTTCTCTAGAGGAAGAGATTATTAAAGAATGGGTTTTTTTCATCTTTATCTCTAACTTACCAAACACATCCTAAGACATCTATATTTCCTCAGTAGACATGAAGAAGGAGTTGAATATACATTGAATGACTTGTCACTCCTTTAAAAATGAATTTGTTACGTTATAGCTAATTTGGGGGAGCAAATTACGTTATAGTTGATTGATTGGTTGGTCTTCAAGTCCTTCCTCAATCTACGGCCTAATCAATCGTTCATTTGTACGTAACACTAATGCAAATAATGACATATTATTAAAATTACGTCACAATTTGTCCAAAACTATACCTCATAATCGATACAAAGTATTAATATTAGTTATAATTTTGAAGAAAACAACGTCTAACTAATTTTCTAATTGTTTAAGTCATTAATTGAGTGAAGTATAATTTAATTCATTGTCTTGATGCGTTGATGCAAGTGTATCTATGAAAACAAGCCTAGTTAACACTTAGAACGATGGCGTATCATTTTCTTTATAGTTACCTTAAATGATTATAGTTGAAAGTTGAGAAAGGTGAATCATGTTGAGGTCTCATTGGGATGATAAGCTGGCTATATTTAAAAGTGAAATATTTCGAAAGTTTAGTATGTAAGTAGACTACTCTTTAATTGTCATTTAATTTTAGAATGGAATATGTTTGTTGGATTTATGTGTTGGTTTTGGGACTAACGTTTATGTGTGTTTGTATACACATCACCCGTCACTCTACGGTCTGTATGTACCGGACTTTGACATGGTGTCAGAGCGGTTATGCTCTATTCGGCTTGCAATTCTAACATGTGGACAAGTGTCAACTCGGTTTATACCCTCTAGTTATAGGGGCGTGTTGAAGATAATAAATTCTCACATATAAAGTTGACATTCCGAGCCTAATATAAGGTCGATGGGTTACTCCTCCTATCACAATTGATTTTAGGATAGAACTCGCTGAATTTATATGTTGAACTTAGGCCTAACATGCATGTACGTTCGTATGTATGCATACTATTTCCGCTCTACGTTCCGTCTGTACCGGACAATGTCAATTTTGAGTATACCAAGATAACATGTTGAAATTATATCGATGTATTTATATATATATATATATATATATATATATATATATATATATATATATATATATATATATATATATATATAATATAAACGTTGATTATAAGTCCAACATATTAGCGGATTACGATCATAGTAAGCAACAACCTTATATACTCAGCACGGTCAAATCTTGTCCATCATCTTAAGACTAAGGCAATTAGATACAAAGAATATAGACAAGCTCACACCCACCATCTAAAATGCAAAGTATTATCCTCTTTTTGACTTTTTTGATGGGCCTAGCTAGGGTTGCATCTACATAGCAAACGTTACTATGCTGCTCAAAAGTGATAATAAGAAAGGCTAGACTTATAATAGATGGCTTCTTTGCCATCCAAAGTGGTGGGGACGTCTCCATTAAAGGAAGGAAAAACATATACACGAGTTATTAATCCACTCTACTTACCTAACTACTCGTGAGTCGGAGTCCCACTTATTCACATGTTGCATTCTTTTCTTCATGCGATTTATTCGGTGTAACATCACCCCGAAAACTTAACAACAATCCTCACGACAACGAGAGTAAATATCACTTAAAAGATATATAGATATAAGTTATATAAGATCTTATGTTAAATAGTTTATTGGTAAATTTAGTGGGCGGAGGCGGCATCAATTCGCGATTCTTGAATGCAGGGACAAACACATACATATCCTACAAATACTAACGTTGTGGCATATACTCTCGCAAAAATAAGTCCCGGAAAAGAAGAATTTTCGGTAAAAACGTTCCACAATTTGAATCTGGACTAGATCTATTTGATTAGGGTTAATTCAATAGTTACTCTTTAAGAACACCTTATAAAATTCCTCTTAATTTAGCATTAATTATTATTTAATTACATAATCCACTTCTATTAATCAATACTCCGTACATCATGCATCCTTAAATTACACACTCGGCCACAAGCCGTACATTTTCACAATCACTTAGCTCGATCAGGAACCCTAATAGCTATAGTCTACAACTAACTTACCTCTATCCAAACACATACATACATAAATATATATATATAGCTAAGTAAATCTCCTTATTACCCACAAACCCCCTAAGTAATTACATCATTGCCACTATAACTCTTCTCACCTTCCACAATGGATACCCGCTGGCTCCTCACTAAAGCAGGATTATAAGAAAACCGTTTAGCCAAAAATAGATAATTAAAGAAGTTAACCAAACTCAAGCCACCAAGCATCCAGTAGAACAAGTCTAATCTATCATCATTCAAATCATTCTCACCCAACCATCCTTTGGAGTTTCCTCTGGAAGTCATTCGATTCACCAACGAAACGAGAGCCGAGCTTAGATAAAACCCGAATGAATACGAGCAATAAGTCATGGCAGTCAAGAACGCTTGCATTCCGTTCATCGATTGTTTGTAAAAAAACTCGATCAACCCAACTGCCGTAAGCATTTCTGAGACCCCGAAAATGACATATTGTGGCGCGATCCAGAACACCGAAACCGGATATCCGGTTTCACGTCGTTTTTTCTCCATGCATGCCGCTACGACCATGGAAAGAGACGAAACAAGGAGGCCGGAACCAATGCGTTGTAAAGGGGAAATTCCCGAGGGATGGGAAGTGAAGCGACGTAGGAGGGGTACGAGGAATTTATCGTAAATGGGGACGAGAACGAGGAGGAGGAGATAAGGGATTGATTGGAGAGAGGCCGGTGGAATTGAGAAGGAGAAAATGTTAGTGTTCATGAGAGAAGCTTGTTGGACCGAGAATGTTTGGAGTTGAGCTAAGATTGTGTTGAATATGATAGTGCTAGCAAATATTGGGAGAAGTGAGATTAGGGTTTTGACTTGTTCGACTTGGTGGATTGGGCATAGTCGCCATGGATCCTCGTTCGAGTCGGCTGGGCCCTTGATGCATGCTTTGTCTAGGAACCTGCATGAATCAATCGTGATGCATGTTAGCCGCATACGAGTTTAATCTTATTTTTTAATCCGGTAAAATAGAGATTAATTATAAAAAAGAATTAAAATTAACTAATGTGGACGAGAAAATGTATAAAATATAACCATTATTTTATCGATTAATGGTTAGAATGATAAAGTTAGAATTTCGACTTAGTCCATCTTTAATCGTTAAGAAAGGTCGTGATTTTATCGTTTTGAAAATAAAAAATTATATCAAATTGTGATATCCAAAATACAACATCTAAATTATAATATATCAATTTAATTACGAAAGTTATACTCAAATAATATTACCCGAAACCTGATTCACAAATTATACGAGAATTTATTTTATTTTACTAATAATCCTGTTGCATTAACTTTCTCTTTTCTTCTATTATGTAAGGATTTTATTCTATATTCTATATAATTTAAATTCTTGATATTTGTAAATAAAATAGTAAAACTTTAATAAATCAATTTTCGTAATTTATATATAATGAACATGAATTAAGAATTAATATAATAAATAAATATTATTATTATTAAATTCCACTAGAGATCAAATCCTAGCTGGCTTTAGGTTAATTTCTGGAACACATGATTCTCGTATCTTTTCAATAGGATTGTGATTGACTAATACAAGTTGAGTTTTAAAAAAAATAAAAATAAAAATAAAATGAGTAGTGCATAAAACTATTACACTAAAAAACATAGTGCAATATGATCCTCAATAGCTTTATAGAACATGTATCTGCAGACCAAGTTCGAATATACTTGCAAGTTGGAACTTGGGATATTTTTATAAAATAATTTAAATATATCGAGTTCAAATCATATGAATTGAATAACTATATATATTTGATATTTATGTACATGTAAAATAAAATAAAATTTTGTATATTAAGTTATCTAAACAATTCTGAAAACAGACAATAACTTCAAGATCCATGATTTCCTAAAGTCTTTGCTCAAACATAAATGTTATATGAACAATGATCTAAAAATTTCATATAAATATGGGTGTGTTTTCCCGAATTATAAGTTTATTTTTTAGTCGTAATGTTTATTAAAAAATGTATAATAATATATTTAATAGTACACGCATGTAAAATGGTATAATGAGAATAATTATATATTAAATTGAGGAAGTAGGTTGAAATTAAGTTACTAATTAATTAATAATAATTTTGAGTAAATTAGGGTGGTTCTTTTAAATTGTCTGAATGCATATATATTATGGGACGTTGGTTTATTCAATTTGAAGTTACGAACTTTTTTATATATTAAAGTCTAATATAGAATTAAGATTATTCGTAATTATTTAACATTAGTTTGTTTTTTTACGTACGTTATAGCAAAGAAGTTTCTGCATGATTAAAAAAATAAAATATGATTTTAGAGAAAAACAAAACAACCTAGAATGCCTAACTTCGTACTTAATAGTACCGAAAAATAATTGACAAGCATAATTTTTATTTTAAACAAATGGAATATTACTTTTTGAACTTGCCACCTAATATGAAATGGACTAGGTGGAAAATAGGTATAAATAAGGTAAATTACACAAAATCACCTTTAACTTTTGTCATTCTCAAAAGGTCACACCATTAAACTGTAGTATTACTTAAACTCACTATGAATATAGTTTATTAGCAAATAATACCCTCTAACTCTATTCTTCATTAGAAAGCCCATTTAGAAGACCTATAGTCGACTGAATATAGCGTTAAATCGCCCAAACCCGAATAACAAATTTAGCTTTATAAAATATGGGTTCTAGTCGTTTTGATTTTAAACTGGTGAATACTCTTATAATTGACCTTCTTAACCCTCTTATCATATATCAATATCTTGATCATGTGTAATTCATAAAATCTCCTAAATCGTTCACCTTTCGGTCCAGTATGTATCGACCCCTGAATACTCCTATTATTAATCCTCTTATCATATCAGCGATATCAATATCTTGATATTATAGGTGTAATTCATAAAATCACCTAAATACTTGGACTTCTAATGAAGATTCAAGTAGTGTGACTTTTGTAAGACCATATATTTAGGAGTGATATTGTGTAATTTAGTGATAATTTGTACAATTGACCTATTTACAATATAATAAGAAAAAAGAAGTGAAAAATTACCTTAATCTGGGGGTATGAAGGAGAGTGTTTGAATTATTGGTAGAAGATGTCACATTTTGACTTCCGTGAAGCATCTTTGCATCAGATGGGCACACTTGTTTCCTTTTTGATATTGCAGCCACTATTACCTGCCAACAATTATATTATCAAATATTTAATTAACTTTAATAATCATCAATTGAGCAGGTGATCCATCACTACCATATAGATAAGAGTAACAATACTATATAATATAATCATATTTAAAAAGCCAATTTTGTTTCTTATATTTTAATGCCTCTGGATCTGTATTTAACACTCATATATAATATAAATAATTTCAAGTTCAAGATTATTTTTATTTAATATATTTAAATAACAAATATGTACGAGTTCGAATAAATTTTTTCCGAGTCGAGTCTAAGTAACTCAACTAATTTATACACTTTTTTCGAGTCGAGTCTAAAGTGCAAGATTAGGTTAAACTTAACTAATATCATGGATGGATGCATGCATGATGTGTTTGAAATGAACTCGTGTTAATGAGAATTTAGTCCTTGTAAATTAGCATGCAAGCAATCGTTTGGTGATAAACTTGCAATCATAAGAGCCATAAAATAATGGTCATATTGTTTATATTATGTACATGTGTATGGCCTATATTGACATATTATCATGATTAGTTGGTATTTAATCGTATTAAAGTATAAACTAAATATTATTTGAACCTTCCTCTTCACTTTAAGGAACAAATCTTCTTATTTAAATTAAGATCGATACCCACATTACCACTCACCATCTCGATCTTTGTACCTAGTGATCGGACATTTTTTTTTAATTTTTTTTTAAAATTATTGGTAATACTAATCTATTTCTTTTAAAAGAATGAAATCGTTTTTCAATCTACATGTAAAATTAGTTTTTTTTTCTTCATTTTATCATTAATCATAAAAAAAAATACATGAATTATAGTCGTAATAAATTATGGAAAAAGGGTCATTAATTTTGCTTAAAATCTATACCTAAGGCTTAAGGGTATGGATACAAATTTAAATAAAAAAAGAGGAGAGCTTACGTACGTGTTGAATATAATTTTCCGTAAAATAAATTATTTTTTAATAAGAAAAAAGGCTGTCAAAGCAATTTTCTTTGAAACCACTGAACATATTGCTTTTCATTCTACAGTTAAGATTTGAGTAAGGATGACACCTGCTGGAATTATGGATAGCCATAACAAAATCAATGTTTAGTGCCCCGTATTTTATAAAAAATTATAAAAATAGGTAACATAATTAAAAGTTTATAATATTAATTTTAAACGCTTTGAGATGAATTTAGCAAATAATATATATTTTGCCTAGATACAATCATTATTATAAAATTTATTTATGATTTAGAATAAAATCTCTAAAAATATTAAAAATATAGTATAAAAATTACTTTAAATTATTATAAAGATTTACGGAATTGCTATTTATCCAAATAACTTTGGTCATTTCCGTCCCGAGCCGACTCCGTCTCCCACTCGCACCAAGAGTTTTGACTCCGGAACACACTATGCTCGTCTCCCCATGCGTACTAGGATTATATTGCACCCCATATGCTACTAGACAAATTTGTAATTTGTAGCTAACGGACATAATTCTAGCCGTTGGATTCGAACGTCGGATCAGGCACAATGACACACCACGTAGGCAAGCGCTCACCGATTTCTTTACGTCTTTTCGACCGTTGAAAAAGGGGGCATTATACGTTTCCCGACCTTACTGGTAATGCGTTTCATGTGTCAAAAACTCGCCTCCGAACGTTTGAGCAACGATCATAAGGGTCCGCATGGAGCATTTTTTAGGGTTTACGAGTCCTCACCCCGCGGAGGCACTCGCATTTGTGAGAGGTGGACCGGTGGTGTGTTTGGGGTCCACCCACGTAATGTGGGTGCTCGATCTAATTGTTTCGTAATAGGTCGTAGGTCGTCGGTTTAATAAAATCTCTCTATTGTTTTTGTTTATATATAATATAAATATATACTTTTTATTACCGATAAGTAAGGATAGACGAATTCCTTAAACTTGGTTAAGGGTATATCTAGGTTAAATCGCTGGAGTAAATATGGTTATAATTACCTGGGCAATCGGAGTGAAGATGCTGCCCTGAGGCCGTTTATTCCGGTAAAAGACGGCGCCGGAGACCAAACAAATAAGCCCAACCGCCATAACAGCCGCCGATATCCCAAAGCCGACATCCATACCCAAATGCGTCTGGGCCCACACAAGGAGCGTCAGAGCCACCAGCTCCCCAACAGAGAAAGCAAAGTAAGCCGCGTTAAAGTAACTCGAGAGCTGCCCGGATTGCCCGCCGGAGCTGCCCTTGAATTGGTCGGCACCGTGTGCTATCATGTTCGGCTTTACACAACCGCTACCGAGTGCCACCAGATATAAAGCCACGAAGAAGATAACCGATTGTATGCCCTCGGGTTTCGAGCAAGTGGTCGTGGCGGCGGCTATGGCGGCGCATTTCGGTGGTTTGAGTTGCGGGATGTGTGCTTGTACGGAAAGAAGAATGAATCCCTAGACATGAAAATTTTAACGTTAGTCTCCAAATGGGCTTCTCCAACCGATCGTAAACTCTTTAACGATTGTGGGCAGAACTTATTTTATTTTATTTTTTATAAAAAAAAGAAACAATGATCTAAATTGTTGTCATTGATGAGTCATTAGCATAATGTTTGCCTTGTGAGCATTTATATAAAAAAAATTTAAGGGAAAACTATGCATACTATTATTCCATAACAATTTTAGCCAAATTCAGGATACTCTGGGGAAAGACATCAAAGTACAAACAAGAGCAAGGAAAGAGTTGCGACATAAGAAAGTTGATTTCGGCACACAAAAGTTTTGGTTTGGTTATGCATTCGTACGGCTCAATTCACTCCGTGAATGTAACTCTATGTTTGGACCAAATATTTCATAATCCTAAAGAAACTGGACATCATTTAAGAAGTCTAAGCTAGAGAGAAAGTCACGCAAACAACTGAACGAGAATTGTGCAATACTAACGTCTATGTGTGTCACTCTTAAATCTAACGCATAATTCCAGTAAAATTCCGTTCAGAAAGCAATTTCAAACTTAGAGCCGGAAAATTCGGTACAGTTTTAAAAGTATCACACAAAAGTTATGCATTATATATATATATATTTTTTTTTTTGAGACTTACAGAGAGTTCGACGAAGCCGAAGATGAGCATCGTCCAGAAGGAGCCGAGGTATGAATCGGAGATAAAGCCGCCGAAGAGAGAGAGAAGAAAAATGGTGCCGACAAAATTAGTAACGATATTAGCCGACTGAGCTAACGGGAAATGCATATCGTTGATGACGTACGTTATCAAGTTGTTCCCTACCGCTGCAATCGCCATTATCTCAAAAACTTGGACTCCTGCAACAAAAACCCAAAATCAACCGGAAGCCGAATTATACACTTTATATGGTTCCTTTGTTTCTAACTATAATTCTTCGTCTCCGATAATCTATCTCTAGTTGGGGAAAATTTCATCCCAACCATCCCCGATCGACAACCGTACGTAGCCCTTCAACCAACCCCATATAAATATAGTACGCGTATTATTCGACGTACCGAGAACAAAAGCAGCAGCCTTAGGGCCACCATGTGAGTCGGGGTTAGAGGGTCTTCCCCGCCAGTCCACGGTGGTTGCATCCTCCGTTGCTTCACCGCTCTTTGAATTCAGTGACGTCACTTTTCCGAGCTCGATATCCATGGAGCTAAAATTCTCGATTTTTCTCTGGATTTGAGTGATTGTTGCTGAATTCGGGTTTATGAGAGATTGTGTGTGGGAATTTGTGGTGAAATGGTGAAGGCGAATGGTCCCCTTTTATATAGGCTCCGTCCTCCATTTATCGCCATAATCCCCGAAACTCTTTATTTATTGGTTTTTTATTATATAAAATTGTCAATTTTGGACCGCAATTTTGTTTTATTTATAACATTTATTAGTTTAAGTGCCATTAATACTATACTTACAGATTTGACAATTTAGTTATTTTTACTTTTTGATTTTTAACTTTTAACCACAATACATATTCATTAAGGTCACGTTAGTTACACGGGAAAAGAATTATTTAATCAACACGCAATCGCACATATATTTCGGCTAGTTACACGGAAAAATTTTAAACTCAACAGGCTATCACAATGAGTAACGATTTATCGTTACCAATTCATTTATCGTGTATCTAGAAATGTCAATTTGTTTAACATTTTTAGTGTACTGGAGCACCTCTAATCTGATTTAAAATTTGTTTTTTTTAATCTGTTTGACTTTAATTTTTACTTAAAAGTATTAAATAAATTTGATTTGGTTAAATTTTAAACTTGTCATCATCTTTTTTACTGATAAGTTAAATTTTAAATATAAAAAATAGTCAATAAATATAATTCAAGAATAATTATTATAACTCTTTTTATTTAGCAGCCTATAAAAAAACATTAAAAAAATGATACTTGTGATCAGAATTTCGGTTGGACTCTAACTGTGAAGTTGGTAAAGTTGGCGGTTGGGCTTTGATCAATGAAGTTCATATGAACTTCACTGTGAACTAGGGAAAGTTGCACCCATATGAACTTCACTGTGAACTAGGGAAAGTTGCACCTATATGAACTTCACTGTGAATTAGGGAAAGTCGCACCTTGTAATAACTTTGTTCATAGCATTGTGTACGGAAAAACTGATATTGTGGGTACCTTTAATACTGGGCTACGACCGGTTCAAACTTAGAGCAGCTAAGTCGATTGAACAAGACCTTGTAACTATGGCTAAAAAAAACTTTGTGCATAGAATAGTTGAATTGACTTGTTTTATACAATATAAAATATATATATATATATATATATATATATATATATATATATATATATATATATATATATATATATATATATATATATATATATTATTTTTTTTAGTTTTACGTTCGGTTCGATCGGCTTAAGTCGCTCTACCATCCGGACCGGATACGGTCGTGGCCCATTTTGGGGAGACCCTTCCAATATCAGCTTTTTCCATACATGCTGCCGGGAATATTTGAACTCGAATCTTCAAGTCAACACTTAAGGAGTCTAGCGCCACTTTACCACTAGACCAACCGAGTATTAGTATATATATATATATATATATATATATATATATATATATATATATATATATAAAAGATATAACGATAACATTATTCAAAGAAAACCGAGAAAGACGGTAACACTAAGTTAACTAAATATATACTCGTAATATAATATTTCCTTTTGACAACCTAAAATCATAATTGAGGGTTAAGTTTAAGGTTTATAATAAGGGTAAGTTTATTTTCGTAAATCAATCAAATTATGCTTTTTTAATTAAGGTTTGCGATTTTTTGTCTCCTATTAATATTTAAATGAAAATAATACGTTAAAAGAAAAAAAAAAGTTTATTGAAAAACAGCAAATGATAAAATTTATAAAAAAAAAAAAAAAAAAGAAGGGAACGAAAAACTCAAACATAAAAAACACCAAACAAATTAAAAACTTAATTGTCACCGAATTGAAAAGACACCGAATAATTTGTTTTTTAATATATTTATACATCATAGATTTGATGTAGATCATGTAGTAATATATATTTTATTTCTTTTTGGTTCTTAAGGTTCTCGTGTGTTTCCTTGCAACTATACGCTGTCGAAACATGAAACCCAGCCTCAAATCGGTCACTTCTTATTAAAGGATTTAAAGTTGTTCTAAAGGTACGATCTTTATTAATCCTTACGAAACTTCTATTGACATCACCGAGTATGTAATTCCTTCTTGAATCTTATATTTTAAATTGTCAAGTGTTAATTAGAAAATCTAGTTATGAGTAGACACTACATAACAACAACTCATCTAAATTCGAAGTTGTAAAGTTGAGTTTGGGATGGATGCCTTTAAACTCGAAAGCAACTTGTCGGAATGAAAACGGACGAGATGAAAATAACGGTAAATCAGAAAACAAATATCAGGTGTTTGTCGGAGAGAAGTAGAAGTAAGCCAAACGATTACTATAATGTAACACCCCACGTTTCAGAAACTTGGGATGTCATTGTCACAGGTCCCGATCCTAACTTGACAATAATTTCAATAGATCTTTCAACAAGCCACAAATAAAGAAAACCGAATAAAATAAACTTTAATAAATAAAATGAAATAAAAAGGGAAATAACGGTCAGTCGTCTAAATATACATGACAGAATCCAAAGGAAAGAAATGAGTCTCGTCACCAAAATATTCTCAACACTCAAACTAACATGTACGGAAACCCGACTGACCACCTATCGTCACCAAAATATTCTCAACACTCAAACTAACATGTACGGAAACCCGACTGACCACCTCTCGTCACCAAATGAATGCATAGAATGTGACAGCCGTATGAGACGTAACTACTAATATCCTAAAATAATGTTAGTCTCTTATATGTATACAAAGTTTGAATGACAACTCGATCAATATGATCGAGTACGTTGACTTGGTTGACCATTCGCTCCGTATCACTCTACAACTTCCTTAACCTACAGGAAATTTAACAACATAACGGTAAAACCGTTAGCTAACAATCCTAAGGCACAAGCTAAGTACTAAAATAGCACAATCATACGTAAATGCTGAAATAAAACACATAATCATGCTTGCACGCAAAACCTCGTTATTATCTTCATTTAGGTGATTCACTTCTAAGTTCAACTTATGGTGTGACACGAGGATCCCGTGACCCTCGTCTCCTTACCCGTATACCAACATGAGTGGTTCGATGCATCTCGTCGTATACACTGTATGGGCCAGTCGCGGAGAACCTCTCAATCTCATATCAAAGTTGGGTAGTGATGTCACGACCCGTGATACATACACTTGGACAGGGCCAGCCCGGACAACGGTCCATGTGGTGCTTTAGAACAAGCCCCAAAACTCTAGGGCCCAATATATCAACATGATAATAACTATTCAATTAAAATTGCTAGCACTAGTTAGCTAGATGCTCTTAAATGAAAAGGTTCATGGTTCAATTCCTCTATATCCCCTTCTTTCAATTTTCAGCAGTACTAATACCGTCACTTCCTCTCCTCCCCTTCATTTTTGGTCATTTTGGTATTTTATATATAATAATAATATTAGTATTTATTATTTTTATATTTCTATCACTAAATTAATTATAATTAAATATATTTTGATAAGTAAAACAATAAATGCATGTTTTGGTCATTTTGGTATTTTATATATTATTAAAAATAGTATTTATTATTTTTATACTTATATGACTAAATTATTATTAAATATATTTTTGTAAGTAAATAAATAAATAAGAGTTTAAATCTTTTAGCGCCTAATTATAAAAGTTAAACGGGGCCTCCAAAATGGTTGAGACGTCAATGCAATGAAAACTATCTAAGTAAGTCCATAAGACTTACCTAAACTTTATAATAGTAATGTCATCCTATTCAAGTTATAAATTATAAATCACCAATCGCTCACCACTACAATAGCACACGCCAATGCAATGAAAACTATCTAAGTAAGTCCATAAGACTTACCTGAAATCATCAATAACGGTTGTTACACGGCACAATCCACATGTGCGTACAATATCAAATAACTATCTAAAATATGTCGCATCTTAGGGTTTCCACTTTCCTTCAATGTCAAACTTCTAATACTTCGGCTTGGGGAATTCTTAATCACATATGCACATCAACCATAACTCCAACATGTCCTTTTCATAATCTAATTACAAATTTTAATATATTGAACACGTGAAATTGTACTTCCGGATGAAAGCTACCCAAACAACGTCATCCTGAATCCATCTTATAACAATTCATGATAGCCCTGTGAATTTGTCTCCACTAACAACATACGACCCTTATGTCCCTATCAATTTGTATTCGAATAATCCGATAATCATATGTAATATATGTCATACGAACTTATGCATTTCTTTCCAACCTCCTGAATTACAAAAACCAATTATATAAACATGTATAAGACCATGGTCTTATGCATTTAGGGGACCTTACCAAGTACATATATCGCGATTTTCACCTAACATATGATCTTTAATCTCAACGTATATCAATCGGCGAAGGTCCCAATTATTGGCATCGCATATCCTATTGTTTATGGTGGATTTAGTCCTACAAGTCAAACAATGAACATATGTCTGCAATGGACCTCTCAAACTCTGTATTCAAACCACAACCTCCAGCTTGACAAGCTAGGTCATTAAGAAACTA
This sequence comes from Fagopyrum tataricum, assembly GCA_002319775.1. Classification (NCBI taxonomy): domain Eukaryota; kingdom Viridiplantae; phylum Streptophyta; class Magnoliopsida; order Caryophyllales; family Polygonaceae; genus Fagopyrum; species Fagopyrum tataricum. The sequence continues at coordinate 8,166,912 of CM008285.1, read as the reverse complement.
AGGTTGGATTGTCAAGTGGGTTATTGCCTTTTGCATGGTCGTCTTGTCTACGCGTATCCATTATTATATAGTTCTTGTTAATGTAGTGGTGATTCCCTATAACCGTCCCAAATCCGTCACTCGTCTTATCAATTTCATCCTTGTTACTATCGAGGGTATGCTCCAACTCAGGAAATCTGAAAAACTAGCAATTCCTTTCGTAGAGGTAATGACTCTCAAACTTTAACGCAAACATTGTCACATTCAATCCTCGTATAAGATGTCATAAGAATATCTTACCATGTCTCTCAAGACGAGGAAGGGAAGCTAAGACCCCACTTCTCTTAGTGAGAACACACCGTCATTCCAACTTGGGTGCATCACTATACACCATAGTTACTCATTTCATCTAGTTATGTTGAAAAACTTGGATTGAAAGTCCTTCTTTTTAACTCAACAAATTTTGTTCACAGACTCCAACATACTAACCTGAGTGTTGCCTTTAACCAACTAGGGAATGATTGACTTCCATTGATAACATTTTTCATTCTCTAATGGTAATTTGCAATGACTTCGGGGAACTGAATTTTCCTTGAATATTCCCGATAAAATTGCTAAACAATTCTTTGCCGAGTCTACCTTGAACTCCTTTGTTGTGACTAAAAGACATTGGAAGGTTGTCTTTGACCATCAAACTCTAACTCGGATGCTTGGTTATAGTTACTTCCATTGAACCCACTTGATGTTATTATTAAAGGATATACATGTTTATTCTATTATAGTATAACCCCAAATGGCATCGTTTGAACATCATGAGAAACTCACCCAAGGAGTCGATCAAATTCATTTATAAATCCGTAGTTACGATAACTCTTCATATCCGATCGAACAAATCGTCAATAGGCAACAAAAGGCACATGTTCTTGATTGTCACCCAGTTTGACTTATGATCCATTACACAAAATCATAGACTTACTCTTTTTCCGTAACTTCAAATGTTGATATTCCCCCTTGAAGAACTACTCATATAAACTTATCCGTTCTAGTTGATTCTTTTGGTTCGTTCGACAGTTTTTACTCTTCCATCTAATGTAAGATAATTAACTCTTCTCAAGTTCAACCATCGTCATTCAACCGACACTACCACGCTTATAAAGATCCATCGTTTCCAAGGTCTCATCATCTTTCTTCAAGGCCTCTATGTCACCAAACTAAACTTTTATTAGCATCGATCACATGCCCTGGGGTTTCGACTTATATATATCCCCTATAACTCCTCATCCTTACTCCACTAGCATGACGGTTTACACGCGCATCATCTCCATCACTGTAACTTCAGTTCTCATCCATTCACAATTCCCTGGTGTAGTTCGTCAACTTCGGCGATTTAAGACCTTCATTATAAATAATGTATTGCATAATCTCACTTTTTACCAAGGTTCATTCTACATGCACTTATTTCCTTGCGTTGATTTTGCTTAATGTTGTCACTTCTATAGAAACTCGTTGACCACTCTATGGAATTCTACCACCAGGGATACTTGTATCGTGATTCCTTTTGCTAACCTTGTATCTTTGGAGTAGATCGTCTTGTACCCACATTTAAGGAATCACAAATTCTATATTTGTCCAGCAAGGTATTTTAACCCCCGAGTCCCTTCGGTTCTTCATCTTTGGATCAACACCTTAGCTATCCATCTCCATTCTACAGTCTCTACCGATTGGATTTGCTGTAAGAGTTACTTGTAGGAGCTATCTTGTGAGGCTCTAACCTTAGACGTAATATCACTTGACTGAGCATACATGATGATATATACTTGCACTCCATCTAGTTGGTACCCTCAAGCTTGGAGATGTATCACTTGGAAGGAACTCTTGTATTGACATTCCTTGGTTCGTACAAATATTATATATAGGTCACTGAAAGCTTCTCCGAATCTACCCATATTGCCTCATGCTATTAGGGTTCTCTTGCGACCTTCAACTCATTTCGGCTTGAGTTGACTCAAAATTTCCTCTCATTTGGTCTCATTCTCATTCTCATGGTTATCCTCTTATAGTCATCATCTTCCTGTCCTTTCTAGCCTGGGCGTTCTTCGATAGGTTTGCATGAGGTAAAAGAGTTAGCTCGCCGGAACATGATACACAAACCGACTTAGTCTAAGCATACTATCCTTGTATTGATATGCCTTGAAGCCTACTCATATGCTACTAAACGAACGATGGTCACATCATATTAGCTTAACTAACGAACCTAATACAACCATCCAAATCTCTAACTATATAGCGTAACTTAATATATAATATATTAATATAAGTCATACTATATCTCACATATAATACTAAGTTGCATAGATCCACAAAGAGCGATGGTGGTCCAACGTACTACAACCCAACATCCCGACTATGCACGTGACAAAATTTCATTTTAAAATCTCCAGACCCCTTTCGGGTTCTGTTTATTTTCTACCTTCGGTCTTTTTATTATATTGCAAGTGTCATTGTTGTTAACCTGGTTTTGATACCATGTTTTAACATCCCGTATTTCATAAACTTGGATGTCACGGGCTAGGACCTCACAATGGGTGTCGTCCTAGTTTGATAACAATTTCACTAGATCTTACAACAAGACACAAATGTAAACAAAACATATAAAGATGATAATGACATGAATGCATAGAATGTGACAGCCGTGTGAGACTTAACTACAAACATCCTAAAATAATATTAGTCCCTTATATGCATGCAAATTTTGAAGGACAACCCAATCTATATGAGTACGTGGACCCGGCTGACCATCCACTCCGGATTGCTCTGTAACTTCCTTTACCTACAAGAAATCTAACAACATAACGGTAAAACCGTTAGAGCTAACAATCCTAAGGCAAAAGCTAAGTATTAATATATAGCACAATCAAACATAAATGATGAAATTAAACATATAATCATGCTTGCATGCAAAACCTCGTCATTATCTTCATTTCGGTGATTCGCATCTGAGTTCAATTTATGGTGTGGCAAGAGGATCCCGTGACCCTCGCCTATAACTTATGTAAATCCAGTGTTTGGAGAAATTACAAGATTTGCAGTTTGTGTCGAACTAACATATCGTCAATGATCCTTCTAAACGATAATATTATGTGATTCACAAACGTTGTGTTGTTACATCCACGAACAAAGGGTAGATTATATTATCGAGTTTTGGAACACAAAATACCACTAGATTACAATATGAGTGAGTATATAACACTCTAGAAAGGTGCAAGTAACTAAATCGATTGAAACTAAACTCGCTCGACACTCTAAGTCACATCTTGAACATATAACTAAGAACTCGATTAGATACTCTTTACTATTCTTTAAAGTGCATGATTTCGCGAAAACCATGATTCAAAACATATCACCATGAAATCGTTTGGATGTATGTCAATCAAAACTGCATGAATTTATATGAGCTTGTAGTAAAACGTGATTCTTGCTAAGGCATATCGGGAAAAAAAAATTGTTATCAAAACCGCAACAAAAAAAAAGTAATTCTTACTAAAATACTTATTTATTTGTTTTTGAAAGGAAAACATTACATATATTATATATCCATTTTCGCCAACACTTGAATATCGAGAGAAAAGTCAGAGAAGTAGAAACATTCATCATCGGTCTCAACAAGCAATCAAATCATATCGTAAATTTCCGTATTACGAGACCGTTTCCATGCAAACACTTACGAGTAACAAAATAACTTGAAATAGAAATGAAGTAGAAACATTCATCATCGAGCATGAGGACAATGGCATGCAGGTTTACTTCAGGGCACAATGGAGATTATCTGTTTCAACATTAATTGATAATTGATTCATAATCATTAACATAAATGGACTTTTATATGTAAGACAAAACATGACGACAAAGCAATTGAAATTGGATAAACTTAGGAATGAGTCACACCAAGAATGGCAAAGTTTGACATGTAACTTTGAAAAGAGTCAAAATGAGATTTGCAAAGCTTCACATATATATAAGTTTGACTAACTTAAGCATGCGAGTATCAAACATCTTTCGACTTATTGTATATCATTATCTTTCATGTGAATGCGTCGTTCAACCAAAGTTTTGCATATGAGTGGGTAAGTAGGTGGCGGTAACATCAAATGTATATATTTACTATAAGATAAACGTCGGTAAAACCCAAATTTTATGTTGTTCAAAATAAGAAGAAAAAAAAGCTAGATACTTTAACAAACAAAAAACAATAAATAGAATACGTTACTGTAGTTTATAAAAATTGGTTATGTCTATTTAGAGAGATTTGTTGAAAGATTTTGATGACAGAAAAAAATTAATTTCGAAAACATAAAGAACTATACAATAATGAAACATAAAGATAATACTTGACGTTTAAGTATTAAACAGCCTTAATAGTTTGGTCCAAATATATGGTTTGTGATCTTGTCATATAAGTTTCACATATTATTCGTCTTATTATCAATTGGTTTTAGGGGTTTGTTTTTATAGATCACCGAGTGTACACGAAACGTAATTTCTAAATCAATGTCCGTCAAATTAATAAACCAAAACTTAACAAAAATCAATTTGCCGAGATCAATGACCTTATTAAAGTCGAATAGATGAAATTTAATACGCTAAAAACATTATACACAAAACAATACAAACGACATACGTGAAGCGTCACAATGAACCACCATAAACTGTCGTAAACCCGTTTCCCGTCCTATCTAGTCATCCTTCCTTGACCACAAATCAAATCAATGATTCTCCAATGAAACTATTTAGAGAACTAGATATTGTATTTGGATGATTAATATTATTTTTTTTCTTTTTTAATATTAATAGGGATATAAAAATTATAAATAAGAGCGGATATGATACACTTAATCTAGCCCAAAGTATGAAAGCCTTAGAGATGGCTCTAATGACTTACCACCGGCCTTTGACAAAAAGGTCAAAAGAGGTCTCCACTATTTTCCAATTTTTGCACTCAACTTTTACCACTTATAGTCAAATAGACACATTATTAATTGAGTGACCCTTGTACGAGTAAGTGTTCACGTACAACCTACTATTAACTTTACCCTTATTTGATGGGTAATACGACTCACCTAACTCGAAAAAAACGGGTAAAAGTATAAAAATATTGGGCGAAGATTATTCATCTATCATCCAACCTGATCATACCCGAAATTTATACAATTTTGTGCATTTATTCTCAAGTTTACAATATTATAGAAGTTCTACTGTTATTTGTGTTATATTAATGCATTATAAATAATCAGAATCGATATTTATCCAACAACCTCATTCAAAGCAAGCACAATACTAGTGCGAGTTTCAAACGGATTCCAAGTGTGTTGGGACGTTGGAGCGCAGACGGATTTTGACTCCTCCCCCTGAGCGCATCGCAAGTGTGCCACACCCTATCACTTTCCTCCGATGTGTAATGAGCTTCAACAATGGCACCGGGCTTACACATTACGTGTGGGACGCATTGCCGTTGCGTATAGGTAGGGTTATTTATGAGCCGAACGAGTCGAGCATTGGTATGCTCAAGCTCGGCTTGTTTATAAACGAGCCGAGCCCGATTCGAGCCTAAATTTTATATGTGTTTTAAAATGTGTTCATATTCGGCTCGTTAAGAAAGTGAACAGGCTTGAACCGTGCTTTTGATGAGCCCGAGTAACTTGGCTAAAATAATGTTCCTATAGTGTTGTTTTAGCCGAACGAGTCGAGCCTAACTTTTATACGAGCTTTAAAATATGTTCATATTCGGCTTGTTTAGAAAATAAATGAGTTTGAGCCGAGTTTTTGACAAGTCAAACACAAACCGAGCCCGAACAAATTGTAATAAGGTGAAAGAGGAGTCTTTTCGACCATAATAATAAAAACTCTGGAGTACTCTTTCAATAAATACCTATTTATAAATATAAAAAAGGTTTGATAGGCGTACCGGTGATTTTCTTTATTCATCGCCACAATTACGCATTTTACGTGTGTAATTGAGGGTTAAATTTTTTATTTTTTAAATTTTTTTTTTTAACGTACTCCAACTATACATCTCATATGCGTAATTGGAAACTCACTTAACTACGCATACGAAGTGCATAGCTGTGGTGACTATTAGTAATTTTCACCAGTACGTTCACGATAATAAATAAATAAATAAATAATATATTTTTTAAAAATAATAATAACTCCTACGTACATAATAACTTTGTATTTCCACTGTTAACGGGTCAGATTGAAGCGGGACCGGGATCGGATTCTTCAACTACGGCTAAGATCCGGTTCCGATTCGGATATATTGTACCAAAAGCTTGTATTCCTTTGGGACCACCGGGGGTTTTTTCCATCGGATACAAACAAATGCTTTTGGTGTGGTTCATATTGACTACGATTGAAAATAATAGTTCGAATTGGACCATGCCGCTGTGGTTATGGAAATCTTTTTCCTTTTTTGTTAATCATCGGTTTATCACAATTCACAAACTGAGGAACTATTAAAGTTTTTTTTTTTTAGAAAACCAAATAGGTAGAGATTGGTAAACGAAAGACTCATTTTATTTATTGATCGGACAAAATATTTATAAACCCAAATATACGACTCCCTTCATTAAACTTATTTCATTGATCTTTATTTTGTTGGCGTCGATATATCGCCGGGTAGATTGGGTTCTAGGATGTTGGTAGGTTGATTAACGTATTAGGGTAAGTTTTGGGTCCTATGACGTATGTTGATTAGCGTATTAGGGTAGGTATGAACGAAATGATGATACGAGGACTTGATGGACCGCCCTTCTTATTTTAGGTCTATGTTTTAGGGTTGTGTTCAAGGATTGTATGCTCTGATAATAAAATAAGATAAAAATAAATTAATAAATAAAATAATAAATTCAAATATACAGTTAGTGTATGACAAAAAAAGAAAGAAATAAACTGAGTTTTTGGTTAAAATTGTTTTGGATATTTTTTTAAATGTTATTAAAGAGTCAAGAATAAATTATGTCCGATGTATTTATGTTTAGTATATTGATAGTCGGATAAATCATCACAAAACAAATAAATAATCAAAATAACTCAATAAACATGACAAGTGAGAATACGGTTATTTTTTAATGAATTGAAGCGGTAACCAAAATAATCATTTTGGGTTTGTTTGCAAAATGTATTGACGGATAAGTCATTGCCTAAGATGGAGTTCGGCTCAAATTCGTCTACTTTTTTAATGAGTCGAATACGAATATATTTAAAGTTTATTTAAATTTTAAATATTATTCATTTGGTTCGAGTAACAATCCTAATTATAACTACAAGAGTTAATCTTTAACAATAATCAATATTATTATATCAGTCGAACTACTTGGTGTTGACTCGTGCTCGTTCATCTAACTAAACGAGTAGTATATTAATATATTTTTTAATTTTAATTAAAAAATTAAACTCAGCCCATTATAAACGAGGTGAATGTAAACATACTAAACCTAAACTTATTTGACTAGTTTAAGGGCCCGTTTGGTTTAAACTCCGGAAACGGAAACGGAATGGAAACGAATCTAGTCCATACGTACACCTTTGTTCATGAAGTTGTTGGGAATCATTCCTTGTGGTTTGAACTAATTGTAGTAGAATTTGATTAGTTTTAATACCCTATAGGGTAACAAAGTAAGGGGATGCAAGTGCATTTTACATTAAACCAACCGAAATGATTCCATGAACAAGGTATATATATGGACTAGATTCGTTTCCATTCCATTACCGTTTTCGGAGTTACAAGCAAACGGAGGGTAACAACTTTACGCCTTCTCCTCTACAAACATTTTTCCATAATCGGTAACTTTTATGTTAGGTGCAAGTAAGTGATCCTTTTAATCCTTTAACTAGTGTATTTCCCGTGCACTGCACGGAACGTGACTTAATAGTTATTCATAACATTTGTATGATAAAATAATATTCTATATAACTTAATATTAGTTATTCATTACAAATTTAACTATATTTTATCATACATATAATACGGTAACAAATTCAAGTTATATTTATAACTATAACATATTAAATTGTGCATATTGTGGTTCTAAACATTTAATCATTAAGTTAGACCAACGATCTAGTTAGTTTTTAAAATAAAAATTATAAATTTAATATTAAAAAAGACTAATTAATTGTTTCTTATAATTTATTGGGGGATACAAAAGTTTATTTAAAACGGCAATCCTGCTCATGTGTACAATTTGTAACTCTAATTTGAATATTTTTGAGTTGAGATAAACCGGATTTTAGATTTGATTTATAAAAAAATTTTTACACTAAATCATTTTTATTTAACAATATAGACTGATGAAAAAAAAAGTTGAGAAGCAAAATGTGATAATCTGGTAGATATTCTTGTTACAATAAAATTAACCTAAATTATTTTTATTAAAAATCAATTTAAGATTTACTTTTTATAATTTTTTTGAAGGCTTCGATAAACGTGGGCGCGACACGTGGCAAATAAGAGCTCTCCTTTAATACTTATAAGATAAGTCATATTACATTTATCTTGTGATTTGATAAAGACTCTTCATATACTTAGTGCATTTTCCATACGAATTTTATGAGTAATTTTTTGAAGATGTTTTTTTAATAATTTATTTCAAAACCTTCATAGATAAATGAGTAAAAAAAAAAAAAAAAAAACCTTCAAAGATGGTTCGTAAGACACGTACATGGTTAGATTTAGCATAAGCTTATTTGATCGTATCTAGTGTTGTAGTTGGAAAGTGAACACTTTTGACCATATCAATCTTCCACTATAATTAACTTCATCTTTTAGGTTTAGTAGGTCATAAGGGATAATCTAGCTAGGTTAGGTTTAGTTGTGGATCATATTGAGGTTGGTTCTTATATCTTAAGGGTATATGACCCAACGTTAGACTTATTAGATTGTGCCTAATTGGGAAATTGTGTAGCTCGAGTTACTTGTATTGCTTTACAAAAATTGAGATTGGACTAATTATCAAATATGCTAAGTGTTTGCCTATGAAGAAACTACTACACATTTATAGGAAGATGGCGACTAAACAATAGTGTTAGTATAATCATTGTGAGTTATTCTAAATTTTATTACTTATGAAAATTTAGAAACACGAGAGAAAACAACAATAAAATATCGAGTTTAAGAAAATTTGATAGCAATCTAGCGAATTTTTAGAAGAATAAATTCAAATTGCGCGTGGACTGAAAATACAGAGTATTGAACATTTAAGAAATCGGCTCATAAAATCTTTTTTTTATAGTTATCGTAGACCTATAAAGTAGGGTTTTAGATTTTATGTAGCTATTTAGGACATAAAAGTTTTGCTTATTAAAATTATGATATTACATTTCAAGTACAATAGTTTCGGTATCAATTTGGCTATTGGATTTCACTTATTATATTTGTGTTATTAGGTTTGCTTTGAGTATTATAATTAACATATAATTATAATTTGATAAAAAGAAATATAATTATAAACTTAACTTGTTCGGTTAATAATAGGATGCGAGAAAGAGTATATCAATTGTGTTCGAAACTTCAAAACTGCTTAATTTTTAATCTTCCTTAATGAGTTGGTTAATCAATGGTGCATATATATGAACCTCATTGACAATTTTAGAGGGTGAGTCAATCAAAGTGGCAAACCATTGTATTTGTACCTAACCAACTATTATATACATGTATATAGACATACTGGGTAATGCTCTCTTGATCTGATCCATCAAAGCATCATCATACTGTCCACACACACAATAATAAAAAGTATATATAATTCATTTATACAAGTGAGTTTCATTGTTAATACTTCTTAGTTACTACTCTTGGGTTCATTTAGACGTTGCAATCTACTACATACTTTTGATCTCCTAGGTATTTGATTTTTCGGGTAGTTTATAATCGTTGATATATCTTGAATTTCACATTACGTAGATTCGAGTTTGAGAACGACGGCGCTCCTCGCCTTGGACTTTGGGGGCAACGGCACCACGGGGTTTGAACAAGGGTTTATTTTTCTATATAATGTATTGATCGATATGCATGTCTCTGTATAATTTCATTAGTGATCTGAATCTCCTCATAAATTCCCGCAAAGTGAATTAGTAGACATCACGTAAATTATTATAAATTTGTTTTTTGTTTCTTTTCTATTCATTAAAATACTTTTTTTTTCCTCATATTCTAAACGATAATGTCGTTGGTTTAATCGGTTATTGACTACATCAACCTTTCGATATAATTTTAGAGAATTATATTTGTATATCGAAAAGTTAATTAATATATAATGTCATCGTTAGTCCGATGACATTATATTCACTTCTTCATAGTTGTTGAAGATAATAGCTTCCTCATATCTAAAGGTGGGAGGATCTTATATCATAGTATATAAGGTCGGTGACCTACTCCCATATTGCCAATTGATTTTAGGATCAAATCTCATAGAACTTATGTGTTGGGTTCGAACTTAACGTGCATATGTGCTCAGACATGCGATGAACTCTCACGTTAAATCATACCCGTCAAAATTTCACATGATATAAGAGCTTATATAGCCTTGTCAATGCAATATATATAACCTTGTACGGAAAAGTCGCGGTGCCAACATTGAAGGCGTTTGTTTGGCAAGTCAAATCCTTTTGGGTAGTCCAACTTCTGGGATTAAAAAAATAAAATATGTGTTATAGTCTTTTCGGTTATATTCCTATGAATAATATTCGTGCCAATCGACTTTGCAATAAGCACGATTTTGTAGATGAACGAGGATCGATCCCGTCTAGGCACAATACCGATCATCCAATTAGTAGGGTATTTTGTTAAATGATCACTGGACAAATTTGAAAGCTCTATTGATTGCTCGGTGAGGGGGTTGGAGACGCATAGACCGAGACGGCATATTTTGTCGTTGTAGTCCCCATGGTAGTTAAGGGCGAGTCTCAATCGGTTGCTCGATCCCACAATCATACGAGTCTCATTCCTTGATAAAGTGACATCCGATATACATAATGATTTTCCCACCAAAAAAAAAGGATGCATCAATGATGTCTCAAGGCCGGATGCATAACGCGATTCTCGAGAAGAATAGGTTTGTTGGAGATAGTTATGTGCACACTTTGGACTTAATATGCGTGCGTGTTTGTATGCACATAATTCTCTCTCTACGGTTTAATGGATTTTAACATGGTATCGGGACGGTTAGCCTTTATTCGACTCGTCAATCCTAATATGTGGACTAGCTATAAAGAGAATGAGATGCTAGTCCCATTTGTCTAAGTGTTGACTAGGTTTGTAACCTAGTTGTATTTGTGAGGGTTGTTTGTTCAAAATAATAACTAAAGTTAGGGGTTAGCCGAACCTAGTATATAAAGTAGGTGGACTATTCGTTCTATTCGGTTTTAAGAAAAATATCATTGAACTTATGTGTTGAATTTGAGTCTAACGTGCATGTGCACTTGTATGCCCACGCACTTCTAAAAAGATCGATCAAAAAATGAACCGGGTCTAAGCTAAAGAGAGGTAAGAAAAGAAGAGTTTGGCATCATAATGGTAATTGAATAATTGAAAACAAGTGTATGTAAACAAAGAGGCATTGGAGTCAAAAGCATGTCGGCATTAAGAGGCAAAGCCTATGGTGAAAGAGTTTTTGTAGGCTCACACTTTGTAGATTTTGCTTTAGGAAGGTCTCTCATTCTTATTTTTCCCACTTCAATAAAATATTTACTTTTTAAGTGGATATTATTTTATATTTATGCAACTTATTATTCTCCATATGTGTAATGTTTGAATGTCAACCAATATATAATTAAATAAGTTGCGTATAAATGTCTTGAATTTTCATTATATTTGCTGCATAATTCTGATTTATAAACTTGTTGGTTCCACGTGACACAGTTGTATGTGCATTATGATAAATGTGCATTATGAGGAATTACTATGCGGAAAGAATTTAAGAACCGCCCAATCACTTCATTTTATTTTGGACCCATATATTATATTTAATATATATTAGAATAATTAAATAAGTGGACTTTTTCATTACTTTTGGGTTAGAAAGTAGGCTGCTCTTCTTTTTTTTTTACGTTGTCATTTAGGGCATTAATTTTTTTGGGATAATTTCTAGTGAAAATATGAGGGGGGGGGGGGGGGGGGGAGAGATAGTTAAAACAATTCGATAAATAGAGTATCGATTCAGTAGTGAATAAGATGTCTCAAAATTAAAAATTATATATAAACAAAACAAAATATATAGTCACTTTACCGATCATAATACATTAGAAAGTGCGGAGAGTCCAATCGAAATTATAACAAACTTTATAATGTTGTAGTCGAAAAACTTTTATGACGTCACATAATAGTAATAAATCTAAGTATACAAGTTTAACATAGAAAAATAAAAAGTTCAATTTTTCAGTTTTTTTAAAACACCTTGTAGATTATGGTTATTCATTAATCCAAAAAAGTTATGATATAGTGCCATGTGAAATAAAAAATAAAATGCAGAAAATGCATAAGATTCTATTCAATAAAAATAACAATTTTGGTGATGGGTCATTTAAGATAATATCGGATTTTTATATAACATTGCCTTTTTGAAAAGTGTTTATGAAAAATGTGTAAATAAAAAGGGTTTTATGAAATTATTTCATAAAAAGTACCATGTTTTTATCCCAAAAAGGTTTTATTTTATTTTGATATCTTAATATATTGACATTTTATTATAATCTGAAAAAACTTTTTAACGTCGTATCCTTCTTGATCCGCGTGATAGAAGGTATATGTTGAGGTCCACAAATGTGTTAGTTTTTGAATGGGTGGTGGAAAACATGTTTGTATTAATTTGACAAGAGTCTTTCATTTGGTTGGTTTGAATAACGGGTCTTTTTTGGTGGATAAGGCGGTCATCAATACGGCCTATTTGAAGATGGCTAAGCATGAAAGGGTTTGTCTTGAAAACCAACATGTGTTTCGTCCGTTCGCTTTCGATACGTTTGGTTTTCTTGCGCGTGATGCCTTCGAGATTCTCAAGGGTGCAACGGATTTGTATTGTGATATTGTGTCACCTATGTCTTTAGATGTAGTGGTTAGGAGGATCAAATTTGCTATTAAGAAAAAGTTGGTGGCACAACTTGTTACACGTCTAACTTTTAACTTGATGTAATTTGTTGTTCTCGTAGCGAATGAATACCTATATCTCAACTGTCCTACCAATCTTTAAAAAAAAAATATGTACATATAAGATTTTTTTTTTTTAAAGGGCGATTGTTACAATAAAAGGTATTTAATGGGTAAATTTTATGTAATTTGTTCTAGTTACCATGTTAAAATATTTGATAATGTTTCTTTTCCCTAATAATATAAGATTTTGTCCATTGGCTGAAAGACAAGTGGCAGGAAATGGTTGGTTGGTCGGCAGGTTATGGAGAGGTTCGACCCAACCCAAACGTGCCTTTACTGACCTCTGAAAGCTGTAAGAAGCTTTTAAAAACTTGAATATTCCATCAAATTGAGAGGCAAAAAAAAAAGTTTTGTGAAGGAGCCTTTGATCATAAAGTGGAAGACAAAGTGGAAACAACCCTTTTGGTATATGGGTTAAACTAAATCAATTTTATGAAGTCCATTAGCTAAACCCTAATTTAGGGTCTATAGGCTCATAAGTAGACAAGTTTATAAAGGTTTGCATAATTATATCACCCTGGAAAAAAAAAAAAAGAGTAAAGTTGTATTTATTTTAGAATGATTAGTTCGATAAAAAAAAACATTTTTTTAAGTGAAAATTGGAAGAAATATCTTTATTTTGATATAGTTACGAAAGAAGAAAAAACATTGAAAAAGTTTGGGAAAATAACTTGATTAATGTGGGTGAATTGAAACCACTAATCTAGACACCAATAGAAATAAGATTTATTGTGATTACTAATCACTTATTATTGTCGAGATCGATGATGAGTTGCTTCCACTTTAATAGATGACATCAAATCGTTATATACGGGAAAAAAATATTTTATCTCCGTTAATGTTTAAGCTATTTATCGTTATCCATCTCATAATTCAAGTTGTTTCTTACAACTTTAAATACTCAGACACGAGCTTTGACAAGTACGAGTTCAACACTAATGCAACTTTTCTCTTCTTATTCATGATTAACGTAATCATAAGAGCTGCCTAATAACATGTTTGGATCAGATCTAAACAAAGCCTATCGTAAATTTCTTACCAACAAGTACGGGCTTTTGGCGGACTTGTTGAGTATCATAGCCGGAAACACAAGGCAATCTAATCAAACAAATTAGGAAACCAACCCGAAATCGAACAAGTCTAATAATCATATATGCCTAAACTAGATATAAAATGCAATTATATTTTATTTCCAACAAAAATAAAGTTGTCAGTAATACTCCAAGTTGCATTGAGTGATGTAGTTCTGAATCAAGACCAAACTCATATGGAATACACAATCCATCCTAATTATGTAGTTGCAATGTCATTCAAAAACATAACAAATGTATCTACTAGTATGTCCTAGGAATTCATTGTTGAGTGCTATGGCAATGACTTTATAAAAAGGATAAATAAAGTAAGCTCCTTCCTAATTCATTCCTCCATCCTTCATTAAATCTTCTGTCAGTATTAAAAAATTGTCTCTTAAGTTGGAGATGCCAATAGTTTTTGTTCATCCTTGTCAAGGATATGGCAAACATTTATATTAATCATGAATATGTTGGTGTAATTGCACTATTGTTGTCTATAAACTTGCTTTTTAGGGTATGTTATGGTGTACTATATAAAGGTGTCACTTCCTCTTTTTATTTGAGATTAAAGATTAATAATATGTGACGTTTTCATATGATTTAGTAATCACACTAACATATTAGGTTTTAGTACTCAAACCTAAGAATTCAGTTTTTTTTTTCGCTCTAAGAAGATGACTAATTGAGTTCATACCGTGACCAAATTGAACACTCCAAGCATTAGCCTTAGGTGAAAAAACTTACACCATACACAAAAGTTGGAGTCTAGAAAAAAAATATTACAAAACCGGATTTGGACAAACATCATTTACCCATCAAACAATTAAGTTATGAACTGAATATATACGAGATCCGGTATTAAATCTAGGGTTTGGGACCAACCTCTTTCACCGATCAAACAAATTTCTTTTGTTTTTTCCTTTTTATTCACCGAACATCCTTCTTCTTTTTTATGTTTATCTTAATTAAATGGATTCTACCTATCAACAAAGACTATACTATAGACCGAAGTTGGGATGTGGAAAAAAAAATATAGACAGTCAATACACAAATTAGTATGTACATATATTGCAAAATTTTAGACGGAGTAGGATGCAGTCAATCTTAGGGTAAGAATAACTATACATGTACTAAGTTCGTTTTTGTTCCATTTATTCCCTTTGATACGAAAGAAAGAAAAAAAAAACCGAGAGATGGTATATCAAAATAATACCAAGAGTGTCATTTTTTAACGTATAGAAAATTTTAGTGCGTCAAAGATATCACTCTCACCCGTGTGTGTATATATATATATATATATATATATATATATATATATATATATATATATATATATATATATATATATATATATATATATATATATATATATATATATATATATATATAATACACCGCTCTTTCCAATACAATACAATATTTTTGATACCTTTGACGTAGATGTATCATTAGCCCTTGACTAATTTTAGGGTTTAGAATATTCAACTAGTAAGAGAGTACTAAATCACGATACTTTGTAAAAGAATTAGTTTTTCTCCCTTAAAAACTACCAAAAACTTCCCCCTAAACATTTCTTAATTTAAAACTAGATTTTAAAACCCAAAAACAATCTTGTCTGTTTGGGACAAGGGAAATAAGTTTAATAACTTCACGTTATTAGTTTGATTAATTTTAAAAACCACTCCACCCAAAAAAATAAATAAATTAAACGATCAATTTTCAAGTAAGATATAATCTAAGAGTAACTATCAAGGATTCAATGGCTATGCATCACTAGGATTGGACAAATTTCGAATATGAAGCTTATCAAAGTGGATATGAAAAAAGTAAAATTAAAAAAATTCAAGTGATGATACTGTTACTCAATCATGAAAACATTAACTAAATAAAAGGAAGAAAAGAGGAAATCTGGCAACACAAGATTATAAATAAATTAATAAAAACAGTAATAAGTTCTTCAAAGTCATGATTTGCCTAATTTTACAAGATTTGTCAAAATGATGAATGTGGCCAATGTCAAAGTCAACTATAAACAATAACATATTACAAAACCGGGTTTCTTTTGTTTCAAACATTCCTAAAGCTATGAAGAATGATAAGCATCATTGGTATAAAAATAAAATTATATAAGGCACGAGGCAAGAAATGTAAATGCCTTATGATTACGTATACCTACCAAGGAGAAAACACAGCCACAAGCAATATATATTAGGTTATTTAATTCTCTTTAGTTTTAAGATATATGCTGTGTTTGGTAAAGGTTTTGGATAAGATTTAACAGGAATTTCGAGGTTTTGGGTAAGAAATCTGTAAAACAAAATTTTTAGAGCGGCAACAAATGATAAGCATTCTATTGCCACTGGATTATTAGGAATAATATGGGAGAGTGGCAACAGAGTCTGTTAGGCATATGTACCGTCCCGGCATCCCCGTAGCCGAGCTTTGGGGTGTGGGCCATGTGGCTACAGGTCGTTAAGCTTGGAAACTAACTCACGACTTGTAACCATTCTCCTTAGGAAAGAACTCTCCCGATGTCACCCTCTCTTCATTTTGGTAGTTAGATAACAAGACTTCATGGTCGCAAGACGAATAATTCCGCAGATTTCCTTACTAGTCTTGTCTTTGATTTTTCTCTTAGAAGTGAAGTAATGTATTGTGTGACACTACCGAGGATATAGTGAATTTTTTACTTGAAGATGTAAGGGGTTAGACTATCTTAAGTGGTTATTACTTGATATTTTTTAATTAATAATAAAGCGTGACTCGATGGACGAATGTACCGGACCTCCTTCACCTAAAAAATTGAACAGGAATTATTTTTTACTCAAATTTGCTAATTATATATGAATAAAAATCTCCCAAAGACCTATCACAGCTGAAACATCTATAGCTTTTAAAGAACCATCAAAAACATTGCCAGCACACTTACAACTACCCATAAACCTCGTCCCGACCAAACACATTCATAGTTCACTTTAAGTGAAACTGGTTAAGCAACCCGACAAAGAGAAGAAGAGTTGACAGCAATATATCAGCAAGGAATGAGAAAACCAGAAGAGAGGCAGGATGAAAAATGTCAATAGGCAAAAGCTGAAAATCTTATCCAAGTACATATTCAATTATCAATACAGATATGAATGCATAGGCCAACCAAAGCCTATACCATTCAGATAGAAACTTAGAGGGAAATAGTTTAAGCTTTATATAACCTGAATATCGTTATGAGAGTGTTCGCCGGTTGAAAGACTCCACAGTCAGATTGGCTGTGAAAGCTGGAATTGAGTTCATCTTCCGAATGAATATCTCGGCCTAGAATGTGAAAAAAGAAACAGTTTATATTTCATTTATGCATTTTAGTCAATAACTCAGCATATGAGGGGACGGAAATTGGATATAGATAGAGAATCAATAGATCCCAGTCGTTTGCTAACCTCTCTAACTAACATACGGATACAATTTCACTTCACGGCACAAATGTCACAATATTCGATTCTAATGGGAGGATTACTATCCCAAATTAAGAAGTTAGCTCCTAGTGAAACATACATGATTCTCATGAGGCATTTCTTATGTAATTTTAATATTTAATTTCATTACGAGAAGATCAGCTAGGAGAAGAAAGGTACCACAGCATGCAAAGCAGCAAATAACTACGATTACAAACCAAGTAGCAAATTATACAGTATAGACTGGTAATTGAGATAAAGCCGACCCACTAATGTATACTCTAGTAAACCCTTGTTCACGCACGTGGATAGTAGATCTATTCATTATAGCGTGGAGCAGAAATAAATTTTAAACT
Source organism: Fagopyrum tataricum (assembly GCA_002319775.1). Classification (NCBI taxonomy): domain Eukaryota; kingdom Viridiplantae; phylum Streptophyta; class Magnoliopsida; order Caryophyllales; family Polygonaceae; genus Fagopyrum; species Fagopyrum tataricum. The sequence continues at coordinate 8,148,857 of CM008285.1, read as the reverse complement.
CCCAATAACACATCTGAAAATCATTTTCTAGAGGCTCCAAAGGGGAAGGAGGGGTGTAATTGTGTAAACAATACAGAACAGATCCACAATAGTAACACATCTGAAAATTATTTTTTTAGAGGCTCAAAAGGGAAAGGAGGGGTGTAATTGTGTAAACAATACAGAACAGATCCACAACAGTAGTAATAGATCAAACCTTTTACCTGTTTAGATATGTCTGGCTGTTTAGTATAAGCATTAGGCTGCATCATTAAAGTAGAACATCAGATTTACAAGCTGATCAGTTTCAATAAGGACGCATAAACAACCACATCAAGCTAATCAGACTTTCAGGATCAAAGGAAATGTCGCTTAGTTTCTCATTTCTACAAGATAAATAGAGATAATCTTTATCAAGGATTCTAAAACATCGGCTTACCAAAAGGTTTGTGTTCCCAGATTCATATTCAAACTCAAGTTTCTCATCATCACTCTGAGCGTATATAGATTGGAGAATGAAGCGAGTTACAGGAATCCCATTAGGACGCTGTTGATCATCCATTACAATCTACAAATTGAGTCAATCATATGGTCATGGAATCACACATTTTCATTCTGCACAGAAACATTTGTGGAAAGAAAAACTAAGACTACCTTGTAACCAAAAAGTTCACAACAAGCCCTTCTAAACACAGAAATTCTATCTGCAAAGACAGTCTTGTACCTGTTCCATTACTTAAGTCAGAGGGATTTAAAGCAATAGACAGAACATAAGCCAAATATGGAAGAATCACAAAAGACTAGAAATTTATAAGATCACCTCTCTTCGCGCTTTTCAAGTGTAGCAATTTGCTCTTTTAACTGCACTATTTTACCAGAAATATACGAGTCTACCGATTTTCCAGCATCAGCTGTGTAATTATTATTCAGGAAAAAGAGTTAGCGTGATGCATTTTATTTGTACAAGAAACAGAATAACTGGAGAGAAAAGTTTATATCATTATAGCAATACAGTTTCAGTAAGAAGACGACTTTTTCTGGACCAAAGTGTTCTACAAGGCACGCCTCAGGCGCGCCTAGGCAGGCGCCAAGGGTCCTGCGCCTGAACATCCTCAGGCTCAGCCCTTGTGATTAGGCGCACTCCAGGTGCAGTCAGGCGCGCCTGGGAGAGCCTGATTGTGTTTTTATTAAAAAAATTCAGCAGATCCTATTTTGTTGCAAAAGTCCATAAATATATCTTTTTAATTCAAGTATATTATTCTGATTGACAAAAATAGATCATAATAATATATGATTATAGGGAAATAAATTATATAAGGAAATAATTTAAATATCAAAAACTATCAAATAGGCATTATAAACTTATTATCACTATAAATTTTATATTCCAAATACACTTTCCTAATATAATTAGAAATAGAATTCCTTCTTTGAGCCAAGGACTAGAGTAGATGAAGAAGACGATGAAGGCTACAAATCTGCTGAAGGAGAATACATTAATGCTCATACAATTCTAATCCAACAAGATGAAGAAGAAGATTTCAGTGACTATTGACTAATTAACTAATTAACCGAAGACTATAGTTTCTAATTCTTCCTTGTTTGTTTGTTGTTTTTGAACTACTCCAAGTTATTTGTTATATTTAATAAAATTTAGATTTTAAAAAAAATATCAAACAGGCGCACCTAGGCACTCTGCGCCTAGCGCCTAGGCTCCAGGGGACCCCAGCGCCTAGGTGCGCCTAAGGCCTTTTAGAACACTGTTCTGGACTTAGTTTTTCTTTCCATTAAGAGACTCGAGAACAAATCAACTATCTACATAAATCTCACCTAAAAACCAGACCATCTTGACACTGAGATCATTGATTTGCACAATGTTTGGTCCATGTACAAGGCCCAATGTATTTTTAAAATTTTAAGGTTTCTATCTTTTAGATATTTTAGCCTATTTATGCCTACCTTGATTATTGTTATGGTTATCACAAAATATAGCGCAAAACCCCACCTTGGTAGTACCCCCAGACGTAGTCACGGATTCGTGGCGAACTGGGTAACCAATTCTCGTGTTTTCTGTCTCTCTTGAATGCATTCTTATCTTACACACAAGTCCATTGATCAAGGTAAACCAAGTATCTAATATAACAAAGAAAATAATAATAAATCCCTAAGATATCTTATCCAAAAAAATTTTAATTTATTTTTATATGCAACTCAGTTCAGATCTACTAGGCCCCACTGACAATGTTAAGGTTTGTAAGGACTGAAAGGTCTCCAAAAGAACCATGAGTCCATGACAGGTTATGATGTTCAAAAGGCAGGGCAGTTATGAGTTCTGACCACTTATTACCTGATTGTTTCTTCAATTCTTCAACAATCTTTAATTTCTCATTAGCCTTCTGCAGCTCGCTTTGCAAAGCCTCAATAGTTTGTCTTGCCTCGTTTTCAACCCCAAGGGTATTAACCATTCGTAGGACCTTTGTGCTTGCGGCAGAATAGTCACCGTGGCCTAACTGGAAAAAGGAATTGACAGATTATCACAACAGAAATATGTCGCTGCAGGAAACGTATGTGCTGATGTGTCTCCTGCTTTAAATCTGACTTAATAAAAGTTTTCACAGGATCTGTGATCCCTTTACACATATTACAATGATTGTTCAAAGATTTAGTTTACACATAAAATTCCTTGTGAAATATCCTGAGAAGAGTCAGAGAACAATAGGTTGTCTCTCACATAACACACCAATAAACCTCCATATGTTAAAAGGGGAAATATTAAGTTGCAACGTCAAAATATCAACTATGGTATCAGTATGTCATACTATTTATGCATACATCAAATTGATTATAGCAGACAAAGGTACCTTTGATTCGAGTAGAGCAATCTCTGATCGAAGCTGGGCATTCTCTCTTTCTGACGACTTTATCCGTTTTGCTTCACTATTTAGCCTTTCATTAAGCATCCTTAGTTCATCATTTTGACGACCACAGGCATCTTTATGTTCACGAAGATTGTTTTCGAGCTCCCTAATATAACTGTCCTTCTTTAACAAAGATAACTCCAGCTCCTGTTTGATAAAAAAAACAACAATAATCACCCAAAAGCCTTAGAAAACAATTTGAAAATAGATGGAAATAAGAAACCTGAAGAAGAGTCCCAGTAGATGCTACATCCCCTTTCCCAAGGTTCTCTTGCTTCAACTTGTTAATAGCATTCCGTAACTCATCTCTTTCTCCAGTAACAGATGACAGCTGCAATGCACATCATAAAACATCATTACAAAAAAAACAATTTCAGAAAATTCTTACCATAAGAGCATCAGAGATAAAATTCAAACAATGTGGCAGCTCACTGGTTGAGCCATTCATGCCAAGTTGCCAACCATATTTTCGAGTTTAATCCCTATCATACCCTCTTCAGCTAACAAGCATGATAAGGCGCATAGAACAAACTTTACAAGCGTCAATTTTTCATAAATATGTGGTTTAAAGGTGCATTGACAATACAGCCAAGTGTGGTAAACAATGTTGAGGCGGAACATAACAAGGCCGCAATTGAAGGATAAAACTGTGAAAGCGATTGTAAGAAACAAGCAGAAGTCTCCGAAAATAATTGTAAACTAAGTAAATGCAAAAGGTTGCTTTAACATAAAATAGAAGATACGTCAATGGATAGTCCCATCAGATTAAGAAGGGAACCAAAGCACAGAACTCCATTGTTCAGTTAAAACTAGGACGCACCATCTAATCTATTCAAACTCCAACGACAGAGACAACTTAGACAAAAAACATAATATTCAACTAGCATCTCAGAATTACTAACTTGACTTAGGCAAAATAGTTACTGGGGTGATTAAAAGTAGATAATGTCCAAAATATTAAAGAAGCTCATATTCAACTCAGTTCAAACAAAAGCAAAAATGTATGAAGAAACTACATAGACTAATAAAAGCACATGTTGATGCATACCCTTGCTTCAAGATGTTTAACTTCTGACTGCAGCGACTCTAGATTCTCCACCTTAAATGCAGCCTCTGTTTCAAAATTTCGCTTTACACGCTCTGCTTCGTCTAGAGCCACTGCCATTTCTTTGACACGTGAATTTGCTTCACCCAGTTTCAGGGTGCTGTCTATTACTTCTCTGTATTTAAAACAAGTTCAGTAGTATTGAGACATGAACAGAGGAACACATGCAGAATCTAACAAATGTCGTAAACACAACAACCAACATTATCCTAATGGCTTCACACGTATAGTGTAGTTGCCAACTTGAAGTATTCTCAAGAAAATAAGATGGAAGTACTTTTAGAATTAATGACATACTTCTGCAGTGCTGAAAACTTGGAAACAACATCTTCAGGATTAAAAACCCCGGGAATGTCCTCTGTAATCTTCTTCCAAGAAAGCAATTCATCTTCTAACTTTACCATGGCAAGCTGCATCTCTGGTAACTTCAGTATCTCAGTCTCTGCCTTTTCTCTGTGCATCTTTTCTTGCAGCAACTTCTCTTTTAGTAGTTCTATGTTCTCATGCGATGTTCTCAACTTCCTTGCTTCATGCACTTCCAATTCCTTTGAAAACAGATGTCACAAATAAGTCAAAGAGCAAACTAGAATATTAGAACAGATGACAAAAAAAGCACGCACCCAATGTTACACTGAAAGTATAGAACAATTTAAACGCCTCATAGTCTCAAAATTTTCCAGTATTAAGATCAGAGTTTGATTAGCATCTATTAGCATTTTTTGAACATGAAAAAAGAAAGCACCCTAGTGTGCAAATTAAGAGAGAGCCTTTCCTTAGAGAGCCTTTCCTTGGAGAGTTGTAATTTGTACACATCTACTCTCTGAATAAGTGATTGCAAACTATTCTAATTAAATCTGATTCACTGTAATACAAATATACAATGTAGTAACATGATAAAGATATGAGAAGCAAGAAAAGCAGCGTCAAAGAAAGAATATCAGTAGGAACATGGGCCAAGCAAGGACATTGTTGACTCTACGCCGACATTTCTCTTCTATTCTACTTCTGATTACATTTCTATGAATCCGAAAGTTGGTGCAGCAACATTTTAATCAATAACTGAGCAACATATTTGCAAGAGAAAAAAAATTCTTAACCAATTGAACTTACATAGTTCCTCAGTTCTTCTTGTAATTGTTTCACCAACATAGCATCGCTTTTTTCAGAAGAATATTTCAATGGAGATGCAGACATTGTTAATTTATTTTCAAGTTCACTCTTCTGGCACAAGCACTGCAAAGAAACATTAAAATGGCAGAGCAGGTTAGATTAGAGGTGATGAATGTCAAATACAACTTGGAAGGAGAACTGACTCATGGATGTATGACCGAAAATAAATCTTCATTGAGGAAGTAGCCTAAAGATTGCTTATCTTACGCAAACCAAACTATGAGATGGCATAAGAACACCTTGCAAAAGAAAATTGTTGAAGGAGAAAAAAAGCATATACCTAATCTAAAGAAAGAGAAAAAAAGGAAAAGGCAATATACCAGTAAGCTCCAAGGTGTTCATTGTTATGAACAAGACACAAAAAGAATCACCAGTAAACAACCATTCCTTTCTCATTTTGGTTTCTCTTTTTCTGAGGGGAGGGAATTGATGAAATTACGAAGATATAGATCAAGTACCTCCCTCAACTGCCTCTTCACCTCTTCCAGCTGCTCTCTATACATTGTTGATTCTTTTTCAGCATTATGCGCTCTACATTCCATCGTCTCAAGCTAAGAAAAAAGAACAATTGGTTTTCACATGTAAGAAGTTATCAAAGTATGCAAAGCATCTGACTTGTTTGTTACTTACATCAATCCTGATTCTTGAAATTGAGAGCTTGGATTCTCCTTGAAGCTGCAGAAGCTCGTCCTTGAGACGTGTCTTTTCTCTTTCTATGCTATCAGAAAGATGACTTAGCTTCTGTTCCAGAAGGCTTGCTTTCTCTTCAGCAGAAGCAGCTGATAATTCTGCTGCCTGGCGCAGGTTGATTTCTTTTTTAAGCTCCCCCTAGAGTTCCAAGAAGATATATAACATAAAATGATAAAAAGTAACAACGCTATTATGTATGATCAATGGGAAAATAAAGAAATATATGGTCATCGCAATGATAAGTATAGATATAAAGGAATGGGATGTGCTAGACTTCTCATTGCACAAATGGATCATAGTTCATCTATAATGAACACCTTATTTGCTTCTTCCAGGTTCTCAGTCATCTTCTATGTAAAACAAAGCAATGTAGCCAAATCAAGAGATCTATGTCCTTCAAACAGAAACATGGTAATTAAGAAAGCCGTTGTTAAAAGCAACAAAAAAAAAACTTATAAATGGAAAAATATTTGGGTGAGAGAGAATCTGTGCTATTAAGATCATTATGAAGGAACTAATTCTTGACTGCACATTTGTTCCTTGTTTATTCTCGACTCAATAGCACGCTCCGGTAGCTGTCTTTTGTGGCTTAAACTATTACTTGGCAGTTGACACCTTTACAACTTACGTTTCTTCAACATATATAGATAATTCCAAAATAATAACCAAATAGAATTTCTCAAAAATGAGAACACAATGTAAAGACGTACCTCAGCCTTACTGCATATGTGCATTTGTTTCATTAGTCGCTCCTTAGAATCATTAATATCCTTCAATAGTTGCTCTTGCAGTGCCTGCTCACGCCCTCTTGTAGCAGCAAGCTCTTGTTCTGCATAGAGAAGCTGATCACGATATTTCATCCCTTCGGCTTCTGTGAAATAAAAAAAATGATTCGTTGAGAATGACATCTGCAAGATAACTGGTTTATAATTGACTTTATTCGCATTTGAAAGAAAACGGAAAAATATGTTTGCTTACACTCACCTGCTTTAAGAAGGTTGGCATTCATAGTCTCTAATTTGGATTGATAGTCACTCACTAGATTCTCGGTACTACTTAAAGTATCCAAAAACTCTGACTTGACCTTCATGGATTAAAAAAACCAAAAATAAATCAACTTAAGAAAAATGTCGAGAGAAAATACTTAATTGGCTTAACTAATTTTAAAACATCACTACACACACAATTGTAAAATTACATGAATGAGCACGTTATTTTCACCGGGCAAGGATCGTGGTTATATGAATTTGCATAGCAATAATGGATCTTATACGAATATGCCCTCAACAAGGCATTTCATCAAACACTTTGGTGAGCAAACCAACAAAGTAAACCGATGAAATAAGATCATAGCAATACTCAATCAATACAGAAGATATCAAAGACAAATCCAAAATAATCATCTCAACAATGTATCACAGCTGCAAAAATCATGTAGAAGCAAATAAATCAAAGATTGCAAACTCTCAAATATTGAAGGGAAAAAAAAAGAAGCAAAAATCAAACAATCAATTGAGGAAACAATACCAGTTGGCGACACTGGTAAGTGCAAAGCATTTGTTCAGAGGGGTTATCAGATGAATCCAGGGCAGGAGTAGCAGGATCTTCATAGATTACAAGGCGGCCATTAGAGGAAGAGCCAGGTGGAGGAGGAGATTCAGCCCTCCGTTTCCTAGGAACCGGTGTTCTCAAAATCATTCTCCTCTTTTAGCAAATGTTACGACAAGAAGGGTTTTGGCTTGCCTGTAATCAAAAGGGGGAGTTAGATGATGAAGCTTAGCTCCAGATAACAAAAATTTTATCTTGATTATTAGAGTATAGACAACATCTATATTCATGTAAAACGAAACCAATCGAGAAATATCATTCAATATCTTGTAGCTTTACATCAAAATTTCAGACCTTGATCTACATTCAGAAATTTGCTTCGGAAATACTCTACGCCAGTAATCGGAACTCAGTATTAAAAAAAGGAAAAAAATTTGCTGTTATTCTAGAGCCGATAGTTTCAAATTATGAACACGGATGGCAAATTTTCCGCAAGTTTTCGCTTGAACAGAGATAGATAGAGAAACTACTCACTGGTGGTGGTGGAGATAAAACGGCGATGGAGATGACCAATCAAATGGGACTGGAATTCGAGAGACTGGAAAAGACCTAGGTGAAATAGTTGAGGGCGACGGAGAAGATGAAGCGGCGATGGATATGACGACCACTGAGAATAGAGAAGTGGAGGAGGGAGAAATTGGAAGTGGTTTTGGAAATTTTGGGGGGAACTTCCTAATTAATTAGTAGTATTTATTTATTTATGCCTATAAAATATTTTTATTTTTATTTTGAAAGGAGTATACAATTATATCCGTTTGGATTAAGCCCGAAAATGAATTCACTCAAATAAATTTCGATGGCTCTAAACTTGGATCTGGAGAATCTTCCATTGGATTTATCCTTAGAGATCAACCTGCTTCGACCATTACCCCTCGGTTATGTTGAAGCACGTGCGCTACAGGAAGGTATGATCAAAGCATGTGATTTGGAAATAACTAAAATTGAAATTGAAGGGATAACCTTACAATTACCAATGATATTAAACAAATTGGGAAACCCGATGGAAACTTGACCTTATTATATCGGATATTTTTAACATTTTGGCTAGTTTCTATCATGTTAAGGTCCGGCACGTCTTCAGGGAAGTCAATTGTATTGCTAATAAGCTCGCTGAGACGAGACACGGCTACCCGCAGGTTTCGTCATCGACCACTCCCATAGTGGAAGATCTCATTCGGAAAGATGCACTAAGCCTGAGAGTCTCATGGAGATGATCTAGTCTAATCGTTTGCCTTACAGTATCAAAAAAAAAGAATATAAACAATATTTTTTATACAAGTAATTTACTAAAAATTACGTAGATTCGTAGATATTGATAAATTTTTCTAATTTTATATTCATTTAGATTTTTAGAGACTAAGGTAATATTTATCACTATATGTAATAGAGCCTTTTTTTACCGATTGTCCTATTGTGCTCTTTTCTCAAACAATGGTTCTATCCATTATTACTGCGGTAATAGGTCCTGAGATTTTTTGGAGAGTGTTGTAACTTTCTTTGTGTGTACAGGCTACATTTAGTGGTTTTCCTCCTTGTCCTAGTTGTGAGTTAGACAACTTAGATCCCTTCGGTGATCATGCCCTCCATTTCATTTGTGATATTGGTTTACACATAGACACGACATGGTAAGCGACGTTCTTGTTGATATATGTTACAAGACAAGGGTGGTTGTTCATAAAGAAGCTCATACTAGCATGAACAATGCCGAGGGGTTGAGATAAAACCGGAAAAACCCGATTGTTTGTGTCAATGTTGTAGGTGTCTCTCCTTTTATAGTTAATACCACAAATTCATTCATACCTGATAAAATTATTTATCAAGTTTGAGGAAAAAAGGAAATATTTGGATATTTGGCTATTGGGGTGTATGACCTCATGGCATTTATTTCTTACCACATTCGGTTAAATGGAAGGTGATGCAATTGACTTTTTCATGAGGGTCAACTCATGTTACCAAGGCACATAAAAAATTAAAAACTAGTCAAAATGTTGTACTTTTATTTTCAAAGAGTTAGTTTTTTTTTATAACCATGGTTAAGAGGTCCAGTTCGATCGGCTTTGCCGCTCTACGTCTGGACCGGGTATATTAAAAGAGTTAGTTTCACTATACTTTATTGTCAAACTTGTTATACCACGGACCTTAAGATTTTGTGTCCTCATTCTTGTATGATTGTTGTGTTTGACTATATTAAAAATTATTCTATAATTGATAAATATGGTATTCAATTGTATTGGTTTTAAAAAAGTAATAAAATATGTTTTTTTATAATATAGGATTTTTTAAAATATATTAAAAGATAAGACTTTAAGTCAATTATTGCTTAATTTTAAAGAATATAAGAATATATTTCTAACGATGTATATTTTTAATGATGTCCTAGACGTGTCCTTCCCATGTCCCACCTCTTAATCGTGTCTTGACCGTGTCGGGCCATTTTTTACCATGTTTTAGTCGTGTCCTCCGGTGTCCGACATGTAGGAAACCCCGCCTTCTAGAGGTGTCCATGCATCAAAGGTGCCTACATTTAGTGGTTTTTCTCCTTGTCGATCCTAGTTGTGAGTTAGACAAACTGGATCCCTTCGGTGATCATGCCCTCCACTACAATTGTGATATTAATACTACACATGGACACAACATGGTAAGTGACGTTCTTGTTGACATATGTTACAAGACAGGGGGTGCTTGTTTATAAAGAAGCTCATACTAGCATGAGCAATGTCGAGGAGGTTGGTCAAGATAAGACCGGAAAAACCTGATTGTTAACGGAAGGACAAAGGTCATGATGCACGGACACCTCTAGAAAGCAGTGTGTCCCGTGTTCCACCGTGTCGGACACGGGGACACGGCTCGGGCACGGTCAAATATGGACTGACACTGTCAATACACGTTTCAGAAGTAGGACATAGATTGTGTCCGGTCAAGACACGGTCAACGAAAGGTCCCCTATTCTTTAAGGCTAAAAAAAATGAAAAAACAAATATTTTTTTTAATAAAATAAAGAAACATTTATTTAATGTATATATCTTTTTCTCTCCCATTTTTTCCCGACTAAACCTAGCTCCCATACAACCACTTGCGAGACTGTTGTTGCCGGAAGCAGGACACCGATTTTCTTCTTCTTCAATGTTGAAATATTGTTGTTCTGCCGGTCGGCTCTTCTCTCCATTCTTCTTATGATTTCATCAATTGATTTTGAACCTTTGGATACTGATTTATTGTGTAATATTTCTTTGTTTAACGTTAAGTCTTTTATTCCAATTCTTTCACTTTTTATGATTTACAAGTTTATATTATTGTTTTCCTTGGTTGATTATGTTCTTCGGTTGTTATTGAATTGTAAAATGAATGGGTTGTTCTTCAATTTGAAACTAAGTATGTTTATTTGAGGATGTAAAACTAAATATGTTTAGTTATATGTTTTGTAAGACTGAAAATGTTTGTTTATAAGTTTTTGTTTCGGTTATTTTGTTCTCATATTAGTGTTTTTATCTACTCATATATCATTAGGTTTTTCAAATATATGTAAATCATTATGATGTATGAATTATACATTTCAATAGCTTTAAAATGATATATTTTTTGCTTTCCTCGCCGTGTCCCAGTTTCTTATACTTTTGAGGATTGTTGCTTTCCCGTTTCTCGTCGTGTCCGTGCATCATAGGAAAAAGGTAAGGACACTTTATATCAACGATGTAGGTGTCTCTCCTTTCATTGTTAATACCAACAATTCATTCGTACATGGTAATTGCATTTATCAAGCTACTTTGAATAAAAAGAGGAAATAATTTGATATTTGTTCTACTGAGGTGAATGACTTCATGGCATTTGTTTTTTTTTCCACAATCGGTGAATTGGGAGGGAATGCTATTGACTTTCTCAAGAGGGTCAACACATGTTATCAAGACACATAAAAACATATCAAAATGTTTGTGCTTTTATTTTCAAAGAATTAGTTTCACTATACACCCTATAGTCATACTTGTTTTACGCACGGACTATAAAAATTTGTATCCTCATTCTCGTTTGATTGTTGTGTTTGACTATATTAAAATTTATTATATGATTAATAAATATGGTATTCAATTGTATTGGTTTTACAAAGTTTTCATATGATATATATTTTTTATAATTTAGGATTTTTAGAAGATATTAAATTATAAGATTTTTAAGTCAATTATTTCTTAATTTTAATGAATATAAGAATATATTTCTAAAAGATATTAAATCATTTTCAAAAATTTTTTGATACATTAAAGGTTGTTAACATTATTTTTGAAAAAATATAAATATGTAATTTGTTTAGTTTAGAAGTTTGTAGTGAAGAATTTTTTAAAAATAAGTTTTAAATGATCCATATTTCCAAAAAAAATATATTTGCAAATTATTAAAACTAAACCCCGCACAAGGAACGGATAATACACTAGTTAAATGTTGATGTTTTAAGGCATTTATTCCTCAACTCCCTATTTTACATTTAGAAGATAAATTATATGTAGATAGATATAAAGGTTTGGGGCTTAATTTGTTACGAGACCCTCAACCATTTTCGTGTAACTTTTTATTATATATATAAATATATTAAATTATTAGTTTATTTATAATTATTTGTTATGATGTAATTGCATTAATAATAACAACTACTAATTGGTATACAAACCATTTCACATTAAATAATTTTGGTATGAGGTGAAATTGTGGCCAAATTTTATTACAAAAACCGGCAACAAAATTTCGAATCACACAAAATCGCCTATACATTATTATTTTTTTATAAACCCACCAATACTATTTTGTATACTTAACAAATTATGTAATAAAGTTAAGCAATAACTTTATTCTTAAATATTTAAGGTGATTTATTAAAAATATAAGACCGCTTAAGAAGTTTTAGATTTTCAAAAAAAAAAGAGTTAATAGATCTATGTTTGATGTCATTATTGTTTCTATGGGTAGTTTAACTACCCGTAGTTTGAGTAAAAAAAACATGTTTGATGGTGAAGTTAATGAAAGAAGATATTTTTTAACTCACGTCCACACACACACACACGCATATGTGTGTGTGTGTGCATCGAGCTAGAGGGAAGACGGACAACAAGTTGCGCCACCAATCCCTTTTGAAATGCAAAACCGATCCTCCTAAAAAAATATTTTACGACCTAGGAGACATAACATAATGTTACCACGCAAGACGCGTTGCACCCACTTGAGAATTTCAACAATATCGGGAGCAAGAAAACCAAAAGTGTCAAAAGCGAACAGAAGAAAAACATGTTGATTTTCGATACAAGTCCTCTCATGTTTAGCCACCTTAGTAGATTCCGCATTCAACGCCACCTTACCCACCACAAAAGGCCCGATCCCCAAACAAATCAGCGGGGATACCTAGGGATTAGCAAAAGTATCCGATCCGACTATCCGATGATCTAACTTAAAAATAATCCGATCCGAAAATATCCGACAAATTGTTATCCGAGCCCTGTCCGATCCGGGCCATTTTTACGTGTTCTTCACTCTATTACAACACTACTCGTTTACTCCCCTGTTTGATTATGAGTATAGCTGTGCATACTAGTATACAATATACACCGGATCTCTTGTATTCATCTTTTTATATGTTGTTGAGTTATTTGGATATATGTTGATTATGAGGATAGTTGTCTATACTAAGTATACAATATACACTTTGGATCTCTTGTATTCATTTTTTTAAGTGTTCTTCACTATATTATTTGGTTCTTCATGTATTTATGTTATCAAATAAATTGTTTTAATTTAAGATATGTCTAATGTTTATCACTATTTCACTAATTTTAATAAGATGAATCAACTTTCGAATGAGTCGGATATCCGGATCGGACATCCGATCCGAGTATAAAGCTTCGGATATCCGGCCATGTTCGGATCGGATTTGGATAATGATTTTAAAAATTATTCCGGAATGGATATCCGACTTTGCTCAGCCATAGGGATACCCATATCAAATCAATACAAGCATGTTTTCCACCCATCCCATCCAAGCGCTAAAACATCCCCGACCTCAACGTAGACCTTTCCTCACGTGGATTAGTCAAGAAGGTCACATGCGCCTCCTTCTTAACCGAAACTCCCGCTCTCCTAAACACGGCGCACAGAACATCACGGACCAAATCATGCCTTTTTTAAAGCCATGAAGCTCTTTACAATGAACATCATGCTCCCCAAAAGCATCTAAAACCCGTCGACAATTGAACACATGACAAATCTCATCAACTAGATAAAGTGGAATCATTAGGTGATACTTAAGGACGAGCGATACTCAACCGGGGACAAACACTGCCCAATCCCATTAATAGGTATGACAAATCGAAAACAACTTTCATCTACTGTACAATCTTACCGAAAAGAGCACTCGCCAAAACGTGTTGGGCTTTAGGGGAGACGGTGCTCTTGACATTAAAAACAAAAAGATCGAAATTAGGAACGAAAGCATGAAGATTGCCCAAAACTCCATAAAACTCAAAAACCCATATCCACAATTCCGTTGTCCCGCAAAATGTGGTCTTGAAGGGCCCAAGAATAGGCCCCGGAGGCCACAAAAGCAAACGAAGAAGCCTCCATAGCAGGGAATAGCCCAATACCCCCAAACCGAATATGCAAAGAAGCAAGCCGCCACTGAAGATCCCAAAAAAGGGCCTTACACACCACAATATTCTCGTCCGATCCACAAAGCCCATTATCAAAGTAAGTTGTTGCACTCGCCTAGTGCTCCGGATGACAATTCCTCAACCCATAATACATCTTAGAAATACCCATACAAGAGCGAAGCATGATAAACTCACTTTGTGGGTCCCTCAACTATGGAAGAATATACATCAGCTTAACTGCCTTAACCGCTCTTTTCATGACAAGTTCCTCAAACAAGATACAAAGGGTGAAGAAGAGGCTTGTAATTGTACCCCGATCCTATGTAGAAACGGGTGCAATACAAGAGAAAAAAAGGAGTGGTCCTAAAGGGTCACCTTGTTGCACACCAGTAGTTAACCAGATACATCTATCTTCACTGTACAATCGAACAACCTGATCATACAAGAAATCAACTCATAAAGAGATAAACGGACATCCATCGTCATAACGCTTGCTTAGAATCCTATTAGCATTGTGCAAAATAGCCTTTGCACCACCTGAAACACCAACTCCAAACTGGAAATCTCCAAGATATTATCTCATATATGTACAAACTCCCTTCATGTCTACTTTAGACACCAACCGTCTCCATACAATACCCACTGCAATGGGGCGAACCCCATTGTTAGGCTTAAAAAACGGTGTAAAAGAAGTCAAAGCCCCAAACTCAGCAAAGCTCAACGGACACTTGCCTCTCAACCACATATTAACCACTAAGATAATCGCTCTCAAAAGACACGTGACAACCGCAAAATCCTCCCCACACATGACATCTAAGATGTGTTGTACTTTCTAGCCGTCTCTACCACAATTAAGAAGTACCTTTGGGAAATGACTTAATGCATTTAAATATCAAATTGACATTAACAAGGGGGTGATTCATAAAAGGTAGGGCAAAACATTTGACAAATTTAAGAGTAAAATATCTCACATAAGTTTATAAAAGAAGGACTTCATTTTATGTTTTAAATTTTATAATCAATCTTATTATATATAAAATTACTAAATTTATGAGAATGTCACTAAGTATGAGTCTTCTAACCAATTTTTTTTCCTTTAAAATCTTAGAACTTCTCAACTAGTCTTAGGGCTTGTTTGGAAGCGCTAAGAATCATTACTGGTAACGGAATGATTTCGAATCAATCAATAACTATGTTTGTTTAGAGGGATTTTAACAAATGACAGTAATCCCATCATTTTCATTTATTTTCCTTCCCCTTATCCGATTCCATTCCGTTTTCATTCTACCGCTCTAACCAAATGAGCATTAATAGTTATACATTAAATAAATGACCAAATTATTTGTAACACCCCAAATCCGCGGGACTCGGGATGCTACGGGCGAGACCTCACAATGGGTCCCGACCCTTAGCTTGACAACAATTTCACCGGACCTTCCAACAAGGCACAAATAAAGGCGAAAACTCAAAACGTTTTTAATGTATGCGGAAACCGAAAAGTAAGAAACTACAACTTGGAAACTCAGCCGAGTCCTCAAAACAACACAACTCTAATACGAAACTTAAACCGTACAACATAATCCACAATACGAAAACATAACCCAAAAACATCCCCGTCCTATAATGTACGGAGACCCTGGCTGTCCACTCCTCCACCTCACTCGGCGGCATCCCTAACCTGCAAGTCATCTACACAAACGGTTTAAAACCGTTAGCTCATATTCTAAGCATTAGAAAAGCGGTGAAGGCACAAACACATACATAGCACATAACATAAAACACACAAGTCCAGTTTATTATCTTTATATTATTAAGTCGTATCCCGTTCTAATTCAACTTCGGTTTGTGACACGAGACCACCGTGGTCTCGCCTCGGTCCCTACTTACCGGCAAAGAATGGTACGGATGCACCCGACCATCTGACCCGCCGGGCTAGTCGCCGATAACCTCCTAGACTCACTCGGTCGTAGGCAGTGATGTCACCTCCCGTTATCATACACTTGGGCCAACATATACATATAAGGTCGGTGGTCCTAATTACCGGTTTAATTGTTAAAACATAACATAAACACACACCACCAAACACACATCAATGCTAATACATAAAATACGAGCTAAGTAAGTCTGGAGACTTACCTCGTCACCAAACCCAAGTCACCACACTCTTGCTTCCCTTAAGGAGGAAGCCCACAACCTGCTCACAAGAGATATGCATATCAATACATACTCACTCTCAAGAAGTCTTAGACTTCACTCTTAGTGATCTATGCAAGATCATCTAACCCTCAAACTAGGAATGCATCCTAGGTCCCAAGTACTCACCACACTCTCAACACATGCAATAACCCACAACAGTTTATATCATCACAAGATATTACTCCTCAACCAAAGAGGCACAAGCTAGCCTAGAAGATCCATCATGCTCACATGCCCATATCCAACAATTCCATCGAGCCTTAAGGGCTCCTAGGTTCACAACCACTAAGTGGCATTCTCAAGCTATTCTAGGCCATCCTAAGCATGCTACTAACATGGTTCAACAACAATACTAAGGAAGGAACGAAGAGGAAGGGAGAGGAGAAACCTACTGTCGAAGAAACGCAGCTGCGGAGTCAAGCTGGCGCCCCGGCGGAGCAGAGACCGCCCCTGCGGAACCAGGAGCCGCCCCCAGCGGCGCTGCCAGCCGCACCCACGGCGGAAGGAGCCGCCCCCGCGGCGGTGCTGAGCCGCGCCTGCGGGCGTGATGATCCGCCCCGCGTTTTCTGTGCAGAACGTCGTCTTCTTCGTCTTCGATCGTGAATCCTTGGCTCCAAAGTCCTCCTTTCCTTGTTGGGTCTTCTCCAAACACTCCCTACTGATCTTAGGCTCCTCTCCACGACCTAATCGAGCTAAGAACGCAGCCATGCAAAGAGTTGAGTAAAAACCTCTCAAAAGCTTCTTCCATGGCTATGGATGAAGGAGGGAAGAAGAAAGGGGGAAAACAACAAGAAAAGAGGGGAGGGAGATGAAGGATCTTACCACAACAGATCTGGAACCTCTCCAAGGTGTCCACAGTCCAAGAGTTGCAAGAGATTCAACAAAAAGGAGAAAGAGCAAAGAGAAGAGAAGAGAAGGAGAGTGGAAGAAAGAATGACGTGAAAGGAGGGAGAGGAGAGAGAGGGATGAGACACAAGGCTGAAAAGGGGTGTGAGGATCAAGGGGTCAGCTGACCTCTTGTCCCTCACCACGGACCGAGGGGTCGGAAATGACCCCTTGACATTTTTAACCCGGAACGAAGGGTCGTAACACGGAAAAAGAGGAAAAACGACGAGTCGGCTCGGGATTTTTCTTATGAATAAATCCCGGCTCTCGGCATATCGGGATTACAGGATAACTACAAGGTGCTCCAAGTCCGGAATTAAATTAATAAAATTCCGGGCTTTACATTATTTAAGACTAAATTCATGCCTTAAACTTTATTAGATAATATACAAAGTAATATAGGTGGTTTTTGAAAAAAAAGTTCTAATTTATGGGTGATTTTATGTAATTTAAAGTTTAATGGGTTGACTTTATAGTAACATTTGATCGAAATTGCGCCCCTATTAAAATTGGTTTAAAATGAAATAATTTGTATATAAATTATTATTATTTTTAAAAATTTAATTATTTTTTTTGTTGATATTATTCTTTGTTATTTTTCCTTAAAAATATACACCTGATATTTTAAGCATTGTTTGGTTCTTTCTAATTAATAAAGTGGTAATTGAGTAATTTTGTAGCTGTCTTAACTCTTAAGAGGAGATGAACTGGAATGTGTTCCATATCGGGTGGCATATATCCTTGCTCTCACGCAGTTGACCCAAAAAACTCTCCAACGTCTCTAGCATTCTTCCGTAGAGGAATCGAGTGAGAATGGATTCGAAAGAGGGAGAAGACTTGCAGAAGAAGAAGACGAAGAAGACCGGATTGGGATGGATGGAGTGGTTTAGAGGCTGGATTAGTATCATATGCGAAATGCTTTTTCAGCGAATCACCGCCAGTCATTTGCACGATCCCATGCCTTTACCTCCTGTCAATGACATCACTTGCGTTATCACCGGCTGCACTAGCGGCATCGGCCTCGAAACCGCCAGGTTGCGATTTATCCATCACTTCCTGCTGATTTGTTGTTTTCAGTCTGCAATTCGATCTGTATGCACATGGATTTCAAATTTTTAGCTTCAACTGGTTTCTTATAGTTTTGATTAGTAACGAGATCTATTTGGCTTCAAATGTGGAGCTTTGTAGCATCTAATTTTACCAATTGGTTTGAATGCAGACAGTTGGCAGAGTCTGGTGCACATGTAGTAATGGCGGTTAGGAATCCAAAAGCTGCTCATGAGTTGATTCAGAAATGGCAGACCGAATGGTCTGGTAAAGGCCTTCCGCTTAATATCGAGGTACTAAACATGTGATAATCTGTGTAGATTTGAATAAAATTTTGCCCGGTTGCCCTAAAGTAGAAGTTATGGTTTGTCAAGGAACAAGTGGAAACTGTGGATGTTTTTAGCTCTATATCAGCAAAGTGATTTATTGAGCAAAATAAATTATGGAGAATAGTATCAACAATTTATGCTCCAATGCAGTTTTGTTGCTAGCTTTGTTCTTTTTCATGGTTTCTACCCTATTCCTCTTGTTCACTATTGGTGCTGGCCCATGTATTTTTGTATAAGATTGATTTATGTGACATTTTAGTCTTTTGAGCTGCTGCTTTGTCATTTGCCAAGATATTTGATGTATGCCTGTTTTGATCCTAAAAATTTTCAAGGTAATGGAGCTTGATCTGCTGTCCTTGGAATCTGTTGTACGATTCTCAGAAGCATGGAATTCACGGATGGGGCCTTTGCATGCACTAATTAATAATGCAGGGATCTTTTCCATTGGAGGTGGGTTCTACTAGTCCCAACTTAAGTCCGTAATTAAATGTTTGCTTATACACAAGATGGCATTTTCTTTGGGTGTGGATTTGTTGGGATGCAAATCTGTTGGATTGGATGTTAGTCTTACTTTTCAAACAAAGATAAGATAGGTAGTAGCTTAGTTGATGTTAATGTCAATCTGTCACCTGACAATCTACCATGATTATTGGTGCTGATTTACATTTTAGGATTTTTCGTGGTTGTAAGATATCTTTTTCTTTGTACTTGGTATCCAACGGTTATTGTTCCACATTTTTTGTACTGTGTTTGTTTTGTTCAGTAACATATCACACTCGGTTTATGTTCAACTAATCCTGTATCCCATGATTGTTCCAGAGCCCCAGAAGTTTTCTAAGGATGACTATGAACAGCACATGCAAGTGAATCATTTAGCTCCTGCTTTGCTCTCTGTCTTGCTTCTGCCCTCCCTTATACGAGGCTCACCAAGCCGCATAGTCAACTTAAACTCTGTTGTAAGTTCAAGCCATTTTTACCTTTTTAGGCGAGTAGTGGGTTTTTGGTGCTCTTAGTGATTATTTTTAAGTTTTTTTAGTCTCCTGTCGTCAGTTTCTTGCAGAATATGTTTGCACTAAACTTTCCGTTAACAGT
Source organism: Fagopyrum tataricum (assembly GCA_002319775.1). NCBI lineage: Eukaryota > Viridiplantae > Streptophyta > Magnoliopsida > Caryophyllales > Polygonaceae > Fagopyrum > Fagopyrum tataricum. Next base: position 8,129,215 of record CM008285.1, on the reverse strand, counting down.
GTGAATATTTTGTTCCTAACAGATGCATTCTGTTGGCTTTGTGGACCCTGAAGATATGAACGTTGTCTCAGGAAAAAGAAAATATACAAGTTTAGTGGGATATGCAGGCAGCAAGCTGGCTCAGGTTCTTCTATTTATACCCTTGCTGCAATGTGTATCTGCAGTGTAAAGTTCTATTATTGATGAAATCCTGAACATGTCCATATGAATTATATAATTATCCCCATTATCTCAACAGATACTGTATGAACAAACACATGTTTCTTATAATTATGTAGTTATATCTGGGGTTTTAGGAGTGGCTTGAGGAATCGCTTTTTGCTTCGTATGCTACATTGAGAATCATTATGTGCTTTGTACATTAGCATGCATGACACAAAATACATTATTCTTGTTTCGTTGTCTAAAACTACCAAGTCTGAAGAAGGAATTTAATATGACAAATCTTTTCAGATAATGTTCAGCAGTAATCTCCAAAAGCACCTGCCAGCAGAATCTGGTATCAGTGTAATCTGTGTTTCTCCTGGCATTGTTCAAACCAATGTGGTAAATTATCTATTTTCTCAGTTCTTCTTATTGATTTTGTCAATTATAGGAGTAATATCAATGCTCTTCATGTTTTTTTGGTATGCTATAACCCATCATCAGTTCGACATTGAAAAATATTTGTTTACTATTGCAGGCAAGGGATCTTTCTAAATTTGTTCAGACTTGTTATCATCTAATCCCTTACTTCGTATTCAGTCCACGGGAAGGTTAGTGTTCAAACTATTTTATAATATTGCAATTTTATTGCAATATTCTCAGAAGCAGACTACAGTAACTAGCAGATATGAGCATGGGTATCTGTCAATATGATACTTTTAAAATTATTAGAACTCTTGAAGATGCGACTTAAATGATGCTGAGGCAAGTTTTATATAAAGAAATAGCTTTTAATTTTTGTGGAGTTACTTCTTTATTTGGCATAGCACACAAAGCCTATTCCCAGAGAGAAATCAGATGATTGGTATGCTGAAAAAGTAAATCCAAATACAATATTTTTTCATTGTCTTTCAAAGATGCCTGTTACACAAACATTTCGTAGACAACTAGCATATGTAAAATCTTGAAAAACATTGACCCAGTGCTTCCCTAATCACGGGGATATAAAAATCCAACAGGTTCAAGAAGTTCACTATTTGCAGCAACCGATCCTCAGATTCCGGAATACTGTGAAATGTTGAAGACCGACAACTGGCCCACATGTGCATTTATTTCTCAAGATTGCCGTCCTACAAATCCTTCAGAGGAAGCACATGATCTTGAAACATCCCAAATAGTATGGGAGAAAACACTTGAAATGGTAGGTCTTCCTTCAGATGCCGTGGAGAAGCTTATTCAAGGTGATGAGGTCAAATGCCGCTATGGTAGCCATCAAGAATAGTCACAGCTCTTAGTTCTATCATTCAATATTTTTGCTATGCAATTCTCTAATTGATTGTAAGATGGAAACACCTAGTATTCTGCCATCTTCTTCAGCTGTGCAATGACAGTTAAACAATCAGAACATAGCAAACAGCTCATAGTCAGAACTGAGTTCTGTGATGAGCTTTTTAGAGGTTAACACGGTTTGTATTCTAGGGTGATGCCTATTATAGTTGCTATTGTTGTAGAAGTTCTTCAATGCTTAAGCTACAATTTTAAGTTTTTCTTTTAGTTAACAGCTGGTGTCCCACATAATAACGCCTCTATTATCCGAGCATGGAGGTATCTGTCAACTTCTTTAACAAAGCTGAATTAGTTGGAGGCTTGGAGCTTGGGCGTCTAGGGTAGGATTTCATTTTCTGGACTAGTATTTTGGATCGGACCAGAATAACTGGTCTAGATCCGGTCTTAGACCGGTTACAACCCTAACTCAGGTTGTGTTTAGGACTGTTAGATATGGATAATGACAAAAAAAAAGTCATACCTATATCTTGATATACTCCTAATACACATTTTCTCCTATTTTGATATATCTAGAAACTGGAAGTATCACATATCTAATATTGTTCCTCTTATATTCATCCTCTCCGAAACAAAGGTATTAGATATCAATCTCATACACATACCTTGATGTTTCATACCCATATCTTGATATGAATACCGAACAAGCCGTAATTATTATGTACAGTTATACTAACGGTCCATGAACCGGACCGTATTGGACTATTTTCATTTTTTCTTTTTATCAAAGCTATACATGTTCATTATGGTCCGGGCCAAACAATATCACAACTAATGTTATTGTTTTATAAAATAATGAAAAGTGTGAAAATGGTCCATGATCGGATCGGAATTTTCTAGTCCAAGACTAGACCGGATCCAACAATTATGGTCCCAGACCAACTAGTGCCTATTTTGATGTAGATTGGGGAGGTGATAAGATGGAAAAAGGTCAACTAGTGTCTATTGCATATATATGAGCTCTAATATGACTTCTTGGAGCTCAAAAAAAACAAGTTACACATGGCAAAATCCTCGACATAAGCATAGTATAGAGCAATTGTTATGTCTACTTTTGAATTGCTCTAGTTGCAATTAGTTTTACAGGAACTACAAATTCCTCTTGCATCTCCGTCACAAAATCGAACATCTCTCACTAGATTACCCCCTTCAAGGGGCTTTTATTTCATCAAAAGATCAAATTACAGATCTTCTCACTAAAATTCTCTACCGTGGGTTTTAAAAGCACTTTTCTCCCCAATTTTCACTTTCAGTATGACAATTCAACGATCAAGATTGGACTGAAACAGAACACTTGGACAAACCCGGACTGCTCGCGATGGTTGGGAAGGAGTTTCCACCTCAAAGATGGATTAGGACATGACAATAACAATTTGCAACTATAAATAGCTCACTATATACATAACATTTGCAGGTACTTCCTGTCATACATTACATTGTATTGGCAATCTTTGAAACTACAAAGATTTTTGCCAATCATTTTTTAGGGTCGAGAAAGGCCAACTGGTGTCCCAACTCTATGCATCATTGTCAGTTCCCACAGCAAAGCGGGCTCTATAAACCCAAACACAACAAAACAAGGTGCCGAAAAGCGGCACACACAGCAGCCCTCTGTGTTGCAAGGGCTGCAAAGACTACACCTCGGTGTTTTGTCTACTAAGCTAGGCAAGCAAGAGAATGCTTCTAATGGCACCGTGGCATTTACGACTTCTGCATACCATTTGATCGCGTCATCAAGTGTGCTTTTTTTAATCAGCAAGTAGGACCGGACCACCTGTGGACGATTGCTCCTCGGAACCAACTGCCACTTCAGAATCTAGCTTGGGTTTCGCGTCTTCACTGTTTGGAAGCTTGCTCTTTGGTATTAATCGTTTCACTTCCTCGGTTGTGTAAATAAAGATCTTTCTCACCATACTGCAAAACTCACTGCAACAAAATGACATGTGACTGTGAGTATTCATAGATCCAACAAATCCCATCTGAGTTACAAGCAAATTAACTTGTATCGTTAAGTTCTTACTTCCATGGATCATCCCCGACCATCATCATGTCATCTTCATCATCTGTATAGACAACTTGCCATTTCCTTGTAGAACCCCAAAGCTCTCCTCTAATTTCAAACATCTCCTCCAGTTTCCTGAAGAGATGCTCATAACAGTTGAATCGAGTCAAATCTACAGCACGCCCAACTGCTATACCTTGCATATGTACCTGACATGACAAGTCAAATCCCACACAGGTTAAACACAGCTGAGCATACAATATTAGCCTTCTAATTATCAGTTTTCAATGGTTAGAAAATTTGATTAAGAAAATACGAGGTCATGACATGTTGCACTTGAAACTTTCTGTTTTGCCTTATAATTTGAGTTATAGATAGATATTTTTACTTTGCCTTCTCCAATCAACAGCAATTCATAACAATTGATCAAGAATGAAAAGTATGGATGCAGAATAATCTATATTTGCTACCTTGGTGCAGGTCCGAATTTGTTTGCCATATGATTCTTGGGCGGATATATTAGAGGATTTCTCAAGCTCAGAGCTTGTCGGAGGAATATCAGAGCGAGTGAGATTTAACGGCTCAGAATGACATTCTAAATCCAACTCCAAGGATTGAATTGGTGGTTCATTCCCACGCGTACTGGTCACAGTAGGACCATTTGAGATGTCATGTATAGTACCAGGATCAACGAGCTGAATCCCAAACAGCCTGCACTCAGTTCCTGTACTCTGTTTCTTTTCACCTTTGCTGATCGCTAAACCAAAAGAATCAGACATGTTTTCAACCCTTGCAGGCCAAAACATCGATTGGTTGGAAGCTGTAGTCATGGAAGAATTCCCTCCAAAACATAGTGAACTAGCCTTTGTTGCCGAAGAAAGTTTTGGAGGCGGAAAATGGTCTCCTACATGGTGCAGTTCAGAATACATTGCCGATGAAGACTCTGCAGATGTTTTCCACATGCCTAATTGTAATAAAATAAATAAACTAATGAACAAACTATTATGTTAAGGCCAAAATTTTGTGAACTAGTAGAGAAGAGCAAAGGTCTTGTACCAAGTGTATTTAGATCAGGACCAGCTGGAGTAACTACTGGTGGACGTGGACGTTTATTCCTTTGGGCTGGTTGGGAAGTCATGAAGTTGCTTGGCACTAGTGGCTCCAATTCCCATGGTGAAACCTTATCCGGACGCATGATTGCTGATGGCTCATCCCAGTGAACCTATTACACAATGTGAAAATAATTAGTCTGATGAAAATGTTTTATCTGCAGCTACTAGAAGAAACAAATGCCTCAAAGTGGCAGAACAATGCATGCTTTTCAATCCAGCGTCTCAAGAGGTGATACTACTAAAAAATGTTCTAGTAATTTAAAAACTATAGTCTACCTTCAAAGATCTCCACTCAGAACCATCCCAGACTGAAGAAGAATTATCACTTACACCGACAATTGTTCCACTGTATCTGCAATGTCAACACAGATAACACTTTGATTAGCCACTAGTTGTGTTCACCCATGACCAGAATAGGGTGGTGTGGCTTAAAGGGTAGAACGGAATATCTATTTGTAATTCTCTGGTCATAATCCCCAGGGAGGGTAGTGTGAAGCCTTCATACAAATAAGGGCTAAATGAAGTAGAAAGGTATCCAAAATATCTATTTGCCCAGTAAGAATTAATTCTCTTCTGGCGGAGTGCAATAAATTTGCCAGGAAGCATCATAACTCTCTGGCTTTGGTGTGCAATCAGATTTATTAAAATCCACTAAAGATAAAAATAAATAAATAAAAGGAGGCAGGTGAAATACCTCCTCTCAGGAACTTCGTCGCCTTCAAATTTCATTCTGAACCTCATGCCCACCGAAAAGTTGTTAGACTTTGCTTCAAGGTACTTGTTGACACTAACAATAAACTCAGACCTACTAGTCCTGCCATTAAAAAACACTTATTAGGACAATATAGAACCCCATATTTGGTGGATTGTGCAGCACATAATCCATTTCATGATAACTGGTTATGAGGCATAATGTTAGATCTATGCATGCCCTTTGTAGCATAATCCAAAAAGAAACACGTGATTTTGGACATGAGACACAGAAGAAATTCCAAGGTTCTTTCTGTTGTAATCCTTCCATTTCATCATTAACTTGTTAACAAGTGTATAGATATGGTTACATGACACCCAATCATCCTTTTTTCCCTTCATGAGAGACAATATATTATGCATTGAACAGATTAATACAGGTAAAAACAAAGTACACTTTCTCAACCTTGGCTTATAGAAAACAGAAAAGAAGCTTCCAGTTTGAATTGCATGTGATGCAGTAGCAAGAACACCCAGGTGCATACTATGACTTGATATAACAGAAGACGGCATATTGTTCGGCTGCCTCATGAGCCTCCTCACTCCAACACGCAACTCTCCATTTTCCCCTCTGGAAAATATATACCAAAAGAGCACGAAATGAACAATTAAATGTCAGAATATAACTGTTTGATTAGCATATGACCAATCAAGATTATAGGTAACCCTCCACATTGTTTAGAAAGCACTAACCTCAGAAAGATAAATGCATCACCAGCAACTAATTTCTTGGAGCTAACAAAGACACTCCACCCAGTAGTGAGTAAATGACGCCTAGGTTGACCTGCAACCAAATCATAGGGGAGCTAAAGGAAACCTTCATTCGAGAGAAACTTGATGAACTGAAATAGGAGAGATAACGGAAAGGTTTCCAATCTCTCCTACGAGCAAACTAAACTTTTCAAAATGCTAACCTCGGAAAATGTGACGGAAATGCCATTCAGTGCTATGGAGATCTTGCGCAACGAGTTCTTGCCAAGGTGGTTGTAGAGACATATCCTGAAAGTACACAGGAACAATTACTTACTATATGGAGTTCAAGAAGATAATTCAGTAAAAATGAAATTCCTGTTCATTGGTTACATTGCAAAACTGCTGTATTAAAAATTTATGAGCGTTTTGGTGGTGGTTTTAAATTCTAAACAAAAGCTTCCATCCAGGAACTAACCAATGGAGGCAAACAATCATCTGCGTGTCTACGGAGAACAGAGAATCCACCGTGAGTACTGGTGTCGGAGGCTGTAAGAGTTTTACAGAATGAATGTACAACACACTTTGGGGGATCAGGAAGCGGAGGGTCTGGCTTTGTAACTTCTTCTTGCTGAAAAAAAAAAAGAACAACACTTGAGCACTGATTTAACATCAACCAAAGAACAAAACTTAAGTCAAAAGTTCCACGCTGCCAAAATATTTGAAAAATGTGCGCATACGAGCTTACATCTTTTTCTGGAAACAAAGTGATCTGGGCATAAACTTCATCAGTGTCAGCTTCAGCCTGCAAGCAAGCAAGTAGTAACAATTGAGAAGCAAGGAAAATATTCTGAAAACTAACTACTATAAGCAACAAATTAAGTGAAGGAAGAGCCACTATGGAGAAAACAACAAAACTAACCTTAAGTTCAACGTTGACTACTGTGCACAAGATTTTAGATGGCAAATCAAACATTGGCATTTTTTGATCTAAACCCTGATGAGTAGAAGCTTCAAGCTGTAAATACAAGAAGAAATAAAAACCCTTGTATCAGCAGAATGATCAGTAACAATAGGCAGACTACTCGTGATTCGTGATGTGAGCTCCAATCTAAATAGATACAAAATAATGAAAACAGCAAATGCATGTAACTAACATAACAGCGGTAGCACAACTACCGATAATTTAAGTAAAAATAATCACCAAATAAAAAAATAAAAGAAATGCCATAAGTTTAGACTATAAATCAGCAAATCAAATTACACTCATAAACGAAAATAAAATACACATCTACCTGCTCCATATGACCCTGAGGGAAGTAATAGACACGCTCCCCCTTTCGGGGCACACTAACAAGTGGGCCGGCACAGGCATGCCAGAGCTCCCCAAACAAAGCATCTGTAGAAGAGCCCATATATAAATAAAGATACAGAAACATTAGTGGGAAGAAAACACCAAGCTCGAACTATCAAGAGTGAAAAGTTTCAAATTTAAGAAAACAAGTTTAATAAATCAAAACTTCCATCATCATAGAGGCTCGCTTATTAATTACACATAATTCTAGCGCTTAATTTTCAAGTAAAGATACAGCTTGATGAGATATATAGCTCAAACCTTCTTGGTTTTTTTTATCGGAGTAGTGATTGGCGGTCAGCGCCATGAGATGCTATCCAGAAAGAATAAATTGCAACAGCAGATAAAGCTTCTTTCAGAAGAGTCTGGAGCTTGTAAAGGTCTAGTGATCTGTTATTCTGAAGCATGTGAAACATAAGATGGGTATTAGGAGTAGAGCGACTGCAACATGTCTACAAATTGAGCTTCTGAACCAAGCTAAGAATAAATTCAAGTAGATAACAACCATCCTAATGACCCAATGGCCAAACTATAAACACGGAGCTAGCAATCGCAACACAGAGGCCTCAAAAGTTCCATGGTTGATCCAAACTAAAACCTTAATTCAGCTAGTCTAAAGTTAACGAAAGACAAGTCAGCCATCCGACCAGATTTAATAGAAAAAAAAAGGCCCACAAGTGCGATCTAAATTGGAGGCTGGAGAACAATACAAAAGGCCTCAGACTCACAAAAGCCATACTCCTGTGAAACTTATTCAATTTTGGAAGATCTAGGATAAGATACACTAAGAAACCCTTAAAATCTCCTCTACCAAGAATTTCTCGATCTTAATGCCAAATTTAGTAAAACTTTAATTTATAAGTAGGTAAGAGAAGTAAAAACCCCCCAAAAAAAAAAAACGAAATGTCTAAAAACATCCACAAAACACGCACAAGATCTAACCGAGCAAATCAAATTAACTTTCTCCATGTTCCGATTCATCAAAATCTGAAAAGAACTCCAAAATCGCCACCTCAACTAACAGATCCAAACAAAGCACACAATTCCTTACAATAACAGATCTACTATATACAAATCTACCTACTACACCACCAATCCGAATCCAAAAAAATCAATAGCCACCAAAATTGCATATAAGAAGATTAATTAAACCGATTTGGAAAGAGAGACCAATAATAACAACAACAAAAACTAGATCCAAGTTAAATACCTATGTATCAAGTAAGCAGATGTGAGGAAAGAGGAAAAGGCGAGTTTCACGCACTGGTAGCAAGAGGAAACAATGTTTGATGTTCAGAGAACAGCAAGCAAGGTATGAAAGGGGGGGAAAGAGAAGGGAATTCGACAATAATTGCTAATTAGGGTTTCAGGAAAAAGGTAAAGGCAAAGCTTTTGTAAGAGAGAACGTGGATTTGGATCGAGTCTTTGCCTGGTTGAAGCCGACAGTACCGAACACCGTCCTCCACAGAATCATTTTTAAAATTGTTTTTTTAAAAGAAAATCAACAATAATAGCGAAAGGACAAATTTTCATTGTAGTCCTTTATACCTTACTATTTACCAAATAGGACGAAAAGTCTATCTATTTCTATATAAAGGTCAAGTTATTCGAAATTTTCTAATATTAAGATTTATCGCTCATTTTTTAAATATTTAACATATACTCATAACACAAACTATAAATCCTGATTTTACAAGAATCTAAAAAGTAACTGAATCTTAAAAGTTTTAAAACGATTAACTATTTGAGTTTTAACCTAAGCTTAGGAATAAAAACTAAACTATTGTAATAAATGTTATGAGCTGAATTTTATTGTTTATTTGAATATCTTATTTAGTTATGATACAAATCCGGTAACAGAATTAGTTTAATAAATCAAATCAAGATTTCATACTAATAAAAGCTAGAATTTAATTTAATTTAATTATTATTATGATGATAATATAATACATATATTCATTTCAAAGTGACCATAATTATTATAAAAGTTATTACAAAATCCGTGTTGATTTATATATAATTATTTCTTACGATATAATATGCACATAATTGTAGAGATCATGTTAAATGTAGTAAATCCAAACAATAATACTCCCTTTGTTTTTAATCACCATCGTCATATATATATATATATATATATATATATATATATTAAAGGAGAAATCTCTATTGCCACATGTCGCGCCCACGTTTCTCGAAGCTCAAAAAAAAATATATATATATATATATATATATATATATATATATCAACTTGGTATTTAAAAAAACTAATTTCTTTTAAAAAATTATTAAAATACCCAACAATATCTCTTCACCAAAATAATTAAAATTTTAAAAATCAAATATTTTTCTCAGCACAATTTTTTTATTCAATAATATATTTTTACCAATATAAATTTTTAAAAAAATAAAAATCGAAATATTATTACAAAATTGTTCAAATTTTTTATTCAATAAAATCTTTTCAATAATATAAAATTTAAAAAATCATCATCATATATCATATATCATATATCATATATATATCTATTAAAGGAGGAGCCTCTATTGCCACTGTCGCGCCCACGTTTCTCGAAGCCCAAAAAAAAATAGAAAAAGTATATATCAAATTGGTTTTTAAAAACTAAAAGTCAAGTATATATTAAAATTGGTTTTTAAAATAAATTTAGCTAGCCATATCTCACGTTTTTTATTTGATTACAACTAAAAAATAATTGGTTTTTAAAATAAATTTAGCTGGCCATATTTCACGTTTTTTATTTGATTACAACTAAAAAAATTAGAAAATGATTAAATCTTATCGGTTTTATATTTTAACCAATATATATTAATTTGAACGTTTTAATTAAAATCATATAACGTTTTAATTGTCATCCCCTTTATGTTAATTTTTAAAATTAAGATTTTACAATTAAAAATAAAACCAAAAATCATATTATGTAACCGAATCCGAAATGTCATTTAAATATATAATTCAAAACCGAAAATTTTACAAGAATTTTGTATTTCGAGTTTAACGTGGTTAAGCTTTTAAAGTTAGGTAATTATTTTAGAGTATTAAAAATAAATAAATAAAAAATGTATTTTTTAATGTATTTTTGTATATATAATTTATTTAAGAAGATAATCATGGGTACAATCTTGAGATTGAACCCGACTTTAGTTTATTTGTATTCTAATTTTATAACATAATTTACTGAACTATATTATCATGATTTTTTTATATTCAATTTAAATTATTGAATTATTAATCACCTATAGTTACAATCAGATTTATCAACCAACTGTGCATATAAATTATATAATGTTTTTAGAATTGAAAAAATATATCCAACATTTCTTTTAATTAAACTACAAAATCGTACTTATATAGTGTTTGTTTTCTTAAACGATTATTTGAATTATAAATTTACTAATATTTTATCAATTGACAATTATTTTCTAATTGTAAAATTTTTTTACCGAACAAATTTATATTTTCACTTTTTCGATCTATAAATATTATCTAAAGTTTGTCCATTTTTCATTGGAACTAATCAATAATTACTTAATAATTTATTTATATAAAAAATATATATATATGTAAATATAAAACAAAATAATGTCAATATATATAATAGCACACTAATAGATCTAACCCATTGTTGTTATTCAAAACCCGCACAAGGTACGGGTATTACATAGTTAATTGTTGTTGTATACTTTGACCCAGTTTATAAGAAATTTAAACTTTGTTTAAAACACCCTTTTTATTTGCATAATTTGTTTTAAATTGTTCAACTTTATCTAATGCAAAGTATAGTCATTTATATTTAAATTTTGTTTAAAACACCCTTTTTATTTGCATATTTGTTTTAAATTGTTCAGCTTTATCTAATGCAAAGTATAGTCATTTATAGGGTGGTGTAGTGTGACATAAAAAAATATTAATTATTAATCTACAAAGCCAAAAAGTTAAAACTCCAATTAATCAATAAACAGAGGGAATATAAAATTATGAACAATGTTGAACACATCATGTTTGGTATTATTTGGAAATTTATATTCAGCACCAGTACAGAAAAATGCCCCTTACAAAAAGGCGCAGCTCAATAAGCAAATAATACAAGTATTGTACCCAGTTTGTAATAAGAAGACATCCGGGGGGCATGATGCAATTTATAGTCTGACCTCTGTTCATTTTATTGCTGTACGCTGTGTAATTAAGCAGTGGAGTAAATGGAAGAAAAGGGAAAATAATAATATAATTATAATAAATAACATGTGTGGTACTGTTGCTAGTTGGCTAATTGATACACGACTAGTCAAATAGGGAAGGGAGGTGGTAGATGCGCATATACTCCTTATCAAAAGACAAGAGTGGTAGGCACCCAACAGCGACTTGTGCCTTGAATATGATGTCCATTTTTTGTTTATTTTACTTTTCTACTTGTTTTAACGATATACATTACAAAATTATTGATATTTTTTAAATATTGGCTCTTTAAATCAGAACATTAAATAAATATTAATCTATGTCAAAGTCGCAAATTTGTGATTATTCTCTAAATAATATATGAAATTGTTTTTCTGTAATCGACCAGTGTCAAGGTTTAACTTTTTGATTAACAAATTATATATAATGTTTGGTGTGGTGAAAATATGTGTTTGAAATAAAAATATACTAGAGTTATCAGATTAAATAATAAACGTTAATTATTGATTATATATATGGTAATTGTACACGTTAATGAACATTCGTCTCATAGATAATGTGTTATACATGTTCGCTTGCACTGAGATGAACATTCGTCTTAGAAAGAAGGTATGGTATACGAGAACATTGTCTTATAGAGAAGGTCTTATACACGTTGCCGTGCACTTAGTGCACGAGGATCACGTCAAATGAAGTCGTGTACTTAAATGAACGTGTAGATTGAAATTTCTCATTGTTGTGCTAACGGAAGTAGGATATAATAAACGATAGAAAGTGTTGTTAATTATATTAAAATTATTTTTGTTATTTAAAATAATTACTATTTTTCATAACGCATGAGGAAACATACATTATAATTTAATTAATATCTAATTATACTAACTTATCACAACCATTGAGTATTTGTCAAATTCCGATATACGGACCATACGTCAAGGGTCGTCTGCATACGAGCTCAACACATAAAATTGATGAGGTTACATCCTAAAACAGTCACAATCTTTAGACGTGGAGTTGGGGTCGTGTGAACCGCACTGATATCATGTCAAAGTCCGATACATACGGACCGTAGAGTTAGGGTCGTGTGAATACTATCGCACATGCGCGTTAGGTCCAAACCCAACACATAAACTCGATAAGGTTTCATCCTAAAATCAATTGGCAACACAAGGATAGTCCACCGACCTTATATAATAGGTTCGGAAATCTCAATCTTTCAATATCAAAACTAATTATCTCCAACAATATTTTGAATCTTATGCATTAAATTTTCACCCGAATCAAATCTTATATTTATATTAGTATGCATATTATTATAAACAAATATTCTATGTACATTTTTATTTCTCATTCATTACAATCTCATGTGAATTTATGTTCTTACATACAAATATCGTTACACGATCCCTTATACTAAGTTACTAACATAAATATTTGTTATTAAATTTCGTAAAAAAAATATGTATACAACGTAAGCATTTAATTGAAAATTTTATGAATATTTCATGAAAACTTTTAGATTTCGTAATAAATAATTTTCAATAACATAAACAAATGTTTCAAATTAACCCTTTTAATATATACACTGCAAATATAGGTTAAAAAGATCATTTTGAAACTTAAGATCGAACAAGAGTTGTTGTTTTTCAAATTTTTGAACGGTTTAGATTTCTTCTTGTATCTTTGCATTGTTTATTTATTTCACGTTTTTCAGCGATTTGTTTCTTAAAATTAATTACTTTCAAATTTTCAATACAGCAAAAATTCCAGATTTTTGAATATTTGTAAAAACTGAACATATAAATAACTATTAATATCCTCGTTATGTGTATAAATTAGTTTTTTGCAAAAAATGTACATACAATATTTTCCAGCAAAATAAATTGTATATGTTGTGCGGAATAGGGCTATTCAAACGGTCCGGACCGGACCGTAAATCTACGGACCGGACCGGACCGTAAATCCACGGACCGGACCGGACCAAACCGTTTCATTTTTGTATGAAACGATCCGGTATATCCGGTCCGGTCCGGACTATATTGATTTTTTTTTTCGAAAAAAAAAATTAAATTTTTTTTTGTGTGGAATAAATCTGGTCCGGTCCGGGTTTGGACCGAAGTACCGGACCGTATGCAATTATTGTTCAAAAATATTTAAAAAGTGTAAATTACGATCCGGACCGGACCGGAACATATCATTGACCGGACCGGACCAGAATTATACAATTACGGTCCAGAACCGGACCGTAATTTCCGATCCTGTCTAGTTTTCCGGTCAGGTCCAAATGTGTGCATCCTTACTACTGAATCACCGAAAAATAACATAATTCAACAAACAAGAAATACAAGACACAAGTTTATAGTGATGCACCAAATAAAAGCTACTCCCACTTTCAAGAGAGATTTTATTGAGAAATTTCATTGTACATATGAGAGGATAAACATATGATAATTAAGTTATTCCAGACAAAGGAACCTTACAATATATATAGGAACAACCCTTAGGTTTATCCTGGACAAATTTATACTTGCCATATTCAAATTTGGTAGGTTTATACTTTATACTTGATAGGTTCAAAATTGGCATATTTATACTTGAAAGACAAATATAAAATTGGGTCAAACAGAAATAAGCCCAATTGAAGGCATATTCAACAAAGTTCCACATTGACTTGAATCCTCACAGATATATCAGATTAATGCCTGAATCCTCACACATACCAGATGTAGATCGACATACCATATTGACAAGCGTATTTCCTAAGGTCGTTATTATAAACTTACCAAGTTAAATCCGAACTTAATACTAACCAATGTATAGTGATTAAGTAAGGGTCGAACCCAAGGGAGTTTTATCGAGTTTTTATTATCTTAAATATTGATTTGGTAACAAATGGGGGGGGGGGGATTTGGATTGAAATAAAACAAGACAAAGACAATTATAAAGTTGGTGAAAAGTTGATTTAAAGAACTACACTAGGTTGAATCTTAGCATTCACACTACTTGGTTGATTCTTTTTATAAGTTGTTCACCGATGTTCTCATCTCGATCGTAGATATGTGTTAAGCCAACCGGCATTAACACAACTTAACTAGTTAATTAATCCGTAAACCTACAAGATTAAACCACAAGTTATCATTCTAATAAAGATAAAGAGAGATATAAAGAAGAATAAAACAACCCGTTAAATCTTTCTTTATAGTTATTTTCCTTTCCCTTAGATAATCGCAACCAGTTTTTACCTATGGGTTTGCTACTAGATTAAGGACCCGAACCCGGAATCAATTAATCATAGCATTTTGCATGCATTAGTACACTTAAGGTGATCAATCTAAGTGGATAAAAACATGCAAACATAAGTTAAAGATCAAGGAAAATAACACAAAGGATAATGAACTTAAACTTATATTAGAAGAACTTTCAACCAAATAATGTAGCTTCAATCAACCCAATGTAGCCAAGGGAGCTTAGAAACTCATTACAAAAGACACTAGGAAATATAGAGGTTTTTGTGTGGAAAATGAGATGAAATAGCTATAGCCAAGGGCTCTATTTATACTACAAAATGCATTAAAAAGGAGTAAAGAGGCTGTCCAAACAGCCACCATAAAGAATGGAGTAAAGATGTTGTGCAAACAGCCACAATTAACACCATAAAGTCGACGAAAACAGCCGAAGTAAAGTCCTCTGACACTAACCCGCACCCGCGGCCAAGGGCGCCGCAGGGGCGGTTTAGGCAAAAACGTTCCATCTTCTTCTTGGCCGCAGGGGCGGCTAGACATTCCCGCGGGGCGGGTTCTTCAATGCTCTTAGAAACGTCTGACTCTTTAACTTCGGGCGTTTCTGGTGAAGATCCGCAGGCGCGGCCCAGAGTCACCGCGGGGGCGGTGACACTGGATCTTCGGCTTCACAAGGCCGCTGGCAAGGCCGCAGGCAAGGGCGTTGTGGGGCCGTCTTCGCTTCTTCAGGATGGGTCACCGCAGGGGCAGCCAGAGGCGGCCGCGGGGGCGGTGACAGGCTCTTCTTGGCTGCGGGCGAAGGCGCTGGCCGCGGCGCTCGTCATGGGACTCCAGGGTTGTCACCGCAAGGCGGCCAGAGGAGGCCGCGGGGGCGGTAACATGCTTCGTTCGGCGCAGGTGAGGCCGCTGGCTGCGGCGCTCGTCAAGGGTGTCACCGCAGGCGCGGTGACACTTCTCCGCGGGGGCGGTGAGGCACCAGAAACTTGTCTTCGTCTCTTTGCTTCAACTCCTAAGTGTTGCTAATACCTTCTTTTGCTTCATTTTGACTCTTTTATCTGGATCAAGGCATTAGTAACATAATATGACTCAAAAACATAAAAACGACTATAAAAACTACCTAAATTGATAGTGATTCCATCACCTATCACATATGTATTAGTCAATCTCCATATCAGATGCATTAATCAATGCACATACCATATGCATTAGTCAATGATCAAACCAGATGCATTAATCAATGTCCATACTAGATGTATTAATCAATGCCCATACCAGATGCATTAATAAATGCTCATACTAGCTTCTCTCTCTATCAAGATGTGCCCCCTGGGCACTCAACAACTTCTGAAATTTAGCAAGTCCAAACAATATTGAAACTTGTTGTAAGATATCAGCTTGACGAACATATCAACAAGATTATCAACAATTCCTACTTTCTTCACTCTAATCCTCTACACAGTTTGCTAGTGTTGTTTCTCTGGTTGCCCCAAGAACCGCTGATGACAATAACAACTTGCACAAGATCTGGTCTTGTGTAGACCATAACATACATCAAACTCCCTACTACACCGGTATAAGAGTCTCATGACATATGCTCATTCTCCTCATCCGACTGAGGTGAAAACAGAGTGGTATGATGACTGTTAGCAGCACTAAATGTATCAATAGGCTTGGGATGACATTCTGAACCCTGACAACACCTTTTCAGTGTAACATTTATGTAATAAGAAAAACTTCTTATCATCCATGTCTCTAAGAATCTCCATTCATAGAATTTTCTGAGTTGCTCCCAAATCCCGCATCTCATCTCCCGTTGCTACAAACCATTGTGCAGCTTCATACTCATATACACCTTCTCTATAGGTGGATGGTTCATGAGTATCCATCTCTTCAGCAACCTGTAGAGCATAACCAACCATATCCTCAAAGTCATACATTTGTTGAGGTCTTACTCCAACTCTTCTTGAGTGTCCCTCAACTAAGCTCTAATGAATAGCTCTTGATGGTTGATCTTCCTTTGTAAGAGTTTGCATCCTTCTTTCACCCATATAACCAAGTCTCATATGTCATAAGTTAGTCATATCATCCTTTTGAACCTCTAAAGATGCAACAAAAATAGATGTAGAAACAGTAGAACCCTATATGAAATATAAAGTGCCCCTTTGACACCTCTTAAGATAACATTAGAATCATTACATATATTCAGAGCTCCACATTCACCTTTAAAACAAAACCCCTTACTATCCAACATACTAAGGGATATCAAATTCTTAGTAATAAGTGGAACATGTCTAACATCGTTCAATGTACATAATCTTCCCTCACTTGTCATGATTTTAATCGAGCCAATTCCAACCGCCTTGCAGACAAAACTGTTAGCCATGGAAATACTGTCACCATCTACTTGCTTGTAAGTTTCGAACCACTGCATGTTAGAACATATGTGATAGGAAGCTCTGGAATCAAGAACCCACATATCGTTCTGATAAGTGTGTCCACCAGCAACCAAAGCAATATCCTCATCTTACTTAAAATCATCTTCTGCAAAAGTTGCGGTACCAGAATCCTGCGATTTCTTTTACTTAGGACATTCGTACTTCTAGTTCCCTTTCTCCTTATAGTAGTTGCATACGTCATTAGGCTTAAGACCTTTTAAAAGAGACGGCTTATTGCCCTTCTTCCATGCTTTTCCTTGTCCCTTGCCTCCGCTTGTATATAGATCATATGTCTTAACATCCCTACCTATGCCACTTTCATTCACCTTATGACGTAGTTCCCTTGTATAAAGGGCAAACCTGATGTCTTCTAGAGTAATAGTATATTTTCCAACAACAAATGACTGAACAAAGTTTTCATGTGATGACGGTAAAGGTTCCAACATAATCAATGCAACATCCTCATCCTCAATCTTAACATCAATATTACGCAAATCTAGAAGAATTGTGTTCAATTGATCTAAGTGCTCACGAAGTTGCGTATCTTCCTGCATTCGCAGGCTGAACAGACATTGCTTCAAAAGCAACTTGTTGGTGAGAGACTTCTTCATGTAGAGGCTCTCTAACTTCAACCATAGTTTGACTGCGGTATCCTAGTCCGAAACCTCACATAAGACATCATCTGCAAGACACAACATAATTATCGAATGCGCCTTATCCTCCTTAGTGGTCATCTCAGCAGCATTGCCCTTTTCCTTATCGGATTCCTTCCTTGACAACGGCTCCCATAAGCCCTATTGTTTCAGCAATGCTCGCATTTTGATCTGCCACAAACTGAAATTGTTCCTCCCTTTGAACTTATCGATCGTCATGTTGAAAGAAGACATCTTTCTTCCATATTACAGAACACCAAAGAACCCAAAGCTCCGATACTAGTTTGTTGTGCGGAATCACCAAGAAAGAACAAAATTCAACAAACAAGAAAGACAACACATATGTTTATAGTGGTTCACCAAATAAAGGTTACCTCCACTTTCAAGAGAGATTTTATTGAAGAATTTCAGATCACATATGAAAGGATAAACAGATAATAACTAAGTTATTCCAGACATATTAACTTACTTTCAGATAACAAAAGACTAAAGAAACCTTACAATATATATAAGAACAACCCATAGATTTATTCTTAACGGTTTAAAGTTTACAAGTTTATACTTAAAAGCCAAATATAAAATAATTATTCGCTATTCCTACACGCTGTTCAACAATTTTGTCAATGTAAAAGAGATTCACATTCCCGTGTTTATTTAAAAACAAATTACTTATGAATATATCCAATTTAACAAATAAAATAAAATCACTCGTATTTATAGTGCAATAATTTATATATGTTTCAACCTCTTTCCAACTAATATTTAATAAAAAATAGAACCAATAAGAAACGTAAACCAAGTATATAGTTTAAAATAATATGGTGGTCATATTTGTCAACTTGAACAAATATTTAATTTCTAAACATTTAATTTAACATTGAGAAATTGAAAGCTTGTTTTGTCTCTTAAACTCATAATCATCTTATTTAGGAAACGTGATATCAATGATTTTTAATTCTAATTGAAATTATGATGTGAAAAAACAAATTTCAAAAATATGATTTTATAATCTCAACTTTTAATGCAAAAAATGTAGATGAATGAGTTTTTTCACCTTTAGCTAAAATAATTTGGTTCTCTTCTTTTAATATAAAGTTATTATTTTTTTTGATAAAAGGTAAGTAGTTCGAAGCATTAGACGACACACCGTCTAATGGATCGAAAGACCGAAAGAAATCGGTAGACGGACAAACCGTCATGAGGAACCATAATAGAAGAACATCAAAGAAAACACAAAAGCACACCAAGTGGACCGAAAGCAACGAAATCTTCAAGGGTAAGAAGAGCGAGTCGATCATTAGATGACGAAGACTAAAAAGTTTGTCGTTGAAGGAAGTACACAGAACAAGAGCATGGGGAACAACTGTGGACACCTCAGATTTGGACTCGAAGTAGAGTCTTCAGGAGTCGATCACAAATCCACGACCCCTCCAAAACAAACAACTCGAATGTCACCAATAAAACTTGATCAAACGCTCGGAAGAGTCCACTGCAAAACACGGAGCACTTGACAAGCACAAATGATTAACTTTGAGAACGAGGTCGGGGATGGACACAAGGGATTCCTAATTGTAGGAGTTTGTTTAAGTTCATATATCAGAAGGTTTTCAAAAAATACTTATCAAATTGTCAATTTGATTTTGTTAATTTGATCATATATCACTTTGTTCTATGCATTGATTATGTTTTGATTATTATGATTTTGTTCTAAGGACCCAATAGAAAATTTGAATTCTTTGCTTTTGTTTTCTAAAATAGAGAAACTATTTGATTTGCTTTTAAATCAACAATTTTTTTTTTGTGTTTGTTATACTGATTGGGTGAAAGGAGTTTTTGTTGTTACGGTGAAAACTTTTGTTCATTTGAGAAAGCTTTTGTTAATCTGAGTGGTAGTGGTGTACAAATGTCGGTGTTGCTACAGTGGTAGCACAAATGAGTCACTGAGAGTTTGTGGGTGTTAGCTCAAACGAGAGCATTTTCCGATTTGTTTTTGGATATTTGGTCCAACATATGTAGTTTACCGAAACAAAATTTTGGAGAAAAAAATATTTTGATTGATTTTTTTCTCCCAAATAGTTAATACAGTTCTCAAAAAAAGATTTGACGCAAATAAGTTGAATGTAGCTCTCATATATAGAGGATATAACATCCCTTTTAGTATTGTTCTCAAGAGCATAAATCATTCGAGTTTATTCAAGGAATAAGCTAGGCTCGTAAGATTGTTCAAAGAGTATACCTGATCACTCCGTATTTTTTAGATAGTATATGTGACATAAGAAAACCAATACTTTACACTCTTATTCATGTTGTTCTTCCACTTAGATTAAATGTCAGGTGTTAATAGATGGTTTTCAGTTACAAGTTGGTTTGGGGTCAAATCATAGCTTTTGTCAAAATAATGGTTCAAGCATTCAATTATTCATATAGACTAGCTTAATACCCGTGCCTTGCACGGGATTTGTTTATAATATTAAACAAATAAAGATTAAGTAAGTATCGAATTCCAAATAAAATAAATAACTGTAAAAAAATAACCATAATGTAAAAATGCAATTAAATACATATAATCATTAAGCAATTTAAAATAAAATAATATCAAAGTGGTATAGAAGAACAAAATATGGCTTCGAATTGATGTCTTAGAATCAAATACGAACGTTTAAGTAATTCACACATGATAATATAAAATTATTGTTAGATTTTATAGCAAATAAAATAATTGAATTGTTCTAGAACAATGATCACATTAATGTAATTAATGGAGATATACATGAAAATTACTCAACATTATTATAAATTTCCTTGTAAACTACGTTAAATATATTACATAGATTATGGAAGCAAGTCAAACCTGAAAATATTAAAAAAATATTATGTGAATTCATAACATATAAAGTGTTATCAACTGTAAAGTAGAAGATCATAAAGCGTTAACAAATTAGTAATACATGGTTACAAAACATCAAATACAAACAAAATCAGAAGGTTGTCATGCAACAAAAGACTTCTAAAGATCCTAAAGCTAAGTGTGTTGTCATTGCCCTATCCGAATCTCCTGGATGCGCATCAAGTTTAGATTTAAGTGAAAGTAGGGTTGCAATCCTCTATGAGAGCACGCGTAGCAAGCAAATATCAACAAACAAACCTGAAAATAGTCACAACAAGATTTGTAATTTGTTATATGAAGAATTTTGTTATGTGGTTAATGCTCATATTGGATACCTTAATGTCACTAACCTCTACATTATATGGTTCATCATCAAATTGACCAAACGGTTTATCTGGATCTGTGACAACATGCCCCATTTGTACATATACTGATATCTGAAAAAAGTCCAAAAAATTTACACAAAGCAATGCCATATGCAGCAAGTATAAAAGTCATAGCAGTTATCCCTACAATTTTATTCCCTGCACAAACAAAAAATGAATCCGATGAGTAATAATTTTTCTTTTAATAGTATGTATAATTTACTAAAAATATAACATGTATAAGCATGAATAATACATGTTCATAGGGTTGTCTTTCTTTGGAACCTTCCATGACCGAATCACTCTCTGTATGAACAAACACTCTGTAAACAATAAGAGCAAATAACCGATTGATTGACTTGAAATATCTAATGGGTTATTTAAAGAATTTTAATTAAATGATTTCAAATCAAATTAAGCTTATAATATAGGAAAATATATTTAAATGCCATTACAAAATAATATTTTACCATATGTAGTTGGAAGTTATTTATAAAATCCGATTTGTAAGGAAATAGTATATCAAAATTCCTTTTTGCACTTGTATCATATGTAACAAATTGGCAAGATTATAATTTTTTCCATAACTACAATATTACAATATATAAGATATTCCATAATAAATACATATAAATACATATTATCATATATTCCAATTAGGATCAATTATATTCCTACAAAGAATTATCAATCTGCATAAATGATATTCCTACAAAGAAATATCATTTATGATATATATATATATATATATATATATATAATAAATGATATTATAAAATTTTTCATTATATTAAAAATTTAAATCAAATAAAAAAAATTTAGCATTAAAAACAAATTATTATTATTTGGATATTTTTATGAATATTTATTGGTTTAATAAAATATAGTATATATATTATTTAAAAAAATATGTATACATCATGATTTGTAAATGATATTTTAAATATGATATTATAAATATGTCATTATATTGACTGACTTGAAATATCTAATGGATTATTTAAAGGATTTTAATTAAATGATTTCAAATTAAAATAAGCTTATAATATAGGAAAATATATTTAAATATCATTACAAAATAATATTTTACCCTATGTAGTTGGCAGTTATTTATAAAATCCGATTTGTAAGAAAATAGTACATCAAATTTCCTTTTTGCACTTGTATCATATGTAACAAATTGGCAAGATTATAATTTTTTCCATAACTACAATATTACAATGTATAAGATATTTCATAATAAATACATATAAATACATATTATCATATACTCCAATTAGGATCAATTATATTCCTACAAAGAATTATCAATCATCATAAATGATATTCCTTTATATATCATAAATGATATTATAAAATTTTCATTATATTAAAATTTTAAATCAAATAAAAAAAAGTATTAAAAACAAAATATTTTTTTTGGATATTTTAATGAATATTTATTGGTTTAATAAAATATAGTATATATTATTTAAAAATATGTATACATCATGATTTGTAAATGATATTATAAATATGTCATTATATTGAAAATTTATATCAAATAATTTTTTTTATTATATTTAAAAAAACAATTTTAAATTAAAATTTTGAATATTATATTGAAAGACATGTCATATAATGAGGTGGAATAATGACACATGATAATATATGACGTGGCGTAAGGAGGTAAAGACACGTGGCAAAATATGAGGTGGCATAATGTGGGCATGACACGTGGAATGGTATGAGGTGGCGTAATTAGGTTAAGACACGTGACAAAATTCACTTCTGTTT
Source organism: Fagopyrum tataricum (assembly GCA_002319775.1). Taxonomy (NCBI): domain Eukaryota; kingdom Viridiplantae; phylum Streptophyta; class Magnoliopsida; order Caryophyllales; family Polygonaceae; genus Fagopyrum; species Fagopyrum tataricum. The sequence goes on along the minus strand of CM008285.1, from coordinate 8,106,269 downwards.
TAGTATTATATAGTAGATTAGTTTTGAGAGAAGTTTCAAACAATGCCGTAGATTAGAGGTACTAGAAAAAAAGTAGAAACTAAGACATTTAGAAGTAAATAAAACAACAAAAAACAAAATAAAAAGGAGATCTATTTTTGAAAAACGATTTTCGAAAGCAACTTAAAAAAAGAAGAGGAACACAGTTTACAAAGAAAACCAAACAACAAAGAAAGTCAAAACCAAAAAACAATTAAAGATCAAAACTTGGCACGCATAAACTAGAAAAACAAACCTGTTAAAAAAGAAAACAACTAAAAAACCAAGAAAAATTACGAGGCATATGTACGGGGAAGAGATCGATGTGGTGTTAGGGTAATTGCTAGAGACGAAGTTGGTTGTATGTTGTTTGAAACATCAAAATCGGATGTGGTTGTCCTTCTTTGTAGGGTGTGAAAGGACAAGCTATCCTTCGGTCGTGGAATTAGCTAACGACCGAGGGTTAGTGCCTTTTTATAGGAGCATATCCAACACCACCTAGCAAGAAGAGGAAGATGGAAGCTAGAAGAAGAAGTGACATAAAGCTATGAAACTCAACATCTAGGTGAGGAAGAAAACATAACTTTAGGAAGAAGAATATGAGGCTAAGTTGGTTGAGATCTCTCCGTACTATAAGAGTAGAAGATCAAGGATGCATTAGAACATACTTAATCATGCACACATCCGAAGGAGAAGAAGATACATGGATCACACACATACACATCTTCTAACACAACCATGCTCCGAAAGGAAGAGACTTGGGCCCACGCATACCAAAACGGACCAGTCCTATATCACATCAGCTCCACCATGTATATGTACACCTTCTCCACCCCGGGTCAACCATGCACACATACGTACTCCTCCCCGGGACATCCATGCAACGTCCACCATGCATACGTCTAGCCATGCAACGCCTATATCGGAACGGGTCATCCATGCAACCTCGATACGAGCCATTCTTGAGTATTCACCAACTCGGGCCCACAACCTCGAGACATACTCCTTCCAGGCCCACCTTGTTGAACCCATACTATATCTTCCCTATAACTTGACTAGTTACACAAGCTTACTTGATCCACCACATCACCATGAACCATGGCCCACACAAACCATCTCGGACCCTCCTCCGGCTCGAGCGTGGCGCGGCCTTAGTGGGTAGAATCGGACATATATTCTATTTCCCAACCCATAAAGACATCTTTTAATTATGGATTAATTTTGGGCTTTTAAATGTTATTTTTCATCCCATGTTTATTTCAAATATTATTTTGCAAATAGTTTAAGGTCTTCTAACAAGGATGCTTAAAAATAGATTGAGAGAATTACATCTTTTAGAATATTATTTGATCAATATTAGGAGATCATATATTATAAGAAGATTAATCTTTTTTTTTTCTTCTTTCTAGATCAGAGGATCATATCTTATCCTAGATACTATAGCATTCTTTTTGAATCCTTTACTTAGAGACCCCTTGAGCCACACTATATATAAGGATGACCGAGCCTCTTGTAAATTAAGTCCAATTTGAATTAAACACATATTTTTCGGTATTTGATGAGTGCAATCCAAAGCCTAGAACTTGCACCATGCAGGAATTCAGACTCCCTCACAGGGAGTAGAGAGCGAAAGACGTCTTGCTCGACCTATAGCTTAGACTTGTTTGAGTTGTCCAACTTGCACGTGTCGAGTAGTATTTCTCGAGCTTTTCACAAGCCTCCTTCTTGTGCTTTAGAGACCATTGTTCCCTTTTGTTTAAGATTTTAGCGAAAGGGTTCTACAATTGTTCATCGGTAGTGTGATAAGGCTATATGCATCTTATCGTGCTCCGAGTCTTTTGTTAGGGTTCGACCTTTATCTATCCATCTACCGATCCATCCCACCATCGCATCATCCTCTTTCCATATTTTCTACACGTTTTCTATCGAGTCTTATTGGCGTCGAAAGATCGAGACATCCCACACATTAACCCAATATCAACCTTTCTACTAGTTTTTTTTACACTCTTTTTATCGTTTTTTCGGAGCTTTATGATTTGTTTCAAGATGATGATAATGAAGAACACAATTTATTTTCCTCATTGCTTTCTTCAAGTTAATAAGAATAATAGGAAGAAAGAGAATCAATACTCTCATTTATACGAGACACATAGGTCTGCGAAAAAATGAGCCTGTTAAGTGGGTCATGATTCTACTCTACCGTATTTCTCTTCCTTTCGAGATTTTTGTACTCACCTACAAGAATACATTAGGATTGTTAGCATTTAGACGTTGATTATTTCATTTCCCTCACCTTTTTCTTATCTAACAAAAACTCTATTTATATGGTGAAGTGACAAAAACATAAAATTAAAAATAACTCAATACAAAAGTTGAATTGAACAATGCTATAATAGATTGAATAGTTACCTATAATGTTATAGTTGTAACGAAGGATGTCCACACATCAAAGGTCGAATTATACAAGTATAAAAAATTTGACAACTAAAGAACATAAATTTTATGTCTTAATATTTGAAGTATAGTACGTCGACTTAATTAAATGAGTTTGATTGGGTTAGACAATATATACGAGATAACCTTTTGGACGAAATGGGATAAAAGAAAGGAGAATCCATGGAGCGATCATATCGTCCCCACCTCATAGATATTACGAGATCTCTCGAATGACGCCTTTTGCATACAAGGGTCAGATTTCGATTGTAAAACCTTATTCAAGTTAATATGTGGAAGCACATTAGTTTTCCGCTACCCGGTTGGGCAATAAGGGTATGGGATGGACAATCACTCATTCTTAAAAACTACACTCTTCAGACAAAGGGTTGGATGAAAGGATGACTCTATGTTCTTGGCTACATTTAAGTTAGATCCTAACGTGTCAGTGATGATGACAACGTTGGTAATGATAACAATATTTACGTCCAAAGCGCCTATTTTAAACGATTGTACAAAATGTTTGATGGGCCGGTTCCATTAATCAAGTTAAGCTTTTAATTATTGATATAAAAGGAAAATAAATTAGGCGTGACAAGCAAAGTAAATGTTGGTGATAGATGTGTTACGTTACAATATGATTGCATACAAATCATGTGTTTACAGAGTTGTCCAATTTTCGTACGAAAGATAAGTTAGACATACAAAATATGTTTATTGTTTACATTGTGATATAATTTTCATAAAACATACTTATTAAATAAGTCATTACAACTTTAATAGAAAGACGTCAAAATATTTAATTTTGTTTGAGAATTCGTAACATTTTATTAAATTTGGCGCACCTTGTAAAATTATTGTAAAAGTTATCAAACAAAAACAAATATTTTTTTGGATTTTTTCGTCATTATACCAATTGACCAACGTTAAACATACAAATTAAATCATTTTTTTATATAAAACTTCTACATATTATTTAAATACATACCCCCCGTAGTATTTACATGTGACATTACTATTAAATCACATACCTTTGCGTGTTTATTCAAGATTTATAGCACAAAATGAGTACGAAATCATACCTTGAATTATTGAATGAAAAGTTAAATTTACAAATAAAATACATACACAACTCCTAAGATTTTCTCGTGTTCTTATTCTATGAATTACATGTTTTGGTGTGAGGATTTTGTTGTTTATAGGAAGGGTCATGTGTGATCGAAGTTTGACAAACTTATTCATTTATATTGTGAGGCTCTACTAGGATCCTCAGAGTTTATTTTGTACATTTTTCTGAGTTGAGTTTCACCTATTTATTTTATCCCTATTTTCTTTGTTGCCCGTCTTGTGCTACTTTTAGATCGGTTTGTGTTATTCATATTTTTTTTATACCGCTTTGTTAGTTTATACTACATCTAAATGCACTAATCTTATCTAATATATTAAAATTTATATTTTTCATAATTTGTCATCGGAAAAGTTTATTCTACATTTCTACTCATTTAGGCCCCAAAACAACTCGGCTTCGTTTGGTTGGCGTAAATCCGCGAAACAGGCACACATCCACTTCCTTCCTCAGCCATACCTCCATGAAAATGCAGACTTAATTTCAAATCAAGCTTCATCTACTTCTACAAAGACGTTTCCTTCCATCTCTCCCTTTGTTTCCCCAACAGAAAGAGAGAGGGATAGAAATCTTCTTTTACAACTCACAGTTCCCGCTTTGATCGAATCGCTCGTTTTTGATTCCTACCGGCAAGCTTTTATTCAAAATTTGCAAATCTGGAGCCGGAAAAAGATAGTCAGAGGTTGCTGAAGTCTTCGCCACCGTCAACTGCGACGACGACGGCTGGTGCAGCGACCGTTAACGGCCAGATCAGGTACCGGACGCCGTCGTCAGCGGAGCTGCTTGAGAGCCAATCGCAATTGTCGTCTCAATCCAGCGTTGGAGCGCCTAATTCTGTTTCCTCGTTGTCAGATCCGATCGGCGAGTACTCGATTGATAAGATGATTAAGCGAGGGAGGTTTCAGCAGCAGGAATCGCTTTCTGATAAGATGCAGAGGAATAGAGGTGTGATGATGGTGGTTTTGTTGCCAACTGTTCTCATTTTATTTGTTCTCTCCGTTATGCCTCGGCCTTCCAGTGATGAATTCGATTCTTCTTCTTCGTTGTCAAATCTGAACAATCGAAAAATGGGAACGGGGAATCGTTTCGCGGTGATCTTTGATGCGGGGAGTTCTGGGAGCAGAGTTCACGTGTTTTGTTTCGATAAGAACCTGAATCTCGTACACATTGGTAAAGATCTTGAGCTTTTTGAGCAGGTACGCATTTCTGTTAGTCTGGATTATGCTTACTGCTACTAGTGTTTTGAGATCTGATGTTTCTATTTGAATCCCTTCTGTTTTTTATTGGATGTGAAATTCAGTTGTCAGTAGCTGTAGATTCCCCAGGTAGCTAGGTTTTCAGTTTGTAAATTCAACATTTGGAATTTAATTTTTTTTAGTTAGATGATCAAGCATTGAAATACATTTATGCACTATCAATACAGAAGAATACACTACACCTTTTGCACCTGCAGTTTAGCCTACTTGTGATAATACTTGGCTATTTTTATAGATAAAACCAGGTTTGAGCTTCTATGCCAGCAACCCTCAAAAGGCAGCAAACTCTCTGATTGAACTTTTGCAAAAAGCAGAAAATGTTATTCCTAAAGACTTGCTCAGCATAACACCAGTTAAAGTCGGGGTAAAGTATTTGTTTTCTCTTCCATTTCTGTTTATGTCAAATTTCATTTGGATGTCTGTTCAATTGCCGATCTTGTGATTCAGAAAGCTAATTCTGAATTGGTCTATATGGAATGCTTATCCACAGGCAACTGCAGGGTTAAGGCAATTAGAAGGTGACACACCAGATAGAATATTGCAGGCGGTAGGTGGTAATATTTGTGAGGCAGGTTAAATGCAAACATTATGGAAAGGAAATATTATGTGAATAACTTACAATGTTAATAAATGCTTTTATAGGTTAAGGACCTTCTCAAAGATCAAAGTCATCTAAAATCTAATCCCGATTGGGTCACTGTTCTGGATGGAACTCAGGAAGGTGCTTACCAGTGGGTAAGTTGAGCCTCTGTCACAGACTTTCACATTTTGCTTGTACTTCATCTTGTGTATGTGAGTTTGCAATTAGTTCATTAGGCCGAAACTTATGTTATTTGCAACACAATATTAACTGTTGTTAATAAATGCAAAGTAACCCCAATTGAAGGTTTTGCAATCCATGACTGATCTTTATGTTTTTGTCGGTTACTCGGTTAGTGGAATAATAACTCTACTGTAGTACTATATTTGCACGAGTGAAGTTAGGACTAGGAAGCATATGAAGTCAAATTCAATTAGCCATGCCTTGAACAAGATTGTTTCAGACAAGCTTAGCAATATTAAAATATGTATACATGTCCTATTGACTAGTCGAGGTAATCCAATAAAATTTTATTTCTTATGGAACCTTAATGTAGGTCTTGCTGCCATTGTTGTGATGAAGTTTATTTTAACGATGATAAGGGAAGAATAAGGAAAAAAAAGAAGGGAAAGGATAAGAAAGAAAGAAGGAAAGAATAAGGATTTCTTAGAAGTAATAAAGTAATAGAGTACTTGGACTCTGAATAGAAACGGGTATAAAATTTCTTAGAATAGGGATTGATTACCAGGGAGGATAATAAATTTTCTTAGAAGTAGTGATCAGACAAGAAAGGAAAGAGAGAATTTGCCATCATTTACTAAACAAGATGGCAATGGCCGGGTGATGGGTAGATGAACCACTTGTCACCCACCTACGTGTTAACCTTATCAGGTACATTCACCTATCACCCGTAAGATGATCGGGTGGATTTGGTACCCATCCGGTGCAATTAAAATTGCCATCCCTAATCAGCAATCTGTCCTCCACATCCCGTTCCTTCTTCTGAGGTTGCTGTATGCATATAATATCTATCATGCACAGTCTTGAGACCCTCGAAGCTGGTTCTTTCCTTGTGTTAACACAAACTCTAGAACTAGTATAAGACTTATTATGCAGACTTGTTACTGTAAGAAATGCTGTAGTCCTGGGAATCTACTGAACTGGTTTTCATTCTCACTTTTGCTTATTTTGCTACTCCAGTCCAATTGAATGGTCGGCTTACATGAGTTCATATTACAGTTAACTTAGCCTTCTCATTTGTCTATTCATCTATCTTCTTAGTTATGCCTGTCCATAACTATAAGCATATTCACATTGAAATTGTTGTTTTTCTTTGTTCTCATCTATCAGTGACATAAGGTCATAGTGGCATCTATATTTGCACGTATTTGATTAATAGTTCATCTTGTTAACCTGAGATGCGTCTGAACTCTGTAGACTCTGCTTTACTCATCATTATGATTTACTTCAACACATTAATTGTTGAGGAAAAGGATATTCTTCTCTTTTTGATGGGTATGAATGTTGTATTTTTAAATAAATTGACGTGTCATTTCAATTGGTTAGAGAATATCTAATTATTGCAATTTATAATCAAAAGGTGACAATAAACTATCTACTGGGAAACTTGGGAAAGAAATACTCAAGTACAGTTGGTGTAGTTGATCTTGGAGGTGGCTCTGTTCAAATGGCATATGCAATCCCAGATGATGAAGCAGAGAAAGCGCCAAAGATATCTGATGGAGGAGACTCGTATGTCAAGGATATGTTTCTCAAGGGAAGAAAGTATCACCTTTATGTTCACAGGTTAAGATCTATACACTGACCTATTCATAAAGTTTTTACTGGTCAGCAAATATTGTCCCCCCCCCCCCCCCCCCATACACCTCAAACAATCTTGTATTGTTCATTTTCTACAATTTCTCGGGTTTTCATTGAGGTTGTTTGATTGTCTAATGCAGTTACTTGCATTATGGACTATTAGCAGCTCGTGCCGAGATTTTTAAGGTGGTTGGAAATTCTGCTAATCCATGCCTTTTGGCAGATTATCAAGGTAGAGCTTCTCCTTCATACCGATGATTCAGGTTATTGGTGTTGGTAACATCATTGCATATATAATCCCTCTAATTTGGGGGTATGCGGTGGTTTGCTAGCTCTCCATAATATTATCTCAGCGTTCTTACAACAAGTATATAATGTTTAAATGTCGAATCTGATTGAAAGAGAAAAAGTGATCTAGACTCTCCCAAGGCACGTGAGGTTGTTGCAAAGGTGCTAATGGGACTTGAACCTAGGCTTTGTCATTGCATGTCCTTCAATGTCACCTCCTCAAGCCTTAGATTCTGGTTGTGCTTGCAATAATGGAGCATATTTTTTTATTTCTAAAAATGGTCTAGACGTCTAGAAAGGTGGACTAGGTTAGTATGATCAGCAGTAAGTTCACTGAGGAACATTCGTGCTACTGAAGTAATTTCTTATAAAACATATATTCCATCTATTCCTACATACTATTATTTTTGTTCTCTAGAAGTAGAAGATTTCTCTTACTTACTATTATCTTGATCCTTCCGTGATATCGATCATTTGATGATTATGGTTCTCAGGGACTTACACATATGGTGGAGTAAAATATGAAGCATCTTCCTCCCCATCTGGTGGTAGCATGAAAGAATGCAGTGAAGTAGCTTTCAAGGCTCTCAGAGTCAACGAATCGGCCTGCACACACATGAAATGCACCTTTGGCGGGGTGTGGAATGGTGGTGGTGGAGATGGACAGAAGAATCTGTTTGTTGCTTCTTTTTTCTTCGACAGAGCAGCAGAGGTATTTTTTATGAACAGCTCTTTATATACAGGGTAAATTACATCCATGGTCCTACAACTGTACAACTTGACAAAAAAGTCACAAAACTATGTAAAATGTTACAAATAGGTCCCTAAACTTTTTTAAATGTTCAAAGTCCGACGCTAAATTCTGTTCGCTTGTTTTGAAGGAATAACATTATTAATGTAATCTTGTAATTCAGGGAGTATTTTTAAACAACCTTCAAAGTTTAAGGACCTTAATGAAGCAAGTTTTGTGACCTATTTGTAACTTTTCCAAAGTTCAAAGACTATACTGAACTATATAAAAAGTTACAAATAGGTACCTAAACTTTGATAAAATGTCCAACACTGGTCCCTAAATTTTGAAGGCAGAACATTCTGGACACAAAATCTTATAATTCAGGGAGTGTTTTAAAACAATTTTCAAAGTCTAAGGACCTTAATGGAGTCAGTTTTGTAAGGGGGAAATTACTTCCACCCCTTAATAGTCACATCCTTCCACCCATATCCCACATCCTTCCACCCACAATTCAATATTTTCCACCCACATCCCACATCCCACATCCCATCAACAATGATTTTGGGGTGGAAATATGAAGGCTCTTTTGTAATCTATTCATAACTTTTCTAAATTTAAAGACTGTACTGAACTAAAAGAAAGTTCAGGGACCTATTTGTGACTTTTTTTTTAATCTTTCAGTTTACATATAGCTCAGCTTGTATCTCTTCTGCGTTCTTTTTAACCAAAACTGTTAAAACTCTCACTTAGGCTGAATTCGTTGATAAAAGCAAGCCAGTTGTGACGGTAACTCCTGCAGACTTTGCCAAGGCAGCCGAGCGTGCATGTGGAACGAACCTTAAAGACAGCAAGTCAATGTACCCAAAGGTAGAGCCAGATAATCTGCCATTTCTATGTATGGATCTCGTCTATCAGCACACATTGCTGGTAAATGGCTTTGGTAAGTATACGATCTCTGATACAATTTCCACCTTGGTCTTGATGACTATACACAATGTTTTAGCTTCTGATGTTCGATTTACATCTCTCTCTTTATCAGGCTTGAGTGATTCCCAAGAGATCACATTGGTGAAGCAAGTTAAGTATGGCGACGCCTTGGTAGAAGCGGCGTGGCCACTTGGAAGTGCCATTGAAGTGATGTCGTCGCTGCGTTGATTGTGGAAACCAGGATAAGTTTTACATGTTTCAGGAGAGAGGCCAAATTTTCGATTCACAAGTGGGTAAAAAATCATTTGAACTTGAAACTCATAGCTTGTGACATATATGAGATGTCTATTTTTTGTTCGTATTTACAATACGTAAGATTCAATTTAGGATTTTGAAATCAGTTACTTCTTTTTTTATTGCAATTACATCATTTGTTGCTGTTTAGAACATTGTATTTTTCAAGTAAAGTCATTTAATCTGCTACATCTTTGTGTTTATGGCTGTGTTTGGCGGAAAAATCAAAAACCCTAGTGCATGTGTTTTTTAGTGTTTTTGGCTAGTGTTTTATGTTTTTGTATTGTTTTGGTTTTGTAAAACACTTGTACGTGTTTGACAACAGAGTGTTTTTTTTAGAAAAAGACTATTATGTCCTTAGTTGTTATCGATTTTACAAAACTTACCAGATATATAACCATACTGTCCTAATTCCAGATTAGGCAATAATCATAATTTGATTATTCCAGATGAACTTAATTTGTTTATTCAAGATGATTTCTATGATAATATGTTAGATTGTTTTCAAAAAAAAGTGCATAATACATCATTGTCTACTAATTTAATGGAACACCATTATTATATCTTCAATTGCCAAGCTTCTACCTATATATTTACAAATATTTCACCTACACAACGGGAATCATAATAGAACTCAAATCTATTCCTTTGGCTCCACTTCCACCGAGCATGACCCCTCTTGCAGCTCTGTAAAAAGTTATAGATACCTTCCCAAAGACACTGTCACCGGCTTACAAGCTCTTCACTAGAAGCCTAGCAATTAGTTCCTTTGCAGATTGTAGTGAAGATGAAATCCGCATATTGGCAATTAATAATTCTTGTAACCTTTTCACTGTCATCGGCTTGCAAGCTCTTCACTGTAACCAACTTGAGCTTCTAATTGACCATCCTGAAATGCTACTAAGAGCATAACAGAATGCACAATTCTTGTAACCTCCTTGCTTTTGATGTCTGTATATGGTAGATTCCAAAAGCGGTCATTACTCATGCATGTAATTGTTAATTTAATTGCCCTCCACTCACAGTTCTCTGAAAAAAGTACATACAATAGAAGATGTGAACTAGATGAAATCTACTGAAAAAATTCAAGTTAATACATTATTGTAATGTTATATTTCATTTCAAAAATCAATGAGGAAAAATGCGGATGTTTCTGGCAAATCTTTCAGTTAAATAACTTAATCTCACAAATTCATCTTTTGGAAGGAATGCAAGAAGATATTGGCATTACTAATGTCAGGGACAAACAATATCACAGTTAAATCTAGCAAATCAAGTTGGTGAAGAAAATTACCTTTCAGAAAACCAGTATCATTATACATAAAGAACATCAACATTCAACAGGCATATTTTACTTCCATCATCTACTACGCTACCATCTTCAAACTCAAACTTCCCAAACATTTTAAATCTCATCCCTTATATAAGTTATATTTCTAGACTCATGTCAACTCAATCACTTAAGCATGGTGTCCATCATCTTTCTTTAGTATCCATTTAAGTACACCAGGTTTATCTTGTCCCACCTCTTCACAGTTACAGTGAGAGAATCCTCAACAAATTGCAGCAAATGATTGTAAAATTGCACATATCAATAGTTCAACATTTCCCCCTTTTGAGATTGTAACCTAATAACTACTCGGTACTTACAAACCCTAACTTATTTCCCATACACAAATTAAAACCCTAATCCAAAATTTGTGCTCAGTTATTAGATTAGCAAATGTCCAAATTATAAAGTAAACGGGAAAACACAACTGAACCTCAATTGTTCTAAGAGCTATTCAAACAGACCCACAACCAAGCCAAGCTCTTTAAGGCTAGAATTATATGCGCCACCATGTCTTTCTCAACCAGGCCAAGCTCTCATAAACATACAGTACACGTTGGTCCAATAATAAGACTTGCAAGCCAATAGAGTTGCATATTTGCATCACATATCATCTACCATCTCCAGATTGAAATGATATAGTTTAGCGTGGAAGAGTCAAAGTACTACTCTCAAGTCAAGCCTTCAACTAAAGTGCTTGCTATTCAAAACTTAATTCTTTCAAGCATCGCATAGACTAGAATTTAAAACATGGTATGTCGTTGAAACAAAACTCCATCAGCAAAGATAAGAATTTGTACCTTCGTAGTCATATAGCCCGAAAGTAGATCTGAAAGCTACCCAAATTGTCAAGGGACATAAGTTAGGGTTTGTAGACCACCGCCGTTCCACAATATACTATGCCCGAAAGTAGACCAGCGGCGTAAAGATCTTCAGCGACGTTAAGGAAGAAGGGAGATCCAAATAAGTGAATAATATGTGAGAGAAGGCATTAATATAGCTGGTAATAGAACGTAAAAATAATGAAAAGTGGGGGCAACAATGTCTTTTTCATATAAAAACACTACTTAAAAACGGAAACCGTTCTTTTTTCTACAGTTTTTAAAACACTCACTAAAAAACTGATACACCGGTGTATCTAGGACGACCAAACAGCTATATAAATCTAAAACACTCCTTAACACTAATAAACACTAATATTTAGGCCTTACCACACACACACTATATCACAATTTTGGATGTTTTAAACGAATATCGTAACTTTTTTGGTTCAACAAAAGCTCTATATCCATTTAACAGATTGCATCTCATCAGAGATGAAAGTTCATCCTCATCTTCGGTGAATTCATAATCTCTTCGAATTTTCTCAGGATCCGTTACGAAAAATTAAGAAAATGAGTACGAAACAAGCGAAATGAGATTTTAAACTCAATGATCTTTACAATCCTTATAATCAAAGTTTTATAGGATTACACAATTCTCATAATCTAATTCTACAATCTCTATAATTTAATATCCTTCAACTATTTTATTTTCCTTACTTTTTTTATTCCCATAATCTTCAACCCCTTAATTTTTTGGCTAACCAAACGCAACCTCCATTTATACTCATAGGCCCAATGAGTTTTCTGACTTTCTCATGGAATCTGACCTAATTTTCTCCGGTTATAACTTTCAATACATTTTCCTTCTTTTTATTTATTTATTTAATCATAAATAACATATTTAAATTAAGCTAAAAAAAAGACTAATCTACTTAGGGGCCATTTAGTTCGGAGTTTGAACCTATGAATGGAAATGGCAAAGTTTAATCTTTTTAAAAAATGAAATAAAAATGATTGTACTTTAATAAAATATGATCATAAATAAGTTCAAATATAAATATATATTTTTTCCCACTAAAATCCCCAAGAAATCCTATGAAATTTCCTAACAGGGAGAAATAGGTCGGGACAATTAGAGCCCCAAACTAGAATTGCATTTAAGCTTGACAAAGAGCAGAGTTCACAGAACCCACAAGCTTGCTGTGAGGGCTAGAATTTTTATTACCATGGGAGGATTTGCTTCGTTCTCGAGTCCTTCTAACAGTTGGGGCAATGCTCACATTTCCTGAACAATTTGACAAGGAATAGAAACGAAAATGACCAATGTATTACACAATGTATGCATCCAACAACACCACCCCCAGCTAGTTATCTAATTTCATCCGAAGAAAAGCAACCCGCTTGACTATTCCACCTTACGGGACTTCCTCGGCTGCTTCTTTTTGGGTTGAGGGAAGAGAACACGAAACACCATTGCAGCCATGATTGCACCGAGGAAGGGACAGATCCAGTAGACATAGAACTGTTCCCATGTGTTGTGCTTGTTGTTCACGTAAGCCCACCCGAATGCCTGCCAAATACCAACGTGTCTCGGTCATTATCAATTTCGTGTCATTTTAGGTTAAAGTTAATGTGCTATCATTACAAGTGTGTTTTTGGTACATATAAAAGAACTACCAATCATAGTAGTCAACAAGAGAGCTTCAAACTGTGTTAATGTTAGTTCAGAATCAAGAAATTACACAGGATTCAGATGTTCAAGAAGAAACTTTGTTGTAGAAGGCTTATTTTTCAGTATGAAGTCTTGGAATGAATAAATAAGATAAGAATCAACATCTTTTCGCTCAGGCTAGGGTTAGGGTTACAGTGCAATAAAAGCACCAAGTCATCAAACTGATTCATGGTTAAGTACATGGCTGCATGACAAAAGCTCTTACTAAAAATTAAATGCACAATAAAGATGGATACACATTCATTTATCAGTTGATGAAGTAATTTATCAGGGAAATTCATTATATATTCAAGTCTCGACAAACAAATTCATATTGATCCTTCCTCGTCAGGTGGCACACGAGTCCACGACGAATTAGACATACTTTTAATGTAGAAAACGACAAAGCACATACGAAAACAGTTTTTTATTAATGGGTGTAAGAAAACTGTTCTACTCGATGAATAACGGTAAGTGTAGTGTGTGCTTCTAAATCTTTAAATTCTAGCTAGCAAACATAATAGGTTTTTTAACAGAAAGTTTATGGTAAAGCTTTTTAACAACAGACAATTTATGGTAAACCCAACCCCATATTTCTAGGCAGTAAGAATTAAAACTTGATAGTAAATGTCAAATATTTATATAGGAACTGAAAGACAAGGCAATGTGTTGAAGGGAGTATGATACTCACATTTGCAGGGTTCATAGAAGGCCCAGTGTAAGCAGAACCTGTTACGACCAAAGTTACAGTGGCCATGGCAAGCAACCAAGTCTTCACCAACATACCACCTGGAACTTTGACAATAATGGTAAGAACAGCCATGCTAATAAAGAAAGTCAGCACCCCTTCAGCAATAGCTCCGGTGTGAACGTCCACTTTCAGAAAAGGTCCTGTAAGCATGTGTTTGTATGCTTTAGGCATCACTTCCTTGATAGCCAAGGCCCCGCCAACAGCACCAAGAGCCTGGAAAATCAGCAAAAGGAAAGGTCAAATTTTTTTGCCGAGGAGATGCAAATGATTATGCAAAAAAGTTTGGTTAGGGTGAAACTATGGGAAAACTATGCAAAAAACTATGTTGTCTCCCACATCAATCAAGAGAATGAATGATTCAAATGGTTCTATGATATCCTTGTTAATCAGAGCGAGTATAAGAGCTCAAAACAACTTAGTTGACAACTTGACATAGACAAGTGATTGACTAAGACGCCAAGGGTCTGTAACATTATGCACTTAGGGTAGGGTTAGACATGAGGAATATACCAAATGACCAATACAAAGTTGGATTAGTCATATTCTTACTTCATAATATGAAATGAATTTATGTTCATCACTTTCAAGATTCAAGCAGTGACACAAAGTAACCTCTTTAACACGACATTGGGTTCTTAAAGAAGAAAATAATGGCACGGGAAAAATTCCGGCGTCTGGCTTGATAGTTATAAATATATCCATGTAAATCAAACTATTCTTGAGGAAATCCAGCCATTTTTTTAGCAATTCGCAATCAGAAACTACCAAACACATCGCCATAAGGAGGACTGACGCAAGGCTGAAGAACCCCATAGGCTACAGTCAAGCAAGCTAACATTTGGTACCATGATCTTGCCGCTTGACCGGGTTAATATATGCTGGCTGGCTTGGCTGGAGCCTATATGGTTCGAAAGTTTAATCATTGTTTGGTGGTTTTTGAATGCGATAATCTCCTGAATGTTACAATGATTTGAAAGGTATTTACGTGAATATGAATACCAACCAGCCAACCTGAATTTTAGGAAGACGTTTTCAAACAAAGGAATCAGCAAATTAACAGCCAAATGCAACAAGTACTGTATAAGTCAACTAGAATACTACAGAAACAAGTAAATAGAACATCGTAAAGAACACTAAAAAAGCCCTAAAATATGTCCAAGAGACGATTAAGGAAAAGATACAAAATTGGTCTCGAATCAAGCACAGCAAAGCAAAATCGACAAAAAAAGACAAGAGAAAGATGAGAATTGAGCACGAAACCTGAGCAGGGAAACGAAGCGCCATTGAGAAGAGTGATTCTTTGGAGAAGCCAGCAGCATAGAAGGCGACGGTACCGGTGGGGTTAAAGCTAGCACCGCCAAGGATTTCTCCGACGAGACTGAAGATGAAGACAAGCGTAGCGACCAAGAAGGTGGTAATGAGGAGAGTAATCGGTCCAGTGACGCCGATCTGGGCGGCGATGAAGGAAGTTGAAACCCCAAGAGTTGAGGCGCAGAACACCCACATGAAAGTCAAGACACCGTCGCCGATTGCTAATTTGATGGCACGAGCAGCCATGGTTGATAGCTTCTCCTTGTTGAAAGAGATATGAGGAAGTGTTGAGTGAGATACAGAGTTTGAAAATGGTGTATAACTTCACTCTCTACCTAACGCTCTCTGGCCGATTGGTTGGAGGTAAGTGGGTGGGCCGCTGGTTTGTCAGGTCACACTTGTGATTTTTGTACTCTTTATAGTGGATAAATTGTACATTTGTACCATATTATTCATATGTTATTTGTAGGATAAATATATATTATTTTTAAGGGGATTATTAGACCTTTTTTAAGGGGATTATTAGACCTACCAACGAAAATCAATATTTGTCATCGTAACTACGCACTTCGTGGGCGTAGTTGACTGGTTTACAACTACGCATATGGGTGCGTAGTTAGAGTCCGAGAAAAAATTGAAAAAAAATTTGAAAAATTGAACTACGCACTTGACGTGCGTAGTAGAAGTAAGCAAATTTTTATTTTTTTTTAACTACTATTACGCACCCCAAGTGCGTAGTTGAGTGAGTTCTCAACTACGCATGCGAAGTGCGTAGTTACGATATTACCGGTACGTTTAGAAACCATAATTTTTAAAATATATTATTAAAAAGTTGATAAACTAACCGTTAATTTTCTTTATTCATCACTACTACGCACACGACTATTGATGATTTTCTCCTGATTAGAAATAGTGTTATTAAAGGTCATAAAATATATATATATATATATATATATATATATATATATATATATATATATATATATATATAATTATCATGTACCACAACAAAAATTCAGATTTTTTTTCCTTATTTATATTTTTTTGGTAAAAAACAAGGGATATAAGTTAATGATTAGTTTTTAATTTGATAAATTCAAATGATTACTGTTAATTTTCTTTTCAAGTTTAAAATTTAGTGACTTTTGTTTTGAGTTGTTCAAGACTTCACGCTACAAATAGTCATATTATCTGGTAATTAAAATTAAGACTAACTTTTACTTATCTAATAGACTAGGTTGAAATTCGATATAAATGTTAAACCTAATTCATTACGTTCATATTCTAATATAAATTAAAACAAATCACTTTCTTTTTATGTTTAATTTTATCACAAATTCACTCAAAGTTATTAGTTATAAATATCAATCATGTATTAATTTATCGTTTAAACAATCTTATGATTTTATTAAACATCAAATTGTCACTTTTATAGTCAACTTACATAATAGGGTCTTAACATTTTTGTAAGAAGAAAGGGTTCAGCATACAAATTTCAATTTATTTGTTATTTTGCGTAATTTACACTTTTAAGGTTGGTTTATATAAGTGGGAAAAGGTATTAGGGTAACCTTGAATTATAAAATTGGCGATCCAACTCTCTTTTTTTTTTTTCTTTTTTTTATCTTTGGATTTATCCTTTGATAACAAAAATTAAAAATTAAAAATACTTTTTACAGATAAAATTTCGAAATTTTTTATTGATAATACATACGATTTATTTAAAACAAAAATTAATATTTTTTAGTTAAGAAATTAAAATTTAAAAATCTACTATCTATCTATATACTAAAGCAACCCGTGAACTTACACATGGCACAGTCTGGTGAATCCTTTTACACGTGGCACAGTCTAGTAAATACACGTCATAAAATTTACACGTGTCAATTTTTGTTAATTCAGGTCCTACCATGTTAAAACAATTATTTAAAATATTTAATTTACGAATTTTAACTAATTTATTTTATATACCGAGTCTTCAAATTTTGTTAATATACGTAAAACTTTCTACCAAATTTTTTCATCAAATCTGCCAAACAAATTAATAAGCCATTTTACTAATTTATTTTATATATTATTCTTCATATTTTTTTGTTAATATACGGATAATTTTTCACAAAATCTTTTCACCGAATCATTTTGATTAATAAATTTTAATAATTTATTTTAATCTAGGTCCCACCATATATTAATAAAAACTATTTTAAATATTTAATTTACAATTTAATTTTTATATTTTATTAACTAATTTATTATTAGTCCCTCATATTATTAATTAACCTTAATATTTTGTCAACTTACATTTTTTAATTGTCAACTGGATTTATATATACTTTCTAAAACTTATAAACTTTATTTTAAATTTAATCTTATTTTTCTTACATATATTTTTCAACTCAACGTTGCTTTTTTCACAACTTATGAACTTTATTATTTATTTAAACTTTTAAAGATCTTAATTTTTTTTATATATATTTTTAATTTTCATGAACTTTTTTTTTTCTTTTTTTTGAAACTTATAAACTTTTTTCTTCCAAAATCAGTTTTTTATACACATTTAAAAAAATTTTCTTCATTTTTTTAAAATAAAGAAAACTTAAGAATTAAAAAAATCGTTTTTTTTTATAATAATTTTTTATTTTAAAAAAGTCGATTTAATATTATATGAAAATAATTTCAGATATTTTAAAATAATTTTGCTATAAAAATTCATAAATTTCATATTAAAAATATATGAAAAAAATTGAAATAATTTTCCGAAAAAAATAATTTTGATTTTTAAAAAAAATATATTGAATTTTTAAAAACAAATTAAATACTTTTAATAAATTTTTTTTTCATTTACACAAAAGTATGTGAAAAATCAAGGGAAAAACTCCGGAAAAAAATCAGTAAAGTTTCGATTTTTTTATAATAAAATTTTAAAAATATTTTAATTAATTTATAACTTTTAACATATTAATTTATATTAAAAAACCAGAATGCACAATACATTTATAATCTTAAATTTTTTAATGACATGTAAGAAAATTATTTGTCAAATCTTAACCGGAGTTAAAAAAAATTCGGAAAAATAAGTTATATTATTTTTTTTATAAATACGTTGATAGTATGTATCATTTTCAATAATTTTCAACGTTCTTATTATTTTGAATTTCATTGATGGTTGTTATTATTTTTGAATTTTCTTTTAAAAAAATCTTTTGAGTAATATTTATTATTTTAATAACTTGACATATGCTATTAGTCTTACTAATTGTTATGTAATTACTATTAAATTTAACTATTTGATATTGTAATTTTTGACTTAAACATGCTACTTATATTATATAAATCTCTTTCATTTATATTTCAATATATATTATTTAATATTTTAATTTAAATTTTATGATTTGTTTTACCCTTCATTTTTGTTAGTATATGTTTTACGCATGACTTCTTATCTATCTTATATAATAAAACAACATCTGAACTGATATTTGACGTAATTTTTGTGCGGTCACCTCTTCAATTTTACAATGTCGTCTATTCGTTAACCCAAATCACATATTCTAACATTTAATTTTAATAAACCCTAATTCTTTCTTGGTTTGATACTAACTTTGACATTCGAGTGTCTCAAAGGATATTGTCCCAAAATCCTCTTTCCCGATTGTTATGGTAGAATTTGAATTCTTGCTTGGTTTCCATTCATAATTTCAAAAAATAAATTCTTACAACAAGTATCACATAACAATTAAGACAATTCTCAACATAATGAATTATCAAACATTTGTTTGACACACAATTATCGTCTAACCCGTGCAGGCATGAGTATTAAAACTAGTATAATACTAAAGCATAAATAAATAATCCCACATGTCGCTCCAACATTAAGCCACGTCGGATGATGCCACATGTCCTCTCTACGTTAAGCCACGTATGATTTTGCCATGTGTCATCTCTAGGCTACGCCACCTCATTTTTACTTTTTTTTTAAAAAAAAATTTATGTATGAAAATGATATAAACTTAATTCCATGTAAAAAACGAAATTTCATATATGGAGATAATATAAACTTATTTCCTTTCTAAGACAATAGTTTTACCACATATTATCTTTATATTATGGAATATGATTTTATTTTTATTTATTTAATTACTATGAATTTATTAATATATAAGCTAATCTTAATTTATACAATATAAATAGTTTTAATATTTTCTACCAAATTGATTAACTAGATAGGATTAATGTATTATAGTCAAAATATTAACCAATTAATTAATATATATTATATTCCTAATCTATATTTAATAAACATATTAGACATAATCTTATCAAATAACTCTTATTATGAAATGATATATAGATAAATTATATTGCCCAAAATTATTTATAAAAGAAAATATACTTCAAAATGATTGAATAGCTCAATTAACTAGATAGGTTTAATGTATTATAGTCAAAATATTATCCAATTAATTAATATATATTATATTCCTAATCTATATTTAATAAAAATATTAGGCAATCTTATCAAATAATTTTTTATTATGAAATGATATATAGATAAATTATATTGTCCATAATTATTTATATATTAAAGCAAATATACTTCAAAATCATTGAATATCTCAATTAAAATTTGCAATCCTATAATATATATATTTATATATATTCACTTATACACCCAAAATTTATTAAATATGTATTGTTGATTCATTGCTTACTAAATAATTTTGCTTACAAGTCTATTTTAGATTAACTAAAATAAATAAATAAAATTGTGTAGATTGTTTTATATTTATTGAAATAACTATATAACTAAAAAATATAAAATATCAAGGTTCGTATATAAATCAAAAGTATTAATTCTACATTAGAGTCATTTTTTCTAATGAATGAGAATATATCGTTGACTAAAATTTAGTTTATTTAACTTTATAATATTTTAACTGTATAATTACGTAAATTTGTTTTGTCTTTCAAGTAAATTATTAATAATATCATTATAAAAAATTGTTGACTTATACCCAATTTGAATCTAATAAAAATTATTAATAAATATTGTCAATGATATTAAGGAAACTTATAAAAAGATATAAACACTAAATATCGTTGAATTAAAATTACTTTATTTGACTTTACAATATTTTAGGAATATCTGGATTAACCTACAAAATCGAAAATGGTAACTAAATATTTCATTTCATTTAGAAATGATTAATGAAAGATATTTTTAAAGATTATGTCATTTGGTATAACCTACAAAATCTTTATTATTGTCAATTTAGCAAATGATTTCTCAATATAAATGATATTTTTGTGTATTCATTTATATCACTTCACATTCTTATCAAAACCTCATCGTTTCTCTTTCAAATGCAATTTCATTTTCTATATTGTTCATTCATATTGTTTGTTTGATTTGTATTTAAAAAGTAACTGTGAGAATGAATTGTTTGTTATTACACATCGCACAAATATACTATAGTTTGTTGTATTGTTGGTACGGGTAAATTTTCCGTATTAAGTATGTATTAGATTTTTTACTTTTGGTGATTCGTTCAATTGTATATAAAGTCACTTTGTTATTTAAAAAGGTATTTGATTTCATTTAAACAACGCATACATAATTTTGATGATGTTATTAAAAAATCATTATCAATATAAATTGTTTAAATAATCAATTTATGAAATGATATCAACTTTAATATACAAATCTAATTTATTTTCTCAACTTTTATTAAATTTTTTGAAATTATAATTCTACTCAAATATGATGAAAAAACACGATGGTGTACCACATTATGGAAAAAGGGTTAAAACTGATGGTGTACCACATTCATTTATATTCAAAACATAGAGATCATATAATATGTTTGCCAATTTTTATGGTTTCTCTAGACCATTTTAATATTCTTTCTTTTTTTATTTTTTAAATTATTCAATGTATTTATTTGTCTTTTTACATTACGCATATTTTATATAAGTTTTTATTTTATATTGTGATTTAAGATAATATGATCGTTAATTGTTTAATATTTTAAACAAATCTCGTGCAAGGTACGGATACTAAACTAGTTACAATGTAAAAATGAAAAGCTAGGAGTACTTTCCAAATTTAAAACTCTAGTTAGTCAAAATCGAATATTATATGATAATGTTTTTTTTTTTAAGTATAGTTTTCTATAATTTCTGTTCTTTCTACTTTATTACCAATCTTTTTCCTTAATCGTTTAACTATCTAAGTATCTATGGTTTTTAATGTTAACCTTTGTATCCTTAAATCAACTTTACTTGAAATGATATATTTGAAAAATGTGTCACTTTATGAAATATGTGGTGTTTTCTAAGTTTTGGACCGATTGTAATTCATAATTGTCATTTTGTGTGGTATTTTATTGAATTAATAGTAGATTTATTCATTCTATATATATTTTGAAAGGATTTTATTTATTGTAAACAAAGAACTAAATTAATCTACAATATAGTACTTAATATTTTGTATTTATAATAGAAACGTGACATTTAATTCCTTTAAAATATAGATTTCTACAAATTTGATTAGGTAGTATAAAAAATATCATTGTACCAAACTACCATGGACATAAAATGCATTTAAATATATATTGGCGTTAAATTACATAAAAATAATACCCTATCATAAATTTTGATCAACGAGAGTAGGCTGGATGGAAAAAAACGTGAAGATCCTACCTAATAAACTAAAAAACAGCTTTGATTTCCACCGAATTACATTGATATTAATGATTTATGAATATAAACATTTTTTTGAAAAAATCAATTTGAATAATAATATTTTTAAAAGTTATAAATAGATGAGTTTGATAAGGGCGTTCAAGGTATTTCGGAGGCCTTGTGTCAAAAAAAAATTAATTTTCTCCTTTTCTTTTTAAAATTATGTTAAAAAAAAACTAAAATTACTTTTGTAAAAATGAATATATGAAAAAATGAGAATAAAAAACAATTGTGTTGTTGACCGATTGACCCATTTGGAAAACTCGATTTCCAACACCAATTTTTTCAGAAAATTCCGAACTTCGTGTTCTCATCCGCTAGGATGTTTTAGGTTGAAGGTAGTTCAATCTAACCGCTTTTTATTTTAAAAAAAATGACAATAAAAAGCAAACAAGACCGTTCTTAACTTTAAATATTTTTTTAGAGAAAAGAAATAAACAAAAGAGGGAAAAAAGTATAAAACATGTATAAAAAAATAAAAAAGAAAGAACATAGTAGAAAGGAGATTTAGACTCTTGATTTTAAAAAAATATATGAAAAATACAATAAAAAGCAAAACAAGAACGTTCTTCACTTTAATATTTTTTAGGAAAATAAAATAAACAAAAGAGGAAAAAAAATATATATGGAAAAAAAAAGAAAAGAAAGAACATAGTTAAAAGTAAATTTGAACTTGACCAATTACATCAAATATTGAGTTCTAACCTTTACGACAAATACTCTTTTGTTTATTAAATCAACTAAAATTAAATATTATGAGACCCAAAAAATTGAGATTTTTTATTGGGCCGAATAACACTCATTTTGTTACACGGATGTTTGATCGTACCTCTTATATTTTAAATAATGACTATACTTTGGGATTGATATTAGCTGACCAAAAACATTTCAAAGTATTCCACTTGTATGCCAAAAAGCCCAAGAAAATAATCATCACACATCGTTGGGCTGGTTTTGATCGCGGAAGCGCGGAGGCTATAGGATATAGGAATTAGGAACACATTTTTGTAAGTGTTGGCGGTCACAATTTCGGTTGGCTATGCCCATCGTCGAAGCATTGATTTGGTCTACGCGAATACATATTCCCGTGATAAATAATACATAAAAATAATGATTACCGTTTAAAAGAGAATCGGGGGTGAAAGCTAGTTGCATGAAATGTAGGTGTTGAATTAAATGGGAGGAGGGGAAATTGTCCAACATCGATATTTAGACGAAAACAAGTATGCGATATATACTAGGCAAACGGTATAATAGTTTATCTCCAATCGTTATTCCTTCGAATGCAATATATACTAGGGAAATTGTTCAACATCGATATTTAGACGGAAAACAAGTACGTGTGTGCCGAGTCAGGTTGCGAAACGGGCGTGGGCACTTGTGCTCGAGGAAATTAAATGGTTGTCCGTGTTTCTCTCCAATCGTTATTCCTTCGAATGCCTCATGAGACTATATAAAGATATCACATCGGAACTCAATTTACATATCAACATCACAACATTTACGCAAGACTGTTGTAATACATAGCGATTTCAAAACTAATGAAAGATTGCATCGCCTCTGCAATAATTCCGTTCGAATTTTAACAAATTAATTCGACATTAGCATTAACGATGTTCACTATAATATATCTCCCACCTACGATCTAAAATCACGATCCTTCAATGTCATGTTTCAAATCCACATGTCTCTTTCCTCACCGCTTCTCTCTGCCCCAGTTCAAATTATTTTTACAAGCTAAACTTTTTTTTTTTCCAAAAAAGAGAAAAACCTCGTCAAAATAGATATTTTCATCTTAAAAGAAAAAAAAAATTGGTCCGTTGGAAACCCGGCTTATTGAAGTTGAAGCTTATTGGTAGTTGAAATTTATTGGGTAAATGTTAAAGGGCAACAAATGAACGTTTAGGGTTGAATTAGGATTTGTTATGATAGGCCGGTAACGAGAGAAGGTCGTTGTTGAACTAGAGCACATAATAAGAACAAAGCATTACGCAAACGAGAGAACAAAGCGCGCATTGAGTATTATGTAGTATAGTGTAAATTAACTACTGTTCATTACATTGCAACAAAACAACACCCGAAAATAAGCCGTAACATTATATGTTAATAAATATTCATAGACGATTAGATGCTTGGAAGCATATTGCTGAGGAGCTTAACATTATCCAATATGAAAGTAATACACATAAGAGTATTGTGTATTAAAGACCTCGACAAATGTTGTAAAGTAATAATACTATGAGGGTGAGTGGTATCAAAATTGGGGTGCTTGTCTTCGGTTGAGTATCGTTCTATGAGATGAGTGGCATCAAAATTGGATTGGATTTCTCTTCTTCTACCTAAGATGCAAGTTCCATATGTTCAACCTATTCCTCTTCATTGTGATAATCAGGCCTCCATCTACATTGCCAAGAATCCTGTTTAGCAAACGGACTAAGCACATTGAACTTGTTTGTCACTTTGTTCGTGAGAAATTGATTGATGAGTTGGTTACCTTGCATTACACTTCTACTCATACTCATCCTAGGCCTATAAATGTTTTCGCCAAGCCGCTCAGTAGGATTGCTCATCGTAGTAGTTTGTGCAAATTAGGTTTAGCTCTCTACCCTCCAGCTCGTGGGGGGGGGGTTGGAGAGTGTCAACTCACATGCTTGTGCCTTATAATAAGCCAGAGTCACGTGCCTTCTTTAGTTGAAACTTCTCTTCTTTTTTTCATCGATCTGTTTCATATAAGAGGTATTTATAGGGGTTTTGGTTCTCAATTTCAGATGCAATTGTGATTTTCCAGTTCAATGAAATAAGATTTTTCAAATCCCCTTGTTCTTCTTCTTGATTATGTTGTTACATAATAAGTTTCTTTTTCTATTTTGATTCAATTATCTTGAACGACGTAGAAATTAACAAAAATAGAAACAATTAAGAAATGCATAACAACGATAAAGAAGGATATAGAGAAAAAGAGCAGCATGAAAAGAATATTCATATCTTAATTTTCATGTCCACGATTCCTAGTTGGAATTAATCTTCATCTTCTCCGAGTGACCAATTTGTTCATAAAAATGTCCCATTTTGGAACTTGAAACTAAAACTCGAACTTTTTTTTCCATAAGTTTAATGGTGTTTTAGAAAAGGAAGTTTATTGTAGTGATATGCTTGTAAATTTTATTTGTAATACATGATTCCATATATATATATATATATATATATATATATATATATATATATAAACTTCGTAAACTCCTTCATATTACTTATGAAACAAGAAAAAAAACTTCTGTAACCTAGATCTAACAAACATCCTATCACCCAACTTATATTTCTATATAATTTTTATATGCTTGATAAGCTTCATAGTTATCATAAACTCGTCCCTTCCTTTTCCACTTTCTCATACTCGTGATAGAACTTTCTGGTTGTATTAACCAAATCACCTATAACAACGACATAAAACGTTCAAGTATAAGTTGTCTCCATTACCTTTTACAAGCATTGGATGATTCAACATCATATTGGGTCGCTTCCCCTACACCCTTATCTTTGCTTTTTGCACCATAATCTTTCTTCTTTGGTGTAGCCCATATGTTGTTAGGTACAAAGTCGTGAAACTGTAACACCCCGAATCCGTAGGACTCGAGGCGCTACTGGCCTAGATCTCACATTGGATCCTGGCCCTAGCCTGACAACAACCTCACTGAATCTTACAACAAGGCACCAACAGATTAAAACAAAACATAAAAACTGATATATAAATATCAAAAGGTTTATACAATATTGCTGAGTACAATCAAAACAGAAATCCATACAATGGATAATCTCAAAAACCCACGAATATGCCCCGTGTACGGAACCCTCAACAGATCACCCTCTTTGGATCACTCCGCAGTTCTCCTAACCTGCGAGAGATATACAACACGGTATGAAACCGTTAGCTAACTATACACGTATATAAGAAGATGCTAAAGCACAAAACACACATCATAAAATGATAAACACTTCAGCATGATATCAAACGTTTACCCGGTTTATTATCTTTAATAAGTTGAATCATTCAATAGTATAAATAGATATATATAAAGATAGGTGACACGAGGAACATAATCCCCGCCTCTGAGTACTCTAACCAGCTGGAGTAGTATCAGCACACCTCCGTGTACCCTGTGGGAATGGTGAGGGGCCTTCCTTTATACTAGATCTGGCATGACTACAGAGAACCTCCCAAACTCCACGACGGGATGAAAGGGAAAGGTTATCACAACCACTACAATGGACAGTCAATATAACATAGGTCGGTGACCAACTAATAACACATGTTGTAAAGCACAAACACACACCACTCAAGCATACATCCAATATAAGGATAGTAGCTAAGTAAGTCCTATGGAGTTACCTCGATCTCAGGAGTATCCCGCTACAAACCACTCTAAGAAACATCTACTCCAAAATGGAGGACAACACAGCCTATACAAGGCACACAAACATATATATCACAATCCTATCACACAAAGGGTCACACCTAGACCCAAGGGATCCATAAGGGATCATATCCAACTCGTAACCTCAAGGCCATAACCGGCATATCTATATCATACTCATCATAAAACCGGTACCTAGCATGATACTAGTTCCCTCATACTAGAAAGGAAAGGAACTACCTAACTATAGGTAGCCCGGGACAAACGCACCTGCGTGATCAAGGACGCAGGGCGGGAAGGTAAGCGCGCAGGCGCGCGGCGGGATGTAGCCGCGGGAGCGGTGACAAGATCGCTGGCAAGCGCAGGCACAGCGCTGCATGACGCGGGCGTGGCAACAAGGTAGCCGCAGGGGCGTGACTCTCGGCCGCGGGGCGGCGACAGTGCAAGAAAGACACTTCGCGGCTTCTCTTCGGCTCTTCACGTGATCAAATCACGTTTCACTCATCCAAAACCACATACAACAAAACACATACACGTTCCCATATCAAACTATGATCAACATACATCTAAAACCTAAGCTAAAGAGATGGAATCAAAGAAGAAGAGAAGGTGAAGAAGCAAAGGACTTACTACACTGGAGTCCTAAGCTGCACAGAGGATCAACACACCACACCACTAACTCTGGAGCTCAACAAAGCATCCCACATCATCAACATCATCATCCACACACTTAAACACATCCAAGCTCAAGGATTCTCACACACAAACTCAAGGAGAGGGAAGAAGAAGCAAGTAGGACGTAGGTGAGTGGGAAGGTAAAGTGAAGAATGAAACCCTGCTCCAGCAAGGTAGGAAAGGGTAAAGACGAAGGTTAAAGCACGGGTCAAAGGAGTCAACAAAACCGGCTGCAGCCGCCGTAAACCGCAGGGGGATTATAGGGCCGCAAGGCGGGAACCCGCAGGGGCGGCGGTCAAGCCGCGGGTGCGGAAAGGCCAATCTCGGCCAAAGCCAATCTCGGCTATGGTCCGAAATCTCGGTCCGAAAGGAAAGGGCTCTCACATCTCACCCCCTAAAAACAAGTTTCGTCCCGAAACTTGCAAGATCCTTAAAAAACTCGGACTCGGGAGCCGAGGTACACTCTCTATAACCTCAAACATAAGCATGGAGGAAATCATCAACTCCAGCTGCAACCTATACTATCCAGGGCCTAGAGAAACCATCTCTAACCAACTATAAACACATCACAAGGCATAGAGGAAGCACATCTCTAGCCATATCATAACCATAACAGAAAGGCATGGAGGGAGAACATCTCCCGCACTACTATGTCCATCAAAATAGCATGGAGGTAAGAACCATCTCCAGCTAAACCTAAGCGTATCACAATAGCATGGAGGGAAGAACCATCTCCAGCTATAAATAGGAAATCTTACTAGCATAACAGGATCTAATAAGATCATAATCACATCAAAGCTAACATGAAATAAACACATCATAGCATATAAGCATATAAGCAGATAAGACTCACCAAGCTAGTACTAAGATCTACTCGGTGATCCTACTGGTGCACCTATCTCTGCATAGAACTCTGGATAGTTCCTCTGGATACTATCCTCAATCTCCCATGTAGCCTCCTCGGGTCCTCGTCTCGACCACTGTATCCTCAACATAGGGATGTCCTTCGAACGCAGGCGTCTCATACCTCGCTCTAGGACTGCAATAGGATGCTCTACAAACGTGTGGTCCGGTTCAACCACCAAATCCTCATAACTCACAATGTGCCTCGGATCTGGTATGTACTCCCTCAGCTGAGACACATGGAATACAGGGTGAAAACCCTCTAATCTCGGAGGCAAGGCTAATCTGTAAGCTACGCTCCCAACTCGATCCAGAATCTCGAACGGTCCGACATATCGGGGACTCAACTTCCCCTTAATGCCAAAACGCCTAACACCTCGTGTCGGGGACACTCTCAGCCACACATGGGCTCCGACCCTGAACTCTAGAGGTCTACGCTTCCTGTCAGCATAAGACTTCTAACGGCTCTGTGCAGTCAGCATACGCTCTCTGATCAATGCTACCCGAGCTATATCATCCTGAATCTGATCAGGTGCTAAACCACTGACACTGCTCTGCTCATCCCAGCATAACAGGGTACGACATCTCTGTCCATACAGTGCCTCATATGGGGACATCCCAATAGATGCATGCCAGTTGTTGTTGTAGGAGAACTCAACAAGTGGGAGATGATCCGTCCACACCTGTCCCCAATCCAACACACAAGCTCGCAGCATATCCTCCAGTGTCTGAATGGTCCTCTCTGACTGACCATCTGTTTGAGGATGGAACGCAGTCGTGAAGTGTAAACTCGTCCCCAGGGCAGTCTGAATTTGCTGCCAGAATCTCGAGGTAAATCGCCCATCTCTGTATGAGACGATCGTCCTCGGTACACCATGGAGTCTCACTATCTGCCTAGTGTACTCCTCAGCTAATCTGCTCACCGGCCACGTCTCCCTGATAGGAATGAAACGTGCCGTCTTCGTCAATCTGTCTACTATAACCCAAATGCATCAAAGCTCCGGCTCAGCCTCAGTCCGGTCACAAAATCCAGGGTGACGTCCTCCCACTTCCTCTGTGGAACAGGAAGGGGATGGAGCTCACCTCCAAGTCGGAAATGCTCAATCTTGACCTACTGGCAGGTCGCACACTGAGCTACAAATTTGGCTACATCGGGCTTCAGCCCACCCCACCAATATATACGTCTCAGATCCTGATACATCTTACTCGTACCTGGATGTACCGAGTAAGGGGTGCAATGAGCCTCCTGTAAAATCCTCTGCCTCAGCTCTATATCAACAGGCACACAGACGCGGCCATGGCGCCTCAAAACTCCATCTGCTCCAAGCAGGAACTGTGGTGCCTCATCCCGAGACATCCTATCTCTGATCCTCTGTAAAGTCGGGCAGGTCTCCTGTTTCTGTCGGATCTCATCCAACAGATCAGGAATGACCTCTAATATACGCAGCTGGGCATCCTCATCAGGAAACTGGATGTCCAACTCTAACCAGATAAGATCTCTCTGCAATTGATGCTGAACTATCAGCCTCGCAATCGCCTGCTCTCGAGGCGTCTTCCTGCTCAGGGCGTCGGCGACCACGTTCGCCTTCCCTGGATGGTACAAAATCTCAAAATCGAAGTCCTTGATCAGCTCAAGCCACCTACGCTAGCGGTTATTCAATTCCCGCTGCGTGAAGATATACTTCAGACTCTTATGGTCTGTGAAGAACTGACAAG
Organism: Fagopyrum tataricum; assembly: GCA_002319775.1. Classification (NCBI taxonomy): domain Eukaryota; kingdom Viridiplantae; phylum Streptophyta; class Magnoliopsida; order Caryophyllales; family Polygonaceae; genus Fagopyrum; species Fagopyrum tataricum. The sequence goes on along the minus strand of CM008285.1, from coordinate 8,076,416 downwards.
TAGCACCATACAGGAAATGTCTCCAAATCTTCAGTGCATGAACTACCGCTGCCAACTCCAGATCATGAGTCGGGTAGTTCTCCTCATATGTCTTCAGTTGTCGAGACGCATAAGCAATAACTCTGCCTCTCTGCATCAAAACACATCCCAAGCCTAGCTTGGATGCATCATTGTAAACCACAAAATCCTCAGTACCCTCTGGCTGTGCCAAAATAGGAGTAGTAGTCAAACGCCTCTTCAACTCCTCAAAACTCTGCCTACACTGATCAGACCACACAAATCTGGTAGTCTTCCTCAGCAAACTCGTCAGTGGACGGGCGATCACAGAAAAATCCTCCACGAAGCTTCTGTAATAACCGGCTAGGCCAAGGAAACTACGTACTTCCTTGACGTTCGTCGGTGTAGTCCATGCTACTACTGCCTCTATCTTCGCTGAATCCACCTTGATCCCCTCAACTGAAACCACATGACCCAGGAATGCTACCTCTGGCATCCAGAACTCACACTTAGAGAACTTAGCATAAAGTTCTCTATCCCGTAAAACCTGCAATACAGTCCTCAGATGTCCTGCATGCTCCTCTCCACTGCGAGAGTATACCAGAATGTCATCAATAAACACCACCACAAACTGATCCAGGAAGTCGATGAAGATAATGTTCATCAACTCCATAAAAACGGTTGGGGCTTCGTAAGCCCAAATGGCATCACTACAAACTCGTAGTGGCCATATGTGGTCCGGAATGTTGTCCTATGCACATCCTGCTCCCTCACTCTCAGCTGGTGATACCCGGAACGCAAGTCAATCCTGGAGAACACAGTAGCTCCTTGTAGCTGATCTAACAAATCATCAATGTGCGGCAGTGGATACTTGTTCTTGATGGTCACCTTGTTCAGCTCTCTGTAATCAATACACAATCTCAGCGATCCGTCCTTCTTCCGTACGAAGAGGACAGATGCTCCCCATGGGGACACACTAGGGCGAATGAAGCCCTTCTCAGCCAACTCCTCGAGTTGCTTCTTCAGCTCCAACATCTCGACAGGCTCCATCCGGTATGGAGCCTTCGAGATGGGTCTCGTACCAGGCTCTAACTCGATACTGAAATCCATACTCCTCTGAGGCGGCAAGCTGGACGGCTCAGCAAAAACGTCAGTAAACTCACAGACAACTAGAATGTCCTCTATAGCTGGACTCTCCCCCTCCTTCATGGCATAACACCAGAAGGCCTCGCAACCCTGTGCAATCAATATAGCTGCCCGTATAGCACTGATAACTGTGCCTACCTTTCCAAGGTCCCAACCTCGGAAAACCTCTATCTGGCCTAACTCGGTAGAGAGGGTAACAGTCCTCCTACCTACATCTAAGACTGCAGAATGTCTAGCCATCTAATCCATATCCAGAATGACTTCTTCATGCTCTAATGGCATGACAAAGAAGTCAACTAGTAACACACGGGTCCCTACAGAAATGGGACAACCGTGAATCTCACGGGTACCTCTGACCCTACCACCATCAGGTAACCCTATAATAAAGGGCATCCCCTCAACTGTATCTAACCCAAGACGCTCTACACAGGCATCATAAATAAATGAGTGCGTAGCACCAGTATCAAATAAAACTCTAACAGGTAAACCATGAATCAGAATGGTACCTGTAGCAGTAGGTGCAGCTGGCTCCTCTGCACTCCTCAGCTCAAAAACACGACCCTGTTGGCCTCTGGTATCAGTGGTGCCCCCACCACGGCCTCTGCCTCTACTCGGCCCAGGAGTAGATCCCTGAGTCGTAGGGCGATCTGGGACTCTCTGTTGTCCCTGAGTCTGCAGCTGCTGCTAAGGTGGCCTCTGCCCACCTCCCGCTACACTGGCAGGAGAAGAACCCTACTGAGATGCAGCTCCGCCCTGACGGCAGTAAATGGCTCTATGGCCCTTTCGACCACAGGTAAAACACGTCACCAATAGCCTTGTACACTCAGCCTCATTCACCCTTCATCCAGTCGTCCCATCTCTGTAGCTGGTGCAGATACAGAACGACCCTACCGTCTCTGACTACCTCCAACACTAGCAGATCCAGCAGTACCACTGGCCTACCCCGTACGCTGTCTCTTCTCAGACCTTCCGTCCTGAGAAGCTCTCCTCTGTCCAGCCCTCTCTCTCTCATAATCTGCAGCTCTATCCTGATAGTCCATCAAGGAGTCACAGTAAAAACCTGCCATGTAAGCTCGGGTACCATCCCTCAATCGTCGAGAGAACAGATAAACATGCTGATCAACAGGAGGTGCAGCTGGACCCAGTAAAGCCAGCTCCTCCTGGAATCTCCTGATGGTCTCTGAAACTAGCACATCCTCAAATCCGCCCTCAACAAAATCACGCAGTTTCTCCTTCCTCAGTGAGGCAGGGCAGAAACGCTCACGGATCAAGGTCCTCATTTGGTCATAGCTGGTAACCTGACCCCGTACTGACCTCCACTAGTGTTGTGCCAACTCTCTGAACAGAGTCTGCACCAACTCAATCTGCCTATCAGCTGGGCAACGAATAGACTCCAGAGCTGAGTCTACATGCCCAATCTAGAGCTCAACCTCTAACCCCACCTTCCCAGTGAAAGGGGGTACACCCATCTGATGGAATGCCTTCAACCAGGTATCTGGTCTAGGCCCTCTATGCTCCTCCGGTGCTCTGGCAATCTCAGCAGCAAGTACCTATACAGCTGGTACCTGGGTAACGGTGTGGGACCTCTCAGATGGTCCCTCATGTGCCTGTAAGTCTGGGGCACGCCTACCGGCTCTGGCAGCCTCCTCAACACGTCTGATATAAGCCTGAAACTCTAATCTACCCATAAAGACACGATCAGACTCACCAGACTGGGCTCTCTGTGCCCCCTGTACCTCAGCTGCCCCGTTCCCAGTCTCAGGAACGGCACTCTCAACAACTTCCTCGTGAATCTCTCCTGCTGCCTGGGAACCATCAGCAGGTATCCTACCTCGTCCTCGGCCTAGAGGAGGTCTACCTCTACCTCTACCTCTACCTCGCCCAGCTGCAGGTAAGACTCTAGTCTGAACCATCTGTAGAGGACGTAAATCTAGCTTAGAAGGCTATATATATGCCATATGTATGTATCAAATCAATCACAACAAAATATCTATATATGTGTACTGTCGAGATCTTCAGAGGGGTGATGGCTCACGTACACGATAACCCAAAACATTTGTACTCATTTCAAAACCAAAACCTTTTGAAAGTCAGACCCCTTTCGGGTTCTGTTTATTTATCTATTCGAACTTTATTGCAGATTACTAGTGTCATTCTTGTCAACCTGGGCTCTGATACCAACTTTGTAACACCCCGAATCCGTAGGACTCGGAGCGCTACTGGGCTAGGATCTCACAATGGATCCTGACCCTAGCCTGACAACAACCTCACTGAATCTTACAACAAGGCACCAACAGATTAAAACAAAACATAAAAACTGATATATAAATATCAAAAGGTTTATACAGTACTGCTGAGTACAATCAAAACATAAATCCGTACAATATGGATAATCTCAAAAACCCCACGAATATGCCCCGTGTACGGAACCCTCAACAGATCACCCTCTTTGGATCACTCCGCAGTTCTCCTAACCTGCGAGAGATATAAAACACGGTATGAAACCGTTAGCTAACTATACACGTATATAAGAAGATGCTAAAGCACAAACACACATCATAAATGATAAACACTTCAGCATGATATCAAACGTTTACCCGGTTTATTATCTTTAATAAGTTGAATCATTTAATAGTATAAATAGATATATATATATATGAAGATAGGTGACACGAGGAATATAATCCCCGCCTCTGAGTACTCTAACCAGCTGGAGTAGTATCAGCACACTTCCCGTGTACCCTGTGGGAATGGTGAGGGGCCTTCCTTTATACTAGATCTGGCATGACTACAGAGAACCTCCCAAACTCCACGACGGGATGAAAGGGAAAGGTTATCACAACCACTACAATGGACGGTCAATATAACATAGGTCGGTGACCATAATAACACATGTTGTAAAGCACATAACACACACCACTCAAGCATACATCCAATATAAGGATAGTAGCTAAGTAAGTCCTATGGACTTACCTCGATCTCAGGAGTATCCCGCTACAAACCACTCTCAGAAACGTCTACTCCTAATGGAGGACAACACAGCCTATACAAGGCACACAAACATATATCACAATCCTATCACACAAAGGGTCACACCTAGACCCAAGGGATCCATAAGGTATCATATCCAACTCGTAACCTCAAGGCCATAACCGGCATATCTATATCATACTCATCATAAACCGGTACCTAGCATGATACTAGTTCCCTCATACTAGAAAGGAAAGGAACTACCTAACTATAGGTAGCCCCGGGACAAAACGCACCTGCGTGATCAAAGGACTCAGGGGCGGAAGGTAAGCGGCCGCAGGCGCGGCGGGACGTAGCCGCGGGAGCGGTGACAAGATCGCTGGCAAGCGCAGGCACAGCGCTGGCACGGCGCGGGCGTGGCAGCAAGGTAGCCGCAGGGGCGGTGACTCTCGGCCGCGGGGGCGGCGACAGTGCAGAAAGACACTTCGCGGCTTCTCTTCGGCTCTTCACGTGATCAAATCACGTTTTCACTCATCCAAAACCACATACAACAAACACATACACGTTCCCATATCAAACTATGATCAACATACATCTAAACCTAAGCTAAAGAGATGGAATCAAAGAAGAAGAGAAGGTGAAGAAGCAAAGGACTTACTACACTGGAGTCCTAAGTTGCACAGAGGATCAACACACCCACCACTAACTCTGGAGCTCAACAAAGCATCCCACATCATCAACATCATCATCCACACACTTAAACACATCCAAGCTCAAGGATTCTCACACACAAACTCAAGGAGAGGGAAGAAGAAGCAAGTAGGACGTAGGTGAGTTGGGAAGGTAAAGTGAAGAAGTGAAACCCTTGCTCAGCAAGGTAGGAAAGGGTAAAGACGAAGGTTAAAGCACGGGTCAAAGGAGTCAACAAAACCGGCTGCAGCCGCCGTAAACCGCAGGGGCGGATTATAGGGCCGCATGGGCGGCGGTCAAGCCCGTGGGTGCGGAAAGGCCAATCTCGGGTCAAAGCCAATCTCGGGCCAAAGCCAATCTCGGCTATGGTCCGATCTTGGTCCGTAAAAAAAGGGCTCTCACAGAAACTACAAAGTACAAACTACCATCCCCTCCCGTCTATTGAAATATGAAATAGACTATCATGTCATCATACATGATTTAAACTTTAATCACATTGGAAATGGTAAATCATAGTAGATAATTGACACAAGAGGAGAAATAGAGGTTCTTAATCCAACGGACATGATATCATGCACTTGATAATGACTCTCTTTGTATGCCCACAAAAAGTGTGAGATAAATCACTCAAAGATTAAAAAAAAAAAATCAAACCTCATCATAAAACCCAATGCCAAGATCAAGATATAGGCGATCACATGCGCAATATGCATCATCATAGTTATGATTATAAGAATTGTTTAAATCTTTATTTGGAAAAAGTCTACAAAAGAAATCTCCAAATATCCAAGAATCAAAACCGTCAAATCAAACTTCTTAGATATCATGGACCAAAAGAGGTAATTGATGACGAAAATTTGTAGAATCGGGATAAAAATTTTTGGATTTCGGCGTTTGAGGTTGAGAAAAGTCGCCTAAAAGGTCTCCCAATTTGTTTGTTGAGAGTAAGGTGGTGTCCTTGCCCAAGACTTCTGACTGTTGGAATCAATTTTTAATAAGTTTTGCGTCGGGGTTTTTCAGGAAAATTTTCGGTGAGCTATGACCATCGTCAACACCGGAAAACGGAAGTATTAGCTTCCTCTCCGCGAGTATTTAATCGTGGTATACTTATTTACTAAAATTGAATTTCGAGTGAATGAGATGATGACCGATGTCCGAAGTTATGTGTACGGAATATAAACTCGGGAAAAAGGGATGAAAATGTGGCTATCCCACATCGACTAAAAGGAGAATAACTGGTGTAGTATATAAGGCGTAAATGTGCTTTAAGGTCGTGACCTTTGGGTCACTACCCATTTTCAATGGGGGAGGAGGCGTAGCTAAAGCGATCACGTGCGTGCGGGGCTCGGGCCCCGGCCATTGAAAGCGTTGTTTAATACGCTTATAACATTTGTCTTATAAGTTCGCCTATAAAAAGGGAATCTCACATTTAACACACCAATTTACCAACAAAAGACAAAGTGTCTCCTCCTCTATATATATTTTTTGCAAAAACAAGAGTGCTACGAGTTGTTCGCCAGAGTTCCACAGTCATTACGAGCTTGGATCTAAGTGTTGCTTGATCTTGGGATTCGGAACGCCATTTCAACCATCGTAATACATGGCATTTTCAGAGTTAAGGACAAAGATCTCCTATCTTGACTCTACACACACTAACAGTATCGGGTTTTTTTCCCCTTCCGGTATCTTAACATTTTAATTGGAAGAATCCCCGAACAACGTTCCTTCAATCTAAATTCTGAAAAAACAGAACTTTCTTTTGTATAACTATTGCGCACTAACATTTATTCGAGTTTTGCATATTCATAATTCGGAGAAAATTATTGCTGGAAAACTTATAAATTTCGGACTACTAACAATTTTCGTTCAAGGACTTTGCATCGGATCCCACCTACATGACTGGAGATCCCACGATGTAGTTTCAAAGGAACAACCTAACCAAATAGAATCGAGTGGAGCACTATGAGACTCACGTCTTTGACCAGTTCCTAGGATGATACATAATGCAAGTTGTATGACTTTGTTAAGCGTTGGCTTTTAATGATTTCATCAAGGTATTAAAGATACTCAATATGGACAAATCACCTTGTGAATGTGACAAGAGGTTGTGTCTAGGAGAATAAGAAGGCTAAATTCTGCAATTAACTCATGATTAACCAAACATGTTCAAGGCCAAAATGACCACAAACATAGAACTTAATTATGTGAGAAGATGAAAAATTATGATAAGTATTGTCTTGGTTTACCTCAAAGCCCGGGTAATTCAAAACATCATGATCACCTCTTGAAAGAGTAAATCCGATAACTACTCATTACGGGTGGTTCAAAGTTGAAAAACGCTACCTTCCCAAATGTAGTGATTTTTCTTGTACTCTCAACAAGTTTTTTGGTTTTCAAAAACATGTGTCTAGAATCATTTTTATTCATGTGGGATTGTTGGAACCAATTTTTAATAAGTCTTGCGCTGGGTTTTTTTCGGACAAATTTCCGGTGGGCTCTGACCATCGTCAACAACGGAATATGGAAGCATTTGTTTCGTTTCTGCGAGTACTTGTTGTATACTTATTTAATAAAATTGGATTTCGAGTGAATGAGATAATGATGCCCGAGGTTGTGTACAAAACACAAACTTGGGAAAAAAGGATGAAAATATGGCTGTCCCACATCGACTAAAAGGAGAATAACCCGTATAGTATATAAGGGGTAAATGTGATTAAAGGTAGTGACCTTTGGGTCACTATCCATTTGCAATGGGGAGCGGGCGTAGCTAAATCGACCACGCGCGCGCTCGTCTTGGCTTGGATCCGGAAAACGAACCTTGGGCCTTGGGCTTTCTAGGGATTAACGAGATGAACTAGATTGATGGTGTTGGGTTGACCACTCAAGGCACTTCATAATTCAAACCAAGTATCAGCTACCTTAATGCACAAATCAAGAATTCAATTATTCTGATTTAATGGGAATATAATCTCTATTTAAAAGTGTTGTTTAATACGTTGATCTCCTTTATTTTATGAGCTCGCCTATAAAAAGGGAGTCTCATCCTCTCATTTTAACACACCAACAAAAAGACAAAACGTCTCTTCCCGTTTCTAAGCTTTTTGCAAAAACGAGAGTGTTATACATAAGAGGTCCGCTAGATTTCCATAGTCATTACGGACTTGGATCTAAGTGCAACTTTATATATTGTATAATATTGCATATATAATTCAACTTTATCACAAAATCATAATTACACGTCAAGGGGACCTACTTGTCAAATCTTGTAGATCTTACATATAAAACGATTCTCTGTAGAATTATGAAACATTAAACATTAAACTTCTTCTTTTTTAATTATAGATATAAATACATAGAGACTAATGGATCTAATCGATATTATTAGGCCCCAAAAAAATTAGGAGTTCTATACACATTGACCTTATGGACTTATTATATAGCCGACTTGAGTATAGTGTATAACTATTGTACTGTACAATGCAACTAAACAACACCAGTAAATTAAGCCGCAACATCATATGCTAGTAAATAAATATTCAAAAGACAGTGAGACGTTTGGAAGCATATTGGTGAAGAGCTTAACATATCCAATATGAAAGTAATACACACAAGAGTATTACATATTAAAACCTGGGCAAATGTTGCAATGTTCCGACCACTAGATCCGAGGATCATACCTTATTCTCAAACCCAATGGCTCAGTTGATTGGAACTCTTGTACGCTCATCTTGCATATAAATTTTGGCGGTCTCAGGTCTTGCATCCACCAAGTGCCCTGTATGTTTTTTTTTAACATAAATGAAATGTCATAAAATCTACTTTGTAAAGTGAGTAACCCGAAGGGCTTTATATTCTTTACGGCGTCAACTATAAGTTTGATTACATTGCCTTTTCTTCGAGTTGGGAGATGAAATCTTTGTTGATATAATAATATGAAAAGTTCTCAAACCTAGTAATCCATACGTATGCATCAATAAAAAACCTGAGTTGTATTGTAGATTTTACACAACAAAGTAATGATATATAAGAAACAATAATTGTGAAAGCACGATTCAAATTAGTAACTGTCACCACTTATTGAGCCACATAAGAATAATATAACAAATTTGAGAAAACAGAATGATAAAATGGGTAATAAGCTTCACTTATTCCAGCCACAAGAATTTTATAACAAATTCATATATCCAATCAGAAAAACTTCAAGGAGAATATTGAGTATTATCGTACGTGAACCAAAATATAATATAAATTGTTAATACAAATAACTAGTTTACGCTCGTTACTCATTATTCGTTTGATATGATTTTCATGAAATCAATAATCGGTTTCATAATCGCTCAAGTCAACTTTTATATACGTTTACTTATAAGTTTTTCAATCATTACATTTGTTGTAATTAAGTTATTGGAAAATTTTAGTACAAAGTACAACTATGAAAATACACTTATGCATGTGGAAGGTAGGATTTTCTTTTTGTCTTATTAGTATAATTTATTATTGTTAACTATTATTATATTATAAAAAAAATAACCTGAAATAATACCAACTATTAACCTTCGACTCAAAATAATACGAACTTTGAAAATTACTAACAACGATACAAACTATGACCATATTTATCAAAAATGATATGAAATGTTTTTCCGGTAAAAATTTCAATTCCGGTGATGATGTGACAGTCAGCTTGTACATGTCATTAAAATGAAATATTATTAAATAATACTTATGTGGATTTTTTTAAATATAATAATAAATTGCTTTTTTTTAAACAAGTCCATAAATTTGCATACTGAAAAGCCCATTTGAAATTGTTGCATTGAACGCCAGTTTAGTTTAGAGCATAACAGGTGATAACTAATAAAAACTTAATCAATTTCTTTAACTTAATTTAAAATCAAATTAATTAGCTTTTGTTTAACTTAAATAAAAAGTTATTTAAAAAGTGGAATGCGTCTCTCTCCCTCTCCCGACTCTAATACGAAACCGTAAACGAAGGTGAAATCCATAAATCCCTAGTTACTTAGCATAACAGGTATTCAACTCTTCAAATTAGAAAAAAATTATCTCAAAAGCACATGAATCAATTTGATTTTGATGTAGAATTCATCGTGTAGAAACAACTTCTCAAACTAATTTGTTTTTACCCCAATTGCATGATCTGACAGAAGAACAACAAACCTAATTTTCAAATGATTTAGGGATACATGACGGAGGATTGGTTACTTTTCAGATGCGTGGTTGCGTCGGTAGAGGAATTCATGAATCGGATCTGGTCTGTTCGAAAGAGTTATCTGGGAGAGTTGAATACCTGTTATTCAAAGTACCTAGGGTTTCATGAATTTCACCTTCGTTTACGAACAGTTTCGTAGCAAAGCCGGGAGAGACAAAGTTCACTTTTTAAATTGGTTTTTATTTTAGTTAAAAATAAGCTAATTAATTTGATTTTAAATTAAGTTAAAGAAATTGGTTAAGTTATTTAGTTATCAGCTTTTATGTTAAACGAAACTGACGTTAAATGATTCAATTTGAAATGGGCTTCAGTATGCGAAATTTTATTGGGCTTGGTTAAAAAGAAAGCAATTTATTTTTAAATAAAATTCACATCAACGTAATTTAATAATATTTCATTTGATGACATGTACGAGTTGACTGTCACATCATTACCGGAATTAGAATTTTTTCCGAAAAAATATTTCTTATTATTTTTGATAAATATGTCGATAATTTGTATCGCTGTCAGTAATTTTCAAAGTTCGTATTATTTTTGGTTGTAGGTTGATAGTTGGTATTATTTTATGTTATTTTTCCTATATTATAAGATTAATTATTATTTTTAAGTAAATTAAATATTAAAAATTATTTTATATATATATATTTTTTACTTTTACGAGTAAACACAGTTACACAAATGTGTTTAACCTATTTTTAATTTGAATCCAATGTATAAATTCAACTTAATTTCCATAAATTGCATCAAACAAGCCCTTGAAATTTGAAAGTGACGACAGCTGGAAAGTGCCTCACAGCTCGGAACATTCTAGAATCACCAAGCCTTCTCATTGTCTCTCCATTTCGCTAGAATACTCTCTCATCTTCCTTACTCCCTATAAGTCTATAACCCTCATTTTTGTTCTTTCTCTCTCTACAACCAAACCCTCAAAATCTTTCCAAGCTTTCTCCCATGGCGGCCGACGAATCCAAAGCCAAAGGTAACGCTGCCTTCTCCGCTGGAAACTACACTGAAGCGATCAAACATTTCTCAGACGCTATCGCTCTTTCCCCTTCTAACCACGTCCTCTACTCCAACCGATCCGCCTCCTACGCTTCCCTCAACGACTACTCTTCCGCTCTCTCTGACGCTCAGAAGACCGTCGAACTCAATCCTTCATGGCCAAAGGGATACAGCCGCCTTGGCGCAGCTTATCAAGGGCTTCGTAATTACTCAGAGGCGATCGCCGCTTACAAGAAAGGACTCGAGGTCGATCCGAACAATGATGCGCTGAAATCCGGATTATCTGATGCTGAATCAGCTGATTTGGCCGCTAGGAGGAGATCTGCGGTTCCTCCCACGCCATCGCCTTTTGGTGATGCGTTTTCTGGACCTGAGATGTGGGCGAAATTGACGGCTGATCCTTCTACGAGAGTGTATTTGCAACAACCTGATTTTGTTAAGATGATGCAGGAGATTCAGAGTAACCCTAGTAATTTGAATCTGTATCTGAAGGATCAGAGAGTTATGCAGGCGCTTGGGGTTTTGTTGAATGTTAAGATTAGGTCCGGGGGATCTGAGCAGGATATGGAGATTCCGGAGGAGGAGAGTAGTAGTCCTCCTAAGCCGTCTTCGGAGCCAACGAAGAGGGAGGAGCCGGTGAGGAAGCGGGAACCTGAGCCTGAGCCAGAACCGGAGCCTATGGAGGTGACGGATGAGGAGAAGGAAGTTAAGGAGAGGAAGGCGTTGGCTCAGAAGGAGAAGGAGGCTGGAAATGCTGCGTATAAGAAGAAGGATTTCGAAAAGGCTATTGATCACTACACTCAGGCTGTGGAGTTGGATGATGAGGATATTTCTTTCTTGACTAACAGGGCTGCTGTCTACTTGGAGATGGGGAAGGTATGCTCAATCTCTACTGCTATTGATTAGTGAGTGATAAATTTTTATTGCTTTCTTATTCTATTGAGTATAATGATCCAAATAGTGCAATCAATTGTTCAGTTTCTATTGAATGTGCATTGCCTGGTTAATTAGATTAGAATGCCCATCTTTGTGGTATTATTAGGTTAAGCCTTGGTTGCTGGTTCTAGGGTGATCCCTGCTGTACTTATCTCGGGGGGTCTTAATTTTTATTTAGATTTGGAATTGTTGCTGGTTTGTGTAGCCTCACTTGTTGAGAGGTATAGCGGCGGCAATATAGCAGACCGGAATCAGGGAAATGCAAATAAAAGCAATATAGTTTCCATGAATGCACTTGAACTCTTGTTTGTCTAAGAAGCTTCAAATATTTACATGCATGCAATGGGTGGATAAAAAAGCTTAAAGCAATGACGACTTTCTCTAAAAGAAGTTGATGACCTTGGGATTTTTCATTTGGTATTAAGCATGTAACCCTTACTGAACATTTTTGTTGTAAATATATTAGCAGGGTTCGTTGTGTAATAATATACTTTCTGATCTGTCATTTAGAATTGTAGTTGAACTTTCCTTAAATGCAGCTTTCAGCCTATTACCAGATTTGTTGCCTGTACAAAATTGAGCCACTTTTTTACTAGCTTAGAGCTTTATACCAGGAAAGGACAGTCTAACCTGGTTTTGCTAGTCATACGAATTGTTGTTAGGAGGGGATTCTGTAATATATCCTTCCTTCAGGCTATTGGGAAGGCTACAAAGATTTATATAGATATGAATAGGCGGTATACAGACTCCCAGGGCTTATAAATATGATGTCTGAACTCTGAACTTGAACCTCATAGTTGCAATACATAAGAAATATTTTAGAATCAAACTACAAATGTGTGTTTCCTTTTTTCTTTTTTTCTTTTTTTTTCTGTGTGTGTGTGAGAGTGTTGCCATTTAGGAACAGATAAGGATGGTTGTCGAAGGAGAAATTCTAAGGAACTGCCATATAATTTTTTTTAATTTTTTCACCTTTTTTTTTATTTGAGTATAGATCACAAAGTACAAACCTGCCAATTTATCTCCATATGGGAAGATATCCATCTCTTCCATATGTGTCTTGGTTTTGCTCATTTTATTTGCTGAGTTTTAGGTATTTTCTTCTAGCTCTATATGGAAGGTAGCCATCTCTTCAATCTTTTTATGGTCCCAAAAAGAGGATCTAGTCTCCGGTCTAGGACACTGAAGAACCCTTCGATGATCAGTGTTGAATTCGGGCACCTGATGGCACTGTCCTTGGCAGAGCCTCCTAGGATTAGTGTGCCATTCTTGAATTAATAGACATCGTTAACTATATTCTGCTTTCATTTTATTGAAGAATAAAAGCCTCAGCTTTCATTTTATTGAAGAATAAAAGCCTTATTATATATAGGGTAACAACAAAGAATGAGGATTAGTGTGTCATTCTTGAATTAATAGACATCGTTAACTATATTATGCTTACTTTCTATTGAAGAATAAAGACCTTATTATATATAGGGTAACAACAAAGAATGATAAATAAACCGACAAGGGAATTATATCTGAAATTTTCTAATGGCTACTTTGCTAGGATACTTGATCCTAAATTTTACTAAAATTATGAACTATGTATATATCTTTTCTTTTAAGGAGTTTCTCTAGGATTTGTGGTTAGATGCACTTGTCGACTAGATTTAAAACCATAAGTGTAAAATGCCTAAATTAATGCAGTAGACTTATGATGTTTTATGTTTTCACTTGTTTGATGAACATATTTCACTGCCTCTGATATTTTATGCATGTCATCGTGAAGGCTGATGTTATGACACAAATGAATTCATGTTTCATTTGAATGAGGGTATGGGTGAATCTGGTAAGTGTTATGTGTATCATCCATTCATCCCAGACTTAACAACTGATGAAAAATATTCATGTATAAGCTGTCGTTCACAATTGATGCTGTTTGATCTTCATACACAGTCAAGAATTCCTGGATTGGGATATTACTATAAACTGCATCACGAAAGGCACAAGCGTGTGTTTGATCTTCAGTGACGGTTTTTAGTTTGGCTTGTTGAAGCATAGCTCTTTTACTGAGCTTTATCTGACTTTTGAGATTTCTTGATTAATTATGTCCTTATTTTTCCATTGGTGTGTGCAGTATGAAGAGTGTATAGCAGATTGTGACAAGGCTGTGGAAAGAGGCCGGGAGATCAGGGCAGATTATAAAATGGTTGCAAGGGCTCTCACTAGAAAGGGAACTGCTATGGCTAAGATGGCTAAGTGCTCAAAAGATTTTGACCCTGCCATTGAGGTTTTCCAGAAGGCCCTGACTGAACATCGCAATCCGGACACACTGAAAAAACTGAATGATGCTGAAAGAGCAAAGAAAGAACTAGAGCAGCAAGAGTACTTTGATCCTACAATAGCTGATGAAGAGCGTGAAAAAGGTAAACACTATTTGACCCACGCCATATAAACATTGTACTTGTACTTTCAAAGGAGAAAACATTTACTTAGTGTGTATGTTCTCTGGTTTATACTCGTATTACTCCAGGCAACGAATATTTCAAGCAACAGAAGTACCCAGAGGCTATAAAGCATTACACTGAAGCAATCAAGAGGAACCCGAAAGATCCCAAGGTTTGCTTCTCATCCGTTTCTAGTGATATGATTACTTCATTAATAGCATAAATCATTATGGATTAATTCTTTTCATTTTGTTTACCATTACATTAATCCAGGCATATAGCAACAGGGCTGCATGCTACACAAAGCTGGGAGCATTACCCGAAGGTCTAAAAGATGCTGAAAAGTGCATTGAGCTTGATCCTACATTTGCCAAGGGATACACTAGAAAGGGTGCTGTCCAGTTCTTCATGAAAGAGTACGAAAAAGCACTAGAGACTTACCAAGAGGGGCTCAAACATGATCCTAAGAATGCAGAGCTAACAGATGGCATAAGAAGGTGCGTGTGCTCAAGGACCATATCCTTTTCCATGATTATTTATGTAGATGGAATATAAAATTATAAATGTTTTGTCTAATATTAAACTCCGCCAATTTCAGATGTGTTGAACAGATTAACAAAGCCAGCCGTGGCGACCTGACTCCTGAAGAGCTCAAGGAGAGACAGGTTTGATTTTTTTAAATTTCTTTTCACACATAATTTAGTTAGGGTTGTTTGGTTCACCTTCCAGTTCCAGTAATTATTTGTTATTCTTGAAGACTATTTTTGGCATTGAAATGAGTTGTGTAACACTGAGCATTTGTTTCCAGGCTAAGGGAATGCAGGACCCTGAAATTCAGAACATTCTGACAGACCCTGTTATGAGACAGGTAACGAATGATTTTTATTGATATTGTTGATAAATATCCATATCTTAATGACTAAATGCTTGGTTTGATGTGCAATAGGTGCTTGTTGATCTACAAGAGAACCCGAAGGCAGCACAAGAACACATGAAAAACCCTATGGTGATGAACAAGATCCAAAAATTGGTGTCTGCTGGTATCGTCCAAGTTAGATGAATAAATCACATTGAAAGAAACTTCTAAAAACAGGCTTCATTTTGTTAGAGGGAACATTGCAAAATCCATTTGTCTCTGGCCAACTTGTAATGGAAATGCTGGGTATTTGCCAAACCAATTTTCCTGTGAAAAGTTAATTAACTTTTTTCTGCTTTTGTTTTCAATTCGGTTTGCATGTGTTGCATTGACTCCATTCCATGTCTAATTGTCTGGTAACAACTCAAGGAAAACGAAAAGCCAACCACTTAGGGAAACCTTAGATTTGTCCGGATATGGTTAAGTCTAAAAGCCAACCACTTAAGGAAACCCTAGATCTGCCCGGTTATGATAAATTGATAAGTCTATTTGGTGCTGCTTCCTTCGGAAGGGAAAACGGAAAGTATGGAAGTCTATTTGGTGCTGCTTTGTTCGGAAGAACGGAAAGTATGGATGCTGGGGAGGCGGTCTGGAGAGAGAGACGAGGTGCAATCGTTGGCAGTCTTCCGTGGGAATGTTCTCTGGCCGTTACTTTTGGCTTAAATGAGTATCATCGTCCGCCATTAGAGCCTGCACTTAACGCTCAGCTGGAAGGAGTGAAAGCCGTTCGCCTGTGATGAAGATAGTGAGGCTTCTGGGCTGCTCGCTTATGTGGCCACGGTTTGGTTCATTGATAAATATCCATATCTTAAAGGAACTGGGCCGGTTCAGTTCATTAGTTACCAAGGTTGGTCCGGTTTGTTAAAAAGAGTTATCCGATTGGTCCGGATCTGTTCGAATTTATTTCTTGGTATTCGATTCAAGTTCTCGGTTTGAATAAAACTAGTTTAGTTCTCCGTGTTAAGGAACAGGTGTAAGATTTAAAATTTAATACTTATGATATTGTAATTTAAATAAATTATTAATTTTTTATGTTATCGATATATTAATTTTTTTATGTTATCGATATATTAATTTTATATTATTGAAAAATTAGAATATATATTATTTCCTTAATTAAACTATTTGTTATTATTTATCTGTAATATATATTCTAACTTTTCAATAATGTAAAAATAAGTTAATATTGATAATTATTACGGACGTAGAGTGAAATAAATAATTTATAAAGGTAAATAAAGTTTACTTTTAAAATTGGAATATAAATGTTAAATAAATAAAAGATAAAAAGTTCACTTTGATATTTTTATCACTAAAGAACAAAAAATATGTAACATTTTTATTGTAATATTTTATATATTTGTTAATTGATGAGTACTTATGAAATAATATAAACACTATATATTTATGTTAAAGTTAGGGTATGAAATAATAATTTTGTAAATAAAGGTGAAAATAATTTTAAAAAAATATTTGATAATAATCGTAATAACCGGAAATTTTTCGGAAATTTATTTAAGTATTATACTCAAGTTGGTAATATTATATTCTGATACCGAATCGAAATTCCAAAACAATAAATCGATATAAATCAAACTAAACCGTCTAGGACCAAACCGGTTTGCCTCATTCTCTTTGGCCAGTCTTCATGGTCCTAGTCGGTCCAAAAGAGCCCAACCACCGTCTACCTTACTTGGCCCATTGTGCGACCGATCACAAGCTAGAGAACGATCTCCTCTTTGTCTTCAACAGCGGCCGAGATCTGCAATGACAACTCCGTCCACCACCGTTACGCGGAATTGAATGCGGAAATTGAAGCCAGCCGTTACCATCGTAATCAAGCCTGCAGTGAAGATCCGTAACTTCAGAATCCCGTCGTTCCCTCCGTAGTACCGCAACCTTACTCACACCCTTTGCCCTTCCCGTCGAAACCATACGGTACTCGCACCAGTCACCGGCGATCGCGAACCACACCCGCCATCACCTCTAGGCCCCACGCTCGTCCCCATCGCCATTCCCACGTGCTTCATTCCCTTCCTCGTCCCTACCTGTACGTACTCCCGCTCCACCATTCGAACGCTGCTAAACCGAAACCGAACTTCCATCGACGATGTTCGAAAGCTTCAGTCCGACCACCACCCTCGTCTTCATTCCTTTGCAAACCCACAACGTTTCTCCTCCACCTTCCTCCACCTCGTTCTATCCTCCCGACCATACCGCTGCTACCGAATAACACACCAGGGGCAAGCTTTCCAATCTCGGTGAGTTGACCCATTATACCTATGGTTACCGAGTTATAGTACTGTTGTCTTGCGCACGGTCTGGTCCGAAGGCGAGGCTCATGACTTCTTGACGGTTCACTTTGCATTTGGATTGACACAGGGAGTACACCGAAGCCGTGAATACCCCCCAAGCCCACGTGGTTAAGTGTTGTGGCACGCATCGAACCCGAACCGCTGCTTCATCTTGGCGCCACCTAGCGTTGTTTGAACCGATCATCCTACTGGCAACCCGATCTCGGTTAGACTCGAAACCGATCCGCTTTCCGTTAATTTAAGTTGTTACAATAATAGCTTATTATGAGTATAATTAATTAATTATGGTTGGCCTAATGATATAGTTGATAAATTAGTGAATAGTGTAAGTGAAATATAGAAAAGTGGAGAGGAACTATAATACGGGACTTATATGGAATGATCGGAAAAGTTAGAAGTGGAACATGTTGAGATAATGCTATGTTAGTAAATCCGGCCTGAAAACTTTAAGTAGTTAAGAAGTTGGATAACGATAGATAAGAGATGAAATCCCGAAATAGCAAACTTCATGAAACAACTAAGGAGGATGCAATAACGTGGAATAGACGTGTAGGTTCCTGAACCGAAATGTTAAAGAAGATCAAGGTATTGAGTCTAGACGTCATACCCTGATTGTGAGAATGATAATTGAACAAAATTTAAATGTTGAAATAGTTCTACGAATGGATTAATTATGGTTGGCGTATTGATATAGTTGATAAATTTGTGAATAGTGTAAGTGAAATATAGAAAAGTGGGGAGGAACTATAATGCGGGACTTATATGGAATGACCGGAAAAGTTAGAAGTGGAACAAGTTGAGATAATGCTATGTTAGTAAATCAGGCCTGAAAACTTTAATTAGTTAAGAAGTTGGATAACGATAGATAAGGGATGAAATCCCGAAATAGCAAACTTCATGAAACAACTAAGGATGATGCAAGAACGTGAAATAGACGTGTAGGTTCCTGAACCGAAATGTTAAAGAAGATCAAGGTATTGAGTCTAGACGTCATACCCTGATTGTGAGAATGATAATTGAATGAAATTTGAAGGTTGAAATGGTTCTACGAATGGATTAATTATGGTTGGTGTAATGATATAGTTGATAAATTTGTGAATAGTGTAAGTGAAATATAGAAAAGTGGAGAGGAACTATAATGCGGGACTTATATGGAATGACCGGAAAAGTTAGAAGTGGAACAAGTTGAGATAATGCTATGTTAGTGAATCCGGCCTGAAAACTTTAAGTAGTTAAGAAGTTGGATAACGATAGATAAGAGATGAAATCCCGAAATAGCAAACTTCATGAAACAACTAAGGAGGATGCAAGAACGTGAAATGGACGTATAGGTTCCTGAACCGAAATGTTAAAGAAGATCAACGTATTGAGTCTAGACGTCATACCCTAATTGTGAGAATGATAATTGAATGAAATTTAAAGGTTGAAATGGTTCTAAGAATGGATAAATTATGGAACTGGATAATCGGATCTTTAGCTGGCAAGATCGCGAGACTTTGAGACTAATACCGTTAAGGTGAGTTCGTAGGACTCACTTAGCTACCGTTTAATACTGATTGTGCATTAGGGTAGTGTGTATTATTCATGTGAAATAAAAGGAACGGATTAAACCCTTGTACTTTAATTTTAAGAAAGACACAAGTGTATGATAACGTGCCGTAACCGTCGGTCCGGTCCGATGGTGCCGGAGGATTGCCCCGCGACCAGTCCAGTAGTGTATACGGGAAGAGGTACATACACCAATCCTACTGGTTAATGGGGACGGGAGCAAGAGTCGGGAGACTCTTGTATTACAAGAAAAGATGGAAAATAGAATGGACAAGTTCACGTAATGAAAGATAATAATCCGGGACCTTGTTTGTGCATGTTGAGTGATTTACCGTATATTCCTGTATGTGTTTGTGCATTGGTGACATTTATTATTGGAATTGGAGCTAACGGTTTATACCGTGTTGATTAGACATTGCAGGTTAGATCTCTACCGAGAGATCGAGCGTGAAGTAGCCAACTGAGTTTCCGTACTAGGATCGGGTTCTCTGGTTATTTATTTAGTTATTTATTTATGTAGTTTGAGTATTATCGTTAGACTTACCCCATCCTAGAGATTGGTTGTTATTATGTGTAGTCGTGTCTTTATTACTCTTAGTACTTTTATTAAGGATTTAACGTTTTAATATTTGTGCCATGTTGCAAGGATCGTAGTGATTGTTGTCACACTAAGGCCGGAACCCACTGTGAGGTCTAGCTAGTGATGCTCCGGATTCTCAGAATTCGGGGTGTTACAATGATATATATATATATATATATATTAAAATAAGTAGAAGATTGTGGCAAAATTATAAATGAAAACAATATATATATATATATATATATATATATATATATATATATATATATATATATATATATATATATATATATATATATATATATATACATAGAGTTAGGATCATGTAGGAACCTCTCTTAGAGTAGGGAAGAGGGACTTATAATAGCCGTTGGATTAATATAGATGAACATCCAAGATTTAACATTGTTTATGGTAATAATTAATGAGAATATTATATTGCCTCTAATAGAATTATGATAAAAATATTTTAACGACCAAAATTTCTCTATAAAATATAATAACGACCAAATTATGGTAATACATTGTTTTCATATTGGGTCGTTATTATATTTTAAAGAGAAAATTTGGTCGTTAAAATGTTTTTTATATAATAAATATAGTCATCGTTAAAATTTTGTGGGTCGTTAAAATTTTATAGAGAAAAATTGGTGGTTAAAATGTTTTATTTTCTCCATATTTTAACTACCAAAATAAATTTTAACGACCAATTCTAACAAATTTAACGATCAAATTGCTTATAAAATTTATTAACGATCAAATTTCTCTATAAAATATATTAACGACCAAATGTATTAACGATCAAATTTCTTATAAAATATATTAACGATCAATTGTTTCAAAGTTTATTTTTGGATAACCCAAAAATAAGAAATCTGTTTTCCAAATTTGTATCTTATTTAATGAATGAAAAATGAACAATCATGTTATTCTCACCTTGAAAGCTTATTATGCACCTTCCATCATGAACATAAAATTTTTAATCCAACGGATCTTAGGAGTTTCTATTCCCTACTCTAAGGGTTGTTTCTACCGGATCCTATATATATATATATATATATATATATATATATATATATATTAATGATTTGTATGTATTAATTAATTATTAAAATTATATGCTAAAATTATAAAATAAATTATATAAATCCTCTCATAAATCAAAGAGGAATGATTTATCAAAAAAATATTTGGTAAGGAAGTTTTAAAATATGTAAAAGATTTTGATAAGATAAAAATAGAAAAATATATGTATTGTCTATTTTAGTGATTTTTTCTAAATTAATTACTTAGTAAAATTTTAAAATTGAAATGAATGAGAAGATGACATGTGGGCTAAACTGCTTTGACTTTAATAGTAGTACTAGTGTAGTTCCCGTGCCAAGGCACGGGTATATATTTAAATTTAATAAATAATTTTTTTAAAAAAATTGATGTATCATAAAGTCTTAATTAATTAACTCAAAGAGAAGTTTAAACTTTAAAATTAAACTAACAATAATTCTAAATCAACAATAAAAAGACTAATTTAAACAATATTACATATTATAACTTGCGTCTCGTATACAATACAAAAGTGTAAAACTAAATTGATTCAATTAGACCATTTTTGAAGATGGTAAAGTGAAATGATATTTTTTCAAGAAATTAAAATAAATTGTAACTAAAATATAAA
The DNA here is from genome assembly GCA_002319775.1 of Fagopyrum tataricum. Classification (NCBI taxonomy): domain Eukaryota; kingdom Viridiplantae; phylum Streptophyta; class Magnoliopsida; order Caryophyllales; family Polygonaceae; genus Fagopyrum; species Fagopyrum tataricum. The sequence goes on along the minus strand of CM008285.1, from coordinate 8,054,979 downwards.
CTTTAATATGTAGTACTTTAAAATTTTCAATTAAAAAAGATAATAGGTAGTTTTTTAAATTGTCTTGGAAAAAAAATGTAACACTTATACTATATTTGTTGATTTAGTTATTATTTTCTAATTAATATAGAACTATATATTTACATGTTAAATATAAAATAATAAATTATCTAATAATCTTATAAATAAAAGTAAATAAACAATTTTCAAAAATAATGAATAAAAATATCTTAAAAACATGTTTTTTTTGAAATCTCAAAAATATGTCGAAGATTGTGATAAGTATATAAATGGAAATAATATATTAATGTTTATTTTAGTTTATCAAAACTCAAAAATCTAAGAAAATGACATGTGGTAAAAAAATCTTTAAGGAAGCACCACATGAAAGAAAATGTTTTTGCTTTAATAGTAGTATATAGATATAGATATATAGATTAGTATGTATTATTTTAGATTAAAAAAGTAAATGTATGTTATATGCGCATTATTTATCATTTGTTAAATACATTATTTTAATAAATGTAGTAAACATATATTTATTAAAAAGTATGTTTAGGAAATTCTATCTATATAATATATATATATATATATATATATATATATATATATATATATATATATATATATATTTATATAAAGTAAATTTGGTAAGTATAAGATATTATTAAGTATTGTTGGTTAGTTATCTTATTAATGGCATGTGACAAGAATATTTTGAGGAAGTGACACATGGAATATTATTGAAGATTAAAAAAATTGAGAAAATGACGTGTGACAATATTGTATTATAGAGTGACACATAGGAAAATATATGAAATTAGTATGTATTATTTTAGATTAAAAAAGTAAATGTATGTTATATGAGCATTATTTATCATTTGTTAAATATATTATCTTAATAAATGTAGGAAACATATATTTATTAAAAAGTATGTTTAGGAATATATATATATATATATATATATATATATATATATATATATATATATATAGTAAATTTGGTAAGTATAATATATTACTAAGTGTTGTTGGATAGTTATCTTATTAGTGATATGTGGCAAAAATATTTTAAGGAATTGACACATGAAATATTATTAAAATTTCAAAATTTTGAAAAAATGACATGTGGCAATATTGTATGAGAGTGTGACACATAGGAAAAATCGTTTTGGCTTTAATAGCAGTATATATAGATTAAAGCAATAATTTAAATAAAAATTTTAAAATAACAAGAAAAATTATTTAAATTTTCCGGTTATTACAACTATCTTGTTTTTTGGATGGTTTACTCACCTTATATGGGTATTTCTTTTAAAAACAAATCTTATATTTTTGCGAAATTTCTCCATTTTCATGCATATATCGAAACACAGTTCTACGCCAAAATTAAATCATTTTGGTGTGAGTTAGGGGATGAGTTTATAAATAACATTTTCCACTCTTTCTCCACTTGTCAAGGTCTCCAACTTTTCTACAAAATGAAAAGGCCGGTGAAAAGGCCGAGCGCATTCTTCAAATACTTACATAACTCGTTCACTCGTAACTCATGCATCCGTCCGATTAGGTCAAATCTCTCCACATGACCACAAATCTTCATAGAATTATACCAATAAAACTCTCATGTTGCGTTATTCCAACGCCTACCGTCTTACTCTAATCTTCGAGTTTTTGGGTGTCATTGTTATCCACATATTGTATCCACCACTCCTCATAAATCTTCACTTGGTGTGTTTTTTAGGTTACACGACCTCCCATCGGGGTTCAATTACCTTGATATCACCACTAACAATGTTATCGCCAATTGTCGTATTAGGTTTGAAGAAATCCAGTTCTCTTTTTAATCCCACATCAACTAAACAAACATGTCCACAATTCACAAGATGTATTTAAATCCCTTGGTTTGAGACAATTGTCCAATACACCGAAATGGGTTGTTTCCCACGGCCCACACTCCCACCGGCCTATTTGTGTTGCCCAGAACTCATCGTCTCTAGCTCAAACAAATAAGGCTCAATCACACTCCATCGCCCTTTCTCCCACTAACTTAATACTACCCCTTTCTTAACCTCTGCTATGTTTGCCTCTGATATGACAAACGTTCTTACTACCTCACGTGGCCTTCTAAGACGAACACAATACCCGAAGGCAGCACAAAAACACATGAAAAATCCTATGGTGATGAACAAGAACCAGAAATTGTCTCTGGCTAACTTGTAATGGAAATGCTGGGTATTTGCCAAACCAATTTTCTTGTGAAAAGTTAAATTAACTTTTTTTTTTCCTGCTTTTGTTTTCAATCCGGTTTGCATAAGCTAAAAGAAGGAAAAAAAACCTTTCAAAACATTTACATGTTGGGCTGAAATTTACGACCCCATTTCAAGCTTGGATCTTCTCGCCTGATTATGCTGAATTCCACTGATCCTGCCATGGAGGTTCAATTTTAAGTTTAAATTCATCACTCAATTCTCCATTTGGTGTCTATGTTATATACTATTCTTTTTTCTATTAGACCTTTATTTTAAGATTCTCGTCCATCACAAACAAACAAGAAGTTCTCAACTTTACTAAGAATTGTTGGCCATGATAAATCCATAATTACAGCTAGCAACTCCAATGAGTTCTACATAATGACGAAAATGAATTTTCTCACCCATCACCTTGAATCCAATGCCTTGGTTTAAAATTTTACTTAAATTTTACTTGGAAAGTTTTTCAGATTTCTCACCTTTTTTTTAAAAAAAATTCTTTTTCTCCATGAACTTTTCGGATTTGATTATAATTTGGTTAGCCTTGTAATCACATAACTTACATTATACATTAGTCTCGTGTGTTATTTTCAGAATGTACTTCAAGGTTCAGGTTTTAGCCTTGTAATCCAATGCCTTGGTTTGTATTTCACTTTTTGTAGACTATGTACTATTACACCTTGATCTTACATTACAATCCATCTTAAGTTGATCTTTATGGTGCATGACTTTACAAGCTAAAAAAGTCCTATAAAGTATTCACTTTCGAATTTTGACTTATTTATTCAATAATGCCTTCCAGTCACAATTATGTTAAAATTTCCATTAGTTGTGATTCAACAAATATATGAAATTATTATCCAATAAAATATTTATGTAATTTACCCAAATTAAAATTACTTCACAATGATATATTTTATAAAATGTGATTTATAGTGTAAATTAATTTATATAAATATAACTTAACTTTTATTAATGTATTATTTGTAAAAAATACCGTTAAATATTATATCCTTAAAAATGTGATATAGCTTCAAATTTCCCTTAAATATTATACCCTATAAAATTTTATTTATGTTACTCAAAGGGATATAAAATACACGGCGATGGATTTACAAAATGTCAACTTGAAGCATATTTCAAATTTGTCACGCATCCGAAAGCCGCCTGCGGGCCATAACTAACTACTATTTTTTTAATATGATGTGTTGACGCGCATGCACAATGTGTCTGCACATCAATACTAAAACTATTTTGGTTTCTTTATTTTTGTAGGTGTAAGAAGAGCGAATGAAAGAGGATGAAGCAAGAAAGTATTTCCAACAACTAATAAATGTTATTGACTATTGCCATAGCAGGGGTGTATCATAGGGATCTTAAGGTATTCAAGCTTCCTAATAACTCCTAATCATCTATAATACTTTTGCTCAATTATATTTACTACATTCAAACACCAAGATTCATATCATTGATTCTTCTTTTTACTTATTTTGCTGGTTTACAACCTGAAAATCTTCTTCTGGACTCCAACGGAAACCTCAAAGTTTCTGATTTCGGGTTAACGGCACTCTCCCAACAAGCTCGGGTAATTGAATATCTTTATAATATAAAACAACCATCCTATCTATATGATCTTATTAACCTAAATAAAAAAGTGAGCTTTTGTTTGTGTTTCGTATTCACTTAACGTACGCAAGATTCGAGCTCTATTTAATTTGGTTACTGAATGCACATATCTCATTTGCTGAATTTATTTGTCCCCCATGATTGTCCTTCAGTGCTAGGAGATTGATAACTCGAATCTTGGATCCCAATCCTATGACAGTAATAAATTTGTGACTTCTCCGACTTATTTATTGCTCTTAAACTCGTAAAAAACATCTCGCCTTTTCATCTCCAATTTACCAATTGCCATAGCAATGAAAGTTTTACGGTTTATTAGTTAGACAAAAACTTCTGCAGCCAATACTGATATACAGACAACAAAGTTCCTTCAAGACAAACTGGTAATATTTAGCAATTTATTAAGAAATAGTAATTCTACAATAATAAACATTATGAATATCAATACAACTTTAGTGGGATGCTTCTGACCGATCCAAGTTGAATGAGAAATGAACATAGTGATTGAACCCTTTCTACGTTATATATTATTTTTGAGATCCACAACTTGTTGTCTTAGAGCTGCTTTAGTTGGTGTGTGAACCCGTTTTGTTGTAAATCCGAAAATCAAAACGGATTGAAAATGAATCTAGTCCACATGTGTATCTTATTCACATAATCATTTCGTGTGGTTTCATTCAAATTGCACATGCTTTCCCATTTCGTTACCTATAATGTATCAATACTAATCAAATTTTACTACAAGCCACAAAAAATGATTCCCAAAAATCTTCGTGAACAAATGCTTCCCTTTAAGGTTCACACACCAACTAAGGTCTAGTACTAACATATTCACTCTATTTGTTATGGAATCCGGAAGACTTTCAAAATTATTCCATGAAAGATCAGAATACCTCAAGTGTTTTAACTCGCCAATATTACTTGAAACACTCTCAATTCCCAACTCCCGCAAACTCAACGTACGCAAGCATTTGAACTTTGTCAATTGCTCATCAAGATTCAAATGGTCACCTAATCCATCATTTTCAATCTTAATTGAACGAACCCTGTTGATATTAAGTGGTTGTGCAAGAACTTCCCATGACATATCCATCTTACAAACAACCCTTACATGTCGTGCACTTTCCTGAAAATGATTGTATGGCCTACTTAGCATACAAATTTACTCTCCCGCCACACGTGCCAAATCCTGAACTAGACCATACATTTTGCACTCTGAAATCTCATAAAGCATATTAGAGCCCGCCTCTTGAAAGAAAGAACTCCTAAACAACTCCATGAAGTCTAAATATCCCGCTTGTTCAACAGTTTGTGATTCGTGATGTAGTTTAATATATCCTTGAGCAATCCAAGAATATATGAACATCCTTACATTAAATCGAAAATCTTTTGAAAATGAGGAACAATAAGCAATACAATGCTTCAAGTTTGGCGGTAGATGATCATAGCTCAATTTTAGTGTATTCATAATGGAGTCACCATTTTGCTCCGCCAGCTTTGGGAGCTCTTGATATTTGAAGGACTCCCATTCTACGATGGTAGTTTTTGTGTAAAGAAGGCTGCCTATAATTCGTATAGCGAGAGGAACATTCACACACTTCTTCACAATCTCTCTTCCGATATCGGTCCATCTTGAGTCCCTCTCTTGTTTGAAGTAAAGGCTACCCTTTTGAATAGATCCCATGACTCATCCTCACATAAGGCATACAATTTATGAGTTTCTGATGCACCCACGACCCTTGCAACGGATAAGGGCCTCGTAGTGACAATTATCTTACCGCCACTTAAACCATTTCTTAACAAACTCATCCTATGTTAGCACTTAGCATGATCTTCATCCCACACATCATCTAGAACGAGCAAAAAAAACTCTTGATACCCTTCATTGCCCCATAATCAGTTTGCAGTTGGCTAACAGTCAATCCACTATAATTTTTATGACAAATAGGTTGAGAGATTTTCCCAAACACTTCTTTTTTATCAGATGTATCAGAAATGAAAGTAAATCCCCTCTTTTCAAATTTCTTCTCAACATCATCACATTGTAAATTAGTTGGGCAAGCCTAGTTTTACCCATACCCCTATCCCAACTATTGCAATGACAAAGGGAACACCGGGTTTAGCACTATGCATGTGACTCATTAAATAGAAATTCCAAAATGGCTTTCTTGTCTTCCTCCCTACCAAACACATCCTCTGAATCAACAAAACACCCTGGATCTTACCCTTTCCGAACACCGCTAACTGGTGCCGCATGTTGACATATCACAAACTGAAACTGAGCCATATCCGTAGAGAAAATTGGGTTTAGCTTAGAACAAGAAAGCCATACCTTGTTTAAGAGCTTGTTGTCTCCTTTGAATATATGTTGCTTAATCATATCATTAGTGACCACCTCATCAAACAAATCGTCTACTTCATAAAACACGTCCCTAATCCTCTTGATCCAACCCCTGACAGCAGCGGAGGAGTCTTGCTTCTTCTCAGCATCTAGAAGCACAACCTGGATTGTTTGCATACTTTTCTTAAGCTTACCGAGTTCATCCCTTGCTTCCCAAATCGAACAAACCCGTTCATAAGCTTTCTCAAACACCGGGGAGGCAACTTTGCTCAAGAGCTTGGAAGCAACGCTGAACATGGCTGCTCCAGCCATATTGTTTTCAGCTACTGGTGGAATTTAAAATCAGAAATTTGAGTAGGTTGATTTTTAGAGGCAATGATCTGTCTTCTCTCGCCCTTATATCCTCCAAAAGGGAAAAAGGCTTACGCATTGACGATTACTCTATAGTGGAAGCACAATTGGTGGAAGATCAAAGTACACCTGACTAATTCCCAGCGTTTCCATGGTGGATAGAGCAAGTGAGAATTTGGGAAGGTCATCCTACTAAGATGAAGCAGTAAAAGAGAGCCGAACAAGTCTTATTGATCAAGACATGAAGCAATGGTTTCCAATGTGGTATTAGTACACGGGAAAGAATCAAAATTAGTAATAGATACGCAATCTTGAAGAAGTGTTAAATCACTGCATGGTTTACTATTTGCATTCTCTGATTACCAGAGACATGCAGGAGATTTGGAAGTGCTTCAACTTGAAATCTCATATATTTATAAGATCACTAATATTTTTTTACGAAATTATATTTTTTAATATACTTTCAGCGGTTGACAAAACAACAGGTTGTGATCATCAAATGCAGTCCAGGTCCTCTACAATTTAAAATTACAGGGTAAATTGTAGAGGATCTGGACCGACTCTAGGTACACAAATATCACTCATTAACACCAAGAGCATAAAAAACATAGCACTTTTAAATGTATTAGTTAGGGCACGCGCACTTCGCGCGCGTTTGCATCAAGTTAAGTTAAATATTTCGTGAACATGTTGAGTTTCTTGAGTCACAATTGAGAAGTTATCTCGATAGGATCAAAATGAGTTGTTAACCACAAAAGAAACGGAAGCTAATTTAGCCTTTAACATGTATATATAGGTTAGTAGATCTACTTTTACATGATTCAACGCGAGTGATTTGACGAAGAATTCTTTAATTAACTAAATACAAATCATATTGCTGCAAGTCAATCAATGAGAGTAATGCAGTGTACAACTATGTCAATAACTTAATCAATCACTAAACTGAGTAATTTGAAAATTAAAGGCCTAAACAACCTCTAACAATAGTAAATTGGGGCCAACTTATCAACACTATAACATAAACATACAAATTGAACTCAAAAAAGTCCTTATCTTTCTATAATCACCTCAACATGACTTTGTTCAAGATCAATTTCAGCTAAGAATACCATAACAATAACCGTTATAACATATTTGGTGAAGAATTCTTCAATTGACTAAATACAAATCATATTGCTGCAAGTCTGCAACAGTTACCGCCATCACTCCATCAGTCCCACAAATAACTGATTACTTAGGTACATAATGTTTATACTCATCACATGGTAAAATAACACATTTGTTTCTTCAAAGACAATATGTAATCAATTTGCTATCTTCAGTCGCCAGTGTGTGCTTAAGGGTGTGTAGACGGGAAAAAAACAATCTCAGAGTATTTACTACATCACGAGTTCTTAATCCGTTATGATAAATCTCCAAATAGGAGCCAACAATATAAAGTAAAGTGGATTTCCGGTTGGCATAATAGACATATCTTTAGATGATCACGGTATTCATCTCTCTTTGGTGGTCATTAAGAAAGGGGACAAATCAAAAATTAGGAAAAGATCAAATTTATGTCATAAGTCATAACTACATATGATTATTGATTAACCATCAGTTGTTTAATATTCAAGAGTATTATAATTCGTTAATATATAGAATGGTGTCATCTCAAAATACCAAATTGAGAGCAATGTCAACCACCTCAAACTTTGTTATAAAATCAATTTTTCAAGTCTATCTAAACATAATATGACGCATTTTCTAGTAATTAAACTTTTTTTGTATTATCCCGACTTGAGGCCAGATGCTAGGCACTGCTTTTGCATGGAGACCGACATTAGGCAAGATCTTAGCCGATTTGTAGCGCTGGTATGATTATTTACCCTATCTATTGTGATTTCAATTTTCGAGTGTGATGATTTGTTCTTCTAAATTCTAATAAAGTGTATGTATTCTTGCACTGAATTTTGCTTCCAGCCCATAATTCCATATGGGTTTTTATTGTGGAGCCATATTCCTCCACATGGATAGGAATGACTATAATGGAGGAGAGTCAACTTCTCTTAATTTGATCGAGGTCAACAGGTCCTCATTAAACTTGTCTTGAAGGAAGTATGATTTTTTGGTTTTAGCACATTCTCTTTATATTCTTACAATGTCATGTAAGTTCAGCTTTGGAAAAAGTTCAAAGCAACTGATCAGCCTTTAGCAAGCCTTGATTTTAGCAGAGATTATAACGTGGATATGATACCTAAGGTAGTTACCTTCTTCTTCTTTCCTTGCTACATTATCTTCTTCTTGTGCGGGTCCTTAATTACATTGATGTTACCAAGTATCTCTACTTCAAAGATGTTGATGGTAGCTACCTTTACAATAAAGGAAAGGTATGAATGGTAGACACAAGCTACATTTTGAATTTAAAAGTGGTGAAAATGGTAAAGTCGTAATATAATGGCATTGCGGCAATGTGTCATTATCGTATTATCATCGTATTAGTACAACCTATTAAACTAACTAGATGATTGATAATCCTTTTTGAAGTTCATGTATTGGTTTGGAACAAGATAGTATGATTTATCCTGACGAGAAATTAGCTAACTTCCTTGTGATTTTAAAACATTCCTGATTAGGCTTTATTACTGGATTAGTTGAGGATCACAGTTCATCTGGTGATTAATCTCTTTAAGATTTTTTCTCCCTTTTGCGAGTTGGGATTCAGGTTGATGTATCATTCAACAAGGTACCTTCTAAATCGATTCCCTCTATTAAATTGAACTTGATTATTTTCTGATGTATGAATAACTGGAAGCTTGTAGTTGTTACAAATTTGAATTTGAATTTACTTAGAGTTTTGTTTTGCCGTGGAATAGTGAAAATCTTGATTGAGGTTATCTTGAACTCCTTGCAGTAATTTGCTATACTTAACAAAAATCCTATGATTGTGGAGTATAAAATTTTTCTTAGTAATAGTGTTATCTTTGAGAAAAATAGAAAGATGGTGAAATTGAAAAACTGTTCGGTTGATTACATCTTTCGGCTAATTTTCTTCCTTAATTTTGAAAAGGATGAGCAACCATACCAAAACGTGTAAACTACTTTAGAGTGGGATTTATAAAAAAAATTGGTGGCACTGTATAAAAGTGGATCAAATTGGTACAATGTGAATTTGGTTTCAACTAATTTTAGATGTTTTCTCTTACTCGATTACATAAATTTTTAGATGTGATTTGTGCAGTATGTAAATTATTAATTAGATGTGATTTGTGGTTGTTAACAGGAAGTAGTACCAAGAGAAGCATCCCACTAAAGTTGTTGTACGTGTTTTGTTTACAAGATTGAATCAACCTGGTTAAATCTTCGTAATTAAAGATATGCTATATCATCAAGTATAATACCAGTGTTCCAAAAGACACGCCTATCTATTGTTATATGTTGTTTTTTATCGAGTAAAGGTTCAATTAATACCGATTAATAGTACCACGATTTAGTACTAAATGGTTGATTTCAAATTTAATATACAGCGAAAAGTTCCCTTATTGAATTCAGGCACGTGCGTAACACGCGTGTCCTGAATTCAATAAAGGAATTTAACATATAAATAAGCAACACAAAAGCAGGAACCAACCGTTTACCAAATCTGACCTAATCACAAAGAACCTCCCAGACTCCCAACGGGATGAAATGACAAGTTGTCACGGCCCTATAATGGGCGGTCACTAAACCATAGGTCGGTAATAATTAATATCAAATGCTATCAAGATCAAGAATAAGCTTACCACGTGAATGAGGAAATTGGAGAAACAAAGAGAAGTTAAGTGGATTAGTTAGAAGAATCAAGATCAAGAATAAGCGTACCACGTGAATGAGGAAATTGGAGAAACAAAGAGAAGTTAATTAAGATTGAAAAGTAAAAGAATGTAAGCATGCCATCATTCCTACTTTTTTTTTGAGAATGAAATCCTTTCCACTGAATATGTGGCTATAAGAAAAAAGAAGAAAAGCACCCGACAATAGCTGAAAATTGAAACAGAAATGAGTATGTTTGCGCGTATATATAGGGCTTTGTTATTGCACGGGTATTAAAACCAATTAATTCTAAACTTTGCTTAGGTTAAAAAGAAGAAAAGCCCGCCCGATCTCCCCCTCTCCATTCCTCCATTCTCTCCTTCTTTTTTTTTTGGCTATTTACGGATTCTTTCAATGAAGATGACCGACGAAGGCAATCTCACTTATATGGCCGGCTAGAATCGTATATATTCTTTACTTCTTTTGATTTTGATGTTTTGTTAATTCTCTTCTTTCTTTTTTTTCGATTTACTCCCTCCTCATCCTTTTCTCATTCTCTCCATTCTTGCAATTTACTGTTTCTCTCGCAACCAAAAGAAGATGACCGAACGGCGGCAATATCCTGATATGGCCAGCTAGAATCGTTTGTGTTCTTTACTTCTTGATTTTGATTTTGTTTTTTACTCTTCTGGTGTTTCTTCTCAGATCATAGTCTGGAGGAACAAGATAAGCTCTCACAAGTATTCTTCTTGATCTATACTGTTATTTTTGGAGAATAGATCTAATGTCATTAGAAACTTGCTCTAATTACGTGAATATTTCTCAGATCATAGTCCGGAGGAAATGTCATTAGAAACTTGCTCCTTATTTTTAGTCATTAGAAACTTGCCCTAACCTAGAAATGTCATTAGGTTTTTGTTTGCTTTTTAACTTGCTGAATGTTTCTGGTTATCAAATAGCTCAATAAAAAATTGAAAATAGAAGTATGATGAGGAGCTTGATTGAATCTGCCCTAACCAGGATGATTTTTTTTTATGAGATTAGGCTTTTGATTATATCTGCCTGACATTTTTAGACTTTTGTTTGTACTTATACCTCCAAAACCAACTCAATTGATTTGACAACAATCTTAGAAGAGAGAACATGATAATGTACTTATACCTCCAAACACATAACCTTAGAATATATATATAATTTTAAATAACGTAGTGAGCCAACAGATAAACCTGTACATGCTCCTTTGTCAAGCTGCTAATACAAGGTGAAAAGAAGGTTCAGGTTGTAACTTAATAATCTAAGGTTAGTAAATGAGGAACTGAAACTCAACTAAGAACTTACAGAGGAACGACTGCTATCAACCGCTCACCATTTGTTTTTGGATTTGATCCCAGTGGTGAATTGATAATGGCTTTTACTACTTCTTTAAGTGTCTGCAACAAAACTCAAAATTATGGAACATTTACCTCAATATGGGTGCATGAAAAAGGAAGTTGAAACATTTCAACAATTAGCTTGCTTTATATTCCAATAACGGGCAACAAACATCAAGAATTTAAAATACACAATGTTATTAATTATTGTAAGGGCAAAACAACAATGTAACATATGCATAAAGTTGGTCTCACAAGTAAATATAAAACTTAAGAAAACAAATCAGATGAGTTTCCTAGAAAAGTTATAGTTAAGTACATCAGGATCATAAGGTGTTACTGATAGGGTTTTTGAATCAAGCACTGAAACAACAACAGCGAGCTGATTCCTTGAAGGAAAAAAAATGAAAGTCATTTAATAAATGACACCTCATGATAAATGGAGTCCTGTAACAATAACACGAAGGTAGGTCAGGTAGCAATGAACCTGGATTAGCTCTCCCTCCTCGCAGCTTAGCTAATTCCCGTGAGAGTGCATTAATACAAGCCTCCATCTGTGAGACATCAGTTGACTTGACAGAAGAACCTATATCTTCTGCTACTTGACCAACATCATCATCGTCATCAACTAATGTGTACAGACAAAGATGAATCAGACCAATTTTGTGAGGTTCATATGGCATCATGGTTTACAATAAATAGCAACAATTAAGCCCCATTATTTAACATTATATATATATATATTCTAAGGTTGTGTGTTTGGAGTTATAAGTACATTCTCATGCTCTCTTGTTTCAGGTTATATCTAAGGTTGTGTGTTAGGAGGTAAAGGTGATTTTGAGTTGGTTTCATATATTCTCATGAGTTTTTAAATAACCATTCAATTGAGGTGGTTTCATATACACTTATGAGTTGTTTGTAGATATAATGTTCTTATATCATTGTTCATTTCTTTGCAAATCGATGTTCAGTTTGTGAATAACGCCTTAGATACAAACCCTACCTGAGGGATATCAACAGAATTGTTTGTGCTTCATGTTGGATGAAGGATCCAATGCCCTCTATGGTAGAGGGAACGAATATGGGATTGTCATTCTTATGTAAAGAGTGGTCCGGGTTTGAGGAGTCCTTTTCAATCCGACCACTACAGGTGGGAAAACATCGTCAATCAGGTTATATCGCATTTTCTATCTTTATTACCGTAGAATCAAGATGAGATTTGTTTATGTGGATGTTGGTGTTGGGCTGATGCTAGTGTTGGGAAGGAGGAGGGAGCTGTGATAGCTGCTGAGTTGGAGGGACTTGCTGCGTTAGAGGGAGTTGTGATAGCTGGTGCTGGAGAGGCCAATCAGGTTATATCGTATTTTCTATCTTTATTACTGTAGCGACATGGTAATCAAGATGAGATTTGTTTATGTTACGTTGGTGTTGGGGCTGATGCTAGTGTTGGAAAGGAAGAGAGAGCTGTGATAGCTGCTGAGTTGGAGGGACTTGATGTGTTAGAGGGAGATGTGATAGCTATTGAGTTGTGTTAGAGGAAGCTGTGATAGCTGCTGAGTTGGAGGGACTTGTTGTGTTAAAAGGGAGTTGTGATAGCTACTGAGTTAGTGGAGGAGGGATTTGCTGTGTTAGAGGGAGCTATGATAGCTGCTAAGTTGGAGGAGGAGGGACCTCCTGTGTTAGAGCTGCTGGGGTGGAGGGATGATGAGGAGGGACATGTTGTACTAGGGAGAGCTATGATAACTGTTGAGTTGGAGAAGGAGGAGGGACTTGATGAGTTGTTGGAGCTGTGTTAGAGCTGCTGGGGTGGAGGGATGTAGTTGTGATAGATGATGAGGAGGAGATGATGAGGGACATGTTGTACTAGGGAGAGCTATGATAACTGCTGAGTTGGAGAAGGAGGAGGGACTTGATGAGTTGTTGGAGGAGGGAGGGACTTGATGATGAGTTGTTGGAGGAGGGAGACGTTGCTGCCGTTGGGGCCGCCACTAATACTGCAGCAAATATGGAGCAGCCTAGGGTACCAAGGCGCCTAAATAGAAGTCCCTTCGTCCGCTTCGTCCGCCCACAAATTTCTCTTTAGGCACATTGGGTCCCTAGGCGTCTAAGGAGAAACCTGTAAATACATCTTGTGAATTGTGGACATGTTTAGGAGGGTGGGCTGTGGGAGGGTGGGCTGTGGAAAACAACCCATTTTTGTGTTGAACAATTGTCTCAAACCAAGGGATTAAATACATCTTGTGGATTGTGGACATGTTTGGTTAGTTGATGTGGGATTAAAAAGAGAATTAGATTTCTTTAAACATAACACGACGTTTGGCGATAACCTTGTTAGTGGTGATATCAAGGTAATTGAAACCCCGATGGGCGGTCGTGTAACCTAAAAAACACACGAAGTGAAGAGTTATGAAGAGCGGTGGATACAATATTTGGATAACAATGACACCCAAAAACTCGAAGATTAGAGTAAGACAGTTGACGTTGGAATAACGCAACATGAGAGTTTTATTGGGATAATGCTATGAAGATTTGTGGTCATGTGGAGAGATTTGACCTAATCGGATGGATGCATTGATGCATGAGTCATGAGTGAACGAGTTATGTCAGTATTTGAAGAATGCGCTCGGCCTTTTCACCGACCTTTTTATCTTATGGAGAAGTTTGATAACAATCAAAACAAAGTTGGAGACCTTGACAAGTGAAGAAAGAGTGGAAAACTTTATTTATAAACTCATCCTCTAGCCTAAATCACACCAAAAGGATTTAATTTCGTGTACAAGAAACTAGTTGGGAGTTTAATGTATGTGACTGCTACAAGGCGCCGGATGTAATCCATGTATAATGGTTAATTAGTAGATATGTGTTCAAGTTGACTGAAGTTCACTTGGGTGGTTGTCAAATACGTCTTGTGGTATATACATTTGTGGTTATGAAATTTTTTATATGAAAAGGAGAAATATAGATGGTTGACTTCACTGAACTGATTTTAGAAAGTAGGATGGTCCATAGATACGCTATTGGATTGGTCGTGGGGTAATCTTCCGGCACCCTCGGCCCGGACAGACAGCTACGGCACGTTATATTACACTTGTGCCTCTCTTTAGAAACTTAAAAACAATGATCTAGTTCGTTCATTTTGTTTCACAATCATAACACACACTACCCTAGTGCACACTCGGTATTAAAAGGTAGCTAAGTGAGTCCTACGAACTCACCTTATCGGTACTAGTATCCACGTCTCGCGATCTTGCCAGTCAAAGATCCGAATATCCTGATCAACAATTTATCCACTCTTAGAGTCATTTCAACCTTTAATACTACTCGACTCATCATTCTAAATAATCAGGGGTACGATATCTAGCATCGATACCCTGACATTTGTTAACCATCTAAGTCCGGGACCTACACGTCCATCTCCAGTTCTCATATCGTTAGCATATTTGTCCCCTTAAAGTATCACTATCTTAGGAGTGCTTATTTAGTCTAAGTTATCAGCTTCCGAACTATTCCGCATTTTCTATTTCTGGTTATAAATAATACACTTGCTCCAATACGCGAAACTAACATTCCGGGTTTCTACTTAATTCCGTGTTCTCCTACATGTCCGCATTACTATCAACTAAATAAGACTAAATATAACACAATCATTAATTAATTATTTTAATTCATTATTAAACTTTCACAGAAATTCATAAACGGAAAGTGATCGGTTTCGGGTCTAACCGGAATTGGATTAGTAGCAAATCTACCGGGTTCGGGTAGTGTCGGACGAAGGTTCCCGGTTCGAGTACTGTGGATTACACACAAAATTTATTTAAACATCAGTAGGTGTTGGTCTCGGGTTCGATTCCCATCTACTACATAGAAGCTTAATTAAACCAAGGTTAAGAGATCTCACGTTCGAATCCCACAAGCAGCACAAACAGTGAAAGTGTGTCACAACGCCACGTCCAGGAGATCTCAAGGTCGATACTCCCTGGCGGCAATTTGAGGTGAGTGAAGCGTGAATTCTCCAAAGCATGGGTTTGAAACCTGGATCAGCAAAACGAAGACAGAAAGTAGAGTGAAGTTACGGTCCCGACATTCATTGATTTCGACTCAGAGCACAACAGAGGAAGGAAGGTATTGACGGGTTCTACCCTCACCGATGCACACCGGAAAGAGGTGTCGGCGTCTGGGAAGCAAGGCTGGTCGAATCCTCCTTGCGGCATCATTTCCTGCGTAAGTAACTCTAGGTCAGAAGGAAGGAGGACTCAGTTGGCCTAGTGGGATGTGGTATTAGGTTCCTTAAGTGTTTAGCTTGGAGATTCGAGTTCGAATCCTCCTCGCGGCATGTATGGAAAAATTGATAATGGGAGGGTATCCCCCAGCAATGGGCCACGACTTTCTACCCGATCCGAACGTAGAGCGGCAAAGCCGATCGAACCGGGTGGTCTCCGAATTTACCATTACCAAAAAAAACACATTTTAGAATATGAACACAACTAAATTCGTCCACAAGATTGAAGGCCCGACATAGATTAGGTGTCGGTTACAAAAATTAATTAAACCTAGAGATTTAAAAAGTTATCATCCCCTACTCCAACCAAAAACATATATTCCCATCCAAAAAAAACATATATAGATACCACAATGTACGGAATTCATAGATTCGGCCCACGAATGGACCTTGAAATGAATATTAAAAGTTGGACATATATAGATGTAACCTGTCCCAAGTTGGTCATGACTAAGGAAGGGTAAATAGGTTTAGAACATAAACAATTTTATTATTTATTTTATTTTTAAAATATAAACTATTATTTTTTATAAGAATTCATCCTTTCACGACCCCAACTAAGTTTATTTTTTCAATTTTTTCTTATACACTCGGTTCAAGCCAAAATTCGGGCCTGGATTTTGAACAGTTCCACCATATACCACAATGTAGCTTAACTTTCTGAATGACAGCTCGATCTGCATGCGACATTTAATTTACAAGTAACATAGAATTTGGTGACATCTAATTGATACAAATATAATGACACAAGGGTAAAAGATAGTTTTTTTTTTTTGATAATGGAAAGCGGTTGAATCGGCCTACCTCCTAGAGGTAGTCTAACCTAAAGCATCCTTGCGGATGAGAATACGAAGTTCGGGATCTTCAGAAAAATTGGTGTTGGGGGTCGAGATTTCCAGATGGGTCAATCGGTCAGCAACACAGTTTATCTCTATGAAAATATGCCTAACACGGATCTCGTCGAAGAAACGAAGATCCAGTCTGGAGTCGGATATAATCATCGCGACCTCCCACTTACAACTCCACGAACCTTGGAGTGCCTTGATTACACACAGGTTATCACCTTCGATTTCGATCTTTTTAATTTGTAGTCTGATAGCCTCTTGTAATCCAGTTTTGAGGGTAAATGCTTCGGTTTTTATGACCGAATTGAAATGATTTTTTTCAAATGCAAGTAGATTACCTCTATGTATTCTTTGAAACCGAATAAATAGTGTTACTTTTTTCCTGGGTATAGTAGCATGCCACAAATTACAAAAGTTAGAGTGGACCAAATTATAAATTAAAAAACACAACGAAGATCTAAGTTACAAGATGTTAATAATGTCCAACCTTGAGAAACAATCAGACAATTAACCTTTCAATGAAATTTGGGAGACTAAACACCTGATTCAAGTATTTCACAAAAAATCATCGAAGTAGCTAGAGTGGACCAAATTACTACAAAACACAAAGCCACATCAAGCCAAGGATATAGTATGCTCAAATTAGACCAAAGTGACAACAAAATAAACTACACCGTTAGAGAATATCGATCTAACAAAGGTTGCATATGTATACAAATTATGCTCCTTATTGCAAATATGACATTGTCTCAATAACATAGCATATTATAATAAAAATATCCACTTAACCAACTCGTTCTATATAAATGTCATATTTTTTGCTACTTACCGATAATGCTAGTTACAATATCAGATAGCCAAATATGCAAGTAATGTTTGTGGACGAAATGAAGAAATAAAATTACACTTTACCTAATGATACAAGTGTCAATGAATTTTCACGAAATAACATCGATTTGAAATAACAGTATTTGCTATAATTAAGCAACGGGCAAGAATGCCTCTCTTGAATAAACAATTCTAGTTGAATCAATAATACAGAAGAGTAACTTTTGGCACTTCTGTAGTCATTAAAATGAAACAAGTGCAATCTATCTCCTCTGGATTATTGCTTGTCGCCTGATGAAGAAAACAGAACAGACATCTGGTTAAATATCTTGGCCAAACTCTTCAATTGTTTTCGTGGCAAGAGTGAGAACGTCTACAAAAGCATTGAACGATGCCCGGAGAAATCTAGCTTCGACAGCCTCAAAATGCCTGTTTTTAAAGAAAATAGCTTCAAATATCTCTAAACAATACAGCTCTTCACACTAATCACATGATGAGCTTGTTTATATGCTCGCCGTCGTTCTGTATGCATCTGGGTTTTGGCTAATCATGAGTGTGTGCTAAGGGCAACTGCATTTTTCATGTGTGTATCTATCATATAACTAAGTAATATAAGATGTTCGGCTTACACTGACAGTATGCCATTTGATATTGACATTTGCCTTCTCACTTTATCAGGTTGCAACTGCAGACAAAAACGAGTATTTTTAATACCAGAGATGTTCTAGAGAAGAAGTAATAGTTGTTCATCAATCAATTTCACCTCTTTGTCAATACTTAAAGTTGAATACACAATGGATGCCTTCTGTTCACACTTATAGTCTACTTCAAAATCACTGCAAGAGAAAGAGTTGTGTACTTAGTTCAACGGTGAAAAGTGCATATTAACCCAATTGTATACCAATACAAGTATACCACTGTCCGTTAACATAATATAGTATAAGTGTTAGCTAGGCAAGTTTCTTGAGATTTTTTCAAAAACCAAGATCTTCTAAATTTTACACACCATCTAGAGCTGCATTTTTACTCTTTGCCAAATTTGTGACAATAAAGATGAAGACCGCTTAAATGTTCGAATTATGCATTATAGAGCGTGCTGATCAATGTCAGAAGAGCACTACAATAAAAATTCTGAAGTTCCCAATTGATAGCAAACTAGACAGTTGACACACGGAGTGATGGCAAGCAGATTTCTAAAATGTTTACACAATTAAGATTTAGAAAAATTCCAGCAGCTGAAAGAATGAGACCTATTTGAATATTAAGCAAGTGCTCACCAAACATAAAACTACAACTTTAAATAAAAAGATTTGCAACAAGGTCAATCTATCGACCAAATATTTTCCCCCTCTGGCATAATCCAAGGGAGAGACAAATGAAGTGCGTTCTTTAGCTCCAAAGGAATTACACTAATCCTATTTGTTTGATCACATAATAACCTTCTAACTATGCACTAATCATATTTGTTCATCACTTCAGTAGCAAGCCTATCACGCCATGGTGCGAAATCCAAATATAACCTTGATAACTAGTAACTAATAAAGTTTTTACAATACAATTAAAAAAAACACGTGATTCAAATTCATCACCAATCTATCTTATACTCTAACACATCAATACTACTTCTTTTCAAAGAGGCTACACAGCATGCAAGTTCAGTGGAGAAGATATATGAAGATACTTACCAGCTGAATTCCCACTCAGAGGGCTGTTTATGTGCTTCCACCTCCATCTTTTGGCTCTCGCTCTGAACATAACACACAACCAAGAGAGATTATTTCATTAGGATTACCAATTATGATTTCCTTAATCCCGTGCCCAATCAGATGATACTACAGTGGCGGAGCCAGGAAATGTTGGAAGGGGGACTGATTTGCTTAAAGAATTAACGATAAGCTTAACTTAATCAAGTAATCATCTACAAATTTTCGATTCAATCAACAAATATGAAGAACTTTAGCCCAACTTACAATTCAATCAACAAATTTAACCTAATCAAGTAATAATCCACTAATTTTCAATTCAATCAACAATCCTCAAGAACCTTAACATAACTTTTCAAATCAATCAACAAATTTAACCTAAATTCAATCAACAAATTTAACCTAAATTCAATCAACAAATTAAACCTAATCAACAAATACAAACCAATTAAACCTAATCAACTAAATAACTACTAATTTTTCAATCAAATTGATTTAATAACAAGTAAAATTTATAACAAAAACTAAACTTAACCTTGATTTACATCAGCCAGCAGGTTGAGAGTCCAGAAAGGGAGCAGTGACGGCGGGATAAATCTGAGAGCTCGGATGACGATTGACGAGAGGAGGGGATCGGCACTGCGGTCTGCGGAGGCGAGGGGATCGGCACTGCGGAACTGCGAAGGCGACGGGCAGAGGAGCGGCACTACGGGAGGCGAGCAGCGACGAGAGGCGAGCAGCGACGAGAGGCGACGGGGAGCGGCGAGAGGAGACGAGGAGCGGCTATCGAAAACGAGGATTAAGGAATAACCTGAGAGGGTTTTTTTTTTCATTCTTATCAAACGACGTCGTTTTGATGGGGTTTTTTTTAAAAAAAAAATTAAAATATTTTTTATTTTACACTACTGCACCTGTGAAAGGAGGGGCACGGTCCTCCTTACCCCCTAAATCCGCCACTGGATGATACCCTTAAATTATACACTTTCTTGTTAGGATTAGCCAGCAACTTATCACGCTATTTGTTCCTATTGTCTTGAGAACAAAATTTGTAGTTGTAGTCAAGAGTAATTCACATCCAATCAAGGCATATGAACACCTTAATTGACGTAGTTTACTCAACTCCAGAAGTGGTATTGAAATGCTAACAGAGTAATTGCTAACAAACTGAAAACTGCAAGTAGAATTATCCCAGCCAAGATCACGAAATTAGGGGGAGGATTGAAAAGAGAGTACCTCTAACAAGTCTGGGCAGTCGATGAAGCGGGAGCGAGGAGCAGCAACCAACTAGGGTTTTACCAATTGGTTTGGGTAACGAATTCGGATAAAAGTGTTTTCATTTTGGATGGTCAAATCGGGTCACATCAATAATCGATTTTTGGAAAGATTTGTTATCTATTTATTAAAAAGAAAAATCGTACGGTAAATTTTTTAAACGACCTGGTAATAAACACTGTGTTTTTGGGTGTTTATTAATGTAAGGTTTTTTTTTAAAACTTAATAGTGTAAGGTTTTTAACCAAGTCTTTGGGAGGAGAATAAATACTAGTGAATCGTGTTTTTTTAGCCAGGGTTCTTCTACTATTTTTGCTATAAAATGGCGTTATTGTCCCTTTTCTTTGTTATTACGTTGTTGAGATTGGGCCTCTCTTGTTATGCTCGTCGAACTTCCTCCATCGATAGAAAGCTCTCATCCCTCTTACACTGATCGTTCAACTACACCTAAATAAAGTATAAAGTTTTATTTGTCTAAGACTTTGTTTATTTCTAATTGTTTATGCCTTACCGATTACTATTGAAAAAAAATTTTTAAAAAGTATTTAAGAATCACAAAAATGAAATGGGATTAAAAACACCATCGTGGATAACAAAAGTTCAATAGTATCTCACCCGCTAAGGATCCATAGGGATGTAATGGATCGGGTGCTGGGTGGATGACCTTGACCACCACCCGATCCATCGCCCGCTAAGGATCTCACCCGTATCCAATCCACCCACATCCACCGGATGAAGCGGGTGGATCGGGTAAGATTCCGGGTGTTATACACCTTATTTATAAATTTGTGAAAAAAACAAATATTTTACTGAAAATCAAGATAATCTTTAAATTCGACTAAAATTAACATGAGACTTTACATAATATAAAGTAAAATACTTTAATCAAGCAAGATCTAAAATATACAAATTATAACGAATCAATAATAACAACCGAAACATATAAGAAAGAAAATATATGGTTTACTTTAATATAGTTTATATGGTAATGAACTAAAGGTAAAATATTTATAACATAAATATTTATAACATAAAAACTACAAATAAAAAAAAATCTATAATTTTAAACGGGTGGATACGGATCGGATGGATGGGTGGATGATGGATCGGGTGATGGGTGGATGAAACCTTCATCCGCATTCAACCCAATCCACCACCCGCTTTCACCCGTCCTTTAATGAATTTTCACCCTTTTTTCGTTAAATTGGGTGGCCGGATATCCGTTCGAATACGAATAAAATTGCCATCTTTATGTACCCGACATGGTAGAATTCTTTCCCTTTCACAAAAAATACTTATGACGTTGTTTTTCTTTTGCATCATTATTTTATAAATAAAATTTATAAATATGTATTATTAAAATCCATGCAAGATCCGGAATTTAAGAAATTACATATTAAAATCACAATTTAAATGATTGAGAAATCTAGTGTGAGAACCACCTGAGGATGATTGATTATCAAATCTTCATTCTGATTTGTTTAGAGGTACACAACTCAGTACAAAAAAAGGCCAGATATTTCTAAAAACAAAATGTCAACACATTATGCACATTCACAAGCCAAATCAAGTTTGTTTATTTATATTTAATCAATTATTTGTTGTACTCTTTGTTTGAATCATGTCTTAAAAAAATAGAATTATTGTTTCGGGAAAGAGCTAAAGAAAGCGATTGCTTGGCTGATTCTACTCTTATCTACATCTACATCAATAGCAATTTTGAATCATCTTTTAGAGAAGCAAGATATAAAATGAGTTAAGACCCATTAAGATTATTCAGAATTGAGTTTCTTATTGTATGTTTTAACAGAGAGCAACAATGGCAGTTTCGAGCAAATTCGAGTATAAGACTGTAGTAGGGAGTTTAATATTGGGACAATTTTTGTCTCTTCTTATCATTTCTACTTCATTCACCTCATCGGAACTTGCTCGTAAAGGTTAGTATTTTTTCGGATCCATGTTTACTAATGAATATTGGATATTAACTCGATATCCATTCATCTCATATTTTGATTTCATGCTTTGAAATAAACATATATGATGTATCAATTATGCATTATTTTAGGACATTTGATCTATGTTTTGTATTTTGTTTATTTCATTTACTTATCCTTGGAAGCGATGAATCATCATGTATGTCATATCAATTGCAATTTGAATAATTATAAGATATTATATGTAAGTGATCTTAGTATAAAATACACTATAATTTGTGTTGTATAACACATGTACGCCGGTAGGTACAGAACCTATAATCTGAACGATCGATCATTTCTAGTGTAACTTGTATTCAATTGACCAAAAGTCTATATTACTAACTTCGATTGATGTGAGATTATTGTGGGTCAAATAAAACATGGGATCGTTGCAAGTTTGAATGCATGTGCACGGTTTGAGTCCATACTAACCACACGAGATTCTAGCCAAATAACCAATTGACAACAAAGAGATTTAACTTACCGACCTATTATACTAGATTCTATAGTTGTTTCTCCACGATTGCAGTATTGCACCTACATAGTACCTTGAATCCTTATCATATAAGGTCAATGTTTTTCCCTCTCTGATCGTCGTTTGATTTTATAATCGAATTATGTATTGAACTTTTAACGCATCCATACTCATAATCATCCGACCCAAAAACTATTTAATGTGTGTGACTTGATTAAGTTTGGTGATAAATGTAGGGATAAATGCACCAACTTCTCAATCATTTCTCAATTATGTGCTCTTGGCATTGGTGTTTGGAATTACGATTCTCTATAGAAGAAAAGCTCTCAAGGCAAGTTTTAGTGTAGTAGCATAGCATCATATTTGATACAGTATATTACTTTTAATGTTATTGAGATGATCACCTTATAATATGATTTTCTGTAGATAACTTTGATGATTTTGCCCTAATTGCTTCACTAATTCAGAAAAGATTACTTCAGGTATTGCAGGATTTGAGCAACTAAAGAGTTGTAGATGTCAAAATCATTGACAATGACATTTGATTATTAATCATGATTGTGATTATAGTTGACTTTATATATATATATATATATATATATATATATATATATATATATATATAAATGTGAAAATAATCGTGTCATAATTCACGAAAATACGAGATTATTATTCTCAATCTATTATAACATACTAAAACATAATGCACTAAAATCACATGTCAATCACCTGGGAGTTTTTTCAATATATTTACAAATATGTCACAAAATATTTACAGATTTGTCATTTATTTTATAAAATTTTTCTATAAACATTGATAAACAGTCAACAATGTCACATCACATCTTAAACATGTCACGTAAGATTTTTTTCAAAGCTAAAAAAATAAAATTTTATAAAATAAATGACAATGTGCGGGTAATATACTAGTTTCACATAATATCACATAATTACTATATCAATTACAATAACTATTTTTCAAAGCTAAAGAAATAAGTGTCCGTTTGATTGGAGTGGTGGAATGGAAACGGATTGAAATCGGTTAAGAGGAAGGAATGAAAATGGAATTGATTTGATTACTTTCATGTGTAAAAAGACATCTAAACAAACATAGTTTTTGATTGATTCGAAATCATTCCGTTACCGGGAATGATTCCTAGCGATACCAAACGAGGCCTAAAATTATTATTAGAACCGAATATTAATTTTTAGAAAAAAAAGGTGATTTTATTTTATTTTATTTTAAAAAGATGATATTAATATTCAACTTAATCTGCATTTGATTTTTTTTATTTCTTTTATGCAGGCAAAATGGTATTACTATATACTTCTTAGTATGGTAGATGTGGAGGCAAATTATTTAGGTGTGTTTTACTCTACTCCTTTATTTTCCCGTTGAAGTTTAAACCACTTTCACGTAAAACAAACTTAAGTTTGTTTGCATAATGGTCTAATAATTAAATTCTATTTAAACTGGTGTTTGAATACTATGCATTGATTTTGTTAAAGATTAATTGTAAACAATATCATATATATTTCAACTAAAAAAAAAAACAATATCATATATATATATATAAATAATACATTTCATACTTACATTGCATGGTTTACTTTAAATCTCAATCATGTATAATATTATTACACAATCATGACATCTAAACAAACCTTTTTTCCTGTTAAAATTTGAAAACTATTCCTAAACGTATGTTACAGATTTAGTAAATGCAGTTTGGTTCTATAATTAAAGGGTTGAACACGATCATGGTCGTTTTATGACTTGAGTTATTTGGTCTCGGGTTGAGCTCGATTGTTAACTTTCTAAAAAAGTCCAATTTAAACACATTTTAAAGTTTGGTTTAAATTTACGTTCGGTTTAAACTCGACTCGTTTGTAAACGAGATGAATATACTACAACTCGTCCGGGTAAAGCTCGACTCGTACGGCCAAAATTGTAGGATGTTATATTAGTCGAGCTACTCAGGCTTGACTCGAAAAAACTCAGTTTGACCTCGTTCACTTTGTAAATTAGCCGAATATAAACGTATTTTAAAACACAATTATTATTTAAACTCGACTCCTTTATAAATGAGTTGCGTGTGAACAACTCAAAACTCGACTCGTATAACGGCCCTGAACATGCATGTTTAGGCTAAAGGATAAACAAATTTCATTTACTTGTTGATGTTTTCGATCTCTAAATTTTTACATTGACGTACATTGTGTTTAATTTTGTCATGCACTTTGTGTTGCAGTGGTGAAGGCGTATCAATATACGTCCATAACAAGTATTATGCTTCTGGATTGTTGGACAATACCATGTGTTCTTATTCTAACGCGTATTTTCTTGAAGACAAAATATGGATTCAAGAAAATAGTTGCTGTAATAATCTGTATTGGTGCTGCCATCATGCTCGTGTTTTCAGATGTCTTCAATGGTGATCGTGCAGGTGACATTCTTCTTCGTGTTTGTGTTCATCATCCTGTGATGTTCGATTTTGTGGAAGTAGGTTAATTTACTTCATGGTACGATGGTATTTTTTATTTTTTTTATGAGAAGGGAGATCCGCGTTTTTTTATATAAACACGTGGTATTAGAAAGGTTCGATAGGGTCCTCTGATTTAGTTGCTTTTAGTTCTTAACACATCTGTAGCGGAAAATAGACAATGACTGTAATCCATCGGGTTTATATGTTGGATTTCTAATGTATGATGCATGCGCTCATGGGGACATGTGAACCGGTATACATAGGTCCACGCGTCTGTAGTTACATTATGCAATTAAGGTTCGAGTTTAACACATGATTAAATATAGTAGGTTTAATCATAAAGTCAATTGAAAGCAATAGTCCTACCGACTTACATAGGCTCTTTATTGGTTTATAAGATGTGAGATTGTTTCCCGCCCACTCTAGTGCAACACGGTTGACTCTTGACGACATGCTTGTGGATCGAGAGTAGTAGGTTTGAATGCCAGTAGAGACTTTAGACCTGATATCGTGTGCATTCGGCGAATAGCGCCAAAATTCCATATGTAAAAGCTCAGTCACTAAACCAACCGACAACAAGAAGATTGGCCACAAATGCGGATTTGTTTATTATTGTTATGAGAACGTTTTTCTCGACATGAACATCAAACATATAAAGTATCTATCACTAGTTTAAGCATGGTCGCATTGTGTTGTTTGTAGCTGGAAGTGCACCTCTGAAAGGAGATTTGTTCGCCATTGCCGGCGCCACACTTTATGCTGTGAGTAACGTCAGTGAGGTAATTAGCTAAGGCTCTACATAATCCATCATTTAAACATTGTAAGGGTCTGTTGATATCCGTATCAGAATATCTGAATATGATTATCAGACATTATATACCCGTATATTTATTTTCCGGATCTTCTCCAGTTTCATAGCTTACTCGGTGTGTTTTGGTGCGATCAGGAGTATCGTATCAGAATATCTGAATATGATTATCAGACATTATATACCCGTATATTTATTTTCCGGATCTTCTCCAGTTTCATAGCTTACTCGGTGTGTTTTGGTGCGATCAGGAGTATCTCGTGAAGAATGCGAGCAGAATAGAGCTCATGGGAATGTTAGGGATATTTGGAGCAATAATCAGCGCTATACAAATGTATCCTTTAGTCTTGAAAATCGTATTGATCGTCAATTACTATAACGTAGTAAAGGTACATGTTATGCTTAGTTTGTCTGTATAAGTGGCAAAAATCGAGCACTTTGATTGTTATGCCTTGACAACTTCCTAGAAGTATACTTGAACGTGCAGAGCTACGAGCTATTCATTGGACACCAAGCGCAGTAAGTACCATCTCTCCTTGTCGCTAAATGAACGTCATGTATAAAACAACCTACTGAAGATCGACTCATTTAGTCGTCATTAGGCCGGTTGTAATCAAGTTGTTGATCACCCTTATGTCTTTTGTTTCAGGCACTTCCTTTTGTTGGGTTCTCCGTTGCTTTGTTCATATTTTACGCACTCGTTCCGGTTCTATTGAAGGTACGTATGTGTAAGACTTTGTTGTCCGTCAAGACTTTGTAACATTAAACTAACGAATGTTACAAACGAGGAAGGTTCCGGTGAGAACAAATGCCCAATAGAATTGAAAATAATGTTCTTACACCGAAAAGTGCACTGTTCTCAATTCTCGTGATTACGGGTTCCATTTCCGTTACAAATTATGTATGGTACTGGTAGTAGTCATTGTAGACACAACCCGACGAGCTTTCTTTTTCCTTTTACACTTTCAGGTAAGTGGTTCCGCAATGTTAAACCTCTCCTTGCTCACTTCAGATATGTGGGGAGTATTCATTCGGATATTCTTATACCGCGAAAAGGTATTCACGTTTTTTTTCTTATCTTATCTTATCTTTGTTTATAGAATAAGGAGAGAAGTGATACAATGAAGGAGAATCAATGGACGTTTTCTCAAGTTTAACACAATTTTACTTGTTCAGGTTGATTGGTTGTACTTTTTGTCGTTCGCTGTCGTTGTAGTCGGGCTTCTCATATATGCATGGTAAGTATGCAACGTTAATACAATCAAATTTCATCTGCAATGCATTTGATTTTCCTATTTGTTTCTCGTTTATAAACTAACCAAATTTGATTCGACAAGAATAACACTATATCATTATTATATTACTTGAGCTATCGGAGTTTGGTTCGAAAGAAATCTCGACTCAAACTCGATCATTTATCAAACGAGTCTAACATGAACACATTTTAAAGCTTGATTAAAATCTAGGATAGACTCCTTTATAAACGAGCCGAGTTTGAGCATGTTAATACGGAACTCGTTCGGCTAGAATAACACTTTAGATTTGTTATGTAAGTCGAACTACTTGAACTTGGTTCGAACTGTTTCACTTTCACTCCATTAAAAATTTAGATTTGGCTCGCATGACAAATTGTTTGATTTCAGCTTACTACAAATTCTTAGTAATGATTGCATCGCATCTTATGAATAATTCGTATCACATCATTTGATCCGTTCATGCAACTTTTCATTGGAAAATTTAGACTTCAAAGTGTCATCAAATGATGTTTAATTTTTCCGAGAAAACTAAATGTCCTCCATAAAACTACAGGGGTGACAAAGACGTTAAGTCTCGCGAACTTCGTGACAACGAGACTAACGTAGAAGCTCCTCGAGACGAGGCTTCAGTCGAGAACTTAACGAGCGAAAACTACGAGAACAAGGACAGGGGATCCGTATAATGACTAATGAGCTATGTACCAAGGTCGTGGTCTACTAGTTTTCTTGTGTATAGAACTCTATTTCTCAGTTGCTTGTGGAAATTTAAATGGGAAATTGTACAACTGAACCCGGTTCTTTACTTGTATAGGAATATCTATAGGTTGTTTTAACAAGATTTTATCATTATGAAAGTATGTTCTTGAAGAATTGCAAGATGCATGTCAAATGGTAACAGGAGCCTTAACAATGCCAACGAAATGAGTTCCTTTGTAAAATTCTTACTCTAGATGAGTGCTTGATCGTTGTGAAATTATGACAGAAGGTTCTTCACACGTCCGAGCGTGTATGTATTAACATATAAACTCATTGAGATTTTATCTTAAAACAATTAACAATATGAGTAAGCCGATCTTATACGTCAAACACATCAACCTACCGTCTAAATCTATCATTTATTTCCGTTGATATCATGATATCTATTTGAATTCGTATCATTTTTTTTAAAAAAAAATATTATTAGAATATTCAGTTTAATCCGTTTGACTTTCTTACATCAACTACTACTTTGATAGCATCAAACATGTACTTAGTGACATGAAGCCATAAAACACTTGAGTCTAACCCCCACCAAACATGTTAAACCATTTAAAAACGTAGAAATTATAATATAAATAACTATTTATATATTAAAAAGTCACCCGATTCAACGATTAAAATTTAAATGGCTATTCTAATTTTCAAAAGTAGTTTGAACGGTAAAAAGATATCTATCCGAATATGTATTAAAATTTTACTAAAAGTTCATATTAGAATATCTGAATATCTAGATATTCAGGTCGGTCTCATATTCGGGAATTCAGGTCGATCGGTTTGACAGTCCTACCTCTTGTCCTCTACTACTACTTTGATGGCATTGCCAACGTAGACTTAGTGACTTGTGCCTCCTATCTTAGTGATATGAAGCCTCTAGTCATACAACACCTAAGTCTAACAAGTAACAATCCATCACAAACATGCTAAACCCTTTAAAAACATAGAAATAATATTATAAATAGTTATGTATCTATATTATAGAAACTAGACATAATTGAACGACCAAAATTTAAGTGGTTATCCGGAATTTGAAAAGTAAGAAGGAAAGTAAAGAAAGCGGTTTAGGGCAAAATTTACAAAAGTAAAAAAGTAGGGTCAATTGCGGTGACAAACACACTTGTAGTGTATAGGGCTATTCATGGGGTCATTGCCGTCAACGGGAATTTGCTCAGCTCTGCATTTGTATTTGCAGCCTCTGCATTCATTGTAAGTACACGTTGGTGCCATTGATCCTATTGCCATTCTTCTCTTTATCATCATCATCATCTTCCTTCCCTTCATTTTCATTCAATTTCCACTTATAAAATCATCTCAAATCTCAAAGAATAATAATATTTTATCAAATCAATAATATAAACATTGTAGCATCTGTCACAATTTTAGTAAACGTATAAAATAACAAAAAAAATATTTATGTACTTAATATAAGTACATAAATTATTATTTTTTTGTTATTTTATACCTTTACCACTTATTAATCATCACCACTTTTAATCAACAAAAATAAAATCCAAAACAAATAATAATAATAATAATAATAATAATAATAATAATAATAATAATAATAATAATAATAATAATAATAATAATGGTGACGAAGAAAAATGTAAGTAGTTAACCTCATTGAATCTAACATTTCATCAAAAAAAATATATAAGATGTAAAAACATGAAAAATTGAGGTGGTTTTATTAGATATTTAATAAATTATTTGGTGGGCTTCGGAAATAAATGTATAGATAATAGTTAAAGAAAAAGAAAAAAGAAAATAATTTTTTTATAATTATTCTATTTTAATAACCAAACCGTTATCGATTAAAAGGTCGATAATCTGATCCTATCTTATATTATCTTATATATATATTATAGGAGTAGCACTCCTTGCCACGTGTCACGCGGAAAACTGTTCACTGTTACGTGTCATTTTAGCATTTAACCACATCCCACCAAAATATTAATTAAGTTTATTCTTTAATTAAAATATTATTTAATGAAATATTAAAATCAAATCTTAATTAAATCGGGCCAACCAATTGGGTCAGTTATACAACAAACATGATTAATCTTAAACGTAATTAGTTTTGATTATAGATTGTGCTATTTCTTAAATTAATTTATATATAACAATTAATTTAACACCATATACTACCAATGTACTATTTCTATTAACATATGAATCAATATATTAAGGGGGAGAAAAATCAAAATATGAACTATTATACGGTTAGATATTTTATCAATGTATTATATAATATTATATGTAAAGTGTACAAATATTTATCGCTTATTATCTACTCTATCTAATAACAAAAAAATAGTTTATATATAATCCCTTAAAGAAATATAATAATAAATAATATTTTTATCAAAATCCCGTGCAAGGCACGGGTAATACACTAGTGTTATTACTTAAGAGGCTAGGAGGTGTGACTTTATGTCCAACTCGTTTATCTTATATATATTAAAGCAGAGGCCTCTATTGTCACGTGTCGCCTCCAAGATTTTTCTCAGCCCAACGAAAAATTATCAGGCCTCTTATGCCACGTGTCGCCTCCACGGTTAACGTCAGCCTAAACTTTTTTTTTTTAAATACGTAATTTAAAACGAATAAAAAGGTTTTTGCAATTATCTCTAATCCTTATCTAATTAATAATCAAAAGAACCTATTTAACCAATTATCAAAAAAACGTCTGAATCTCATCGGTTAAAATTAAAAAAAATAATATATATATATATATATATATATAATTTGCATGATCAATTAGGTTTCTGTAATTATCTCTAATTTTTATTTTATTTATTTATTTATTTTGTTGGTATTAGATAAATCCTAACCAACTAATCCTCATCCCATTCAAAACCAATATTTAAAACCAATAAAATAATCAAAAAAACGTAACATGATACAACACATTTTTTGTATCAAATATAAATTTGATGTATGAAACTAGAAGTATAAATGTCTAAATCTACATAATTGATCATCTATATCATACTTTTTTTATGATGATAAAATTAATGTTCTAAGTAGATTCTTTATTATGAAAAACGTAACATGAATATAATATATTTGTCAATATTTTTTGTGGTATAAATATGTCCAAATCTACTTAATTGAGCATCGTTATAACATATGTTAGGTAGGTTTGTACATTAATTGTATTATATGATTTTAGATTATAGTTAAAATTCATTCGATATTATGTTCAAACTTAAGAGTTTGTGATTGTTCATAGAGATATTTTTATTAGAAATATAGTAACTAACAAAATATATATATATATATATATATATATATATATATATATATATATATATATATATATATATATATATATATATATAGATAGATAGATAGATAGATAGATAAATTTAGAAAAAAGGAGAAAATATATTTTCAATATAAGAATTAAATTTATATTTAATACAAAAAATGTGTTTGTATCCATATTTAATTATATTATATTTGTTACCCGGTATATCTAAACCGGAATATCATTACGTATTATAGCATAGATTTTCACTATTTTATTTGAGAGGATACTTATAACTAATGTATTTTAGTCTATTTTTTGTAGTAGAATTTGCGTAATTATATATCAAAATATGTTGCATGTAAAGTTTAGTATATAAGTATATTGATATTTATTAAAACATATTTTTATTTGATCAATTAAATTTTCACGTGGGGGTGAAATTACCAAATCAGTTTTGTTTAAAAAATTTTGTTTGAAATTCTCATCCACTTTAATCTCAACAATTATCATATCAAATTGAGTTTTAGTTCACAACTTCCGATCTAATATAATATTAACAAATGTTTTCTAGAATCGGAGTATTTAAACTTCTTTTTTATTTTAGTTTTTTTAATCATTTCATATGAGCTAATTTAATCTTAACAAAAAAAAGGAACAAATTTTTATTTTAGAATCAGAATATTGTAAAATTTGAATTTTTTTTAGTTTCTTTAGTTGCGATTAGATAACTAATTAATTTCAAATATATATATTTCACTACACTTTTTATTTTTAAATATTTTTCTTGCAATTAAGTTCGTACAAATTATTAAAACTCAACCCGCACAAGGTGCGGGTAATACACTAGTATATATTATAGGAGTAGCATTCCTTGCCACGTGTCACGCAGAAAAATACTCATTGCCACGTGTCATTTTAGCATTTAACCACAGCCCACCAAAATATTAATTAATTTTATTCATTACAAAATTATTTAACGAAATATTAAAATCAAATCTTAATTAAATTCACCCCTTCCAATTACCTTTTTTTTACCTGAGATATGTATAACAAATTAGAATCACATCCATAACAAATTTTAGCAATACAAAAAAAAAATTTAATTAAATCCACTTTTAACAATTAAATGTTACGGTTTCCACTTTCCTTCCTTTCAATAACATTTTTTGTTACCTGAGATTGTGTTATTTATTAAAATGATTAATATATAACAATTAATTTAACACCATATGCTACCAATGTACTATTTTTATTAATATATGAATCAATATAATAAGGGGGAGAAAAATCAAAATATAAATTATTATACGGTTAGATATTTTATTAATGTATTATATAATATTATAAGTAAAGTGTACAAATATTTATTGCTTATTATCTACTTTATTTAATGAAAAAAAAATAGTTTATATATAATCTCTTAAAAAAATATAATAACAAATAATATTTTAATCAAAATCTCGTGCAAGGCACGGGTAATACACTAGTGTTATTACTTAAGAGGCTAGGAGGCGTGACTTTATGTCCTTCAAGAAAGTTGGGGTTATTGATCAAATTGCGAAGAATTTTTAAAAATTATGGTTTAGGAAATTAGTTGAAATTTTAGAATTATTATGGCAGAAAAAGTAAAGTAATGTGGAGTAGTAGATTATGGATTGAATATTTTCTCTTTTCAAAATTAAATTAGAGATGGAGTTCGTTTGATATTAAATATATCAATAATTTGATAAAATAATTTCTCACAAATTTTAAAAAAAATATTTTGTTTTCAGTATCCAAACTTATCATTTAACCCACTTATTTATAGGTCAAACGAATTTAAAGGTGGAAGAATAATGTAGAAATTGCCTTTAAAATTTATACTCTTTCCAAGGCATTTTTTTTTGGTAGAACTCTTTCCAAGACAAATAATCAATACCCTTGAACAAGTACGTAGAAACTGTCCTAAATTTAAGACAATATTTAATTTGGTCAAGTCAAAATAGGACTTTTTTTTCTAATATTAAAAAATAAAGATGAAATATATAAGTGGCCACCAAGATAAAATAATAAGTATAATCCTTTCATTCCTTTTTACTTGACGTTTGAAAAAATAAAATAGATTATAATATAATATAATAAAAAATTAAACATTTTTCTGAAATGTCTCACTAATATTATTGAAAATAACGAAAGTTTTAAATCATCTATTAACACTCACAAATAGCCAATTTTAATTAATAATTAATAAAATCCCACCAATTTCTTTTTAATTAATGTTAATCTAAATATCAAATATTATACTAACTCATAATTTATTTATTTTTTAAAAAGAAAAAAAGTGAAGAATACCTCCAAATGCATCCCATTGTGTGTTGAATAGAGATCTTGCTCTCTTGAACGACTTGCTTTCGCTGCATTTGCATTTCCAAACTCATTATCACCATATTTGCATACAAGCCCTAATTTATTTACATAATTACACATAATCCCTTAATGCAAATCCAACCTACAACACTTATGTTCCCCCTCTCCTTTCTAAAAAAATGAATTGGAAATCCAAAATAACTCAAAAACTACATGATACCAAGTGAATACTTGACGAGTAAAAAAATCGAGATTTGGCTTATCCGGTATCAAACGAGAGCTAGCCGCAAATATAACACCCTCGTATATATATCCGTAAGTACACCAAAAGAAAAGATAGAAGGGAAAACATACAAAAACAAACTCATTAGTCATTAACACTATATTTACAAAATAAAATCTAATATTTTTACAAAATTTTACATATGAACCCTCAATGCAAAATCCAAACTACAACACTTTTAGGTTCATCCTATCCTTTCTGGAAAAAAAAAGAAAGAATTGGAGATCTAAAATAACCTGATTATATGATCTCAAGTGCATACTTGACGGGAAAAAAAAAGAATGAGATTTGGATTATCAATATTCAAACCAAGATTTACCTTATCCGGTATCAAACTAGAACTACGTGCAAATAAACAACCTAACTAACCTATATTGACTATGTAGATAGCCATATCAAAGAAAAGAGATAAAGGAAAACATGCAAACAAGATTGGATGAAGAGATTTGAAATGTCCCCCAAAAGGGTAATTTATATACCTGCAAAAGAAAGGGAGAATGCGGCAAACAAAAGGCAGATTAAGAGGAGGATGCAGTGTCTTCTTGTAGTTGACATTGTTCAGTGCCCTTCTTTTGAGGGAATTGGGAGATGTTTTAGTGTGAGAGAGAGAGGGAGAGAGAATGATGGTTAAAGAGCTTAAGATAAAGAAAAGGTAGAATGGAGAGGCTAAAAAGTGGTGTTTGAGGAGTAGAAAACGGGTATTTGTATAGTTTACTCTCTCTATATTGGATGGTAAAAAGGGTAATGATGATTGTAATTCAATGTCGTTTTCATGTTAGATTTGTCTAGAAACATGAAATTTTTTGTCTCAATTGTAATCGGTAAAAAATGGGTATTTTGTAACTTTCTAATCTTGATTTTAGATTGTAAAAAGTACTAAAAACTATGATATATTGATATGTGTGATTTCGGTTTGGATGAAAAAACGTTGATATCGACTTGTATAGGTGAATTTAATAGAGAATGAATAAATTTTGACTATTGATTTGTATATTAACGGTTATGATCAATTATACTTCATGGTAAAGTTATAATCCCTATTTGGATTGTAAAACTATGGTTATGTATTGATATGAGTGTTTTTTGGTTGGAATACGGTGAAGTTGATATCGAGTTTTAAAAAAATTAAGATGATCATATAAAAATGAAAAATTGTTTCAAAATTAAATATAGTGAGAGAATGAATAAAATTTTACTATTAATTTTCGTATTAGTATTACAAGTTACTATAATTCACGAAAAGGTTAGTTCTTACTTCATCCGAGTTAAATGTGTATTTTCAATCTGCATTTTTGCAGTGTTGTTTTTGTGTTTACAATGTAAAATTTTTGTCCAAAATTTTATTGAAAGAGATCAAGAATTTGTTTTAGTTTTTATTTTTATTATGTTTAGCTTTTGTACACCCTTTTAACCTTATATTTATGAGATTTTTTTCGATGTGTTGGTCAGAAAATGTGTCCCTTAATCAGACTTCTTAAACTTTATCCTAAGAAACAAAATATTTTTAAAACATTTAGTCGCATCGATCTCTTGGTGACAAAATCTATGATAATTCATGTTACTCATGTCGTTTTCACGTTAGATATGTCTAGATCGTCCAAAATATATTAATATAATTTAATAAAGTAATAAATATTTTGGGAAAATGATATGAGCATATAGATTAATCGTACAACTTCTTTTTTTTAATATTAACAGTTATACTGACACTCCTCCATTAGGAAAAAAAATTATTCTTTAACTTTATAGTTTTGTTAAAATTGCTTGTTTTTTTTAACTCCTTTAACAAAACCTACCGATTTTATCTTTTATTTTAAATAATTATTTATTTTGACATTGATATCCAAATTCAGTTTAGACATTATAATAATTAATAAGAGTATATTGATATAACTAAAAAAAATTATGAAAAAATTTAAATAATCCCTAAATATATGAAAATAGAAAATAAAATTAGAAAATTTTATTTTAAAAAAAAAACTGATTTTTTTTGTTGACTGCATGGAAAATTTTTAAAAAATTTCTAGTTAATGTGTTAAGAGTTAAGACCATAAGACCAAATGATAAAAGCTAGATGCTTGATTTTGATTTTTTTTAATAGGTTAGCTAGAAAATTCAAAACTCTAAAAGATTTGTTCTTGAACAACAAAACCCGATAGTTATTTTCATTTTCTTGTATTATGGAACTATAACTTATAAGACGACGTGACATAATCCATGACCGACGGTTAAGCTAAGGCTTCTTATTTAGGCAATATATTCGTCTAATATGTAAGACGACGTATGGAGTACTTTGTCATCATATATTAAGTTAAGGAATTGATGGTTTATATTGAGGAAAAAGTTGATCCGACATATGTATCCACATGGGTGTCCATGTAACATGAGACGAAATGGCTAATAATAATTGAGAAAGAGAGAGACAAAGGAAAAAGAGAAGCAGGACCAGTTGATGATAAGGTGGTCAGAAGAGAAGAGGCTGGAAGGAAGACTCTATCAAGTTGCCGCTCTGCAGCAAAACTGACTATGAATGAATCACTACTATTAACAACCCCACCCTCTCTGCTTGCATTTCTTTCTTTGAATCATAAGGACTCGTTTGGTATGTGTGTAGGATTCGAGATGAAATCAGAAATCGAAATAGAATAACGAATGATCTAATCTGATTTTTAAAATATATTGTTTGGTTAATACCGTTAGCTAAAATAGAATAACTCATCGTCCCGACTACCTCGTACGGGAACCTGGCTGACCACCGACTCCGGATCACTCAATAGAGTTGTCCTAACCTGACAGTCTGTGCTTGCATTTGTTTCTTTGAATCCTAAGGACTCGTTTGGTATGTGTGTAGGATTCGAGATGAAATCAGAAATCGAAATAGAATAATAAATGACCTAATTCGATTTTTAAAATTCGTAGGAAGAAGAATACTACTTTTAACTCTCAATATCTTAGTAGATTCCTCGAGTAATTAAAAAATAAGTCACTAAAAACCGATGTAATTTTAACAATTTAGAATGATCTAAATTGCTTATTCTATGAATTCACTCATTCTAGTACCTTGGTTGCTACCAAACAGGAAAATGAGTTTGAACCACTTTGAAACTGATTCATGATTCCGTAGAAATTATATTAAACGAGCCCTTTATTATTTGGTTTTTAGGATTAGTGACATTGATATATTACTCAATTTACGTGGTATAGAACATTAAAGAGAGGTTGTTATTCCATATTGATTACAAAATATAAAGATTTCAATATATAAGATCGGTGAACAATTGTTTATATCAACAATTAATCCGCGTATATGTCTATTGGACTTATGTTATGGGATTATGGACGCGTTCGATAGATCCGAATTATGGAGTTTATTAGACTTATTATATATGAAAATTACGGGGAATTATGAAATTTTCTTCAACCTCGCTCTAATAACTTGTAGGA
Organism: Fagopyrum tataricum; assembly: GCA_002319775.1. NCBI lineage: Eukaryota > Viridiplantae > Streptophyta > Magnoliopsida > Caryophyllales > Polygonaceae > Fagopyrum > Fagopyrum tataricum. The sequence continues at coordinate 8,017,262 of CM008285.1, read as the reverse complement.
ATTATAGGGGGATTACGGAATTCGTATAATCTATCAAGAATGTACCGAACAGAGCATGTATGCTCCTAATGCGTTAGTATGGACATTTTGTACTCTTCCATAATTTGGCCTATCGTATAATTTATTGTGATAACCTATTCAAATCATTCTTAAATATTGGACTTGTCAACCTTAACACATTGATAGTAGACTTGACCCCTTTGATTGGTTAACTGGTCTTTAAGAAAGCCCACAAAAATGAAAATTTTCATGTAAAACTAGGACGAACTATTACATTTTTTAGATGATATGTCTCAATGTTTCCATACACAATATGATCATATACTCATATGCATATCACAACAGCTCATTATTCTTTATTTCATTATTATTATATATGTGGTGGTGGGGTGGTGATGTATCTCTTCGGTGGGCTTTATACAGCAGTTGGGGTTGCAGAGGGAGACACGCGTTCATGCTTCTGCCTCACCTATAATTTATTATTTTACTCCTCCGTGGGGTTTTTTTTTTTACTGCACCTGTAATGGTCTCAAAGATTCGTCACTTGTACAACGCTGCTAGCCTGTTATCAACGCAGCTTAAGGTGTCAATGTGAGGTATCAGACCAACAGTTCGCATTTTACGTCGAGATTGGATCCGGACATTTCATATTTATATTATTTGCTGTTACAATACTTTATAATTTTTAGTTTTTGTATAAAATACACAATCAACAAGTAGACACTAAGGGCCCGTTTGGTTTAAACTCCGGAATCGGAAACAAATCTAGTCCATACGTACACACTTGTTCATAAAGTTGTTGGGAATCATTCCTTATGGTTTGAACTAATTGTAGTAGAATTTGATTAGTTTTAATACCCTATAAGGTAACAAAGTAGGAGGAAGTAAATGCATTTTGCATGAAACCAACCGGAATGATTTCATGAACAAAGTACATATGTTTTCATCCCGTTCCGGTTTCAGAGTTACAACCAAACGGGAGGTAAGTGTCAGTTTTGTAAGAGGGGTGAAATGAAAATATCAAGTGAAGGAAATAAAAAGAAATTTGTTATGTTATTTTGTCGGAAGACATCTAACATTCCACATTTTAGTTACCAAACCGATGAGTTTTCATCGATTCGGTAATATTTTATTTTTGAAATGATTATTATGAAACTTGTACAGATGTTGAACACCAAAAGCCCGATATCATTATAAACTTGAAAACCCGAATTTGAACCCTAAAACCCTAAACCAAGCCAAATACAAACCCAAAGTTAAGTTCACATTGTCTTAGCTTGTGCTTGAATAGAGTATGTACATTAGCACGTGTTTGGGGTCTAGAGTGATTTGCGTTGTCTTAGGTTGATGCACTAGTTTTAGTTCGAGTTCCCTAAAATGGGTTCCATAGCCCAACACCCCACTCTTAAAAGGTTTCCGAAAATCGCCACAAAGCAAAGGCATAAATTAGCGCCAAGAAACAAGACAGGACAGGTAAATTAGCCGAACACACAGATAGTTATAATCATAATGCGAAGCAAAGGCATAAATTAGCGCCAAGAAACAAGACAGGACAGGTAAATTAGCCGAACACACAGATAGTTATAATCATAATGCGAAGACAATAGACGCAAAAATCATGACCAAAGCAAATAGAAAACTTTCACGAGTTCGAAAAATCAAATTACAAGGAAGGTATGAAGACCAAACCATTCCATGCGACTCCAACATACATCCATCCTTACCGATAAATTCTAGAGTCCGAATAATATATAACACGCAATGTTAGCAACTGCACTAGGAAAGTTTCAATGGGCACACACATTGCAAAATACAACTCAAAATCGACCATGTGTGTATATTTAACGGGATGAAGATTTCAAAAGAACTCGGATGTCTATCTACAAAAACTCCTATCCCAATCCCAGCGGAACTAATATACCATAGATGAGCTGAAGGAATGTGATCGTACCTGAGAAAGAAAAGCAAACTCCCATCGAACAAGAATAGAAGAATCGAGCAAAGTCGACGTTTGGTTTTCATCATCTAGAATTTGTAGGAAGAGCCTGGTGGTGCGGGAGGCAACCTGTTTGGAGTACGACGACTGTTTGAGCCAGCAGAGCTGGATCTTGTGTCCCCGTTTTGATCAGGGTCGCTGTAGCGCCGACTGTGACTCGAACCAAATCGGGAAGAATCAGTAGACCCATTTGCAGCAGCGTCGAATGCTGTCCTCCAATCATCACCTGATGATCCCCCAGTTCTTGGGCTGCTTTCTGCAGAGTTGGAAAAAAAATACATCAACGGAAACATGTTAATCGCTAATCAATATGAACTCAAATCAAATTAAATGACGTTTTAGGCTTTGATCAAGTCTTAACTTTCATTCAAGTATAATTAACTAAGAGTGAGTTGTGAGAGCTCTTGAAAATTGTTTTTGTTAACTATTTTTGTATCAAAATTTTCAATTGTTGGTTCAAAAGGTGATGAACATTTAACAAAGAGGGTAACATTTAATTTAGAAAAATTTTACAAAACCAATGTAGTTTAATGTTTTCCTTAAATATTGTTTTGAAGGGAAATGACAATTATTTTATATCGGAGGGAGTATCAAGTTCCAATCTTGTAATAAGAACTTCGTTTAAATACATTTAAACATTTGAAATGGAAGTCATTGTAAGTTTGTAACTTAATTATGGTAGGTAAGTCACTTGTCGCTCGAGATAGATATAAGAAGAGACGGATATACTAGAAAGAAGATTGAACGCTAAGTTGGCATCTAACCTGCCCCGGCCCCGTTGTCAGACCAACTGGATGCTGCAGCAGAAGCACGATTATCATGAATGCTAAGCTGCCTCACCAACTTTGAAAGAATAGACTGTTGTTTTTGGTAACGCTCTCTTCTCCGCTTCGAGTTACCGTCCTCCTGCAGAAGTTCTTCAATCTTCGCTGAGCTTTGTCCACTACAAAATGAGAGATGTCAGCCATGGAAAAGGTACAACGTAGTTTGAAAAAATAATATATTGACATAAAACCTAACATGGGCCACTTTTTGTATTATGAACTAATTCTAGAAAAGAGTATATGAAGAATATAGCTTTTAAAGACAGCTGGCTATGAAAAATGCTAAGTATGAAAGATTGAACAAACATAGATGACATTTTGTGTTAATGAATATAGAGGTAATAATGGGAACCTAACCTTACAGAACTGTATAGCTGATTAAGCATGTCTTCTTTTGCCTTTTCAACTTGGCATAGAACTACAGCCTGTTTGAGTCAAAATGTAAGAAGGTTGAGGTCAACAAGAGAAATTATATAATCGAATGAAGGCAGAATGGAATGAGAAACTAAGAATCACTTACTTTTGGCACATTGGCTGCAAGACTGTTCAGAACAGCTTCCACATAACCACGAACTTCTTGAGCCATCCACCGAAGCTCCTCCTCAGGGTCTGCAGGTCTTCTAGACATTGTGTCCTACCAATATAATGACAAAACATCACTCATCCAAAGGCAAGCAGTCGTGCAGATTCACAAATAATCAAATAACAAGAGGAAACAGCACCTCCTTGCCATTAGGTAGAATTTGGAAATGAGCATTTAAAATGAGTAATACCTTTCTAAAGGAATGTTTGATGTAATTCTTTATGATGCAATATTAGGTGTAAAATGTAGTATAAATGGCACATTTGCTGATTAAAAAAGTGGTTTTTGTCAAACTGAATTATTATTGTAATAAATCCAAACAATACTTATTGAAATGTATTGCCATAACACTCGTTTTATAGAACAATTGAACAAGAGTTACGAATCCAAACAAGCCCTAAGCAGATTCATTATACAAATCTACAAAGCCTAACAAGGCTTCAACATATCACAAACAATTTGAGCAGGCATCCGATTTAATTAGCAAACTATTTTGTAAAGAACTTTCCGATATTCAAAGCATAAAGGTAAGAACATTAGCAATAAGAGCTAGAAGCGCGAGTTGGCAACAATGAGCGGAGAGTAATCCTATATTGCAGAATCAATGGACTCAAAATGCAGTTAGAAGACTCACCAAGGAGCCATCTGAAAGACTCTGACGCATCCCATGCTTAGAATCCTTAGATTCTCCGCCTTGTCCACCCTTAATAGGTTGAGCAATGCTGCTCAACTTGTTCAGCCACTCAACCTTATCTGCTACACTTTCGGCTTTCAAAATAACAGCGCTATGTGCTACACCATTGATGCAGATAAGTTAGTCAACTAGAAGAAGAAGATGAGAAGAATAAAGGTCGGCTAGATCTCTAATTGACAAACCAAGAGAATGATGAATCAAAAATTTTGCAGTACCTTTAAGAACTGTCTTATATGGAACTTTGCTGGTCAACTTAAACGTGAGACTGGGTCCTTTACCAGCCTCCGTCCCATTTTCCTTCTTTTCTTTTGAACTTTTCGATGAGGACTCCACCTCGTCAGAAAGTTCTTCAATATTACATTCCTGATAAATGCATTCACGGGCACGGGGTGAAAGTACAGTATGGAGGGAAGAAATGTAAATGTAATAATTTATGAGGAAGACCATATTTTTGCTTTAGAGCATAAATTCATTTAGAGGGAACGAAATGAATAGCTATGATGGTGAACTAGGGTGACAGTGGTAAAAGACTTGTAACCAGATTACAAAGGAGTCAACTAATTCATAAACAGAAGTTCTCTCTCCTACCTCCAAAGTGATAACACCGTGAAAATGTTTTTCCTCTTGCTTTTTTGTGTACCCAAGCTGCAAAAGATATACAAAATCATCATTACTACTTCTCCTCCCCTAAGAGAAAATTTCTCAAAAAAAAAAGAACAAATATAGACCAACCTTGCCAGTTTTCTCATTCAGAACAAACCATCGTCTACTCCAACTGTTAGTTTTAGCACTTTTCTTCAGCAAAAAACCTGAACAATCAATCACAAAACAAGAAAAGCTGTCAATACCCTGAAAAGTTAAACGCTGAACAGACACAAGTAGGCTCCAATGCTGCAGCTGAAGCAACAAAAGATACAGGCAGAAAACTCAGAACTTAATAGAGCATTAGCAGATGGTTTACAATCTTTGTTTCCTAACTGGTCAACACAGGTACCATAAATACTTGCACGGGACACTGAAAAGCATACAACACGCTTATCCACTGTGCAAATTACATAAACACAGTTTTGTATTCCACACAACTGTATCCTACCGACCCACCTGGGTTTCCCAGTATCCTATCACATGATCAGCCAGAAAAAGAGGTTGTGTCTATCCCTATCTAGTTCCACCCCTGCCACCTAAGTTCTCTCTATCATTGACTTTAAACATTTACACAAAAAGAGTTTCTCAGCTAAAATTCTTTCACCCACTAACACTTAAAATTTGACATTGAATTTTTGCTTGATTTTGAAAAACTATTTAACCCGATATAAGTGCTACAGCTTCCGGAGCAAACCTGCTGTTATCTCTCCATCAGGTCCAGCAACCTTCAAGCTAGATCCCTCTGGTGCATCTTTATCTTGTTGACCAGATTTATCTTTCATAGATTTCAAGCTACCCCCGGTTTGTTGACTTCCTGTTTGTGGACTTGTTGCCTAAGAAGGACAAACAGAATTATTTGAGATATATACCGAACTACAATGCCCAAAACAGAGCACAGCCGAAATTATTTTCAGCTCTGCTGCTTCTCCTAACTCTTTTAGATGAACAATCTAAATAAACACAAACACTAAAAATAAATCTCTCGGTGTGGTTTCACTAAGAGAACATACCCTATTTAAGATTGAATGCTCTGCTTCTGATGATTTTTTAGAAGTACGGGTCTTCAGCTCATCCTCACGGCGCTGCCTCTCCATCCTGGAATTTGTCAATAAAGAAAATATTATAGAACCATGAATTTGTGTTATTGCCCCTAAACTGAAAGTATTTGGTTGTACATGCACTTATATGTGCAACATCAAAATGAACATAAGAGACGGCACGAAAGGGCTGAATTTAACCATCCAACCAACGAGGTAACAAACAATGAAAGAAGAACCATATTAAATGTTCAACCACTATGTATTTCTACAATCTTGAACAAACAAAAGATAGAACAGCTTTTGAAAAATTAAAGACATGTCTACTGTACTTAGGGATTGCAAGCCCCAAATTTAACACAACGAACATTTCATGATTCCTTGTCACTTTCTGTGAAGCAAAACAATTCAGAATAAGCATACCGTCTCTGTACCAAACGAATGAAGTGTTGAGGGGGAACAAAGGCACGCTCCATATCAACTAATGCAATCACCATTTTCTTTGCTTCACTTTTAAATACATCCAATGCTGAACTGGCGATTGCTACAACCTGGTTTACTCTTACAGTCAACATGAGCATCATCGAGTATATGACCACTTATAATACCCATTCATATGCTAATAATTACCTCTCTCTTAAAGGGCGGATATCTCCCAAGACCTGGGGTTGAATTTGCAGCTTGAGAAACAATATCCATTAGTACATGGTGCACCTACATTTTAAAAGAAGTATTAGCTAAAAGACGCATAGAAAAAAGATTTGGGTGCATCTAGAATCAAGGTTAAGGTAAATTGGAACTATGGGAGTTAAAGAAGTACACCTACCTCATCAACACAAAGACTTGACGGTTCCTTTGCCAATTCAAGGACAATTTTTATTAGTGACCTCAGACCCTTCTCTGGGGAAATAAGATATGGCTGATACCCATCTGCTTCCAACACAATCTGAAGAAAGAGAAAACAAAGTTTCTCAATGGAGGTGTTGCTTGGCGGAAAATAATATGCAGCCCGTCCATTTTCTTTCAAGGTTCCTTCTTTAAGTTTTCAGTTGAATTAACAATATATAGATAAAAAAACATACCCTTTTGACATTATTTATGTCAAAATGTCTGTCCAACGGAAGTTGCTTGATTCTATTAGGAAAGTTGCCTTCAAAGCTTGCTACAATCTTATAACCATTGCCCTGAAAATTTTCAAAGCAGAATCAAGATAAAGCAAGCACAAAAATTTGCGAAAAAACTAACATCTCTAGCAACAAATGATGATTGCATCTTAATTCATAAAAATGTCCATCAACAATCGTAAGCATTACCTCACCACCAGTGATATGCCTGAGAAACTTCTCTTCAAATTCACGACACAGCTCTAATGCCAAAGCTCTTGTTCCCTCTGGACTGCTAACCATAGTTTCACCAAGTTTTACTAACTCATCCTGAACAATCTGTGACTTCCCTTGAAGCCTAAAAAAGGTGAAAGTTCCAAAATCAGTTATGTTTCTGCCTATATCATAACCAAGTTTTCCAGCAATAGAAAAGAATCCATACATCCTAAAACTCCAAGGGAAAATTCCCCAACAAGGAGAAAGGTTTTCGTTGCAAGCAAAAACTATTTCAAGGACAATCATCATCCTAAATTCCAAGGGGAAATTCTCGATAAAATTTATTTCACAAGGAAAAAAAAAAAAAAACAGAGCCTGTGCCATCTGTTATCAGAGCCCATGTCATCTGTTCATGCAAACATATCATTACAAATGAGGTGACACAATCTATCTTGCACACTAAACCAAATTGCACCTATTATTTTGTAATGCCAACTATTGTCATAAACTTCAAGGGGGTTTCCAATTAGAATATATAACAAAGATACAATCAGAGCCCAAGCCATCTGCTCATGCCAACATTGCGTTACAGAATGCGGTGAGAATCAATATATCTATTACATTGAACCAAGTTACACCTAGGATTTTTAAGGAATCTACCAATTGCTCCAAGCCACTTTATTGAGCAAAAAGGAATGGAGCATGAAAATTTTCTTGCATAAAGTAAATTCCGAAAACCTAGCACCTTGATCTAAGTTGCAACTTGCGAGTAGGATTTCTATGCACCCTTACTGTTTCCGGTAACTTCTTGAAAAATAAAGCTAATGTGGCATAGATAGTTCTACGATAAATTACATACAACCATGAACGGATTAGGGCATTTATATATATATACACGCAAAACAATGAAAGTCAACAAAAAAAAATTTAACTAGTGATGTGAGCAGCGGTTTATAAACTACCCACACAATATATGGTCTTCTATAGTTTTCATTTATTAAGATAGTTTTGTAAAAATGCCATTAAGTGGATGATTTTGTGTAAGCTACCCAAACTTATATTCACACTACTAGTACCAACAATTAAGTAGTAACTAAGTAATAACATGATAAACAGTTCAGCAAAGGGAATGGCTAGATTACCCAGAAAAAAGAAAGCTGCATCCAAAAAAAGTAACTGTACATAACAAGATAAAAACAAAAAAAAATTGAAGAGAAATGGATAGAATACCCGGAGAGGAGATTTGGCAGCCGGACTTTCATGCGGTTTCGTATTTGGCTAGCCAGTGTTTCCACCAAGGCTAATCTACCAAGCTTATTTTGAGGAGCCCCGGTTAAAATTGATTTGAGACTTTCGCTCTCTGCCCGCCAAGCAGTTTCTAAAGAGTTCTCGGATCCAGAACTTCCAGATTGTGCTGTAGCAATGGAAACAGATTGACCAATTAAGGCAACCCATGGTATGTCTGCTGTACTCCTTGGTCCTTGACCCATCAGGAGGGCCTGTACAGCTGCAAGGGCCTTAGATTCTGATGCTGCCTGATCTATTTTGCTAATTACACCAATTGTTCTGGTTCCTACAAAAAAGGGAAGAACAGCACTGAATTTAACATCAAAAGTAAACAGAATCCAAGATTAGCCATTTTGTCAAATGGCTCTGATGTGGCATAGGCCAAAAAGCCCAGTTTGGTTCTGAAGTGATGTGGTATTTCCTTCCTTTTTATTTAATAGATTGTTTGAAGGAAACAAAACTCGAAACATAGTGCCAACAACTTTGTTAGACATATTCACATGTAGCTGTTCAGAAAACAGAAGTAGCATTACCTCCCAGGGGTAAAAAGGAAATGAAGAGTTATGTTTTGAAAACATCATCATACACAACTAGCAAAAAGATCATTATATGATGTACCTATAGATTGAAAACTTTGTAATCGGGCGATTCACACTTTGAAACTTCAAAGGTCTTAAACAAAGTACAAAAAATGGCAGCTTACCCTCTGAGTCATACTCCTTGGCAATTCTAATTGCTTTGCATGATGAAACCTCTGGTGCCTGGGTAGCAGGAATTACTACTAGCAAAATCGCATCATTGCGCCCAACATAATCACTGATCTGAATACAAGGTGAATTGAAAGTCAAACTCCACAAAAGTAGAAGGCAAAAAAAAAAGTGACTTGAGAAACAGCTTAAGAATAAGCAATCCTCCGGAAAAAAAATTAACCATCTTAAGTCTTTACCGTGGATTCGTCTACAATCCGCTGTTCCAGTCCAGGTAAATCAACCAGTTTTAATGGTGGAGCTGCAACAGATATAAGAATTTTCACAGGTGATAATTTGAACCAATATAGAAAAAGTGGCATTTTAGATCTGGTGGCAGACCACATGCAACGTATGATCTGTGAGCATAAGTACATCAGATATTCTACATTCGGTAAAAGATGCATTATAACATGATATAACAAACATAGTAGGAAACTTGGAACAAACAAGTTGCTGGCCAAGAGTAATAAGTTGCACGTTTCTGAATTTGTACATTGTTGTTAAGAATTTAGGGATCAGGTTTGGACATTTTGTCAAAGTTCTAAGTATCTTGTTTGGATAAGTGTGAAAAAAGATTGGCTAAATGAAAAGTCCTTGGAACTGGAATGCATTTCTAATCATTTGGCATCCTACCAAAAGTTTCCAGAGAATTACACAGCAGCATAAATAAATTATAACCATCAGACATACCTGTACTCGTACGAAGCTTCAAACTTATTTCATCACGGCTCTTGCTAGATGTAGCCTTACCGAGCCTCTCCTGAAGAGAATGCCTAAGGGCACCTAATCATCAACAAGAAAGAAAAGTTATCCTATGTACTTCTGTTCTTTCCTTAACTGGCATCCAAAACGTCATTTTGAAAAAATAGCACGGGAGAAGGAGGGAGATGTGGTTTGCAAAGGGCTTACTTGCAGAAACCTGTTGAGGCTTATTATCAATTTGCAAAACAAGTGATTTACTGCTCAGCGAACTATCCCTATACAAATCAATGCTTATCGGTGCCCTTGTTGCCCCATTTTCTCCGGTTGGCTATTCAAGACAAAATATTCTTTCAGACAGTAGAAACTAAACAAAAAACCGAAACAAACGTGCAACTTCGTAAACAGACTCTTACCAAGACTGGATGCCCAATCAGACTGTTCAAAACTGCCGACTTACCTGCACCCTGATCATTTTAAAAAGGGGGAAAGAATATTTTACTATATTGCTCACATAATACATGAATAGAAAGACAAAAGAAAGAATCAATAGATTCTAGCTGCATCACAATTATAGTGGTGTCCCGCTGTGAACCAAATACAGCTTAATCAAATTCAAACACATATCCAATTTAGATATAAAAAAAATAATGAGCAAGTTTGGAGCAAACATTTGTTTTATGACATCAAGACCACCACATTATACTAATCGTAGAGTTTCTGAAAAACCACCAGTACATAAACAAATAGAACAAACACAGGTTTCCTTCACTTGCTGATCACCCTACATCCCCAAATAACTAAAAATGCCTCAAGAGTCCCAGACCACTATTATGAACATTGCCCGTTAGCAACTCCGAGAAAAGTATATTAAGTTCCAAATTAGGCAAGAGGACGATTTTCCTGTTTGATACGTTTGCATTTGATATTTGTGCCAGAATAAAAAAAATTCTTCAATTAGCTTGTGTAAGAATAAGATGTCAGCCTATATTTTACAAAATAGTCAGTTTATTTTATTCTGAAGTAACCAAAACATGGAAAAAAATCATTCAGTAAGATGAAGTGAGCCCGTAAAAAATGTTATTACTTTTTTATAACAATGCCTTTTTCGGCATTTTAATAACGAATAGTAATTATTATGTTATATAGAGAAGTTTTTATAACAATATGTTGCCAAAAGAAAATGTATACAAATTTAAGGAGATTAAAAATCTTTTTTTTTTTTCTATAGAAGTACACTTGTGGTTCTCTTCAGCTTTCCTACACCTCAGAATGTAATTTAATTAAGAATGTGAAGTCCTTTCAACTTTAAATCAACGATAAAGAACAAGCAAGTCTTACAATCACCAAAAGTAGCTCACTTAGATACTACTAAACCACACAATTTAACTTCAACCATGTATCCCTGTTGAAAGAGTCCATAGGAGAGTTCAATCAACCAGATTCGCAGAGTCATTCAACATTACACATCCAATGGCATGCTCGTACATAAAAAAACCTAGCAACCGACATTCATCGATGAACATATACCTGGTTTCCAACAATTTCCTATCAAATCCGCATTTCACACAACTCAAAGAGCTATCCAAATAACAAATCCACATCGACAAATCTAAATATTCCAATCCCTAAACCCCGTCACATAAACACTTTACTGAACACACCAGGATCCAAACAACCTGATCAGATCAGATTCCGAAAGATAGAACCGCAAAAGCCAAAACCTAAAAAAACAAGATCGAAGATCAAACAAAGTTCAAGAAGTCCATAAAAAGAAATAAACTCACAACACTGCCAAGGGCGACAACGTTGAGGAAAGTTGAAGTCCTTCGAGACGAAGACGAAGAGCTATCATCGACATCTTCGTCAGCGAGCACGGAAGCTGCTTGGCGCATCGCATCGGACAGCTGAGATAGATCCTCGATCGCGTCCATCGTTTCGCTTCCACCGACCGATTAGATCGGAGATCAAAACAGTTGAGAGAGATATGAGATCAGAGATCTTGAATCGAAGCGAAACGAAAACCCTAGAGACGAGATCGAGAAGATGGGGATTCCGACACAGGACGCCGCCCCGGGAGTTTGGAAATTTTGGAAATGGTATTTTGGGGAGATTTGAAATGTTGGCTCAGAGACGAGAGAGCAGCAGGATCTGAAGGCTGACTAGGGAGGGTGTGGCGTGGTGTTACTGCGGTTAACTCAAATTTGGGTTTCAATATATGGACCTTGAATATACTGCGTCAAAAAAATGTCATAAGACTATTATAAACGCGTATATATTCAAATTTTCACTCTTTCTCAACATCTCGAAATATTTATATATTTTTCGGTTGCTTTTTATTAATATTTATAGTTTGGAACTTTGGATCGTCATTTTTTATGTACACTCAAGCAGGTTTGGACAATGATTTACGGATGTCGGAATAAAATGTTAAATAATTTTTAATATTAAAAATCTTAATTTATATTATGTATAAAACTATTCTTATTAAAGTGATAACTAAAAATAAAATTGATATATTATATTTATAATTTTTTGTAAACTATTATTTATAAATCGATAAATTTATATAGAAATTGTGTTTTTGTACTATTGAAATTAAAACGACAATAATTAATGGTAGATAGGATTCAAACTCGAATTAATTGAGCTAGAAACGGGAAATATTCTCGTAAGGCCTTTTTGACCACTAACTCATATGAATCTTATGTCCGCATTTTGAAACAAATATCATATATTGAGTAGTTCAGTAATGGAGGCCCCTGATTAGTTGGATGTCATGCACATTTGCTCACGGCCGGACCTAATCTTACTAAATGCATCAAGTTCAAATTTTTCACATATATTCACTCTCTAATATTGTTTGTGTATCGTATATTTGTTGTCTAGAAGTTAGATTATTACAATATATTTACTTAATCAATCTAATGAAATGTCTTATATTTTGTTCAAATAGTTGTGGCTTTGTACTAATATCTGATTTGTTGTGACTTGCACCAACATATGAATTATTACCTCCCGATCATAATGGAAGTGTGAATCCTTGCACTATTATGTTAATGTGTGGTTATCGACACCACAATCTACTCTACCTCACTTACTACGCAATTGAGTGTCGTGTGTTTGGGAAAAGAGGAGAAAGATGAAATAATGGAACGAATATAAAATGGGATAATGAAATTTAACATTTTTTCAGTCAAACTAAATTTATTATCATTCATCTCAACCAAACACACCATGTGATTCTTCTCACTTCATCATCTTTTAGTTAAAATAAATAACCACGATTTTTATGATCAATTAAATCATGTGTAGCACCAAACTCTCAACCCATCTTCTATGATATTGCCCTCTTTGGAGAAGGGTGAAAACCTATGCTCAACTCATCTTCTATGATATTGCCCTCTTTGTAGAAGGATGAAAAACCGTAATAGTAATCCTCTTTTCTCAACAACCGTAAGAGTAATCCTCTTTTCTCAACAAGGAGGAATATAAGACAAATCAAGGAATTTTCAATCGTTGTCAAAGTAAAAGCAGTGGAAACCTCGGCGCACTTATGAGGAAAACCCTCAACCCATCTTCTATGGTTATCACCTCCTAACCAAATGTTTATCGTCTCCTAACCAAATGGCTAACCCCATATCCATTTACACCATGTTGTGTTCTACATAGCATAACCTTTGGGTGTACCACATCTCTTCATTAAGCATTTAAAACACACCTCCATCATATCTACTATTGTCACCACCTAAGTTTCTTACTTCCCCAAAAATATTGTAATTCTTCACCCGTCTAAATATGTTGAGCTATTAAAATGTGTTTCATTAAATAAAAAACTGTAAAATGTGTCCCATAAATATAAACTATGTAGAATTTAATACTTTATTGTAATTATTCACTCGTCCAAGTATTAAGCTATTAAAACGTCTCGTAAATATAAAAATTTGTAAAATGTGTCCCATAAATATGAAAATAAGTAAAATTTAATACTTTATTGTAATATATTATTATACAACCTTTAGAAAAAATAAAATTATATTTCACCCGTTCAAATACGTTGAGATATTGAAAGTGTCTCGTAAATATAAAAACATATAAAACATGCCCCGTAAATATAAAAATATGTAAAAGGAGGAGCATTAAAAAGTTCGTTTATGCAATCTGAATGTTTTTTTTGTGGGAAGGAGAATCGGTGTCTCCGCGCATCAAGCCGCACTTTATTATTAATTAAAAAAAAGGTCTAAGTAGTGTTCAAACGGGCATAGTACAACCCTTACATCATCGGTAATTAAATTCACTACACCTTCCGGCAGGTCAAGCAATACATGATAACCAAGCGGAAAACTTAAAAGTTTCACTAGCTAAGTAATCAACGGCTCTATTCGCTTCGTGAAAGATGTGTCAAATCTGGACAAGCCATAATTCTTTTAATTAAGTCTTGACTTTTGCCTACGTGGATGTTTGTTTTAACCTCTTGTTAAATGACTTAAGCAAATACAAATTCATGTTTGGCATGATAATCATACCAGCTCACTCATAAAGATGAACTATTGTAGCCAAAGAAAAACAAAGAAGGAAGCGTTTGAATCTGATAAGAGAACACAAACGATGAAAAAGGAGACTCGATACATGAATGCTAGTCCAATGAACAAATTAAGGAGCTCAATGCTCCGTGTGTGAGCAATATGAATGCAATCGTGGATTATTTTTAGATGAGAAGGAGAATCAGTGGTATATGGCGCATCTGAACGCGCTTTATTATTAATAAAAAAAGGAGTTAAGTAGTCATCAAACAGGGGGTTAGCTTGACCGCTTACATCATGATTAATCCATATAGTAGTCTTCTCGGGAGGGTCAAACAATACACGATAACCCATAGGAAAACTATAAGCAATATAAGTAAGATAATCCGCGACATTGTTCGCCTCATGAAAGACGTGACTAAACTGTATATTCTAGTTTCTTTTTAAGAAAGTCTTGACATCTAGATATATAACAAACTAACAAGCAGATGACTCCGATGCATGTCCTTGGACAATAATGATACTAAATATTCCGAGTTCAACAGATCGATTTCCAAGTAAACTTTGAAATTAAAATATGGCTTAACCATGCTTAAACCCATTTACAATGAAAAATCTGGATAGAAAACCATTGAACAAAAGGTAGAGGTAACCTCTATTCTCTTTAAGGGTTTTCATCTTTTAACCCATCTCTCAAATTTGAACATTCTTATCACAATGTTTATTTTACAGAACAATGTTAGATCTATTTTTAAACTAATAAAATCTGATTGTTTTTTTATATGAAAAAAAATTTAAGAAAAAAAAGAGTGACTTTTCATGTGCCGAACAAGAAAAATAAAAAATTTCTTATATTTTTAAAAAGACGAAGAAAAAAAAAAAGACAATCAATTTTTTAGATTGATGGTTCTCTTTGATTTCTCAAACCTCTAATTTAATTATCAACTACCTTGAACATTGTTTGGTTATCTTTGATCCCAAACTATATGCTAGAGTGCTAGCAAGGCTATTTAACTTATTTTGCTTGAATCTAGTTCAAATTTGGTTATGAACAATAATCATAAATGGTAAACTTTGTCCACTAAAATTATGAACAATTTGGTGTTCGTAGTTTTGCCCCTGATATCTCATTTTTATATGATTTGAAAGCTTTTTTTTGTTCATCCTTTTCGACTCGTAGTATTTTAAACAACCTCGGACATGTCAAAATTGTGTCGTTAAACTTGCTATATAAACTTGAAAAAAAATCGAAAAAATATTACTTATCTAATACCTTTAAGCAAAAATTAATAATAATTTAGATTGGGTGTGTAGGTCTTAGAGGAAAAAGATTAATATTTAGGGCTTGATGCTCAAGGAACTTATAAAAAAAAAAAAAAAAGCGAATCTATATAGTTGCTTTGTCGGGATTATTTTCCATTCAAAGTCGTTTTTAGTGTGGTTAGAGCGAATGTTTGGGATAATATTGTAGTCACGTGTCTCCGTTGAATCATTGATCGTGATTGTGTTCAAGGTTTCCGAAGATACCCATCTAGATAGGAGACTGTCGTGGATTCGTGGTATCCACATTGCCATCCTTGTAATGGTTTCTACTTTCCTACCCCATTGGTGAGACGGCATTCGTGTCCTCTTCATGTTGTATCAACCTCGAGAGTTCTTCGCCTTCCCTTGGTTTGAAAGTTTCGAATTTTTGGGATCTTTGTGACCTTTTCGGTCTTTGCTCGTAGTGTTGTTTTTTCCTCTTGTTTACGCTATTTGTATGACGGTTTTCGGTATACGACACGTTTGTACGGTATTGTCAACATTTTATTGATTAAAAAAAAAATCCAAACTACTTTGAAATATGGGTCACGAATGACATGTTTTATGCATAAGTATGAAAAATGTGAATCTATAAAAAGTGATTCTTGCTGACATTGCTGTCGCTCGAATTCGGTTGATTGAGATTTGAGATGCACTAATGAACAAGTATCATTGCAAGAGCGTACACGTTCGTAATACGTGATTATTTTAATAATCGTTTGTTAACGAATACTTTGCTTAACAAAACGATAATCTTCTTCTTAAATTCTCTGTTGCTTTTGTCATTTCTAGAGAGTTTTCACAACAAAGCATGCCATTAGCGTAGCGTTTCGCCAAAGATTCATCACTCTCATAAATCGCAAAAAATACAGGGAACGAATTTCAGAGAGAGAAAATCCCCAAATCCTCTAACTATCGTTCTCTTTCCCTCTACCAACTCCACTTTCAGTGTGTTAATTTGTCACTAAGAACACAAATCTGTGCTTTTTTTGTTGGATCTGTTTGCTCGATTCATGGCGTTAGAATGCTGAATCCGCAAGGATTTCGAGATTTCATGACGATGAGATTTAGGTTTCAGCTCGAAAGTTTTGGATTTGTTTTGTTTGAAGAAGTAATGTGAATATGCGAGGGATCTTGCTTTTTTAGGGTTAATAATGGTGGCGGCAATCTCCACTGTGATGCTGGAATCAAAGGTAGCTTCGCTTCAGGGAACGCCTGAAAACTCAACGGGGATCTCGAGGCCGCCATTGTTGCCTTCCGAGAGAGAGAATGGAATCAAAGCTGCTGGTGTTAATAGAAGATCTAGGCCCAGAGGCAGAGAAATTCCATCAAGGTATATGTCACCTTCTTGCTCTAGCTCTTCTTCATCTTCAACGGCTAGTACTAGGAATTCTAGTTCCACACCTGCTACTACTGTTACTGTTTCATCGTCGTCAGTTTCTAGAAGGTTCCCTTCTCCTATAATTGCAAGACAGAGCACGAACAATTCAAACCCTAAGAGGTCTCAATCTGCTGACCGGAGACGGTCTACTACCCCGAGACCCGCTGCATCGGTCAATGCTGGTGAGGTTTCAGCTGCCACTAAGCTGCTCGTCACCTCAACTAGGAGTTTGTCGGTTTCCTTTCAGGGGGAATCGTATTCATTTCCTATCAGTAAGACCAAGGCTGTGAATTCCCCCTCTAGTAACGGTGGTAGGAAGGTGACCCCTGAGAGGAGGAGGTCTACACCATTGAGGGGTAAAGTTGATGGTGTGAGTGGAGATCAACAAGTAGAGGGTTCAAAACAGGTTGATCAGCAGCTGTGGCCTACCAGAAGTAGGCAGGTTAATGCCACTTCTAGAAGTCTGGACTGTTCTAACAGTGAGAGAAAGGAGATTCTAGGATCCAATGTGGCTATGAGATCTTTGCACGAATCATTTATTGATAATAGCAGAAGGTCATCGTATGATGGTATTTTGAATCTTGATTCCAGCAGTGCTGATGCGTTGGGTGCGCTTAACAGCCCGGTTGATGTGAATTCAGTCAATGGTTCATCCGTACCATCTGATGTCACGGCATCTGATACAGACAGTGTGTCCTCTGGTAGTACCTCTGGTCCTCATGAGAGTAACAATGGCCAGCAGAGTGGGCCACGGGGAATTATTGCCTCTGCCAGGTTTTGGCAGGAGACAAATATGCGGTTAAGGCGATTGCAGGACCCTGGTTCAGTATCATCCATCAGTCCTCAGTCAAAAGTTCCTGCCTCTAAGCTTACACAATCAAGAAAGTTCACTGATGGCTCATTAATGTCTCCCCGAATAATGTCCTCGCCTATAAGAGGGGCCATAAGGTCTGCTTCTCCAAGTAGGCTGATGACACCGTCGCCAGTACGAGGAACTAGTCCTTCCAAGATAAGAAGCTCAATCACCGGCTCTTTGAATAGCAGCTTCTGTGACACGCCTTCTGTACTCAGTTATATTGTTGATGTTCGAAGAGGAAAGGTAGGGGAGAACCGCATCATCGACGCACACCAGCTAAGGCTTCTGTATAACCGGCACTTGCAATGGCGATTTGTAAATGCTAGAACAGATATTGCATTGTTGGTTCAGAAACAAAGTGCCGAGGTATGCTACATTACCACTTTTGAAACTATTCTATAGTATTCTGATGCATGATTGTCTAGCGACTTGTTCACTAAATTGTGCATGTACATCTACAGACTACAGTTCACTTTGTCCTTTATAATAATTTAGCTGCTTACTGAATACTGATAATTGTGAAGGGCCACTTTAGTGTATTGTGAGGGGGCGTTGTGGCGGATCTCATCTCACCAAGTCTGTTATACCATGAGTGGCATGTGTAGAAATATTTGCTTACGTAATTCGAGTCTAAATGACAATGGATTTAACTTTAGGGCTGTTGGTTATTCTTTGGTTTATGTCATATTTATCACTCATTGTACATTGCTTGTAGTATTGATGTCTTTGTAGATGAAACTGTTATGATTAATTCTTGTGTCATCTGCAAGTCTATCATAGGATTCAGCTTCCTTAAACTTGATATTGCTATCGAGTAACATGCAAAAGCAGGTTGTCTTCCTAATTACATGTTCATTTCATATGCAACAGAAGAATTTGTGGAATGCATGGATAACAATAACAGGGTTGCGAGACTCCGTCAAACATAAAAGAGCCCAATTACAGCTATTGAAACAAAAATTGAAGCTAACCTCCATTCTGAGGGGACAGGTAAGATTTTGAATATCTCATCTGTATTATTCACTTTACTCTTTTTTGTTCAGCTGTTTTGCATCTTCTGCAATTGTGATTAACCTTTGTAGAAAGTTGAGCCATAAGTTGGTTATATACAAATGTTTTTTGGTTAATTGCGTGGCTTGTTGAAATGTATGGAAACATAAACGCATTAGTTCTGGATGAAAGGATTATGGTACTCCTGCCACTGTGGAACTGTATCTTCTGTTGATATTTTTTCCTTTTAGATTTTCGTCTTTTAGTACTTCCATTTTTCTTTTGCAGTTTTTGGATGAATCGTTAGATATTTTGATGGATGTTTTCTTCTGAAAACAGCTGTATTGGTATATTGTAGGTGAGCTATTTGGACGAATGGTCCCTTATGGACAAGGATCATTTGAGTGCTTTGCAGGGAGCAATTGAGTCTCTAAAAGCTAGCACTCTCCGTCTTCCTGTTGTCGGAGCAGCAATTGTGTGTAACTTTTCTCTACCTCTATCCCATCTTGCATCGTGTATGGCATGATGTAAGTTCTGAAAGTTGACACTATTCTTCCAACAGGTTGATGTAAAAAGTGTGAAGGAAGCTGTCAGCTCAGCTGTTGATGTTATGCAGGCAATGGCATCATCTATGCGCTCTCTACTGACAAAGGTATTTATTTACGAACTCTTTGTGTCATAAGCTGTATAATATAGATTTGCCATAGGAAAATATGTGTTCCGAAATATCATAACTACCAACCCCTTTTGATCGATTCCTTACATTTTGTGATCAGTAATGCAATTCCAGGTCATGTGCATAGATTGTGTTGCGTGGATTTTTTTTTCAGTATTCCTGTTTACTAATTGGAAGCTCTAAACATGCTTCGGTCTACAAAAGCATGCACTTAGGATTTTCTCATAGCTGTTTCAAGTAAATTTAGAACAATTTTGTTGACTGTTATAAACTTTTGAGCTTGGATGCACCTGTTTGTTTTGTTTTGTTGGAGCCTGGTTACCACATTCTCTGTGCAAAAGATTGAGTGGTGACTTTTTTTTTTTTTTTGAGGGGAAATTGTGTGGTAATAACTGCTAAGGCACAAAGTAGACCTGATGATAATATAATTCCTATTATACGTTACTTATCATCATAGCATATCGTTTCTGGCCTTTACTGATAAGGGACACAGTTCTTCATTGAAATGGATTCACTACTCCAGTTTAGAGCAGTATGCAGATTCTTGCTTGTAATCTGCAGGAACATTACAGTATAGGAACAGTGGTTATGTTCCATTGAAAATTTAGGGGAAATGATGATGAACTTGTCTTCTTAGTTAGGACTAAACATGCTCATGAAGTTGTTTCTTATGTTGTATCCTTGAGAGTACACGTTAAATGATTTGCATGTTATACCGGAGGGTGGAGATTTTGAAATTACTGTAATCTAGTAGTTTTTGCTGCTCACATTTTGATCCACTGAAATATTTAAAGTCTTAAATCTCTCATTTGTAGTCTATTTTAATCACCTTATGGTCATTTGTTCACAAACTTCCATTTGCTAATTTTTTAGGTGGAGGAAGTGAACTCTTTGGTTTCCGAACTTGTAAATGTGGCAGCAAAGGAAGGGGCTTTGCTAGGGCAATGCAAAGACGTTCTATCTGCGTTGGCCACCTTTGAGGTTAGTGGCAAAACTCGTATTGAACATACAACATGGTTCCTATTTGCAATTTCCCTAGCAATTTCTAAGGATCTGTTTGGACGTTGTACATTTTAATGCAATTATGTAGTAATGTTTGGCAATTATTTTATCAAAATGTATTGTAGGACCATAAATATGTAAATAAGCCCTTAATATCACATGCTTTTTCTTCTTGTTATGCAGGTCAAAGATTGTAGTTTGAGAACGCACATATTGCAACTAAACCGTTTACAAATAGCCTGACAAACACATTTAGAACTAATCTTACTTGACCCTAAAACTCTGAAACTGCTGACACTCACATGACCACGGGGTTTCTTCTCGACTAGTAAAGGGAGGCGGCGACCACCCCAGGCTCCCAGCTAAGGAAAAACGGTGTGCCATTCTCTACTATTTTAATTCCTTAACCTCCCACTCCCTTTGGGGCCTAATGTCTTGTAAAATATAATCTTGCATGTTTTGCAACCGCTGGGATTGGAAAATGGTAATCTTGCCACATAATGTATGTGGTTGCATGATCGAAAAATGTTGTATATATATGGGTACATTCTTGTTGCTGTTAAGTGGTTGTGCTAGGTACGAAATTTGCTTGTTCAATTTGGGCAAATCTTCAGGTTGTGAATCCATTTGTTTAGGTCAGTGTATTTGTGTTACCATTCTGTTTGTATGATGTGCTATAATGAAATGGAAATGCCTTGGCAGTTTGACACTGCAGTTGGATGCTCCATGGAAATTACACAAAGCTATGGCCTATGTGTAATACTGTGATGATATTGATTGAATACTTAAATGGCACAGCGACAAGGAGCGTCCGTGATATACATAATAAAATCGGGATGGATGTATTATGGTGAGAAATTAGAATGATTTGATCCTTATTATAATCCAGATTCACGTTGTGTGCTAGGCATATACGCCTTATAAGACGCGCAAATTCGCGCATGTGGTTTATGAGGCACATATGTCTTCCCTTTACTCTCGTTATCGGTTAATTTATGTACTTTTTTCTCACCCTAATTCATATGGTTATGACCATTACTTTAATCCAGATCCAAATTAACATTAACGTTGTAAGAAATATGTGCCTTATTAGACCCACATATGCATATGTCTTGTGGCTTATGAGGCTCACATATGTCTTCCCTTTACGTTCGTCGTTCAATCCGATATATCCAACATAAATGTACGTTGTTTTCTTCTTACCCTAAATTTCGTTCTTTGACTATTTTAATTAGCAATGAACAGTGAATACAATGTAATTATGATGGTCATATACTCATATACGGATATACCAATACCATGATAACACCAAAATGGGACCAAATGATCATCTTATACACAAATGTGAAATTCATATGTATTACGGGATATCAAATTTGTAAATTTGTAGTATAATTACCATCTTTCTCACTTTAATGTTAATGTACATTTACGTCGACGGTAACCCTTGGCTATTCACCTCGTTTTAGTGAAACTATACTCAAGCTCTTACGGTGAATAACAAAAATAAACTAAAAGAACTATACACTAGGAAACCAACTTCTTGTAAATTGACATATATTGAGACGTATTAGTATATTGGTTTAAAATGTAATAATGTGAATTCCGTTATATGATACGAACTACTCGGTTAGGTCTCAACTTGAGAACATTCACTTTGTAAATGAGTCGAATATAAACAAATATTAAGATTTTGTTAAAATTTTTGTTTGGACTCAGAGTTCGCTTACTTTCTAAACTGCATTTGAACCCCAAATATATCTACACTCAGACAAATATCAAATTTACCAAAGAGGAAAAGTAGATGTATCATAAAACAGAGGTTATATAATACCTATATATAAGCACACACGATGGTTACCCAATTTAGTACATAAAACAGAGGCAGTTTAGTCTGAGGCAAAACCTTAATTATGGTACATAATGTGCCCCAACTTTTAGTCTGAGGACCTCTTCATTGAAACCCAGAAGCACTTCTCCATACGTAGAATCTGGAATTTTATTATTATTATTATTTTATTTTTTCAATTACAACCTCTGATGCAGCGTGTATATATATATATGACGAACCGGTTGACATACACACTTTCTAATACTTACCAAAACAATAAAAAAAACACTTTCTAATAAATTTCCACATCAGCATTTTTGTAACATTTTGGTTAATTTGTGTTTTTCTCATGCTTCGGTGATGACCGGAGTATAGTAGGTATCCTACCTTTACCTTCTTGTAAAAAAAGAAGAAGTTTGTAATAAACTTATCACATCAGCATTCTCTATACAAAGCTCGTAATATTTTGGAATTAATTTATTTTCTTCTGATTCTTAGGTGATAAAGGACTAAAAGTTCCGGGACAAAGCTCTCCAACAAAGTTCGTAATAAACTTGCAACATCAGCATTCTCCATGCAAAGCTCGTAATATTTTGCGATTAATTTGTTTTCTTCTGATTCTTTTGTGGTAAAAGACTAAAAGTTCTCGGGTAAAGATCTCCGACAAAGCTCGTAATAAACTTGCTACGTCAACATTCTCCATACAAAGCTCGTAATATTTTGGGATTAATTTGTTTTCTTCTGATTATTCGGTGATAAAAGTCTAAAAGTATAATAACCCGAATTTTTCTTCCGGAAAAACCTGGCCGTATTACTGGGTTTAGTCGGTTATTTGAATTGGTTTTATATGTTAAGTCTAGTTAGTCATGGACTTGCTTCTCTATCCTTCTCCCTTAGCCAGTACGTAGCGTTACCGGCCCACTGCTCCTATTACACCTCTTCGTGGGCCCAAATGTCTCGTCCTTTCCTTCTTCTTTGGCCCAAATCCGCTTCCCCTCCCCTCCTGGTCACAGGCCGACCCACGTTCTCGGCCTTCTGTTTCTTTCTTCTTCTTTCGGCCTTATGTTTCCTTCCTCTCTATCTTATCCCGTCGAAATCGAAATCCTCTGCGTATCATAAGTCATAACAACCTTCCGTCCTCGAGCTTTGACCGCCACTTGAACGCAGCCTCATTCTCCATAGCCGCAACACGCAGAATTGCTCTAGCCAGGACTAGCCACAAGACACAGCCTGGAAGCATCTTCTGTTGCTCTCCCTTGGCCGACCAAGTGGTTGGAGACGGGCAACGGGTGCATTGCTTGGCGCGCTGAAGGCAAGGACGTCCCTCCTACGAGTCTGCTCCGCTTCAACCTTCTGCACAACGTAATAGGGCAGCCCATCGGGATTTCTTAGTTGATCTCAGTTGAGCCACCGGAGGTCTTGACAACGAGCTAGGTCGAGCCTTCTCCTTCCTTGAGTCAACATCGGCCGAGAGAAGGTAATTTTCGACCCTTTGCAAGTGATTCGGTTTCACATAAAATCGTATCTGTTTATTGTGTTTTTTCCGGGATTTCGAACACAAGACCAAGTGAGCAAAAGTTTTGGGAAATTTGGCTTCCTATAGGGTTCGAACTTGGGTCTCTAGGTTCGTGGGGGTTCCTATTATTTTTGTGACTTGTGGGATTCGAACCCATGACATGTTCTGTGCCTAATTTGTTTCAGAAAATTTGTAATTTGTTTCAGAAATTTTGGGTAGAGTAACCAAACTTTGAAACCATAGTTCATACCTTAGAATTATCATTTACATTAAATTTTTGATATGTTGTGTATGAATATATTTAGAGTATGGTATTAGAATTTGAGAACGAATGCAGTTTTGGAACATCAAGAAAAATTGGCTAAGTATTGGAATTGGTGTGTGTAGGTTGGGAACGAATGCAGTTTTGGAACACCTTTGAAATATTGTATAAATCCTATGAACTTTTGTTTGAAGATTTTGATCATTCTAGTCAAGAGTAGATTTGGCATAATATGTGTAAGATTTTTCTCGGAATTTTTGAGAGTTAGTAAGAAGTACTTTTGATAGTCCAAAGTAGGACACTCAAATTATTTTCGGAAAAAAGCTTTCTTAGGGTTTTGTAAATAACTTGTAAGTTTGAGAAAACCCTCAAATCCGATATGGATATTTAGGATTATAATATGTCATTAGGATATAGTGATAGACATGGAACCGCTTTGGGGAATTTTTGGAGTTTTATGAAAAGTTAGGGGTATTTTGATAATTTTCTGTAAAAGTTAGGGTTTCTTCACTTTTTTGATCTTTTGTTTCGAGAACTTCCTTGCTAAGTCTAGGAACCTTCTAGAAGTTGCCTAGATGTTAGAATGTGATGTTAAGACGTTTTTATGTTTGATCAGGTTTTGGATTTCGTATGCTCATATATACGATAACGGGTAATGGTCGATCGTCTAGACGATAACGGGTAATGGCCGATCGTTGATCAGTTTAGGTAAGTTCTATGAAGTTACTTATCTAGTTCTTCATAATGTTGGTGTGCGCTATTTTAGTGGTGTGTGTTGATGGTTATTAATTATAACTCGAGCGTGACTTTATTTACGTTATTTACCCAAGTGTATGCAAATGGGTAGTGACATCACTGTCCTGCCACAAGTCTGGGAGTTTCTCCGCGACCAGTCTAGTTAGGTATACGGTCAGATGCATTACTCCCACTCCTGATGGTTTACAGGGACGGAGGCGAGGGCGAAACCGCTTGTGCCACTTGATAATATGATGTAGTGTGAATCGATTAAATATAAAAATAAAAAAGAAGCTATGTGTGAAATCATGCTTATGTGTTTATTTACCGCTTTGATGTGTGATTGTGCTAGAATAATAAATAGCTAGTATTAAAATTGCTAGCTAACGGTTTTCACCGTCATGTTTTAGATACCTTGCAGGGAGGACCGTTGTGAAGTGATTTGGAGAGAGTGGTCAGTCGGGGTTTCCGTACTAGTTTGGTTTTGGGATTTTCTTTTCGGGCAAATTCTTGTGCCTTTTCAGTTTTTAGTTTTTATAGTTATGACCGACTGTTTCTTTTATTTCCTTCTTTTATCATGACTTTTAATTACATAAAAACGTTATTCGATTTTACCTTTATTTGTGTCTTGTTGTAAGATCTGGTGAAATTGTTGTTAGGCTAGGATCGGACCCATTGTGAGGTACTAACCCGTAGCATTCTAAGCTCTCAAAATTCGGAGTATTACAAAAAGTTCTCGGGCAAAGCTCTCCGACAAAGCTCGTAATAAACTTGCCACATCAACATTCTCTATACAAAGCTCTTAATATTTTGGGATTAAATTTTTTTTGGTACCATTTCTCTAGTATATTATTCTCTCCACTAAGACCACATATAATGACGATTCCCGAGGCACCTAACCCTAGCCCTCCCCCAATTGCCGCCGCCACCCCAGCTACTCCCCAACAGCTAGAACGGATCCCGATGCAATTGTCGGTGATTCCTCGCCTCTTGCTCATGATCCACAAAGTCCTAATCCTGGCCTCCGAAACTCTTGGAGTAAACTGCTCTTCGGGAGTAATACCCGGAGAAGACTACCGATTTTGCCCAGTAATCTCATTGAGTCTGGGAAAATATAGATTGCTTACCCGAAAGGCACGGATGCTACCCCTTCTATAACAGTCGATCCAGAAATAGTTCAAGTACTTAATGCTTCGTGGAATAACTCGATTGTAAAAGAAATTGTTAGGTCAAATGATTTCATTCAATGCGTTTGAAAAATCCCTACGCCTTTTGTGGAAGCCAAAAGGCAGGTGGTCCATCATTGATTTACCAAACAATTACTTCCTGGTGAGATTCGAGCAAGAATCGAACATGCTGGATGCCCTAACTAGTGGCCCTTGGAAGATGTTTGGTCATTATCTTCTTATGTAACAATGGGACTCTTCGTTCGACCCTCTGACGTCGGAGATTTCTACTACAGGGGTGTGAGTTAGTATATCCGGCTTACCGTTTTCAATGTACAATACCGAAGTGCTAAAGACCATTGCTTTGGCTATTGGAGTTCCGCTGAAGATCGATGAAAGGACTCTACAACTTGCCCGGGTTTGGTTTTCCGTGTGTATGTGTTGATATAGACTTGTTACGTCCTTTGAAAGGTGATCGATGTACTTCTAAATGTGAAGGGATTACTTCTGGAATACGAAAACCTACATACTATTTGTTTTGCGTGTGAGTGTTATGGTCACACTAATGCCCAATGCAAAACTATAGTCTATGTCACGGTAACACAAACTACTGTGAAGGATTTACCAAGAGTGGAACAAGATACTAGTATTCCAGTAGTCCAGGAAGAGAATGGAAAACACCTTGAGCAATTATCATCTCAGAAGGATGATAGTTTGGGCCCTTGGAAGGTGGTGCAAAGAAGAAAGCCACAACAGAGAGAAAAGGGACAAAACCACCATCCTGGTTATTCCGAGCAAGCCTACCAAGTAGCTATGGGGAAGTCTAAAGCTCACGTGGGGATGAACAAATCAGTGGAGAAAGGGAAACAAGTGGTATATGACAGATCAATAACGGGAGCTAATTATGTGTCCAAAAAGAATTATAAGAAGAGGGCATGAGCTGGGATTCAAATGTTGGGTAACGAAGTAGGAGATCGAGTGGCGGTGAATAACGGAGCCTCGACCAGTGGTGCTTAACCGAAAATGAGTACCGAGGCACCGAAAAGCCCGCCTCAAAGAATGAGTTAGGTTAAGATAATACATAGAGCAATACCGCCTGATAAAGTCTTCATTGCTCAAAAGGAGTAATTAGAGGTAGTTGTGCAAGAGGTGCAAGCTAGCCAAAACAAACAATATGGAGACAAATGTGACACATGTTTTGGGTGATTCTCAAACATCTGTTGTACCAGATTCTCAAGCTTGACCGAGTGAGGTTTGTCCTTTCACACACAAATTTTATAATCTTAGGATTCCTTTGACCGCAGAACGGTAAAACCTAGCTTCCGGCGGTCCATGAGATATATGCTATAAAAACATAAGCCACGTTTTGTTACGCTATTTGAGAGCCATTGTGCTAGATAGACCGCTTCGTTAATATGTGCTAAAAACCGGACTTCAAATCCGTCGACAGAGTAGAGGCGGAGGGCTAAAGCGGTGGTATATGGTTGTGGAATAACTCGATGTGCCCCATGCAAGTAGTTTCAAAGAACATGTAGTACATTCATGCTCTCGTGGGAGAAGGCGACCACGTATTTCACTTCTTTTTGTTTACATCTGCCCTGATCCTCAACGTTGGGATAATGTTTGGAGCGAGCTAGCTTCCCTAGTGAGTTCTATCACGACTCCAGTTATTATGGGAGGAGATTTTAACGTTATAAAGGACCTCGGGGAATGCCAATGAGGCTCTAATCAGTTATCAAAGGAGTCTATTGCTTTTGGTGACTGGTTAAATGAGACTCAGATGGTGGATATGGACTTTCAAGGGTCTGCATTTACGTGGAGTCATGGGAGGGATATCAATACAATAATCTCTAAAAGACTAGACCGAGTTCTTATCTCCCCATCGAGTAGGTTGCGTTGGCCTGATGCTTTTGTAAGACATCTACCTAAACTCTCTTCTTACCATAACCCTTTCCTTCTATCCTTCGAGAGTTCAGCATAGCTTGATCATAAGAGGCAACTGTTCAAATTTCAAGCTACTTGGTTTCCACACCCTGAATTCTTTGATCTAAACGGCAAGGCATGGACTAAAGTAGCACATCTTCCTTTGTCTTTGAGCAAATTGCAGGGAATTCTCAAAAGATGGAACAAGGAAGTGTTTGGAAGTATTAATGCGAGGAAGGAGGCTTTGGTAAAAGAACTTGAAGACATAGACAAATGTTTGGCTATTTCGATCACTGATTCACTGCTCCTGCGAGAGACTGATAAAGTTGATAACTTTATCAATGGTGATAGTTGGTATTATTTTGGTTTTTTTTTTAATATTATTATTTAGATTGTAAAATAATATCAACTTTATCAAGTATGTTTTTGTAAAACTGGGTACAAGCCTAACAACAGGTCGTAGAAATAAGTTGACAGCAATCCAAGTAAGTGCTTGGAAGACTGGTGCTCCAAATTAGGTGCGTCTATAACAGCGAGGAATATGTGCATATATAATATATTTCCGGTGAGAGGGGGAAGTGTTTATTAGATGATTATTTAGATGTAACAACATCATCTAATAATATGATTATTTAGACTGGTGCTTCCGATCAAGCATTCGCGTGCAATCATATTGCATGTTACGTATCAAGCGACGAGAACGAGTGACATTAAGCAACTTACGGTGACAATATTCATAGTCGATTTATCGGTATGCATAAAATATAATTTATATAAAACAAATTCATATATACATATAAATTACATATATATATAACAAATTTTATACACGATGATATATATATGTATACCCCTCTATTGATTATTAATTGAGGTTTTCAACACTAAGAGAAATATATATGGACTAAAAAAATATATCTGCAACCTAGAAAAAGGATACATCGTCTTTGACCATTAAAAAAATAGATGTATGACTAAAAGACAAAGCTATTACTTTCCCAATTAATATTCCTCAAAAGAGAAAAAACTATTATATAGTTGTTAATTAAAAAAGATGACATTAAAGAGAATAGGAAAATTCTGGATGGTATTTCTGTGGTTTGGAATTTTTCGGATTTTGTCCACAGGTTTTTTTAAGTTCGGATAGTGTCCATGTGTTTTAATATTTTCCTGAAAATACTCAATTTTATTTATATTGTAGAGGGATGTTAACTAAAATAATTTTTTTTAAAAATGAGAAATACTTCTTTTTAAAAAATGAGATAAAAGAGGCTAAACATTTTACACATAAGTTTTTTTTAAAATTCATTTAAGATGACATCCCTTTGCAATTTAATTGGAGTTGGGCATTTTTCAGAAAATATAAAAACACAATGGTACCATCCAAACTAAAAAAAACTTGTGGGCAAAATTCGAAATATTCCAAATCACAGGACGCCATCCAGAATTTCTCAAGAGAAAAAGTTGTGAGAAATCAAATCGTAAAGCGTGAGATTCAAGATGCAGCTGGTCATGCAAACATTAGGAAGAATGAAATGTGGACATGTGGAGAATAAAAGAAGGTGTCCCTACTCCCTACACCGAATTTTTCTTATTTATATTTATAACTATACATATCGATTCATGCAGTTTCATTAGTTTGTTTAGGGGTTTTATTCTTGTAAAGATATTGTTTATTGGTGTTAAAGCCTTGTTTTTGGGGGTTAAATCATAGATAAAAGAACACCAAACAGTACAAAAATTGAATTCATTGTAGCAGGAGGTACATAGATTGAGAATGAGTTCATGCGAAGGAAGTGTAATTGGTTTAGTAGTAAGCAATTGAGTGGTCCGAGAGAACAGAATCAAGCAGTTTATCCAACCAAAACAGCAAAGGAGAACAAATTGAGACCCTCCATTTATCTTAAAATAATGGAAACTTACTTTACATTAAAATAAATGGAAATTTACTTGACATTAAAATATGATGTGTTTGTGTTCTGGTTCTGGGAGCTTGGACTCTAGTAAGTATAAGAGTAAATAGAATCATACTGTCAGTATATTCAGACTCTAAAATCATATACTTTTGTTTCCTCTGCTCGATCATCAAATCTAGCTAGGGATTCGCAAAACATTGTCACTGAATTTCATATGGCTTGGATCATGGCCAAGAAAGTTCTTCTGGTTGCTGTCATGCTGCTTGTTGTTTGCGTTATGTGTCTTCCACAGGTGGGATTCGCTGCTAGGCCCTTGGATGGAGGAGGAACAACAAGGCTTGGATATGGAATACTCTCAAAATATTCACCACCTTCAACCTCAGCTCCTTCTCCTCCAAAGCTCACACCAGGAAGATCCAAACCTACTCGTCCAAAGCTCCCACCAGGAAGATCTAAACCTATCAATTCAACTCACTTGCCAAAAAGAATGGGGTAATGCCAAAGTGGTCTGCAACACCAAAATCTATCGGTATGGTTAATTCATGTTAACCCAGTTTTATACTTTTATGAGAGTGGTTGTTGCACTTAAATCGGGATTTTGCTCTTCTTTTCATGTGAACGCTGCAGGTATGTTGCAGGTTAGGTTTTCTTGTTTTCTTATCACTGTTTTTAATTTACAACTCGAATCTCCTTAATGATTTTATGTTCTTCTGTGTTCCCTTAACTTTCCTGGTTGGAAGATTCATCATGTATGGTGTGCACTGTTCTTTATCACTTATATGAGTTTCTGAGTTCTCTTCTATATTCGTGGGTTTTGGGTTTTTGTTGATTTAGGTTGTTAATTTGATTTTGGCGTTTGGGTTTTTCAAAAGCCCAAAGTTAATCATTTAGGATACAACTTCTGCAATTGTCGCGGCAAACCCTAAATTTGAGTGACCACCATTACCTATTTTTCAACTTCACCAACAATGTTTTAGTAAGTAATTTACTAAAATAATGTGCATCGATGTATCAACGCACTTTACTTTCTACGACTTAAGTTATTATATATATATATATATATATATATATATATATATATATAGGTATATTGAGAAAATATAGATTATATAAAAATGGCCCATTTTCAATTTTCCTCCAAAATAACCTTACAAAACATTACAATATTTAAGTAAATTAACTGTTCGATAGTTTTTTGACCCCATTTGAAGGAAATAAGTTTTAGTTTAGCCTCGCTTTCCGTAAGCTCTATCAGCGGTTAGACACTACGGCTCCCGAACAGCCGGGAAATTTGTGTTCTGCTCCCCCATAAGCTCCACAAGCTAAGATAATAAGCATAAGCTTGTTGCCAAATGGAGCCTAGAGAGAGTAGATGGGATATAAAAAAAATTAATGGAAGGTTTGGTTTTGGGTTCCAATTAAGCTAATGCGCAGGATAACATGTTATAGTGATACCACTGATACGTGAGGCCGTTGAAAATTACTTTTCCTTTTTTAGACTTTTGTAGTTTCTCCAACAATTCATTTTAATTATTCTAATAAATTCAATTAATTTATAAAATATTATTATTCCAACAATTCATCCCTTAATTTACATTTTAAATATATTTTCACCGTATTTGAAAATCTCACTTTCATCTCAATTTAACTCCGTCTGTCTTCAAAACCTTAAAAAGGAGAAATTGGGTTGAAAGGAGCATGTGAGCAGCCATAGTGAGCATAAAAACACTCTATAAAAAACACTGGTCACAACATACACGTACAAGAAAAACCACAAAAACACTCTATAAAAAACACTGGTCACAACATACACGTACAAGAAAAACCACAATCACTAGTGTTTAATTTATGCCCAACAAACACAACTTATTTGTCAAATCAAAATAGATTGCAATTGGTTGTTTAGAGTTTTTTTATTTTTTTATTTTGAGTTTTCAAGATAGGTTTTGGGTTCAAAGTGGTTAAAAACCGGTTCTCCTCTTACACTAAGAATTGCTAGCTGTAATACAATGAGTTCTACAAAGTGACGAAAAGGAATTTGATTACTCATAACCTGTAAAGTTTTTCAGAATATACTTCAAGATTCAATTTATATATATACTTCAAGATTCAAAGTGGTTAAAAACCGGTTTGAACTGTCCAAACCGCATGTTTAGATATTTTTTTTTTTTATAAAAAAAACTTGCACAAACCGACAATTTGAACCTCCCAAACCGACGGTTTGGACGCTAAAACGGTAAACCGGAGCTTTTTTTTATTTTAATCAAGCCGGAATTTTGCCGGTTTGAAAATAGCCGGTTTGGGTTCGGCGATTCGCAAACCTAAAACGCCAGTTTAGATTTGCGACACAACACTAACCAAAATACTCGAACTTGAAATTAGTAAAAGAAAATTCAAGAACCTTTTTAATAAAAAAAATATTAGTTTGTTGGGATAAACTCATAATTTTAAAACGAGTATATCCGGAACAACAAAAACAATAGAAACGTAAAAGATTCTTGTAATCACCACAAGCTGATAATAATAATGTACATATTGAAAAATCGAAGTTTTGGCTTGTCTCTATTGAAAAATCGACGATGATTTAGGGGTTCCATATTATAGTGAAGAGTAAACCATTGTTACGTACTTTACTCAGGAAGATTTCTTGAATGAATATACGTATGGAATCGGATATACGTACGAAATCAGATTAATAACGCTAGACAAAGATAAAAAGCACAAACTTTAACGATAAGTATTGTAATTATTGATTGGTTATTACGATTAAATCTACTTTTTATATCCTGCTACAATATA
The DNA here is from genome assembly GCA_002319775.1 of Fagopyrum tataricum. Lineage (NCBI taxonomy): Eukaryota > Viridiplantae > Streptophyta > Magnoliopsida > Caryophyllales > Polygonaceae > Fagopyrum > Fagopyrum tataricum. Next base: position 7,984,551 of record CM008285.1, on the reverse strand, counting down.
CGTTTTATAGCGTTATTTATCTTAATTTTCGTTAATAGGACACAAGCATTTATAAAATTATATAGCTAATAATGCATTTTTTTTATCGGAAATACTAAGTAGACTTAATATACCAAGACTCGGGCCGGACCTTAGTCAAAATTATGGCCGTTCATCTGGGCTGTCTAACATGTCGGACACGTCGGATTCCCGCCATTTCCCGGACTCGGGGCACAGCAGGTCCCAGGTTATTTTTTATTTTATTTAAAAAAAACACAAACTATTGGTTAATGCTTAAGTTTGAAGAACTTGTTTTACAATTCGGATTATCAAATAAGAAATTTACATAGAAACACACCGTTTGGTTTATGATTCAAAACTTGAACCTATACAAGACACTAGAACTCAATTTATCAAATTACAACCTTTTTAGGTTCAACTACCGATTTGTTTTAACAAACAAATAAACTTGAACCTATACAACACAATATAACACAATCAATAATATAGAACAATAATGGAAGACCTAAATGAAATTGAACAACACTCCGAAAAATAAATAAAGCCTCAATCAACTTCATAAGATTTAACAGATTGATTTATTTCAAAAACTCTTGTAATATAGAAGAAATTCAAACTACATGTAATGCTTTTATTTGGAGAAAAAGATGTGATGGTCAGAAAAATACTATTAAAAAACTTGACCGAGTTCTAGTCCACAACCAAATTATCCAATGGTACCTAAATTTAAAAACTAAAAACCACGCTTTCACTAGTTCGGATCATTGCCAAGTTTCTTTGGAACTAGAAGGTACGAAGACGTTTACTCCACATCCGTTTAAATTCAAAATGATGTGGACTAAATAGAAAGCGTTTGAGAATATTGTGAAACAAACCTGACAATCCAATTTTCCTGGAAATGATATGTATAACCTTACAAAAAAACACAACTTCTTAAATCAAAGGCAAAAAAATTGAGCAAAACTAATTTCGGTAATATCTTCAAACAATTGAAAGATGTTGATAATAAAAAAACTACAAGAAATTCAAAGCAATCCTAATAACACATTAAATCAAAACCTCAAAAACATCCAAAGGAATCTCCTAACTAAACAAAATCGTCTACTATCTTTTCACCAAATATATTGGAGACAAAGATCAAAAAACACCCATTTGAAAAATATGAACACAAATTCCAAATATTTTCATCGCATTGCTACAGGAAGAAGAAATTGAAAACATCTAAAAGAATTTACAACCAGAATGGGAGAGGTTCAGACCTTTGAAATTGAGATCCGGTTCGAAGTTAAAAAAAGAATTCCAAAGAAAATATTCTAATACTCCAATAGACCAATCTCTTCTCAACGAGAAACTACAACTCATCAAAAAAAAGTAAGCTTGGAGGACAACCTTCTCGTAACAAAACCCCCAAATAACGAAGAAATTATAAACACAACTTTCCATATCGGGTGTGATAAGTCACCCGAGCCAGATGGTATGCCGGCTGACTTTAATCAAAAAATACTGGCATATTGTGGGAACGGATGTGTCCAAAGCAGTGAAAGGATTTTTCAGAAGTGGAAAAAGTCTGAAACAAATCAACCACACTTTTATAACTATGATGCCTAAGACGGATAACCCCACATCAATTAACCACTTTTGACCTTTAAGCCTTTTTTGAACAATTTACAATATCATAGCTAAAATTTTAACAAAAAGAACGGAATCCATCATATCTAAACTCATCCATCCTCTTCAAGGAGCTTTTGTGACTAACAAGTCTATTCATGACAATATCCTTATTGCTCATGAAGTTTTCCACTCTTTCCGATCAAAAAAGAATAAAGAAGGATGGGCAACCATCAAACTTGATATTGGAAAAAGCTTATGACCAAGTTAATTGGGAATTCATTATTCTTATACTTAAAAAAATTAGGTTCAATGATAAATTCGTTCGATGGATTAAGGAGTGTATCTCTACAGTGTCTTTCTCTGTCCTCGTAAACAATGAACCAACAGAGCAAATCTTTCCTGAAAATGGACTAAGACAAGGTGACCCCTTATCCCCTTACCTTTATATTTTGGAAGCGGAAATTCTTACACAAATGTTCCAAGACGATTGCAACAATTGCGATAACCATATTGGCTTCTCTGTTTGTAGACAAGCAACACATATCCCCTTCTTATCCTTTGTTGATGATATGATCATTTTTGCTAAAAAAAATGTAGCCTCTTGTCTAAGGGTAAAACAAATCTAAAAAATGTACTGCTCTATTTCAGGAAAAAAAGATTAATTTCAAGAAATCGGATTTTCAAACTGCAAGAAATACCAATGATAGTAATATCTACCAATTAAAATGCTCTAAATATGTGTCACACCACATCCCTTGAAAATATCTTGAGAGTCAAATCATAAATGGAAGAGTTACAAAATAAACTTTGGTGAAACTAACCTTAAAACAAAACAACAACTTCTAAAATGGAAAACAAACTCTCTTTCACAAGAAGGTAGGAACACACCCATAAAACACAACCTCGCAACTAAACCAACATTTACCATGCAAAGCTTTATGCTCACAACCATAACTTGGGGGAGCTTGATAAAACTTACAAAAAATTCTTTTGGAATAAATGAGACCAACACAAACTTATCATTAGTTGAGACACAATCTGTAAATCAAAAAAAGAATGCGCGGCCTACGATTAAGAAAACATGTAATCACAACAAAGCGCTACAAATGAAGCTCTTGTGGAAAATTTTAGGAGATCTAAACAATATTTTGGTTAAAATTATAAACGAAAAATACTTTATAAAATAAGAACATCCTCCATTACCAATTGAAAAGTGAAGCTTCATGGCAATGCGATATTCTTATAAAACTTAAAACCGAGTTTTAAAAAAATATTATTTGAAAGATCGAAAATGGAAAAATCATTCACTTATAAAATATTTGTCTGTGTATACCATAAGAATGTGAACTAGTTTATAATTTGAGTGTAGAATAATGTAGGCAATTCATAATACAGTGTTTTTGTTGTTTCATACGTGTATACTATCTTGATTTCTTATCATCACTAATCACAAAAGTTGGATCAAATTTCTATTAGTTTATTGATTTCTTATGTGTTTATTTTCTTAGTCTAATCATAGTATTGTTTTCATATGATCAACAACGCTGGATCAAATTACTTTAACGCCATGAGATTCTACAAATTATGAAACATTAAAGGCTTCAACAACAAATTTATAGCAAAATTTTCTACAATTATAAAATAAGTAGCTGAAATTTTATTATGTGAAAGATTGATTAGTTTTTTATTTATTTGAAAGTGAGTAACTTTTAATTCGTGATATTCTTACAAATATTTTTATATTTATTTTCAAAAATTACTTATAAGTTAAATTTAACAAATCAACTTAAAGTTAAAATTAACAATTTTATATTTTAATAAGCCAAATTAACAATTATATATTTTAATTAGCCATAGTATAAATTTCTTATTATCTAGTTTTTATAATATGGTAGAACTATAATCTATGTTTAATGTTTACAAAAAAAAGTTCAAAAGATATATAATACCCTTTTCCATAATTTCACGTTTGTATTAGTTTTGATAAGCTCGTTGTTTCCAAACACTCAACAAGATTATCAAAAAGAATCATCTATTTCAGGCAGCTACTTATTTCAGCTAGTATATTAGCTCCAACTACAATAAGCTCCAGCTTCACCTACAATAAGCTCGTGGTTCCCAAACAAACCCTTAACCCCGTTTGAATGCAACTCCGGAAACAGAAACGGATTGAAAATGAATCTAGTCCACATTTGTACTTTGTTCATGAAATCATCATGTGGTTTCATGCAAAATGCATTTGCTTCCCCCCATTTTGTTACCCTATAGGGTATCAAAACTAATCAAATTCTACTACAATTACTTCAAACCACAAGAAATGATTTTCAAAAACTTCATAAACATGGACATACGTATGAACTAGATACGTTTCCGTTTCCGGAGTTCATACCAAACGGACTTTAATAGCTTTCAGTTTTCCATCAACCCCCTTCTTCTTTTTTTTACGTATGTGTCTTCACTCTTTTAGTGCATTACCACAGTTAAATGTAAGACCTAAATTACTCCTATTTAACTGACTAGATAGAAGGCTTCTCCTTCCTTCATCCATGAGACCATGTGCAACAGGTAGCCTCGGAGCTACTAATTTTTTCATGCCACATCAGCAAGATTCCTGCCACGTCAGCTTAGTAGTCTCATTTCAACTTTTACTTATTTTCACCTACAACAGAGAGTCCCGGGCTACTAATTTTAACTTTTTTTTTTCTATTTATTTTTAATAATTAATGATTTGTATATTTATAAATCATTTTATTATTAAAAAAATATTACTAATACTATTATAAATAAATATTAGACATAAAAATTAAAATATAAATATTTTTTAAAATTAATATAATTAAAAATAAACATGACAAACAACTTGATAAAAAGAAACACAATTTAAATAGCAAATAACATAACAAAAATTACATGCTAAAAAACATCAAACAACAACAATATATAAAACAACGATAACGGAAAAAACATAATTTAAATAATAAACTACTCAATAATAATGCAACTACAAATGTTTATTGATTACCACCGGAGTTTCCAAATTTTTGCCATATATGATCAACTAAGTCCGCTTTCAATTTGCGATGAATACTCGTGTCGCGGAGTGCACTCCTATTTTGTATAAATTGGGCCATTTCAAATGGAAGATCCGAGGCGATTGGCTCATTAACAACAACTTGATCGAATTGGGATGGATCATAGTATAGTTCATAGGTATCACGTTCATCTTCAACGATCATATTGTGCAAGATGATGCATGTCCTCATTATTTTTCCGATCAAGTTAATGTCCCAAGCAAGCGCAGGATGACGTATAATTGCAAAATGAGCTTGCAAGACACCGAAAGCTCGCTCCACGTCTTTACGGCATGACTTTTGTCGTTGGGAAAACAATGTATCTTTCGCACCAAATGGGTGTCGAATTGACGGGACAAAGGTAGCCCATGCGAGATAAATGTCATCGGCGAGGTAATACGTCTTGTTGTAATGATTACCATTTACTACAAAATCTGTTGTGGGTGCTCGACCATGCAAAACATCATCAAACACAGGAGAACGGTCGAGAATGTTAATATCATTACACGTACCTGGAGTTCCAAAAAATGCATGCCATATCCATAAATCGTAAGATGCAACAGCTTCTAGGACAACGGTTGGCTTTTTATCACCCGTGGCATATTGACCTTGCCAAGCAGTCGGGCAGTTTTTCCATTTCCGATGCATGCAATCTATGCTACCGATCATTCCAGGCCAACCTCGTTGCTCTCCTACGTATAATAGGCGTTGCATGTCTGTGGCATTTGGCCTACGTAAGTACTCCTCCCCGAATAAATTGATAACTCCATCAACAAAGTGTGATAAACAAGATCTTGCCGTGGACGCCCCAATGCGAACATACTCATCATCGGCATCGGCACTCACTCCATACGCTAGCATACGTATGGCTGCGGTGCATTTTTGCAGCGGGCTTAGGCCTAGCCTACCAGTGGCATCCGGAAGTTGGCGAAAGAATGGAAAAGATTGGGACAAAGCATTGACAACACGAATAAATACGTGTCGCCTCATTCGGAATCTTCGGCGAAACATCCTATCATTGTAGGTCGGCGTTGAAGAGAAATAATCTTCGAACAATCGAGCATGCCCACCTTCACGATCTCTCTCTATGTATGTCCGGCTTCGACGTTGCCGTGAACTTCCAGCATTTTCTTGGACCAATTTCATCCGAAGCTCAACAATTTTTTCATTGATTAGTCTATTGATGTTCATATCGGTTTCCGATTGTGGAGGAGAATGAGGTGTAGGGACAAGGTCTGTTGAATAACAACTAGAAGAGTTGGATGAAGAAGGAGAACTGTAATTGAAAGGTCTTTTAGACATTGTGAAGTTAGAGGAATGGAAGTGGAAATGTGTAGTAGATATGTGAAGCTCACTCTAGGTTTTATAGAAAATTTTGGGTAAATTTCAAGATTAATTTGAGAGGGAAAGTTGAATTCAAATTCAGATCTGAAATTTAAATACATTGAATCCGTGATTGAGTTGTCATATCATGCTCGATTATTGTGTTTCTTAGATTCGAAATTTAAATGCAATGTCAGATGTCATTTAATGTGTATAGTGGACCTGAGTTGTCATTTCATGCTCGATTATTGTGTTTCTTTGATTCAAAATTTAAATGCAAAGTCATATGTCATTTATTGTGTATAGTGGACCCGTGATTGAGTTGTCATTTCATGCTCGATTATTGTGTTTATTAGATTTAAAATTTAAATGCAATGTCAGATGTCATTTATTGTGTATAATGGACCCGTGACCGAGTTATCATTTCATGCTCGTTTGTATTTCATTTCAATCTTATGTTATAAGTTACGTGTATGTTGAAGTTGATTTCTCATTGTAAGTCTATAATCTATTTAATGTTGTTAATGTATCACTTGAAGCTATTTTTTTTTGTTTAAATTGGATTTTTATTTGTAAGATAATGTCTCATTTTATGTCTAAGATCTATTTTAACTTGTATTTTTTTAAACTTTAATATAAAAAAATGCATATATAAATAAATATCATATCATAATGATAAAAGTAACTCCTTATCTAACAAAGATTTAAAAACGCTAAATATTCAATACGTAAAGTCCTATATACGTTACAAGAGGTGAATTTTTTTTTTTATCGAAATATATGCAAAGTGGGTGTCATTGGATAGATAAAATTAAATCCTATTCAAAAATAATTTTTTTAAATTAAGGGTCTGTTTGATATTGTATCATTGGGATTCAATTAGATTCTTTTCTACGGGATTGTTGGAGATATAACTTTTTGATCTGTTTGGTATGAGATAGATATACAAGATTGTATTCTTCATTTAGATTCTTTTTGCAACAAAATCTAAAAAAAAACAATCTTGAAAAATAAAGATTCTAGGGAATTGTAGAGATTGTTTAATTTCCATGTCTTTCATACCCTAACAATCTATCTCAATAAACCTATACCAAACACCCAAAAAAACAAAATTTATCAATCCCTAATAATTTCCATCTACAAGAATTCCCAACAATCTCCATCCCCAATAATCTAAAAAAAGAATTTCCAAAATCACAATCTGATACCAAATCGGACCTAAGTCATTTGGTTCCTTGGATGTGTGAGACAAAACGACATTGAATATTATAGCAAGTGGACAAGGGTAAGCATCATATATTCTTTGACTAACTATATACATAATCCCAACCCCCCATAATTAATATAGAATACACTTTACATTAGTAATGCTTATGACACGTTATTAATAAGATGGTTTAAAATTAATAATTCACAAGCCACATGAAATTGTTGTGCGCCTAAACTCCTGCTCTAGGAGACCTTGATTGAGGAGCTATAGTCTTAATTAATTATCTCTTAAATAATTGATAATTTAAGTTTAATTAAATTCTTTTTTCTAAATAATCTCCAAAATAATATATCTTCAAATAATACCCTAATAATCTCAAATAATGTTGACGTCGAACAGATCTTGATATTAAGAGATACTAGACATTTTCTAACATTAGCGGATTAATTTAATATGGGAAACGTCTCTTTTCAACAAGGCCGTGAAATACCATATGTATTGCTTTTTTTTTTTTTTTTCTTGTATACTTTATATAAGGTTTTTTTTTTCGCTAAAGTTATTAACATATGGAGATAGGTTAGAAAAACCTTATATATAAATAGTATGTGACAATAGATGTTTAATTATTACGTACACTTGAATCAAACCTGATGAGAACTGGGTCAGGATGAGGATAAACATTGTCCGACTATTTGAATAGATCATTTTCATTACTAATCCTTCAAAAACCCCCCCTTCATGAATGAATTCAGTTTTGAATTGCAGCAGAAAATTCAACGCAGCTTCTAATTGTATAGTTCATAATAGTACTGACTTAAATATATTTAGTGCCCGTTTGATTGGATGGTGGAATGAAAACGGAATGAAATCGGTTAAGTGGAAGGAACGAAAATAAAAATGATTAACAAACACAATTTTTAATTCTGAATCATTTCGTTACCGAGAATGATTCCTAGCGATACCAAACGAGCCCTTAATCTCTTAAATGAATCCTTATACTTGATTTTACAAAACTACAACTACATCGATGTCTAAATCCAAGAACAAGAACCAACTAGAATTTGTTAAAAAGGAAAGCCTGAAATTTAATGTTTGTTAAAACAATGCTCAATCGCAACAACCGGATAAGAGCTCTTTGATTTATCAAAATTTTAGACTAACCCGAGAAGGTTTTTTCTCCTCTTTCTTTAGCCTCCTAGATAGTTAGTAATCTTCAAATATCGCAACCAATTGGACCTGCACACACAAACGTGTTTTGTAAGAATGGGAAGATAGCAAAACGTGCTATTACTAGACAAAAAGAATGTGTACGTCCTTTTTCATCATCCCATGTTAAAGTCTTGCTAATTAGACTGTCAACCATGGGTGTAAGACATAGAGTTTGTTTGTGAGGTTACTAGTCCTAACTAGACAAATGCAAGTCTCAAAAGTAATGAACCAGAAGTTCATACAGTATGAACCTAGAATGTTTAACAAAAGATCAAAATCAACCCCAAATAAAATTTGAAAGCACATATCCTTTAAACATATGTAATGCAAAGCTCTAGTAAGAGGATTTAGCATGTATTGCTAAAGTGGTGTTTGTTGAGTGTTTATTAATTATAACTTGACTAGGACGACATTACATTTTATTAGACCCAAGTGTATGTATAACGGGTCGTAGCATCATTGTTCATTCTCTGCCTAGGGTTTGGGAGGATCCTACTATTAAGCCTGATAGAAACGGGGGCAATCTAGATCGAGGAGAAACTTCAACTACTCCTTCTTGGTCGTTCTAGACGGATCAAACGATATAATATGGTTGATGGGGCTTTAGAAATGAATGTGGAAGTGTACGGTCGATCCGATCTAGGTTGATCGAATCATCCACGAAGTGGAGCGGAATAGTTGATTCTTCAAAAGGATCCTCGAGTATGAATTCTTGGATCAAAGACTAGATTCAAGATATATATATATATATATATATATATATATATATATATATATATATATATATATATATATATATATATATATATTTGAGGAGGGGGAAGAAGAGTGATCCCTAAACCAAGTAGGAGGATTTCTCTTGGCTATACTTGGATTCAAATTAGACATGTTTTACAATGAATGCCAAACATCTCTTATATAGAGGATGAGGTCATAACGAAAGGTCATAAATGAAAGGTCTAAAACTATGGTTCAATAGCATACGCCTAAAGGACGACCAATAAAAATGCTTAGAAAAGAATATTTCACAAGAATATTTCTTCTATTATTACATAATTAATAAAGAAAAATAACTAAGGAAAATACTTAAAATGACAAGTTTCATGTCATGGCTAGACATATGCCGCTTGCGGGGTCCTCTTAGCCCGATAGACGAATGACCTCGTCATCCGAGTGCATATCATTTACCGGCGACACCATCCACATGTACTATAAGTTTGAGCCGCCTGATAATCTCAGAATTTAGAGTATTACAAATGTACGCTACTTGTTTTGATTATAATCTAGTATTGGCACATCAAGTAGATGCAAGAAACGCGAGAGATGATGACCCGATTTTTTGTTAGGTTGACGTCTTAATTTAGAATAGCTTCACGTTATATCCATAAGCTAAGATAATGAGATTTCGGTTATGGTTAAAAGTTCATATTTTCATCGATCAAAGTTTGTTTTTTTTTAATGAGATTTCAAGCCTAAATTTATAAATTTATTAAATTATAAGGGACTAATACATTGATTCTAGTACGCAATTACGGAACTCTCGGTGTAACATGAATCAATTTTTTTATTTTAGTTTATTTTTTTTAAAGTACACTTTTTTTATTTAAAATTTATGTTAGGTTAGATCAAATTATATTTTATTAATTATTCATACATTTTTTTTTCAAAATTTTTATAAGTTCAAATGTTTAAACTAAATTAAAGAGTACTCTAAACTAATATTCTAAAACATTTGAAATTTTTTTCCTTTTAGCTTTTTTCCTGTTCGTTATGGAAAATTTTTCTTTCAAAGTTTGTACATTTTGTTCAAATTATTTGTTATATTAGTTAAGATTTTATTATACTAATAGTTCATAAATTTTTAAAATAATACATGCACAAATAGTATAAAATGTTTTAATTAATAAAAAAGTATAAAAATTTTGAACTAATAAATATTATAATAAACGAATTCTAATAACCATAACTATAAAATTTTGAAATTTTATAATATTAGTTTAAAATTTGAGTATTATTAGTTCGAATATTGTGTTTAGTTCGTTCAAACACTGTGTTTTATTAATTCAGACATGTACAAGAAAAAAAGTGCACGAAAGATAACTAATAAATTAACAAAATGATGCATGGATTAACTATTATATATATTAGATCTCATAGTATATAAAATTTAAATGAATTAGAATTAAAATTATGAACTAAAATACTAATTGTTATATTTTTTCATGAACATTACAAAAATGACACCATATCGGGTTTTTTAGACACGAGAAAAATGAATTGCAATTTTTTCACAAAGAGATATGATTGTGACGAGTTGGAATATGATGGACCGGTTTATGAGGGATGGAAGACAAAAGTGGCGACGTCATGGAGATCTTCCACAAGCCAGTTAACCAATAAATATGACATGCTTTGCGAATATTGACCAAGGACAAAATATTCCAGCAACAAAAACAGAATAAATTAATTGAAAGAGTTGGCCTTTGGTTTCTCGAAGCAACACAAGTATTATGAGGGGCTGCGTCCTCTCCCGTGGGAGTGGGAGTGGGAGAAGTCGCGCCTCACTGGCTCGCTGTACGCGGCGACGCCATAGCCCTATCAATTTATTTTTCATATTTTGAAAATTCAGACACCCATAGTATTCAACATTTTTATCTTCTCAGTTCTAATGATTCATGAATATGTTATATATGCTGAAACTGAATCAAATTTGTGTACGTTCTTTGTAAGTTATTCTGCAACGGTAACCTACCTTCAATTATTATATAATATACTCCATTTGTGAATTTGTGATTGCCATGCATGTACTCTAACTTTGTTTAAGGCTATATTATTATGGTTAAATGTCAACTTTTAGTTTATTACTTTTTAATGCCTAGTAAGACAAAAAATTCTAATAATTTAAGAAACTACGTGTTTGCTACAGCCTACACGTGTTGATTGTGACTTAGGTTTGCTTTTTTGAAAAGTGATGATTTCCTTGGGTCTAACAATCTTTACCGCAAATAGGTTACATCTGGGTGAAAATGAAATGCATAATTTAATATTTGCTACTAGTTTGCGTGTATATTTTTCACATAAAGGATTGACTAATTTCTGGTATATACTGGGTCTAACAATCTTTACCGCAATGGTCGTGCATGAATGCGTATGCGATATGTGTAGATATCGTAAAGTGATTGGTTACGGATTAAAAAAAAAGCTTTTTTTTTTGTAGTAGATATAAACAACGTTAAAAGAACTGAAGCAAGTAAATTAATCAGTAGATGACAATAATGATAAAAGTACGGTATCCTTTCTATAATTACATAATATTGGATCCAAGAATCAAATCTCTCTGAATTAATTTAATTTAGAATCATGAAAACAGTACAAAAACAAGTACATTATCATGGTATTGTCAAATGATTTAAGTAATGGCTAAAAACAAAAAGCAAATGCAAAGTAGTGACAGCTGTACCCTGGCCCTACACTCCTAAAAAATTCAAAACAGATGAATGGCATAACGAGTCATCATCTGATAAGGGAATTAGTTAAGTGTCAAATAATAATTACATTTACGCAAATCAAATGGACAAACACAAAAAAAAAAAAAAAAAAAAAAAAATTCCCTGAATAAACACTCATCTCTTATGGGCCTTCTAAATCTTCGATACATGCCCAAAACCATAGCCTCCACTAACTTTGTGTAAGCCTTGAATAAACACTCATCTCCATGTACAAAAGCTTCTAGTACCTGAAAATTAATCCAAGTTTTTACACAAGATTCATTTTCTATTTACTTTTGCAGTGTAGTAATTAGGAGTTAAGAGAGTAATTACTTACCACAGGGAGCTCCTTGCAGAAAATGAAGTATCTTAGCTTTGCACATAAATCTAATAGAAAATGGCCACCACTTATGTGACAGTGAACATGTAAAGACATCTTCCCTTTAACTTTCAGCTCAATATCAATTTGCAGCTTAATCTCATATTGGCCACAAGCACCTGAGAGCAAAAAGATGAATCTTCTTTGTCCTCAGAAGATTGGAAGCACTGACCACGTGAATCATCAAGAGCAAAAGGACATAAACATTTTCCTCCCTCATCAATCCATGCCATAGGATGTTCTAAGCCAGATATCAAATTCAAGTGAACCATGTGCAGAAATCAAGCAACAGATGGTAACCGTTGAGATTCACTTCAACAACTCCTCTCTTCAGTTCAAAATCCTTCTTAGCAAAGCCAATAATTTCAGAGGGAAAATCAACCCATTCGTCACTCATATAACACATCAATCCAAAAGTACAACCACATAAAAGCTCAAACGCAAAAGAGTTAACTGCAAAAGTTCTGATGTAACCCATCTTGTAGATCAATGAAGCTATTATATCTCGCTTCATCGAAAGTAACTCCTCTAAGAACACCACAAACAACATATGTCTGGATTAATGAGGAAACAAGAATAACTCATAGATCTAGAGCGAATGTTGGCCGCAGTGTACTGGGGGTATTCTTCAAAAACACAAAGGGCTTGAGCAAGACCCTCAAGGCAAAGTAGGTCATATCTATAGTAAATCATATCACAAAATTTCTAAGAAATTGACCATATTAAACTCAACTTCTATCTCAGCAACAATTCTTTATTATTCCAGAGCAAAATCTGTACCTACTTAAATGTAGGAACAATAATGTATACTGCAAGTACAAGTAAGCAAATAAAATTAGTTCTACCTATTTGCAGGAGTCTCAATTTTGTAAATGATCTCCTCCCTTCAGTGGATTCTTCATCATCCAGATCCTTTTATTTTCGAGTAATTGTCTTCTTTGTTGTCTAGTTTAAAGATCATATCATAAAGATATCAAGTTAAAGCAAATCATGATAACAAACACAATTAGATTGAAATCAGGTATATTCATTACTCCCAGACATTACTCCTTCCTTCCACACCAAGAAACAGCCAAAAGTAGTTTAAATTTGAAAATAACCCATGAAAGGATTTTTAAATCTGAAGAGTATAAATAATACTCAACACCTAAGAACTAAGCATTCCGTAAATATATCCACAATACAAGAAAACATTATACCCTTCATATTTCTGCCAACAATGGAAGATAGATATATGAGAACTAAGCATATGCAAGTTTCTATAATTCTCAATTCTAAAACTCATAGCTATAAATGCATTGGTAACCTCAGTTTAATAATTTCAACCAAAATCACCATTACCATATGTAGCTGTCACTTAGACTTATACATTAAAATAAACTTCATTTCATGCTCAACGAAGCTTCATAATGTACATAGAAGAAGGATAATAACATGTGGCGACAGATACCTCTGACGGCCGGAGACACAATTTACAGTCAGATCTGGATTTGCATATGGACATCCAACACAAAAAACTTACTTTTCAGTTCTAGAAGAGCTAAATATATAGCAGTTTTTTTTTTCTTTAGACAAATTTATACTTTTGGTAAAATAAATCACAACCGAAAACCAAATGATTCTAAAATGCGAGTTCAACATATTATTGATCGACTCCACTACTCATACATGTACCACGGGCTGAGAAATTACACACGCACGCGCGGCTCTCCTAGTAACATGAAAGTAGCTGCTTTAAAAAAAAATGGCATTGTGAATAACATTCATTTATCTACACTTTCTCATGGCATAAACCAAATGAAAATGACCAAATGCAGCATTTTCAATCTCCACTGTTGATTACTAATTAGAAAAATAACAATCCCTCCTTTAGAAACATTGATACTAATTGTGAATAAGTTAAACGATACATGAGTGAGGGAACATACCATCATTACCAAAGACTACCAAACCCAATTTTGTTTGAAGCAAATCCCAGCTATGAAGCAACATGGTTGTAATCAAGAGATGGCTCCTTAGGCTGTTAGTCAGCTGAAAGAAATACAAAGTCAAATATCACAAGAAAAACATGTGAAATAAGATTGGTAATGGCAATATGAATAGGTTACTTTATGCGACGACACAGGAAATACCAACCTAGAATAGATGACAAAATGAAATTTCTATGCTTTCCACTCCAAGAATATATAATAATTGACTCACACTTAAATGCAGGGAGGCTGAGTGAGTATATGGCATGGAGTAGGGATTTTGATTTTTGAGTTAGCTTTACATGTTGACCGAGAATAGCAAGCTGATCAATTACTAAAGGTCTATAAACATCTCCGGCAATAAGCATGCAACTCATTCCATGTGGTTGACTCCGGATGGCGGCTTTGGTTAAGTGTTTTGGCTATGGAGAATATACAAAAAGAAGTGATATTAGCAATTGCCAGCTTCTTAAGATAGAGAGCCAACTTTGCACAGACAGTTGTCTTGCCAACACCTTGGAGGCCAACCAATAGTATTATTGTTTGAAGAACAAGCTAAGAGACCTTGTAACTCCTTTGTAGATAAAAGCACCTCAAGAGAACCCACTGCTGTTCCTGTTAAGAAAGGAAAAAAACAAAGTTCATGGTAAGCTAAAGATCTTTTTTTTAATCTTGATTATGTACTAATAGGATGTTAATGAAGAGGTATACCTTCGCAACAAATTCTTGGTGGGACATGTTCTTCATTTCTTCAAGCTGGTCTTTGTAATTCTCTAGTTGAAAATTTCAAAAACAGAAATCATGAGCATTTCAACTACAAACCGAAGGATCATCATCCATGTACAAGACAGAAAATAAATGTAGCCTAGTCAATCAGAGTATCTGCCAATTGAAAATTATTCAATGACAAATAATCGAAATCAAAAGATACCACTTGTAGTTGTAGGTTCCTTGGCAAAGATAAAATGATTAAGAGGCAAGCAAGTCGTACAAAAATCCATCTACACAAAGAGTTGGACCAGTACCTCCAAAATCAAGTATTGGGTCCTCTTTGCGCATATGCTCGAATTCTTCATCAGCATTTACAATGTGTGCTTGGATGTCATCTATGGTAATCCTGAATCTAGATCAAAATATACAAGGCAAAGACAATTTAAATATTCAATAGCTAATAAAATTTTAGAAGACGCGCCTGTAGAAAAAAAAAACAGACTAACCTCCATGGAAAGCACTAATCACATTAGTTCTCGATATTCCTGCAAATCACATGAAGTTTAAGAAAAACACATGAACCCACCAAACTCGTCCAAAATGGGAAATCAATTCAACTGATGATAAGCATCTAGAACCAAATCAATTCAATGAAGTATACCCAAAATCAAAGAACAAAAACCATAACTACCCACCCAAGAAAGGAATTCAAAACTAGAGAAAAATGGCAGCGAACACAGAAACCATATAGCCATGAGATTGAACTTGATAAACATAATAGATCCACGTCAGATATATAGCACGTTCGAAAGTTAGAGCCGGTAGCCGCTAGCCAAAAGTCCACTAAATCTTGTGTAGGAGGTCCCTCCCACCATTGATCCGAAGGGTTCTTAGACACCCCAAAGGCCTCCTGTAACTGAGAGAGGTTGACTGTGTACTTCCTCTTGTTGAATTTAAAAGTGAGGCCGACACAGGCGTGGTCCTCTAACTCCGTGGTAAATGTAGCCACGAACTGTCTGGTCAGTTCGGGGTACGTTTTGGCACTCCTTTCAAGTAAATCCCCGATCCCAGCATGGTCGAGGAAAGATTTCATGCTTTCCAACATGCCCAATTGTTCCAAAGTCGGAATGTGCAAAAACCGAGTGGCAAAGACTTGCCGGTTTTGCACAATCTCATATCGAGCTTTCTCCCTATCAGTCATCTTATATTTTCGTGTGGCATCCATTCTAATCACAATTCCAATTAAAAGAATTAGAATTTCACAAAGAAAAGGGAGTAGACGACCTTCTGTTTTTATCCGCAGGGGCGGTGGAGCTGAGCCACGGGGGCGGAGCGAGGGTGGCGCAGGAGCGGCGAGAACGAGGCGGCGCAGGGAAGGTGTGGCTGGGTGGCGCTGGGGCGTGAGAGTGAGGGAGAGTGAGGGAGAGTGAGGGTGTTGAGAGAGGGAAATGTGAGGAGGAGTGAGAAAAGTGAGTGGGTTAGGGATTTAAAATCCCGATCCTATTTTTTTTCTTTTCTGGGTTTTACCGCAGGGACGGTGACTTGTCACCGCGGGGGCGGTGACAAGGGAAGTGGAGACGCAAGCCCAGCGCTTGGTGCGGCGCTGGGAGCGCTCGTTCAAGGAAAAACCGCGGGAGCGGGGGTTTGTCACCGCGGGGGCGGTGACAGCGTGGTGCTTTCGTTGGCAAGGCCGCTGGGGGCGGGCTTGGAGCGCTGGTTCACCGCGGGGGCGGTTTCCTTGACAGAACGTCAGAACCTCCTCTTCTCTTATTTTCTCGGGTTGCCTCCCGAGCAGCGCCTTTGTTTTACGTCGTTGGCTCGACGTAAGGCCTCTGATCATGCCTCAATGACCTCTCCCGGATCAATTGCTTGATATGGAGAGCTCGTTCCTTCGTTTCCGTTCATGATGCGAGCGTTTCTCTTCTCTCCAAAATCTTCTTTGCTCGTCTCAGTTGGAGGATTTCGCATTCCGTGCTGAGCCTCCTGCAAGATGGGAACAACAAGCTCGTGGCTTGGGTTTAGTAGAGTGGGCCCAATGGCCAATTTATCTTTTCCGTTTGTTTTGTTGTAGTCATCTTGCAAATCCACTTTTAAAGCCATCTTCTCATGCTTTTCCTTATAATTAGCATTGTCATTATAGGAAGAATTTTCTATTGGCATATCATGAATGGAACACAAAGAAGGAGTACTAATGGGTTGTTCAAGAGATGCAAATAAATTGAATTCAATAACCTCATCATTAAACTCCATTGTAAGTTTTCCATCAACATAGTCAATTTTTGTTTTAGCCGTAATTAGAAAAGGTCTTCCTAACATGATGGTGTGCATGCTATTTTCCATATCAATAACAAAGAAATCAGCCGGGAAGATTAACTTATCAATTTTTATAAGGACATCTTCAATTATGCCCTTAGGGTGGATATTAGATCCGTCAGCTAGTTGTACTATGGTCCGTGTTTCATGCAAAGATCCTAAGCCTAAAGATTTATAAATGGAATAAGGCAGGACATTTATAGAAGCACCCAAATCAAGCATAGCTTTGTCAAAGCGAGTATCGCCTATGATACAAGGAACACTTACCATACCCGGATCGCTACGTTTTTCCGGCATTTGGGTTTGGAAAACGGCGGACACGTGCTCCCTCTCACTCCCCTTCTGTTTTCCCTTCATCTTTTGCTTCGTCTTGATGGTACAAAGTTCCTTCAAGAATCGAGCATACTTAGGCACACTTTTCACGAGTTTAAGGAGAGGAATATTGACCTCACACTTTGAGAAGGTCTCAAAGAGTTCTTTGTCCTCTATCACCCTTCTCTCCTTGAGGGCCTCGGGGAAGGGTGCTGGTGGTTTTTCAGCATAGAGGGGTGGGAAGTTTGGACGGACGTAAGGATCCTCCTCCACAGAACTTTCTGTGCTGTTGGCCGCAGGGGCGGTGGGGCTGAGCCGCGGGGGCGGGTCATCCAGCCGCAGGGGCGGTGCATTCAGCCGCGGGGGCGGGTTACCAACAGAAGGTTGGTTAGCCGTCCCTAGTTCCTCATTCCTCTCGATGATCTTCCCACTCCTGAGGGTAATGGCACATAAGCTCTCCTTGGGGTTCACAACAGTCTGAGAAGGTAGATTCCCCGAGGTTCGGGCTTCGATCCTCGTAATTGCCTCCGCCATTTGCCCCACTTGCTTCTCAAGATTCTTGATGCTTGACTCCGTGGTTTGGACATGAGTAGCAAAATGTTTAGTTAAAACTTGTAGCATACTTTCAGTGGATGGGGACATACCTTGGCGGGGCTGCTGTTGTTGTCGGTTTTGTTGGTCCCTCCATTGCGAGTTTTGATCACGCCAACCCGACATGTAATTTTGAGCATATGGGTTGTCCCGTTGGCGTTGCTGCTGTTGTCCATATCCTATGGCGTTCACCTCAGCCGCGGAGTCATCTTGGACTTGTGGGCACAAGTCCGTGGGGTGGAAAGGATCCGCACATACTCCACAAGCCTTGAGTTGTTGTGGAGTCCCCATCAAGGTAAGCCTTTTCACCATTTCCTTTAGCTCGACAATCTCCGTGGATATCTCAGGTTGGCCGGGGTGTATAGCATGTACCCCTTTTTTGGTAGAAGTCCTACCAAAGTTTCTTGTTCCCTCCGCCAATTCCTGAATTTTGTCCAAAGCTAGCTCGGGGGTGGAGTTTAGAATGTTTCCTCCACAAGCGGCGTCCACGATCCTCCTCTCATTGTCTAGTAAGCCATTGTACAAGTACAAGACTAGATCTTGGGTAGAATACCCATGGAAAGGACAGCTGGATCTCAATCTTGCGAAGCGTTCGAAGTACTCATAAAGAGTTTCGTCCGCCTCTTGCTCGATGTTGCTTATCGTCTTCTTCAAGCTATTGGCCTTCTTTGCGGGGAAGTACTTCTCCAAAAAGGCCTTGTGGAGGTTGTCCCATGAATCGATACTACCGGATGGAAGGTGATAGTACCAATCCTCCGCCGCATCCTTGAGGGTAAAGCCGAAAGCACGCATCTTGATTTGCTCTTCGGTCACGTTTGCCGGCTTCATGCTCATGCAAACGGTGTGGAATTTGCCAAGATGCTTTATTGGATCTTCCCCACTTAGTCCATGGAAGGATGGGAGTAAGTGGATCAAGCCCGGCTTGAGCTCGAAGTTGACCCCTTCTCCAATTGCCGGTATGGTTACCGCAAGAGGGTGTTGAGTCAAATCTGGCTGCGTGAGTTGTCGGAGTGTTCGGTTCGCCATTTCTTCTTCGTTCCGACGTTGCCTTCTTTGCCGATTGTAGGTTCTCTCGATTTCTGGATCAAAAGAGGCAAATTCAAAGTTAGTAGCACGGGTTTGAACCATAAAAATGGTCCAAACCAAAAATCAATAATCAAAAGTACAATAAAAACTTAAATAAAACTCCCCGGCAACGGCGCCAAATTTGACAAGGCTTATTTCCTAAGGTCGTTATTATAAGCTTATCAAGTTAAATCCGAACTTAATACTAACCAATGTATAGTGATTAAGTAAGGGTCGAACCCAAGGGAGTTGAACAAGTTTCTATTCAATTTTAGTTATTGATTTGGTAACAAAGGGGGGGGGGGGGGGAATTCGGATTGTTTAAAACAAGACAAAGACAATTATAATGTTGGTGAAAACAAGATTGATTTAAGAACTACACTAGGTAGGATCTTAGCATACATATAAATTGGTTGGTTCTTTTTAGAAATATTCAATATTTGTTCTCATCTTGATCGTATTTATGCATTAAGCCAACCGGCATTAACACAACTTAACTAGTTTATTAATCCGTAAACCTACAAGATTAAACCACTAATTAGCATTCTACCAAAGATAAAGAGATACATAAAAGATAAACAACCCGTTAATCTTATTATGTAGTTAAATTTCTTTCCCTTAAATAATCACAACCAGCTTTTACCTAAGGGTTTGCTACTAGATTAAGGACCCGAACCCGGAATCAATTAATCCTAGCCTTTTGCATGCAATTATACAACTTAGGTGATCAAACTAAGTAGAAAATAAACATGCAAATTAAGTTAAATACAAGGAATATAACACAAAATATATTGAATAAAACTTCTATTTAAAAAGAACTTACAACCACTTTATAATGCAGCTTCAATCCACCCAATGTAGCCAAGGGAGTTTAGAAACTCATTACAAAGAACACTATGAATATAGAGGTTTTTTTGTGTGGAAAATGAGATCATAATAACCTAAGCCAAGGGCTCTATTTATACTACAAAATGCATTAAAAAGGAGTAAAGAGGTTGTGCTAACAGCCACTATTAAGGGTGAATTAAAGTGGTTGCAAACAGCCACAATAATGTCCTTAAAGTCGTCGAAAACAGCCGAGTAAAAGCCTCTGACGCTAACCCGCACCCGCGGCTAAGGGCGCCGCGGGGGCGGTTTAGGCAAAAACGTTCCAACTTCTTCTTGGCCGCAGGGGCGGCTCGTCATACCCGCGGGGGCGGGTCCTTGAATGCTCTTGAAACGTCTGACTCTTTAACTTCGTAACGCTTCTGGTGATAATCCGCAGGGGCGGCCCAGAGTCACCGCGGGGCGGGGACACTGGATCTTCGGCTTCACAAGGCCGCTGGCATGGCCGCAGGCAAGGGCGCTGGGGCGCCGTCTTCGCTTCGTCAGGCTGGGTCACCGCAGGGGCGGACAGGGTTGGCCGCGGGGGCGGTGACATGTCTCTTCATGGCCGCGGGCGAAGACGCTGGTTGCGGCTCTCGGTGGTGGTCTTCATGGTTGTCACCGCAGGGGCGGACTGGAGAGTCCGCGGGGGCGGTGACAGGCTTGTCTTGGCCGCGGGCGTTGACGCAGGCAGCGGCACTCATCTGTGTTGTCACCGCGGGGGCGGACAGAGGATGCCGCGGGGGCGGTGTGCACCAGAATCTGAACTTCGATGATTTTCTTCAACTCCTAAGTATTGCTAATACCTTCTTTTGCTTCAATTTGAATCTTTTATCTGGATCACAGTATTAGCAATATAAACTGACTCAAAAACATAAAAACGACTCTAAAAGCTACCTAAAATGATAGTGATTCCATCACCTATCAACAGGTGTCCGGCCCACTGAGCCATACTGGCATGCCCGTAGAGAACCTCTAGACTCCCAGCGGGATGAATGGACAAGTTGTCACGGCCCTACAATGGGCAGTCAATAGACCATAGGTCGGTAATACAATATATCATACGGGCTATAAAGCATAACATCCACCACTCAGGCACACATCCAATATATGGAGGGCAGTTAAGTAAGTCCTATGGACTTACCTCAACCTCGGGAGTCACAGACTCAGAATACTCGGCTCCTCTCTGGAGATCAACTCAACCTAAACAAGGTATAACGCATACATCATATACATATCCATACAAGGGGTCACACCTAGACCCAAGGGATCCATACGGATCATATTCCAACTCGTAATCCTCAAGGCCGTAACCGGCATAACAGTTCCGTACTCAACTCATTCTAACCTCAACTCGCACCTAGCAAGCTACTAACACTCATACTAGGAAGGAAAAATGATCTACCTAGCCTTAGGTAGATCCGGGACAAAACGCACCTGGGGGTCACAACGGACGCAGGGGCGAAAACAGGTGGCCACGGGCGCGGCGGGATGTGGCCGCGGGGGCGGTGACACGGAACGTGGGCGGCCGCTGGCACGCCGATGGCGCAACGCTGGCGCCTGGACAAGTCGACGCGGGGCGGCGACTGCGCAGAGCGTGATTCTGCGTTTCTCCTCGGTCTTTCACGTGATTAATTCCCGTCTTCTCTCATCCAAAGTCAATCCCAAACACATACATACACATACCAGCATCAAAATGTGCCTAGGCAATCATCTAATCCTAAGCTATGAAGGAAAGCAAGAAGGAAAGAAGAGAGGAGAAGAAACCTTACCACACTTGTGGTCTAAGGCTGCAGGGGAGCTCAACTACTACCAAGGCTGGCTTCCAAGCCCAGCATAACCAAAGCCACAGCTTACACAAGCACTACACACACAAAACTCTCACAAAACTCTTCCACAACTCAAGAACAAGATCCAAGGGAGCAAGGGAAGCAAAGAACGTGGAGAGAAGCTGGAGAAGAAGATGAAGAAACCCTTGATCAGCCAAAGGTAAGAAGGAGCAAAGTAAAGGGTAAAGCAAGGGTCAACAAGGTCAAAGAAGACGGTTGCAGCCGCCGGAAACCGCAGGGGCGGTCCAAGCAGCCGCAGGGGCGGCGCCACTCACCGCGGGGGCGGCAAGACCAACCTCGGCCAAAGCTAATCTCGGCCAAGGTCCGGTCTCGGCCCGAAAGACTACGGCTCTTACAATAACATAGGTCGGTGACCATAGTAACACATGTTATAAAGCATATAACACACACACCACTCAAGCATACATCCAATATAAGGATAGTAGCTAAGTAAGTCCTATGGACTTACCTCAACCTCGGAAGTTCCAAACCCAACCGGCTCCTCTCTGGAGATCAACACAACCTAAACAAGGTATGGCAAGATACGTCACACTCATATCTATAACAGGGTCACACCTAGACCCAAGGGATCCCTAAGGATCATATTCCAACTCGTAATCTCAAAGTCGGAACCGGCATAACCGGTACCGTACTCACTCTCGGTCCAACCTCTTACTAATACCTAGCATACTACTAGACCGCTAATACTAGAAAGGAAAGGATCTACCTTACTCAAGGTACTACCGGAACAAGACGCACCTGCGTGAAGGAGAGACGCAGGGGCGGAACACAGGCGACCGTAGGCGCGATGGTACTCAGCCGCGGGGCGGTGACACGGCCCGCTGGCAACACTGGCACACCGCTGGCACGGCGCGGGCGCTGCAGCACAGGTGCCGCGGGGGCGGCGGCTTCTGGCCGCGGGGGCGGCGATAACGCAGGAAGTTATCCCGCGGCTTCTCTTCGGCTCTTCTCGTGATCAAATCACGTCTTCACTCATCCAAAGTTACATAAAAGTATATACATACATAAACCCACATCAATACACACCTATACATGTATCTAAACCTAAGCTAAAGAGATGGAATCAAGGAAAGGAAAGAGAGGAAGCAAGATCACTTACCACCTTGGGAGTTCTAGGTTGAAGGGGGAGACCACACACTTAGCAGCTGGCTTCCAAGCTCAGCATACATCATCCATCCACCACTAACACAAGTTACACTCACAACTCTTACAAAGCCAAAAGAGAACAAGAACAAGATCAAGGAAGGCAAGGGAGCAAGGAAGCAAGCAAGGCATGAGAGCTGGAAAGAAAGATGAAGAAGGAACCCTTGATCAGCTAAGGTAAGGAATAGAAAGAGTAAAGGGTAAAGCACGGGTCAAAGGAGTCAACAAAGTCGGCTGCAGCCGCCGGAAACCGCAAGGGCGGCAGCCAGGACCGCAGGGGCGGCACCAAGTGCCCGCGGGTGCGGCTGGCCGATCTCGGCCCAAAGCCAATCTCGGCTATGGTCCGATCTCGGTCCGAAAGACTACGGCTCTTACATCCCTCCCCCCTAAAAACAAGTTTCGTCCCGAAACTTGTACAAACCCGGGAACTTCTCGGACTCAGTATCGGGGCACACTCTCTCTATCGGAGGTATCACATCTCGTACATAAGGTATCAACCCATATGACACTATACCTCAAAAGATCACACTACTATCCGGGGAGTAGAGGGACATCTCTAGCCAAACCATCATCGGGGCATGGAGAAGACATTTCCATCCAAACTATGTCCATCAAAATAGCATGGAGGTGGGAGCCATCTCCCGCTATCCCTAACAGTCGTATCACAATAGCATGGAGGTAAGAACCATCTCCCGCTATACCTAACAGTCGTACTAGCACAACAGGATCTAGTAAGATTATAAACACATCATAGCTAGCACGAAAATAAGCATAGCATAACATATAAGCACATAAGCACATATGCACATAATCATATCGCTCCTCAGGCTAGTCCTAAGACCTACTCCTGGATCCTATAGGTATATCTATCCCCGCCTATAACTCTGGATAGTTCCCCTGGATATTATCCTTAGTCTTTCCCGTAGCCTCATCAGGTTCTCGTCTCAACCACTGTATCCTCAACACAGGAATGTTCTATAAACGCAGACATCTCATGCTTCTGCCTAGGACTGTAATAGAATGCTTGATACAGATGTGGTCCGGCTCAACCACCAAATCATAATAACTTACAGTGTGTCTCGGAGCTGGTATGTAGTCCCTTAGCTGAGACACATGAAACCCAGGATAAATCCTCGAGTCTCAGAGACAGGGCTATTTGTAAGCTGCGCTCTCAATCCGATCCAACAACTCAAACGGTCCAACTCTGAACTCTAGGGCCAGCTACGCTCTCAACTTCCTCTTAATGTCAAAGCATCTAACACCTCGTGTCGGAGACACTCTCAGCCATACTAGGCTCCAATTCTGAACTCTAGAGGTCTACGCCTCCTATCTGTATACGACTTCTGACGGCTCTGCACAGTCAGCAATTATTCTCTAACCAGGGCTACTCGAATCCCATCATCCTGAACCTGATCAGGTGTCAAATCACTGTCACTGCTCTACTCATCTCAGCCTAACGGAGTCCGATATCTCTGTCCATACAGTGCCTCCTAGGGTCATTCGAAAAGATGCATACCAACCATTGTTGAGTGAGAATTCAACTAGTGGAAGATGATCCGTCTCCACACCTGTCCCCCAATCCAACACACAAGCTCGCAACATATCCTCCAACGTCTGAATGGTCTTCTCTGACTGACCATCTATCTGAGGATGAAACGCAGTCGTGAAGTGCAAACTTGTCCCCAGGGCAGTCTGAATCTGCTGCCAGAATCTCGAGGTAAATTGTCCATCTCTGCTTGAGACGATCGTCCTCGGTACCCCATGGAGTCTCACTATCTGTCTAGTGTACTCCTCAGCTAATCTGCTCATCAGCCACATTTCTCGAATAGGAAGGAAACGTGCCGTCTTCGTCAATCTGTCTACGATACCCAATAATATCAATCTTGATTCGGTCTCAGCCCAGTCACAACATCTATGGTGACGTCCTCCCACTTCCTCTGTGGAACAGGAAGTGGGTGGAGCTCACCTCCCGGTCTGTGATGCTCTATCCTGACTTGTTGGCAGGTCGCACACGGTGCCATAATTCCAGCTACATCGGGCTTTAGCCCTACCCACCAGTATGAACGTCTCAAATCTTGGTACATCTGCTCGTACCAGGGTGCACTGACTATGGCGTACAATGCCTCCCGCAAAATCTTCTGGCTCAACTCCGCATCAGCGGTACCCAGACGCGATTGCGGCGTCTCAAAGCTCCATTTGCTTCTAGCAGGAACGGTGGGGCCTCATCCCGAAATATCCCTTCTCGGATCTTCATCAGGAAACTAGATATCCACTCTAATCAAATCAAGTCTCTCTGTCACTGTTACTGAACTTTCAACCTTGTTGTATCAATGTACCTCCCAAGTCTAGCTTGAATGCATCTATGTAACCACAAAATCAACTATACTCTCTGGCCGTGCCAACCCAGGAACGGAAATCAGACATCTCTTCAGCTACTCCAAACTCCGCATACCCTGATCAGACCACACAAATCTGGTAGTCTTCCTCAGCAACATCATCAGTGGATGGGCAATCATAGAAAAGCCCTCCACAAAGCGTCTGTGATAGCCGGCTAGGCCAAGGAAATTACGTACTTCCTTGACGTTCGTCGGTGTCGTCCAAGCTGCTACTGCCTCTATCTTCGCTGGATCCACCTTGATCCCCTCAGCTGATACTATATGACCCAGGAATGCTACCTCTGGCATCCAGAACTCACACTTAGAGAACTTAGCATAAAGCTCTCTATCCCGCAAAACCTGCAATACAATCCTCAGATGTCCTGCATGCTCCTCTCCACTGCGAGAGTATACCAGAATATCATCAATAAAACCACCACAAACTGATCCAGGAAGTCGATGAAGATACTATTCATCAACTCCATAAAGACGGTTGGGGCATACGTGTGAGACCCCTATTCTTTCGGACCGAGATCGGACCATAGCCGAGTTTTGCTTTGGGCCGAGATTGGCTTTTCCGCACCCGCGGGCATGTTGGCCGCCCCTGCGGGTTCCCGCTCCCGCGGCCCTGTGATCCGCCCCTGCGGTTTACGGCGGTTGCAGCCGGTTTTGTTGACTTCTTTGACCCATGCTTTAACCCTTGTCTTTACCCTTTCATACATTTCTGAGCAAGGGTTTCACTTCTTCACTTCACCTTTCCAACTCACCTACGTCCTACTTGCTTCTTCTTCCCTCTCCTTGAGTTTGTGTGTGAGAATCCTTGAGCTTGGATGTGTTTAAGTGTGTGGATGATGATGTTGACGATGTGGGATGCTTTGTTGAGCTCTAGAGTTAGTGGTGTGGTGTGTTGATCCTTTGTGCAGCTTAGGACTCAAGTGTGGTAAGTCCTTTGCTTCTTCCCCTTCTCTTCTTCTTTGATTCCATCTCTTTAGCTTAGGTTTAGATGTATGTTGATCATAGTTTGATGTTGGAACATGTATGTATATGTTTGTATGTGGTTTTGGATGAGTGAAGACGTGATTTGATCACGTGAAGAGCTAAAGAGAAGCCGCGAAGTGTCATTCTGCACTGTCGCCGCCCCCGCGGCTACCGTGCCACAACGTCTGCGTCGTGCCAGCGGCGTACCTGTGCTTGCCTGCGTTCCGTGTCACCGCCCCTGCGGCTTCTACCTGCCGCGCCCGCGGGTGATCTTTTCTGCCCCTGCGTCCTTTGATCATGCAGGTGCGTCTTGTCCCGGGACTACCTATAGTTAGGTAGTTCCTTTCCTTTCTAGTATGAGGGAACTAGTATCATGCTAGGTATCGGTTTATGACGAGTATGATATAAATATGCCGGTTACGGCCTTGAGGTTACGAGTTGAATTTGATCCCTTATGGATCCCTTGGGTCTAGGTGTGACCCTTTGTGTGTGATAGGATTGTGATATATATATGTGTGCCTTGTATAGGCTGTGTTGTCCTCCAGTTGGAGTGGACGTTTCGGGGAATTGTTCGTAGCGAGATACTTCTGAGATTGAGGTAAGTCCATAAGACTTACTTAGCTGCTATCCTTATATTGGATGTATGCTTGAGTGGTGTGTGTTATATGTTTTATAACATGTGTTATTATGGTCACCGGCCTACGTTATATTGACCGCCCATTGTAGTGGCTGTGACAACTTACCTTTCATCCCGTAGTGGAGTCTGGGAAGTTCTCTGTAAGCTAGTTAGTTCTGGTATACGGGAAAGACACCTACCACTCCATATGGTATACGGGAAAGTGCGCTGATACCACTCCAGCTAGCTATTGCACGCAGAGGCGAGGGTTATATACATTCCTCGTGTCACGTATGTTCATATACATTTATTATACGATTGAATGTTGGACTTATTAAAGATAATAAACCGGGTAAATGTGTGATATCATGATGATGTGTAATATTATTGACGTGCGATTGTGCTTTAGCATCTTCTTATATATGTGTATAGTTAGCTAACGGTTTTATACCGTGTTGTAGATCCTTTGCAGGTTAGGAGAGCTGCAGAGTGATCCGGAGGGGTGATCTGCTGAGGGTTCCGTACACGGGGACGATATCGTGGTTGGGATATTTATATTGTACGGATTTATGTTTTGACTTTTGTACTCAGCAATACCTTGTATCACTTTTGATCGGTATATATATACATCAGTTTCATGTTTTGTTTTCATCTATCAGTGCCTTGTTGCTAAGATTTCAGTGAAGTTGTTGTCAGGCTAGGGTCAGGATCCATTGTGAGATCCTAGCCTCAGTAGCACTCCGAGTCCTACGGATTTGGTGGGTGTTACAAAGTTGGTATCAGAAGACAAACAATGGCACTAGTAATCTGCCAATAAAGTTCGAATAGATAAATAAATAGAACCCGAAAGGGGTCTGACTTTTCAAAAGTTTTGGTTTTGAAATGAGTACAAATGTCAGAGTTTCATGCTTATATTAGACGAGTAGAGGAGGCTACCAGAGCTGGTAGGCGTGCCCCAGACTTACAGGCACAGGAGGGACCATCTGAGAGGTCCCACACTATTACTCAGGTACCAGCTGTACAGGTACCNGTAACCTCTTCCACACACCTAAGGTACGCCTTTCTTGTTCTAACTCATCTTATCCCGTCATTGTTAGTGCTAGCTTGAATGAACTTGAACTCGAGAAGTTATTGAAAGAGCTTAAGATGCATAGAAAAGCTTTGGCTACACTATAGATGACCTCATAGGGATTAATCCTTCTATGGCATGCATAGGATCTTGTTAGATGATGGACATAGGCCTTCTAGAGAACCTCAAAGGAGATTGAATCCTAACATGAAAGAGGTAGTTAAGAAGGAGATCCTTAAGTTGCTTGATGCGGGAATTATATTCCCCATCTCGGATAGTAAGTGGGTTAGTCCGGTACATGTTGTACCTAAGAAAGGTGGGATGACTGTCATAACTAATGAAAAGAATGAGTTGATCCCGACTAGGACTGTGACAGGATGGAGGATGTGCATTGATTATAGGAAGTTGAATCATGCTACTAGGAAAGATCACTTTCCTTTACCCTTCATTGACCAAATGTTAGAAAGGCTAGCCCAACACTCTTACTTTTGCTACCTAGATGGGTATAGTGGTTTTTTCCAGATCCCCATCCATCCGGATGACCAAGAGAAAACCACTTTTACTTGTCCTTGGGGTACCTTTGCTTATAGGAGAATGCCTTTCGGTTTATGTAATGCTCCTGCTACTTTCCAAAGATGCATGATGTCTATTTTTCTGAATATATTGAAAACATCATGGAAGTCTTTATGGATGATTTTTCTGTTTATGGATCCTTTTGATGAATGTTTGGCTAACCTGTCTTTGTCTTACAAAGATGTGAGGATTGTAATCTTGTTCTCAATTGGGAGAAATGCCATTTCATGGTTAGGGAAGGTATTGTGTTAGGTCACTTGATATCTAACCGTGGAATTGAGGTTGATAAGGCCAAGATTGAGACTATTGAGAAGCTACCTCCACCATCATCAGTCAAAGGGGTAAGAAGTTTTCTAGGACATGCCGGTTTTTACCGGAGATTTATAAAAATTTCTCTAAAATTGCTAAACCTTTGACTAACCTACTAATCAAGGATGTTCAGTTTTTTTTCTCGAAGGAATGCCTTGATGCTTTTTACAGGTTGAAGGAAGCTCTCATCACTGCTCCAATCATGCAACCTCCCGATTGGTCTCTTCCATTCGAGGTGATGTGTGATGCAAGCAACTTCGCAGTGGGAGCGGTGCTAGGACAGAAGAAGGAAGGACTTACTCATGCTATTTACTATGCTAGCAAGACGCTTGATGGAGCTCAGCTGAATTATGCAACTACTGAAAAGGAGCTCCTAGCCGTCGTCTACGCATTTGAGAAGTTCCGTTCCTATCTTGTAGGAGCTAAGGTGATTGTGTACACGGATCATGCTGCGATTCGGTACCTTCTCACCAAGAAGGATGCAAAGCCACGTCTTATCCGGTGGATTCTTCTCCTTCAAGAATTTGATCTAGAGATTAGAGATAAGAAGGGGTCCGAAAACTCTGTAGCTGATCATCTTAGCAGATTACCTCCAGAACTTATGGAAGGGGATGACATCCCTATTGACGATGCATTTCCGGATGAGCATCTCTCACATGATGGAGAAATATATCCTCCAAATTTCAGGTGAAAAGGAACCTTGGTTTGCTGACATTGTTAATTATTTAGTTTGTGGTGAAATTCCTCCAGGTTTATCTCATTCCCAACGGAAGAAATTCTACAAGGATGTGAGACATTACTATTGGAATGAACCACTACTATTCAAGAGAGGACCCGAGGGAATCCTTAGGAGATGCGTCCCAGACGACGAGATTGAGAGTGTCATCCGACATTGTCATTCATTGCCCTGTGGAGGACATGCTAGTGCTCACAAGACTAGTGCAAGGTATTGCAATCTGGATTCTTTTGGCCTAATCTTTTCAGAGATGTGCAGATATTCGTCACTGCTTGTGATTCATGCCAAAGGACGGGCAACATATCTAGGAGGAATGAGATGCCTTTGAACAACATCCAAGAAGTTGAGATTTTTGATGTATGGGGTGTTGACTTCATGGGACCTTTCCCATCCTCATGCGGGAACCTTTACATTCTTTTAGCGGTTGATTATGTATCTAGATGGGTTGAAGCTATAGCCTCACCCACAAATGACGCTAAAGTTGTGATTAAATTTTTCAACCGAACTATCTTCCCTAGATTTGGCACACCACGTGTCATTATTAGTGATGGAGGGAAGCATTTCACAGCCAGAAACTTTGAGTCACTTTTGTCCAAGTATGGGGTAACTCACAAGGTTGCAACCCCATATCATCCCCAAACTAGTGGCCAAGTGGAAATCTCGAATAGAGAAAAAAGGGGATCCTAGAGAAGACAGTGTCTCGCTCAAGGAAAGATTGGGCAATGAAGCTTGATGATGCACTCTGGGCTTATAGGACAGCATACAAGACTCCCATAGGTACTACTCCTTATCAACTTGTTTATGGGAAATCATGTCATTTGCCTGTAGAGTTGGAGCATAGAGCATATTGGGCCGTGAAATGGCTAAACTTTGATATAAAAGAAGCCGGAGAAAAGAGGTTGTTGGACATCAACGAGCTGGAGGAGATCCGGATGAATGCATATGAGAATGCACGGATCTACAAGGAAAGAACAAAGAAGTGGCATGACAAGCACATATTGCCAAAGAACTTCAAAGAAGGTGATCTTGTTCTTCTCTTTAATTCTAGGCTCCGACTTTTTCCAGGAAAGTTAAGGTCACGATGGACGGGACCTTATGTTGTGAAGAAGATTTTCCCCCACGGAGCTGTCGAAGTATGGGGTGAAAACTCCGGTATTTTTAAAGTGAATGGACATAGGTTGAAGAGGTATACACCGGAACTTCCGGTGGAAAAACTTTCACCTATCCATCTCACTTGATGCTTTAAAGGAGTTAGGTCCGGCTAGAGACCTTAAACCAAGCGCTTCTCGGGAGGCAACCCGAGGTAAGAGTCTTTTCGTCTTTTTATTTTTATTTTTGCTTTTTGCGTTTTTTGCGCGTTCTTGTTGGGTCTTTGCAGGACCTAGGTGTCGTGGTAAAAAAGATACGGGAAGAGCACTCAGAACGAGCTTAAGGCGAGGAAATTGCTATGAAAGACGAGAAACGAAGTAAGTCGAGGAGGAAACACGCCGGATGCCTTCTTCATTCTTACATTGTGAGTATTGTTTTACTTCATATTTATTATTCACATTAGGGACAATGTGAGATTTAAGTATGGGGTAGGATGCTTGCAATACCTTTTAGCATGTTTCTTTTATTTGTACTGCATTTTATATGAAAATCCAAAAAAAAAAAAATCAAAAATTTCAAAAATATTGTGCTTCTAGGATTGATGTGACCTTAATGAGGAAATTGTGTATGTTTATTTGGCTATCGATGTTTATTTTGAGCTTTAATTGAATTAATGGCAATTATGGGATTTGAATGCCTTGTTTGTAATCTATATGATTTATTTGGATTACCTTGTTTAATCGGATTGATCTTGAAAAGTTGAAGCTATATGATGAGTTCTTTTACATTGCACAGAAATGACTTAGGCAATTCGAATTCTTCTTCTTCTCTTCTTTACCATTTTCAGCACCTCAAACATTGAATTTATTTGCCTCTTATGACCCATCCGGGAATTAGGAAAGTGAAGTTTGAAGGTGTATGCTTAAATGTGAAAAGTATGCTTAAATGTGAAAAGTGAATTATGTGCAATATGTGAAGAAGTTGTTTGATTTGTGATATGTGAATTGGAAGCAAAAGCTTTCTATGGGTTTTGTTGGCTATGAATATGAGTAACTCGGCACCATTCACATAATCGGGTGTTTGTGTCTTGCCAAAGTCGGATTAGTTTTAAAAACATTACCTAGAGTTGATTTGGTATGTGCACTTTGGTGTAAGGTACGTGAAGGAAACTGAACACCAAGGTTTTGGCTATTGTGCACCTATGCCCTTCACTCAAAAGAAGAAAAAAATATACAAGAAAAGAAAGGATGTATATCGAGAAAGAAGAAAGAAAAGAAAAATGTTGTGTTGTCCTCTTTCCCGGATTTCCACCACATTACCTATACACATCCTACCTTTATCACGTTTCTTGGCCTTTATTTGTTAAGTCCTATTGATCTTTGCATACATGTAATTGACTTCATGGCCTAAACTTGGATTTTTCATGAATTTTAGACATTGGTAGTTTAAATGATTATTTTGGATTTCGTGCAAGGTGTGATTATCCTATATCTTGCCTATCTTACTTGACCTTTATCGAAATATGTCTTTAGCCTTGTGACTACACTCTGAAAGTGATCATGAATAGAAGCACTACCAAAAAGAGTTTTTGTTTTTGTTTAGCATAGATGATTCATGCTATCTTGCCTTGAATTTATTATTTGCTTGGGGACAAGCAAAGATAAGTATGGGGTATTTTGATAACATGAATTATCGACCTAGTTTAGTAGAGCATATAGTTAGTTTTCCCTTTTTCCGCATGCATGTGTTAGCCTTAAGTTGTGTTCTTTATACTTGTTTAATGCAACTTTGCGAGTATAGATGTCTACACACACTTTTGGTGTCTTTGTAGGTATTTTGGCGTGTTTCGGAGCTAAAACGATGCATTTGAGGATCAGGCCTCGGGATGGACGCTTAGGAGCGATCACGCAGGCACGGGAAAGGAGGAAAAGACGAGGCAAGACGAAACGCACGAGATTGGAGCAATCTCGGTCGAGATCCACATGATCTCGGCCGAGATCCGAGATCCGAGATATCTCGGCCGAGTTCCGAGCCAGCTCGACCGAGATCCCATATCAGAAGTTTCTGTCGAAGAATCTCGGTCCCCATCTCGGTCCCGATCTCGGCCGAGATTTGTTCCATCTCGGCCGAGATTTTTCACATTTGACCGAGATTTCGTCAATGTTGGATCACGACGCAAATCTCGGCCCCGACTTTTAAAAATCTCGGTCACCGACCGAGATTTCCGACCGAGATTCCTGTTCGCCGATTTATTTCGTTAATTTTTGGATTTGTTTTAGGGCAGCCCGTTGCGGGATATAAAAGGAAAGCCCTAAATGATTTCCGGGGGTTCCCGTTTCATTAAAAATTTCGAGCTCCTTTGGAGAGAGCTTTTTCCCCTTTTCTTCTCCCTTGGCCCTACACCATGGTTGGCCATTGTTGAACTTGTTGGAGCTTGGAGAAACTTCGCGAATATTAGGGAATTTGACGTTTTGCTAATCATCTATCAATAAAGATGAGTTTCTTCTTTAATCTCTATTTTAGATTCTTGTTTATGCATTCTCTCTTGAATTGATTGGATTGATAATTGGTTCTTCCATTGAATTGCTTGGATTGATGATTGTTTCTTCCATTGAATTGAGTGGATTTATGATTGTGTTTGAAATGTCGATTGTTGGCTAAAACTCTTGTGGATCCAAGGTGAATTGGGATTCGTTATTACCCGGACTATGATGGAATTGTGCTTATTGCTTGGTTTGAGTAGCTTTGAAATCCTATGGTTGGCTTGTTCTTAAACCTAGTTAGAATTCATCTAGCTAGTAATCTAAACCGGAATTGAGACCTACCCGGTAATGTTCCGCTTAGATACTTGAATGTTCGACCATAGGTAATAGAGGTGAAAACCTCTATTGGGTTGAGTGTGCCTAGATTCTGTCCTAAGTACGGTAGTACTTGAGACTTACCCGGTAATGGTTTATCTTTTCCTTAGTTCGAAATTTGGTTTGTTTAGAATTTCCTACCTCTCTACCTTGAGACTTACCCGGTAATAGGTAGTTGGTTTGGAACTAGATAGTCTTGAGACTTACCCGGTAATAGACTATCAGTTTAGAAACGTTCTTCCTTGAAGTTTGTAACCTTAGATCTTTTGAGAGATTTCCTGAGTCCGTGCGTATAAACGATGACCTTTAATCCTTGGAATCCGCATTTTCTTTATTGATATACTTTCGTTTGTCTGTTTTACTTGGTTTTCGATCAAATCTGTTATTTGATTGCGAACTTTACAGAAAACCCTTCAAAACTCCTTTGATCTTTCTTCCCTTCTTTTCCAACCTCGTTCTTTTATTTTGATTTACGCTATCTGTGATCACATCTGCATTCCAAACATTTAGTCCCTGAGTTCGACCTTGGAATACTTATCCTAACTGTAATTGACCCATACACTGTGGGTTCGCTACAGATTGGGTATTTATTTCTTGTTTATAAATTTAAAACATACCATATTTTTACTAACCTGTGAGCTTTTATCATTCTTGATAAAATTTTACAGGGGCGTGAAAATAGCGAACAAGCTCTCCCTTTCCCTTCCCTCTCTTCCTTGTTGTTCTTTCCCTTCTTTTTCCTTCCTCCTTCATCCATGGCTATGGAGGAAGATCTTGAGGAGTTTTGCTCAACCCTTGTGCATGTCTAGGTTCTTAGCTCGTTTAGGTCAAGGAGAGGTGCCTAAGACCCATGGTGAGTGTTTGGAGAAGATCCAGCAAGAGAAGAAGGACTTTGGAGCCAAGGATCCAAAGTCGAAGACGAAGAAGACGACGTTTTGCGCAGAACCCGCGGGGCGGCTCAGCACAACCACGGGAGCGGACGGGCGCGGGAGCGGCAAGGCAAGGCCGCGGGTGTGGCGTGACAAGGGCGCGGGCGCGGCTCGGCACTGCCGCGGGTGCGTAGCGGCACAAGGCGCGGCGCGGCTCGGCACGGCCACGGGTGCGGCTCGGCACGGCCACGGGTGCGGCTCGGCACAGGCGCGGGGGCGGCTCCTGGCAGGCGACGCAGTCCTCCGCGGGTGTGGTTCCTAGTTCCGCGGGGGCGGCTCCTGTGTCCGCAGGGGGCGCCAGCTTGACTCGGCGGCTGCGGTTTCGGCAACAGTAGGTCCCTCCTCTCCTTCACTCCTCGTTCATTCCTTAGATTTGTTGTTGAATCATGTTAGTGGCATGCTTAGGATGGCCTAGAGTAGCTTGAGAATGCCACTTAGTGGTTGTGAACCTAGGAGCCCTTAAGGCTCGATATAGTTGATGGATATGAGCATGTGAGTATGTTAGATCTTCTATGCTAGCTTGTGCCTCTTTGGTTGAGGATTAATATCTTGTGGAATTATGAATTGTTGTGGGCTGTTTTATGTGTGGAGAGTGTGTGGTGAATACTTGGGACCTAGGATGCATTCCTAGTTTGAGGGTTAGGTGATCTTGCATAGATCACTAAGAGTGAAGTCTAATACTTCTTGAGAGTGAGTATGTATTGATATGCATATCTCTTGTGAGCAGGTTGTGGGCTTCCTCCTTAAGGAAGCAAGAGTGTGGTGACTTGGGTTTGGTGACGAGGTAAGTCTCCGGACTTACTTAGCTCGTATGTTATGTATTAGCATTGATGTGTGTTTGGTGGTGTGTGTTTATGTTATGTTATAACAATTAAACCGGTAATTAGGACCACCGACCTTATATGTATATGTTGGCCCAAGTGTATGATAGCGGGTGGTGACATCACTGCCTACGACCGAGTGAGTCTAGGAGGATCTCGGCGACTGGCCCAGCGGGTGATATGGTCGGGTGCATCCGTACCATTCTTGCCGGAAGGGGGGACCGGGGCGAGACCACGGTGGTTCTCGTGTCACAAACCGAAGTTGAATTAGAACGGGATACGACTTAATAATAAAAAGATAATAAACCGGATTGTGTGTTTTATGTTTTGTGTTATGTATGTGTTTGTGCCTTCACCGCTTTTCTAATGCTTCGAATATGAGCTAACGGTTTTAAATCGTGGTTGTAGATGACTTGCAGGTTAGGGACGCCGCCGAGTGAGGTGGAGGAGTGGACAGCCGGGGTCTCCGTACATTATAGGACGGGGGCGTTTTGAGTTATGTTTCATCTTGTTAGTTCGTGGATGTTATTGTATGTTTAGATTCCGTATCGGGTTATGTCGTTTTGAGGACTCGGCTGAGTTTCCACGTTGTATTCTTACCTTTCAGTGTCTCGCATACATTATAAACGTTTTCGAGTTTTGCCTTTATTTGTGCCTTGTTGGAAAGGTCCGGTGAAATTGTTGTCAGGCTAAGGGTCGGGACCCATTGTGAGGTCTCGCCCGTAGCATCTCGAGTCCCGAGAATTTGGGGTGTTACATCAGACTCTTACGGTCTGTGAAGATCTGACATGTAGCACCATACAAGTAATGTCTCCAAATCTTCAAGGCATGAACTACTGCTGCCAACTCCAGATCATGAGTCGGGTAGTTCTCCTCATACGTCTTCAGCTGTCTAGACGCATATGCAATCACTCTGCCCCGCTGCATCAACACACATCCCAAGCCTAGCTTGGATGAATCATTGTAAACCACAAAAACAATTGTGCCTTCTAGTTGTGCAAAAATAGGAGCGGAAGTCAGACGTCTCTTCAGCTCCTCAAAACTCTGCATACACTGCTCAGACCATACAAATCTGGTAGTCTTCCTCAACAGACTCGTCAGTGGACGAGCAATCACAGAAAATCCCTCCACAAAGCGTCGGTAATAACCGGCTAGGCCAAGAAAGCTATGTACTTCCTTGACGTTCGTCGGTGTCGTCCATGCTGCTACTGACTCTATCTTCGCCGGATCAACCTTGATCTCCTCGGTGGAAACAATATGACCCAGGAATGCTACCTCTGGCATCCAGAACTCGCACTTAGAGAACTTAGCATAAAGTTCTCTATCTCGTAAAACCTGTAACACATTCCTTAGTTGTCCTGCATGTTCCTCTCTACTGCCAGAGTACACCAAAATATCATCTATGAAGACTACAACAAACTGATCCAGGAAGTCGATGAATATGTTGTTCATCAACTCCATAAAGACTGTTGGGGCATTCGTCAGCCCAAATGGCATCACTACGAACTTGTAGTGTCCATATCTGGTCCGAAATGTTGTCTTATGCACATCCTGCTCTCTCACCCTCAGCTGGTGATACTCTGAGCGCAGGTCAATCCTGGAGAACATTGTCACTCCTTGAAGTTTATCTAACAAGTCATCAATACGGGGCAATGGATATTTGTTCTTGATGGTCACCTTGTTCAGCTCTTTGTAATCAATGCACAGTCTCAACGATCCGTCATTCTTCCGCATGAAGAGGACAGGTGCTCCCCACGGGGATACGCTAGGGTGGATGAAACCCTTCTCAGCCAACTCCTCGAGTTGCTTCTTCAGCTCCAACATCTCGACAGGCGCCATCCGATATGGGGCCTTCGAGATCAGTCTCGTACCAGGCTCTAACTCAATACCAAAGTCCACACTCCTCTGAGGCGGCAAACTGGACGGCTCAGCAAACACATCTGTAAACTCGCAGACCACTAGGATATCCTCTAACGCTGGACTCTCCCCATCCTTGATGGCATAACACCAGAAGGCCTCACAACCCTGTGCAATCAACCTCGTTGCACGTACTGCACTGATCACCATGCCTGACCTCCCAAGATCCCAACCTCGGAAAACCTCTATCTGACCTAACTCGGTAGAGAGTGTCACGGTCCTCCTACCTACATCTAATACTGCATGGTGTCTAT
Organism: Fagopyrum tataricum; assembly: GCA_002319775.1. NCBI lineage: Eukaryota > Viridiplantae > Streptophyta > Magnoliopsida > Caryophyllales > Polygonaceae > Fagopyrum > Fagopyrum tataricum. Next base: position 7,946,917 of record CM008285.1, on the reverse strand, counting down.
CCATACCTAAAATGACTTCTTCATGCACTAATGGCATGACAAAGAAGTCAATAAGTAACACACGGGTCCCTACAGAAATGGGACAATCACGAATCTCACGGGTACCTCTGGCCCTACTACCATCTCGTAACCCTATACTAAAGGGTATCCCCTCAGTCGTATCTAGACTCAAACGATCAACACATGCATCAGATATAAAAGAATGCGTAGCTCCAGTATCAAATAAAACTCTAACAGGTAAACCATGAATCAGAATGGTACCTGTAGTAGTCGGTGCATCTGGCTCCTCTGCACTCCTCAACTCAAACACTCTACCCTGTGCTCCTCTGGTGTTAGTGGTACTCCCACCACAACCTCTGCCTCTACTCGACCCAGGAGCAGTTCCCTGAGTAGTAGGACGATCTGGAACTCTCTGTTGTCCTTGTATCTGTTGTTGCTGAGGTGGTCTCTGCCCACCCCCTGCTACACTGGCAGGAGAAGAACCCTGCTGAGATGAAGCTCCCCCCTGTCTACAGAAGACAACTCTATGACCCGGTCGGCCACAAGTGTAGCAAGTCACTGTCTGCCTACATTCTGGTCGTATATGTCCATAACCACCACAGTTGAAGCATTGTCGTCCCTTATATGTAGCCGGTGCAGATGAGGGATAACTCTGGCGTCCCTGGCCTCGCCCTGAACTAGCAGCTCCACCAGCACCACTAGTCTACCAAGTCCGCTGTCTCTTCTCAGACCCTCCGGTCTGAGAAGCTCTCCTTTGCCCAGCCCGCTCTCACTCGTAATCTGAAGCTCTGTCCTGATAGTCCATCAGAGACTCATAGTGAAATCCCGCCATATAGGTCCGGGTAGTATCCCTCAGTCGTCGGGAGAAAAGGTACACATGCTGATCTACAGGAGGTGTAGCTGGACCTAACAAAGCCAGCTCCTCCTTGAATCTCCTGATAGCCTCAAAGACTGGTACATCCTCGAAACCATCCTCAACAAAATCTCGCAGTTTCTCCCTCCTCAATGAGGCAGGGCAGAAACGCTCTCTAATCATGCTCCTCATCTGATCATAACTAATAATCTGACCCCGTACAGATCTCCACTAGTGTTATGCCAAGTCTCTGAATAGAGTATGTACTAACTCTATATGTCTGTCTGTTGGACATCTAATAGACTCCAAAGCTGAGTCTACATGCCCAATTCACAGCTCCGCCTCTAACCCCACCTTCCTAGAGAAAGGGGGTACTCCCATCTGATGGAATGCCTTCAACCAAGTATCTGGTTGAGGCCCTCGATGCTCCTCTGGAACTCGAGCAGTCTCA